>VBSM01000483.1:14955569-14968207 GCA_008086735.1 Cheirogaleus medius
GCTACATTGACTATGCAAAGAGCCAATGAAGAAAATGTATAATTCTTTAAAAATACAACTTTCCTTTTTGAAAAAAAAAACTTTTTCCCCCCAGCTAACATGTTAAGAATGAAACTTTAAAGCTGGGCACAGGCTGTAGTCCCAGCTGCTCAGAAGGCTGAGATGGGAGGATCACTTGGTCCTGGGAATTGAAGGCTGTACTGCATTTTGATCATACCTGTGAATAGCCAGAGCAACACTCAACATACAGTTAAAAATACTTAAAACTTCAGATGTGAAAACTTATTACAAAGCTACAGTAATCAAGACTGGGTGGTACTGGCATACAATTAGACATATAGATCAAAGGAACAGAACTGAGAATCCAAAAGTAAATCCATATATCTATATGGTCAACTGATTTTCAACAAGCGTGCCAAGACAATTCAGTGGGGGAAAAGAATAGTTGTTTCAACAAATGGTGCTGGGACAACATACAAAAAATGAGGCTAGATCCCTACCTCACACCATATACAAAAATCTATTCAAAATGGATCAAAGACCTAAATCTAAGAGCTAAAACTTTAAAGGTCTTAGAAGAAAACATAGTGGTAAATCTTTGTGACCAAACTTAGGCAATGGCTTCTTAGATATGACACCTAAAGCACATGTAACCAAAGATAAAAAATAGATAAATTGGACTTCATCAAAATTTAAAATGTTTATGCTTAAAGGACAACATAAAGAAAGTGAAAAGACAGCTCACAGAATGGGAGAAAATATCTGCCAACAAAATATATCTGATAGGGATATAGTATCTTACAACTTAATAATGAAAAGACAACTCAATTTAAAAATTGGCAAAGGATCTGAATAGATATTTCTTCAAAGATATATAAATGGCTAATAAGCACATGAAAAGATGCATTAGTCATCAGGAAAATGCAAATCAAAACCACAATGAAATACTACTTTACATGTAGCAAGATGGACAATAACAAGTGTTGATAAAGATGTAGACAAACTGGAACCCTGACACATTGCTGGGGAGGATGTAAACTAGTGCAGCCATATTGGAAATCAGCTTGGTAGTTCCTCAAAAAGTTAAACAGAGTATTACTCAGCCATAAAAATCAATGATGTACTAATATATGCTATGATGCAGATGAACTTCCAAAACATTAAAGTGAATGAAACTAAACACAAAAGGTCATATATTGTATGATTCAATTTATATAAAACATCTAAAATAGATAAATCCATAGAAACAGGACACAGATTGGTGGTTGCCAAGGGCTGGGAATGGGGAGAAACTAATGAGTGGAAGGGTTTTTACTTAGGAATGATAGATATATTTTGTCACTAGATAGAAGTAGTTGCTGTACAACATTGTGAATGTACTAAATGATACTGAATTGTTAACTTAAAAATATTTAATTTTGTTATTTGAATTTCACCTCAATAAAATATTAGGAAAATAAAAGTCAAACAAAGAGGTGCCATATGACCCAATAATTCTCCTCCTAGGTATATACCCAAGAGAAATGAAAACATATGTTCGCACAGAAATTTTTATAAAAATGTTTATGGCAGCATTATTCATAATAGCCAAGAAGTAAAAACAACCCAAATGTTCATCAAATGATGAATGGACAAATAAAATGTGGTATATCTATACATTGGAACATTATTCAGTAATAAAAAAGGAATGAAGTACTGACACAGGCTACAACATGGAAGAAACTTGAAAATTTTATGCTAAGTGAAAGAACCAAGACATAAAAGGCCACAGAATGTATGGCTCTGAGAGACTCAGCCAGGAAAGGAGAAGTAAACTAATAAAAACTGTTTACCATAAAAGCCTAGAGAAACTGAGAGAAACAGACAGAAAGACAGAAAATAGGTGGAGAACAAATATTACGATAGTCTTGAAAACTTGAGGTTTAGCTATGAACGGAGTGGTTCATGATGTTTAAAAACGATGTTTCTATTTATATGAAATGTCCAGCAGAGGCAGATCCATACGGACAAAGTAGATTAAGGGTTTGAGGGAAGGAGAAGAATAAGGAGTAACTTGCTAATGGGTATGGGGTTTCTTTTTGAAGTAATGAAATGTTCTGAAATTAGACAGTGATGATGGTTGCACAGCCTTGTGAATAGACTAAAAACCACTGATTGTATATTTTAAAAGGGTGAACTTTGAATTTTATGGTATGTCAATTATATCTCAATTTTTTAGAATTAAAAAAAACCCTTCAAACTCTATCTTTAGCATTTAGAAAAAAATTGTGGTAATAAATTGGATGACCCACATAAAAGCTGTCCAAAGAAACTAGAGCTGATTTTTTTCTCTTTTAATAACATTTCCCATAGCCCACGTATTCAAACATAACACCTCATTGATGAAGAATGATTTATAATGTTTTAAGCAAAGTATAGTCACAAGTTAAATAAATAAAAAGCACACAGAAAGGAAATATGACAAAATATATTCAGTGGTTTTTTTTTAAAGCAATTTCCCCCCTTATTTCTACTTTTCTGTTTTCTATAACATGCATTTCTTTTATAAAAACAAACTCAATTTTAAAAAATAATAATTATACAGAATTTTGGCCTGCCTCAAAGAATCATGGAGGTCCTCAACAAATATAAGTGGTAAAGATAAGGAGTTTTAACTCTAAGAAAACCTCTGGGTTTTGGGCAGGGCTGGCTCAACAATATTTCTCTTCCCATCAATCCTATTCAAAATTCTGTATTCTAATTATATTATACCAAGACTTCCAGGAAAAAAAACAAGAGGTATGAAATAACTCTTCACACTTTATTAGAGAGAGCCATAAAAGTAATTAATAAGTTAATGAGGCATTTACAAAGGCATATTTTCAAAGAAGCTTCAACTAAATCAGGTGAAGGCTTAGGGCTATTGCTGTCTTCCTGCGGGGAAGGAGCAGTGAGAGAATCAGCCAGGAAAGGACAAGTAAACTAATAAAAACTGTTTACCATAAAAGCCTAGAGAAACTTTGAGAGAAACAGACAGAAAGACAGAAAATAGGTGGAGAACAAATATTACGATAGTCTTGAAAACGTGAGGTTTAGCTACGAGTGGAGTGGTTCATGATGTTTAAAAAAGAAGAAAGAATGATACTTTGGAACCTGCAGAAGTGACATACTTTTTGCTGGTAAATGTTCAATTAGGAAATATTTTCAGAGCAATTTTTCTCAATAAATATCTTAAGAAAATTGGCTAATATGTGTTCACATATATATTATTCTCATTTTAAACATTATAAAGACAACATAAAATATACTTCCTTTATATTTCATGAACCTCTACTTTAAATTCCAATATCAAGTTCCAACAAAAATGGCAATCTAGCTATTGATAAATCCTAATAGATTCTTGTTGCTCATGAGAGCCTTTAGTAGTTTTATTACCCAAAATGAGAAATATGACTTTAAATTGATTTAAGACTCCTTTTGCTTGACCTAAAATGTTAAAAGTATTAACTGAAATTATCTTTCCTTCCCTGATTAGTTATCAAATTTCCTTTTCCCTTGTCCTCCCAAAGAACACATTTTTATTCTTTTTGCTTCTAAGCAGCACACATAAAATACCAACTATAGAAGATTAACTATATAAGAGCTTCTATTAACAACATAAGTTGTAAATCCACATAACTGGTATTAGTAACAACTCAAGAAATGTCTTTTTGCTTTTGGTATGTGGAATAGAAAAGTGTACATCTAGTGTACGAAACCAAATGACAAATTTTTAAAATAAATTTTAGCTTGCTAACAAGGAGAAATGATGAATTTCTGCGACTATTTGAAAGGAAAACTTTCTTTAAAATGAAGAACTTAATTATAGCATAATGAAAGGAATAAGGAAGATCGCAAGCAGTGAGAGAAAGGACACAAAAGCAAGAGTTGTAATCCCAGCCATGCCACCACCCTGTGTGACTTTGATCCAGTCATTCTGCCTTTCAAAAGGTTTTAATCTTAAAACCAGGGCTGATACAATATTATGGGTTCATCTTTTTAAAAAAATTAGTTATGGCCTTAGAGCAAAAAATAAACACAATTTGGGAACAGTAGTAATCTTAGCTATCCCCTCTCCTATCCTTTCTCTGCTTTTTAAAAAAATTACTATCTCCCCTGAAGGAATGAGCATTTACTCTTAAACTATTAGTATTTATTTGGGCCTCAGACACTCCAAGTACATTGCAGGCATTATGCTAAATCCTTTACATTTTGCATTTAAAATGTGCAACCCTCTATGATAATTACCCAATCTTGTAAATGAGGAAATTGAGGTCTACCAAGGTGAAGTAATTCACCCAAGAACACAAAACTAGTAAGTCTTACAGTCAGAATTTAAACTTGGGCTGCTTTTACTGACTCTGTAAACACATATTGTTTTCCCCAGCCTAATCCCCATTCCTACTTCTGTTAACAGTACCCCATTTTCCTGAATAAGACTAAGACCTAATAAAAGAAATAAGACACATGCATAATACAATGAGACAGAGATCATTTAAAGGTTCTGGTAAGGTGCTAAAGGGGGTTCATAGAAGAAAGAAGTAGAGTGGAGAGAAGGAGGAGAGGGGAGATTCTTGCTGGAGATGCATTAAGTTAAATAAGGAAGAATCACATATGGCAAAATATGAGAAAAGGGATATTCCAACTAAAGAGTGGGGGAAAAAAGTGAGAGGAAAACATAGGGATCAGCAAATAATTGGCTGGACTATAGGATACTTGAAGGAAATTAATGGCAAAGTTAGAAAAGCAATCTGGAACAAGATGAAAGAAGGCTTATGCTAGTTTTAAAAATTAGAACTTTATAATATAATATAGAACCATCCAGGGCATCTGAGGTAGGGAGATAAATCTCCCTGAGGTCCAACACTACGCCAGCATTTTGGCAACAATGTACAAAATAGATTAATTGAGGACCAGGAGTGGGAGATCAGTTGAGCTACTATAACAAATCAAAGAAAGGTAAAAAAAAAAAAAAAAGACTTGAACCAGAATTTTGAAGACTGGATGACTGAGAGAAATTATGCCAGTAGAAGAACAACTGGACTTAGTAGGAACAAAGGATAGGGGTGACACCATAAGGATGACATCAGTACAGCCTATGTGAATTTTGAATTTCATATAATTTTCATGCCTCATGAATCTTAAGATTTTTCCCCAACCATTAACAAATGTAAAAATCATTCTTAAATTGTATGTCACACAAAAATAGGAAGATGACCATTTTTGGCCCTTGAACATAGTCTGCCGACCCTTGCACTGTGTTGTAATTCCTTGTCTTGTTCCCAGAGATTATATTTGATTTACCAATGTGAGGAGAGGTCCCTGATTATTTTCCTTTGGTTAATATTAACATCTTGTACTTAACATGGCAAAATTTCCTTTCCACCTCTACAAATAAGTAAGCTACTGAAATGTTCAAGTAGGAACTGCTGACCGCTAATGGGAAGAGGAACGAAATCCAACACTAGGCTTTAATGACTCCATTGGTGTTTCTGCCATTGTAAAATGACTGTGTGATAGGAATACAGTTGGTCACAATGGGGACACATGCACAAGGAAGAAGCATAAGGATTAGAGTTGGCAGTCTCAATTTAAAAGTCAAATGTATTTCTATTTAAGGAATTGATTTTATAATTTTATTCAACTTCCAAAATTTGCAAACAAGATTTTCCCTTTCAATTATACATATGTAGTGCTTAGGAATAGATTAGCAAATATAGACTTATATTTCATAAAACATTTTAACTGATTCTGAAAGGGCACTAGTTGAAGTCATGCTCTCTGAAAATTTTCCAGTCTATAATTATCAAAACATTTAACACAATATCTCATTTTTATCAAACAAATAATGTCTACAATGTCATCTTACTAGTAAAGTAACATAGAACTTTACAGCTTTCAGACGAAAATCTAGAAAAAATGTCCTTTTAAATCAGGCTCACGGCCGGGCGTGGTGGCTCACGCCTGTAATCCTAGCACTCTGAGAGGCCAAGGTGGGAGGATCACTCGAGGTCAGGAGTTCGAGACCAGCCTGAGCAAGAGTGAGATCCTGTCTCTACTAAAAATAGAAAGAAATTAGTAGTACAACTAAAAATATATGGAAAAAATTAGCCGGGCATGGTGGTGCATGCCTGTAGTCCCAGCTACTCGGGAGTCTGAGGCAGGAGGATTGCTTGAGCCCAGGAGTTTGAGGTTGCTGTGAGCTAGGCTGATACCACGGCACTCTAGCCTGGGCAACAGAGCAAGATTCTGTCTCAAATAAAAAATAAAATAAATAAATCAGGCTCACAATTTCCCAAAGATATATGAACATGATATGAACATTTCAGCAGCACTTAAGATGTATTACAGGCTAACAAGAAAGCAGTAGCACATAGAATCAAGCTCTTTATATCACTTGTCAGTTTTTTAAAAAGGTATATTAAAAAAATTAAGTTTTGTGGGTTTTTTTTTCACTTCCAGCATAGCTATATCTTTTTCTACTACAGAAATCTCAGAACATTTCTGTAGTCATTTCAACCACAATAAAAAAAAAATCTTCCTCAAGTCTTAGAGTTGGTGGCACAAGTCAATAGCTAGGATCTTAGAAAGAAGAAAAAGAATCTCAGTGTCCAGGTCCCCATCAATATAATAGGTTAAGCTGAAGCTCAGGAGAAATAATCCCAGAAAATATGTTTTCTCCTCACTCTTCTCAACCAGAAGGATCAACCCGGTGCTCCCAGATGCATCACACCTGTGGTTCTGGCTTACTTGTCACTGCCAGCTCTCACCCCAGTAGTTAAATATGCAACTTTATACAATGCATGCGCTTTGTATTTTTTCAATATTAGTAGGCTCTTAAATTTGTACCGGAGTCATCTGTGATCTTTCAGTACAAATGGCAACCCAAGAACAGGTAAAGAGCCCTCAAATCCCAACTCTTCCCCCGCTCCCATTCTACCCTTTTTTCACATTTCCTGCTTTCATTTTTTTTTTTTTTTTAAATTTCTCTCCCTTTCAGCTCTCTACCTGTACCCTCCTTTATCTCTGCTTTCTTCTTTGGGTGCACAACTGCAGAACTAATGGTGCCAAACAGGCAAATAATGTTAAGCCACCAGGAAAGACAACCTTTCTAAGGGCACCAATTATGAACCAGGTGCTTTACATATGTTCTCATATAATCTTCACACCAGCCTGATATGGTATCATGACCCCAATTTTTCAGAAGAGAAAGACTCTGAGAGGTTAAGAAATATGTCTAAGGGCCAAGGTGACCAACTATCTCAGTTTGCCCAAGACTGAGGGGCTTCCTGGGATGTGAGACTTCCAATTTTAAAACCTGGACAGTTCTCAAGCAAAGCTGGTCACCCTACTAAGGACACACAGGCTGTTCTTACTTTTTCATGGATTCAGATTTGAACTTAGGTTAGCTAGGCTCCAAAACCCAAGCACTTTCTTCCGGAACTGCTTCTCCCAAACTAAAATCCCTCTCAAACTTCAGAAGCCCCATTATTTTCCTTCCCCGCAGACTTCTGAGACTAATCTAATTCTGGTCAAAAATGTTCAGCCTCTTTTTATTCTATCTTTTTCTCTGCAATGTATACAAATCTTTCTTAACTCCCTAATACAGCGCACCCAAAGGACCACCATGGGCAGCTTGTATGGGACAATGAAATAGTAAACTGAAATATTAAAAGGTAAATGCACCTATAGAAGGGTTTTCTTTTAACTCACCTTATTTCTCCTTTACCATCATTAGCATTAAAACCCCCTGGGGTGGGGAGAAATGATTTTCAGAAATGATTAGGGAACTGAGAGATAAATTGTTCCTGCTTCAAAGATACAAGAGTAGGAATGACTGCAGCAAGCCAGTCCCTCCACCCCTTACCCCACCAGGGGACTGAGGTAAAAATGAATACTAATTTAAAGCAAAAAAGTAAAAGCAGTAGTATAAGGAAGGCTGGGCAGTTCCTAGGGTCCACATGTTGTATAGGGTGGTATCAGCAGGTGGCATTTAGTGGTGGCTTGCAATGAAGTGTATCTAAGGTTTATACCATCAGTAGGCCTCAGCCTTGTCATTGATCTTCATTCTCCAACGTCCCCATTTGAATGCTTTAGAACCCAGCCCTAGCCTGGAGCCTACTACCTTCTCCACTATTCCTCAGTGTCCCCAGCCTCAGGAGCCACCAATAATGATGTAAAGGGAAGAAAGAATTGGGAGAGGGTCTGAGACGGCATCAAGAAAGAGATGTGTCTTTGGCAACCCAAGCATGAACTATCATATATAGAATGTTTCTGCAGGAAAAAAGATTTTTCTAAGCAAGTCAATGTCATACAGAAACTACTGCAGCAAAACTGTATGCAAGAGAATACCTAAGTACTTCCTCAAAGGCAAGGGGCTTTACTTCCACAATACCTAGGGCAGTGCTCCAATGAATGTGTAATAAATATTGATTAAATGCATTTTCCATGGTTGAGAAATTCCACTGTTTTTCCTTCAGTCATATTTCACTGACTCCCAGCACATGAGATACAGCCAGTGAGTCAGTGGACTACACTCTTCCTACTCAAACTGTGGTCCATGGGCTAGCAGCATCTGCATCATCATCTGGGAGCTTACCAAATCATAATCTGTATTTTTAAAAACAAGATTCTCAGGTAAAAGGCATGCATATTAAAGTTGGAGAAACACTGCCTTAGAAGTTTGCTGTATACAAATCCTTCCAATTCCCAACTCCAATCTCCACATCAGCGCGAGGAAAAAAGGAGCGCACGCCCTGCCCAGCGATAGCCAACAGCGGGACTGAGACACTTGTCATCCCCGGAGTCCATCCTCACTGACAGTCCCCGTCCGCTCACCTTGATGCGCTCCCCATCAATCTCCACTGCTCGTTCTCGGAAATCCACCCCAATAGTGGCCTCGGTGCGGTCGGGAAAGCGGCCAGCGCAGAAGCGGTAGGTCAGGCACGTCTTGCCCACATTGGAGTCGCCGATCACGATTATCTTGAAGATGCGCGAGCGGGCCGGAGGCAGAAACCCCGGCGTCCCAGACACCGCACCGCTGGAAGAGAAGCTCGCCTCGAGCGACGACTCCATCTCCGAAGCCATTCTCCGGACCCGCCCCACACTGAGGCGGAGGACTGGAGACGCAGAAAGGATGAAGATGACGCCACCGCGAGGGAGTGCGCGCAGCTTGCCACTTCGGCTGCGCAACGTCCCAGGAGCCCCCACCCGCCAGCGGGCAGCGCGCGTGCGCACCTTCTCGCCCCCGCCCCGCACAGGTGCGGCGCCCGCCCGCACCGCCCCGCGGACCCTCCGCCCGCCTGCAGCCCCACGCTCGGCGTCACTCGGGCCGGCGCCCATCTACCTGGGAAGGCGCAGGGCCGGCCGGGGCTTGACAGCGGCGTGGAAGGCCAGCCTGCCGCCCAGCACCCAGGCAGACTCGGCCCCGCCACGTCCAAGGTTCCCGCCCTCTGGAGGAAGCCGCGCAGTCGCTGTGGGGCGGGGAGAGAAAACAGCTGAAAGGAAGGAGGTGCCACAGGCGCTCTCTCGCGAGAGGGCCGGAGAGCCGCCTTTGACGGGGGCGTGTGCCTGGGGAGCGACGGTAAGGACGTTGGGAGGCTAGGGCGCCCGGCGCCGTCGTCCACGTATTGTTGGGTCTGCCCCGGACCCGAGGAGAAGTCAGCTTCCCTCGGCTTGCAGCTGGGGCCGCGGCATCGGCCGCGCTCACCACCGCCTCCTCGCTAAACCGCAGGAGCTGGGACAGCGGCAAGGGCTGAGTAGGGTGGGGCGTGAGCCATCGCCGAACGCCAGCCCGGCGCGGGCGCCCTTGAAGGCGAGGTCTGGGCCGCACTGACCTTTGCAGCCCGAGGGCTTGGCGGGCGCATTGCTGTCCGGGAGTCGGCCGGAGTTCGAGGCCACGTGAGAATATCCGCGGGACCACGGTGCCCAAGGCTCATTCGGCTAATGTCCCCAGCCCCAAAAGTACAGCCCGTCAGATGTGGGGCACCTGGGGGAACTGAACCCGGGAGTTGTTACTAGATGCCTCTGGTGAAAATAAACCCGTCATTCCTTAGTTGCATGTCTGAGTGCCTGAGTGAGGATGATGTAGTGGTTAAATGTCACCCAGCGCACTTAGAGCTGTCTTTGTCAACCCGAAGAAAATATTAATAGATGAAACCACCCAACCTTAAAGAATCTCTGTGAATTTTTCTGAGGAAAATATTGCCATACAAAAAGTCCCAAATGTGTAAACATACTGTTTTTTGTTAAAATTTTTGTTTTGTAATGACAAGACTTCATTTTATGTTTGAACAGATGGATATGCCTTTGGAAAATCAAAGACTTTCGCACCTGGTTTAATGTGTATGCCAATTACATTTATTCAGTTTCCTGTTATAGAAACCAGAATATGTGCTGGAAAATCTTAATTGTTAATCTGTGAAGTTATTTCCATGAACATTAATCATCCACAAACTATTATTAAGGGGCCTTGGAGTATATTCCTCTAATATACTCTACCCATCCCAATCACAGGAGAAACTCTGAAGATTTAAGGACAAAGAGCAGCTGTGGTTAATCAGGGAATTTCAAAGGATGGGGAGAAAAGCATCAACATCACTGCACCCCAAGACCTTGCTCTTTTTTTTTTTTTTTTTTGAGACAGAGTCTCACTCTGTTGCCCCAGCTAGAGTGCCTTGGCGTCAGCCTAGCTCACAGCAACGTCAAATTCCCAGGCTCAAGCAATCCTTCTGCCTCAGCCTCCCGAGTAGCTGGGACTACAGGCATGTGCCACCATGCCCAGCTAATTTTTTCTATATAGTTTTAGTTGGCCAATTAATTTCTTTCTATGTTTAGTAGAGACGGGGTCTCGTTCTTGCTCAGGCTGGTTTCGAACTACTGACCTTGAGCGATCCTCCTGCCTCAGCCTCCCAGAGTGCTAGGATTA
The DNA here is from genome assembly GCA_008086735.1 of Cheirogaleus medius. Taxonomy (NCBI): domain Eukaryota; kingdom Metazoa; phylum Chordata; class Mammalia; order Primates; family Cheirogaleidae; genus Cheirogaleus; species Cheirogaleus medius. The sequence goes on from VBSM01000483.1 coordinate 14,966,515, forward strand.
CAGTACTAACTAGGCCCAACCCTGCTTAGCTTCCAAGATCAGGCACATTTAGGGTGATATGGCCATAGACAACCCTGCTCTTTCTTTTTTGTATTCTGGCCTTTCCAATTTAGCTTATTCTTTATCATGTTTTTCCAAATCCTATCCATTCTTCACATCCTAGCTCAAAAGTGCCATCTCTGGCCAGGTGTGGAGGCTGACACCTGTAATCCTAGCACTCTGGAGATCAAGACAGGAGGATTGCTTGAGGCTAGGAGTTCCAGACCAGCCTAAGCAAGAGCAAGGCCCTGTCTCTACAAAAAATAGGAAAATTAGATGGGCATGGTGGCACACACTGTAGTCCCAGCTACTCCGGAGGCTGAAGCAGGAGAATCATTTGAGCACAGGAGTTTGAGTTTGCAATGAGCTATGATAACACCACTGCACTCTAGCTGGGGCAACAGAGCAAGACTGTCTCAAAAAAATTAAAAAAAATACCATCTCTACAAAACTTTTTCTCATTACTTCAGGTCAGAATGTTCTTTGCTTTATTCTAACTCTAATACAATTTTTGGAGTATTGCTCATTTAGTCTTTGCTATCTTTGCTGTTTAAATTTCATGATTATAAGTTGTGTCCTATCAACTGGGTTGTCAACTCTTGACTACTAACTGGAAGTTCATTGGTATTCAGCAAATGATAAATAAATGAGTGAAGTGAGAAATTTCTTGTGTAAGGATTGTCAACTTGAACCCTTTACCAATTATACACAGTTTAGCATCACTTAAATTGAAAAACCATTGTTGACACTCAACAGTGTTATGAGGAGTTTTGCATTTTCAGCTTGCAGTTTGAAAAAGTCCTCATGTTACTGAAATATGTGCTACTCTTAACTGAATAACCCCAGAACCTCTCGAATTGATACTTGGAGGAGATTCTACTGTTGGGAAGAATGAATGATTATGCATTCCTATTTTTTGAGAGCTCATTTTGTCCTTGGAGTCCCTCACTACCATTTCACCTTTAAATGTTACGACCCTTTCCTTAATACTTTGCTACACAGCTGAGGAGAAACTAAATTTGAATCCTTTATTGGATTCACAACTTAAACTAGAATATTATAAATGGTTTAGGGTAAGATGAGTATGTAACAGTATTTTTCTAACAGGAAAGAAAACATTAGATATTAAAAACATAGAATAACATAAATAACCTTATGTGCAAAATAGGGCTACTCAATTTCAGTTTTTGTTTACTAGAGATGCCACCTCCCTGTGGCAGAGGCCATTTGTTAACTGGTCTCAACCATGAATAGCTCTTAGATAACTTCACTCTTTTGGTGAGACACAAACATTGAATCCGTAACACTATTTCAACGTAATAAAAGCAATATAAGAAACACCCACAATGAACATCATACTCAATGGTGAAAGACTGAAAACTTCTTCTAAGATGAAGAACAAGGCAAGGATGCCTGCTTTTTCCACTCCTATTCAACATAATACTAGAAATCCTAGCCAGAGTAAGCAACAAAAAGAAATACAACATCCAAATTGGTAAGAAAAACATAAAATTATCTCTGTTTAAAGATGACATTTTAAAAAAAGATGACATTTTATATGTAGAAAAGTCTAAAAGATAACACACACCTATTAAAACTAATAAAGGGCCGGGCGCGGTGGCTCACGCCTGTAATCCTAGCACTCTGGGAGGCC
>VBSM01000483.1:14982616-15027872 GCA_008086735.1 Cheirogaleus medius
AAAAAAAAAAAAAAAACAAATGACAAGAAAGCGTTGCTTATATGGAGAAAATTTCAGTGGTCTGGATAAAAGATCAAACCAGCCACAAAATTCCCTTAAGCCCAAGCCTAGTCTAGAGTAAGGCCCTAAACTCTCTTTAATTCTATAAAGCCTGAGTGAGGTGAGGAAGCTGCAGAAGTCTGCAGTTAGCAAATGTTGGTTCAAGAAGCCATCTCCACAACATAAAAGTGCAAGGTGAAGCAGAAAGTGCTGATATAGAAGCTGTAATAAGTTATTCAGAACATCTAACTAAGATAACTGATGAAGGTAGCAACACTCAACAACAGATTTTCAATGCAACAGCCTTCTACTGGAAGAAGATGCCACCTAGGACTTCCACAGCAAGAGACAAATCAATGCCTTGCTTCACAGCTTCAAAGGACAGGCTGTCTCTCTTGATATGGGTTAATGCAGATGATGACTTTAAATGAAAGCCAATACTCACCATTCCAAAAATCCTAGGGCCCTAAAGAATTACACTAAATCTACTCTGCCTGTGCTCTATAAAATGAACAACAAAGCCTGGATGATAGCACATCTGTTCACAACGTGGTTTACTGTTGAGACCTACTAGTCAGAAAAAAACATTACTGCCCATTGACAATTCACCTAGTCACCCAATAGCTCTGGTCCAGGAGATGAATGTTTTCATGCCTCCTAACACAGCATCCGTTCTGTAGCCCACGGACCAATGAATAATTCTGATACTCAAGTCTTATTAGGAAATACACTTCATAAGGCTATAGCTGCCATAGACAGTGATTCCTCTAATGGATTTGGGCAAAGTAAATTGAAATCTTCTGGGAAAGGATTCACCATTCTGTATGTTATTAAGAACATTTGTGATTTATGGGAGGTCAAAACAGAAGACTTTACAGAAGTCTGGAAGAAGTTAATTCCAACTCTCATAGATGACTTTGAGGGGTTCAAGGCTTCAGTGGAGGAAATCATTGCAGATGTGGCAGAAATAGCAAGAGAATTAGAATTAGAAGTGGAGCTGAAGATGTGAGTGAATTGCTACAATCTTATGAAATTTGAACAAATGAGGAGTAGCTTCTTATGATGAGCAAAGAAAGTTTTCTGAGATGGAATTTACTCCTGGTGAAGGTGCTGTGAACATTGTTAAAATGATAATAAATATTTAGATATTAAATAAACTTAATTGATAAAGCACCAGCAGGGTTTGAGAGGATTAACTCCAATTTTGAGAGAAGTTCTACTGTGGGTAAAATGCTATCAAATAACTTTGCATGCTACAGAGAAATCTTTTGTGAAAGGAAGAGTCAATTGATGTGGCAAACTTCATTGTTGTCTTAATTTAAGAAATGCCACAGCCACCCAACCTTCAGCAACCACCACCCTGATCAGTCAGCAGTCAGCGACACTGAGGCAAGACCCTCCACCAGCAAAAAATTACGACTCACTGAAGGCTCAGGTGATTGTTAGCATTTTTTAGCAACAAAATATTTTTTAGTTAAGGTATGTACTTTTTTTTAGACATAATGCTATTACACAGTTAACAGACTATGGTAAAGTATAAACTTTTATATGCACTAGGAATATTGCTTTATCGCAATATTCACTTTGTTGCAAATTTGCTTTATAGTGGTGGTCTGGAATTGAACCCACAATCTCTGAGGTATGCCTGTACTAAAAAATAAATAGACAAAATTTAAACTGTCAGCATCTAGAAAAAGATTATAAACTATTTCCTGAAACAGTGGCCCAATGTACATCAGTAGACAAGAATAATCAAGTAAAATATTGATAATTAAACAGAAAAGAACCTTATATAAATACTAATATATATAATGAATGTTTACTATATCAAATATTATAAATCACCTTATATACAGTATATTACTTAATCCTTCCAACAACTGTATGACCTAGAAATTGTTAGTATCTTGTCTAAGGGACCTTAAACAGGATTTAAACCTTGCTCTGTCTGACCTAAAAGCTTGTTTTTAACCACATTATACTACTATTGTAGCAAACCATCAATTGTTTATATCAGAAGTTTAGCACAGTCACAAGGATCAAAATTAAGTAACTAAAGCATAAAACAAGGCATCTATGGTGAAGACAGACTAAAACATTTAGACCCCCCAGTTTGCAAACTGAGATACAATCATCCATGTCTACAAACTCAGGGACAGTGATAAACAGTACCAACATAACCTGATTCATTTATCAAGTATTCTTTAACCAGTAAAAAATAAACCAGATAAGAGTTGAGGGTTGGTCTACAAAAAGATCCCTATTTTGTTAAAAAAAATTACTGGATTGGATAGATTTGGGAGTTCTAGCCACAATGTTATTATTACTTTAACAGATTTCATAAGTTAAATTTTAGCCTGATGTATGATTCTGTAGGATACAAATCTCCTTTCCATTCTACACTATCTGGCCAACACTCTTAGTTTGAATTGTCTGTCCTAGAATTATGGTTCCTTTCTTACGTAAGATTTCTAACAGTGATTCATTCATTTATGAAAAACGCAGTTCTGTAGGGATAACATACATATTTGATTGGGGGCTAGGTATGTGTGTATTTTCAGAGAGTATTAACTACCACTTATCCTTATTTAAGAGTCTGCTGACTCTGCTCTGATAGGCATCCATTTAAAAAACTCAAGCATCTATCTATGGCAATTATACTTAAAAAGCTGTTTCAATTGAGTTAAGTTACCATGACATCAAACAAAGCTAAGAGGTGATTTTTTCTCCCCTCTATCAGTGTCTCAGGTAGTGTAATTAACAGCATTTAACACAGTGACTGCCACACTAGAAAAAAATTTTTTTCCCTAGGGCCATGGTATTTCATTACAAAAATAGAATAAAAACTTTGAAAAACAAAAATGATCCTTCCTAAATTAATGAAAAATGTGTTATTTTTAATTGTTTTCTGTCCATGAGTTATATGCAACTTGAAAAATAGTTCACGTGGCTCAAGGGTAAAGAGACGTGTGGGTTACATATGCTTCACGAGGCCCTGGGCTCAAAACTAGCGTGAGTTAAATACAACTTACGTGGCAGTTTATGTGTTAAGTAGGGAAAAGCATGACTTGGAAACTAACCAGAAAGCTCTTGATATAAAGTTCAAACCTGGGTTCTTCCACTTAAGGTATTACAGGGGAAAGATAATCTCTTTGCATTTCCTTAGTTGTCCTTTGATCTCTCTGGGGATAAAAACCAGTAGTATAAAATATTTTTAACTTCTTCTTCATCATCAGATAGTGGCTTTGAACCCTGGATGCACCTTGGAATCACTGGGGAAGGGAGAAAAGGATGTGGATGAGGGGAGGAAATAAGGAGAGGAAGAAAAGGAAGAAAGACGTCTAATGCTTAGCCCCGATTCCAGATCATTTAAATCAGAATCTTTGCTGGTGGACCTGGACATTAAGGTTTTTTGGTTTTTGTTTTTTTTTTAATAGCTCCCTGGGATTCTAATATAAACAGTGTTAAGTTTATGACTTAAAAGATTCAATTGCCAATCAATCCTCAGTAGAAAAGATCAACTATGGACCACACCTATCAGTTGTGATGGGCACTGACTGTAAGTCAAGTGTCCAGATAGAACCATACCATATCCCTGATTTGTGTCTCCTTACTTGTAATGATTAAAAGTGGAAATACTAGGCTATGAAAAACAGTGCCTTTTAGGTAGATGGTATTACCAGGCCCCTTATACTGTTTGAAGGATGAAAAACTGAGTGACAATCCTTGTAACTTAATTCCAATGGCTTGATGTTACCTGGGTGGCTGGTTGCTAAAGACATGAAGGATGAGTAGATTCACTGCTAACCAATGCCACAATGAACAGTCAACTGAGAAAATTAGAAGATGGTCCTTCCAGGCATCTGCTTCCTAAAGATCAGTCACAACCATTCCTCTGACAAACTATAGGAAAAAAACAAAAATTAGACATGAAAAATATACTCTTAACATAAATAAAATATAATGGATCTATAGTACTTTGAGGAAATTCCTTAAGACTAACAGAAGAGGACAAGGGAGAGATGAATGGGAATACTCTATATCAACAGATAAGGGACAAAAAATTGTGAGCTTTTTGCAGGTGACCTGAAAGTTAACAGTACTTATTGCTATTTTCTACAATCTGTAAGGCAGCATTAACATTCACAGCAAATTTAACAAGGATTTGAATACTTACTATATATTGTCCTAGTCACTGTTCCTTTGTACTAAAATGTACTCAGCATAAATCCTTAAAATTTCATATATCACATTACAAATGGATTTACGTGAGTCTGAGCCGAAGCATTAATCATTTAACTTCATATTATAATTGGACATTTCTCTCAAATAAAAAGCATTCTAGCACATGAATGAAAAATGTTGTGTGAAATGAAATGCCTAAGTAGGCTCTTTAAAGCTTTTTAAGTTGTAAAACATTACAAGTGAAGCAGTGAGCTTATTCTTAGGTCCTGTTCAATGAACTTCTAGACAAATGTTAACTCTACAATAATGCTAGCTAAATAAATATATGCTTTTAAATACTTCTATTGCTATTGTTAATCCACAGTATTGTTTTTACTAAATTGATCTTAAAGAAGGAAAGGTAAGAATCTAGGAAACAGGTTATTATCTCTTTTTAAACTTCCTTTTCATTTTTAAAGATATCAAGTGAAAGTATGACTACTTAAAGGCAAACAAGTAGTTCAAAGAAAGATGAGAAGTGGTAGCTAATTATTTACTACTTAAAAATAAAAAAAAAAACCCACAGCCTTAGAATACTTTAGAAAAAACCCAGTTCCTATCTTATTTGTGGTGAGACATTAAAGCACTAGACAATTGATCTGACAAACTTGCTGATCAAAGTAAATAAGTGGTGAAGTCATAAAAGACCAAAGTTAGGAAACTATGGTAGATTGGGAAGATAGCCATAGACTGTTACGGAGAGAAGCTTCTTGTTTGTTAGATAATGAAAAGGTAACTAAATATAGAAGATAAATGTAATTAGCAGAAATCAAGTCATGGGATCTAGAATATACTCCAAAAACTCTTTACTTCTTTTTAAGTGAGAAGATAATTTGTACTTATGTAGGCCAAGTTGAAGATTTAGCAACAGTAGACATCTTATTATCACAGATAGAAAATTTTCCATCACCACCATATTCACCACCATTCATTTTTTCAGTTAGGAAGAATTATACTACTTGTATTAAATAATGCAGACCCTTAAACAAGGGATAAAGACTTGATTTAAAAAATATAACCACCACAGTATAGTTTTGTTAGATTGCCAAGTATCAATTGTACTTTTGGTACAAGCAGCTTTGAAACAAAGTCTATATTCTCATCTTGGCACATAGAACTCTATAAAGAACACTGAATATGACTAAGTTTCCAAGCTCCTCTATAGTCAATAAGTTAGTAAAGGTTCTAATTTATATAGTACCAGTTTCTTTCTTTCTTCTGGTTATAATCCCAAGACAGCATTGCTTCAAAGGCAACTGGACAAAGTGAGAGGTTGGTAACTTTTAGATCTTTCCTCCAATATGCTGCTCCCTCTGTGGGAAGCCCATTTTTAATGTCACAGAGGGGGTCATATTCTGATGGAAGTAGCAGGTTTGAATATCCTATATAACCTACAGAGTATGTAAAAGATACTCTTCTGCTTTATTAAAATAGAGCATAGAAATCTCTGGAGATTTTCTCCAGAACTTCCTGCACACTACCATACTTTTATTTCAACATCCAACGCATAGGCTGCATACTGAAAGGTCAAAGTGCAATTCAATAAGTAAGTACCTTTTCCAAAACTATTTCCTTGCTGTAGGTTGAGATTTTCAAGCATCAAAATTGGAACAAAATAATGTTTCTACTCGTTATGGTGCAACATAGCCATCTCACAGGACTTTGTTTTTAATTTAGGTTTGGCGGTGGATTCAGTAAAGCTCAGATCATAGCAGAATGGTATCATGAAACTTTGTCTATAACTTACAGAACTGGAGCATGAACTAGAAGGGGAAGATTGCCTCCATTTGAAAGGTCAGTCTTTGAATTCTCTTAGTAAGATTAATTTTAAATTTTAAGGCTGTAATTATCTAAGATAAGTATATGTCTATCTTGTAATAAAGTCCAATACTTCACTCTTTAGCTCTTCCCAAACAGATGCTATACATGGCAATTGAAATATTCTTAAGACTTCCCTGAATTTATCACAACCTACCTGAATATGGACGATTTTCTGACCTCTTCAGTCACAGCTTTTATTTCACAGCTCTACTAGCAATACACCATGGAATACAAGCAACACTATGAAAAACAAGGGCCTGATGAAGCCCACAAAAAAGCTATTCACTAATATTGGCACTACTTTTAGTCATGCTATTAGAGATCACACTTTATTTTTGTGCATAATAAATAGATACAGAAAAATGTTGAAAATGTATGACTCAACTATCTAATTAAAGCTGAGTAACTAACCTCATCAGATTTTAGTTTTTCAGTGAGAAATGACAAGAGTAGTTGAAAATAAAGAAAAACAAAAAGAACTTTACTTTCCTATGTTAATACAGGTCAAGGGACCCTTTCTTCTCAAAAGGGTTGATAACACCAGTTCTTAGCAATAAACATAAGGCACTTGTTTAGATTACATCACTGCATTTCTTTTCCACTTGTTTTTCTAACCCTGTTTTTCCCCACAGTATCATTTGAAATTAAAAGAATAAACGAGGCAAATGTGAGATGATCCAGTTGATACTACTCAGAGCAAGATAATACAGTACACAATGTTTTAGGGGTGCTGTCTGGACATAAAATGAACCCAGTCAAGGTCCTTTGACACCAGACAATGTATCCACTATCAAGTAAACCTGAAAGAAAATAAAAGATTTATTCAATAGTTCCAGTAAAATTGGGATGGAATACAATATACATGTTAGGAATTTAGCTCCTTACGCGTGGCATCTGCATTAAGAATTCTGAGTATTTATGAATATTCATTCTAAGACAATCTACATCATTTGAACATTGTATTGTCAAGACAAATAGATGAATCCATTTCGATATACAGTAGAGTTTAAACAAAAGTCACATATACACCCCCTATTATATGGCTGGTGCCTCCTCCAAACACATCATTAGTGGCAGAGGTAGCACTAGTGTTCTTCCCCAACAATAAGAACTTCAGTTGCCACTCATAGGAGAAGTTGAAAAGGTTTTGTCTTTTTGCCATCTGTTAAGATGTTCCTGAGACAGGGCCAGTTAATAAAACGTAACAAAGCACTGGAGTTCAGCTTGAACTTTTCTTTACATCACTAAACTGTTAGACTGGGATATGGAATGCAGGTCATGTACTATGAAAGGCTGACTTTTAGCACAAGTGTTCAATCAATAAAAGGATCAGGCTTTCTGAAAATTCCCTTTAGAGTACACTTTCTATAAACTAAAAGTACCACAAAAAGGTCAATTATATATACAATTGGTTCATTGTATTTTAATCTTGTTTGCTCAGATTTTGCAAATGCAATGAGAATATTAAGCCTGAGACTAGTTCTCAGTGTACAGGTTTAACAGGTTAAGGCTCATTTTCCCAGTCAAAATAGTTTTTAGTTTTCCTTTCAAATTATGAATTACATTCATAGTACCTGCCACCAACCTAGTCCTCAATGAAATCTTAATGCAGGAGCAGCACTCTACTTATGGAATTACCCCTGACACCAGCATTTAGCCCCTTATAAAAAGCTCCCATTTGTACTAGCCTTACAGCACATTACATTGCCTCTCACTTACACCTCTGTTTCCACCTGTGAATTTTCACAGAAGCCCAACACAGATAGGTTGAAATAGTCACACAACTGTTTTTCAAAACAATTTATTGCATCATATTTGGTACCTTATGTTTGACAACAAAAAGGAAATTACATCTGTAACTGCAGGAAAAAAGAAGCTGGTCTGTTATTTGGAAAAAAAAAAAAAAAGTTGGGCCCTTTAAAAATTACAAAGTCTTGGGCTTGCCTGAAACAACTGAGCAAGAAATATATTCTTAGAAATGTAGGGCTTCAAGTATTACAAACCTGTGACACTGTGGAAAAATTCCAGAGGTATCTAAACTGCAGCACTTTTTTTCTGCATATCGTGAACAAGGCCTGCTGAGGTTTTAAACTATTAGTCTTTTGATCAGTCATAGAATGGTAGTCAGGAGTTCTGCTCTTTAACTTCAAGCCATGGTAGATTTCCTTTTTTTCACTCTTGGTGAAAAATTCATGCTTGCTAATTAGTTGGTGCCACATCACAGTGCATTTGGTTCTTGCATTACAGTTTTAACAAGTTTGGCCAAAACAATGCTGAAAGGTTTGCATTGTTGTTTTAGTTCTTCAAGTTTTAGTTAAAATTGAGACTGTTCCAACTGGTTCCTTCAGTTAAAAACTGTGGTACAAGAACACCAAACTGATCATGTACAGTGAATTTTGGAAACACAACAAGCGTATTGAACACCTTCTAGGTTTCTTATAATTTTGCTTGGTATCTATATGTCCCAGTTTCTACAACATCAAGCATCTGTTGTAGATTTCTCTGTAAATAGTGATTCACACTGCATACTTACTATGGTCAGAATCAATTCCGTAACAAAATCAGTCAGATGCTAAAGCCCCAACAACTCTTTGTGCTCAGTGAAAGAATCCAGTGCTAAAACAGCATTTAGGCTGTCTGAGATATAGTAAAATCTCACAAGACAAATTTAAAGTAATATTTCTGCCACACACCTGCTTTGTTAGCTGTAACAGCCTCCAGATTTTATATAAATTAGTTTAAAAATATGGGTGGGTGGGTAGGAATAGGATAAGGTATCTTTTTTTAACCTCTCAATTTTAGCAGCTTTAATTTTTTTAAGAAACTGAACCTATATCCTGTAATGTTAGATATTTTATATATACTTTTTCAGCAGGATAAAAAACGTAAAACACTATTTGAAGGCAAGAACATTTACTCCTCTCATTCTGTGTAAGTTAGAGCAATGCAGCAGGTGCGTGACAAAAATATTATACACTAGATATGGTCCAAAGTCATTCCATTTGCTTGTTTGATGATGTTCAAATTTCATTGGCCAGTTCTTCAGTTTCTGCAGAACTATCTCCATTAACTGTGATCTTCATATCCTCTTCATATCCAGGAGGCAAGAAAGCCAAAGCATAAGGGAAAAGCTTATGACAATTTGCTCTATAAACTTCAGCAGCTTCTTTACAGTCTCCTAGGCTACCATCACACAAGGCTTCCAATACCTCCATACATGTCTAAAGAAAGAAAAATGGTAATGTTAAAACTTGTCAAAAAAGATTTTTACTGTGAATTTGTTAGACATTTCAATATCAATTCAGTATTTCCAAAATAAGAAATAAGTGCACATATTTAAGGAAAACAAAAACATTTATTACTCCATACACATTCCAGTAGAATGTTCTTTAAGGCCTAATTTAACCATTTCTCCAGAATTGCAGGGTTTACACAAGATGATAAACACGTACAAATGTAGAAACAAGACTAAGATGAGGCAAGTAAGGTGTATAAAGTGCTATATTTAAAGAGGTACCCACTCTCTCAGCAAGTACACAACCCTAGGCAGCCAACTTTAACTCAGCCTCATCTGGCCCTGTGTATAAACATCTAATTTACAATGCCAATGCCAATTACTATACATAGACCTTTTAATTTTTTGGAGGCTTAGAGCCAGCCAGCAAAATCAAACATTGTTTTTCAACCTTATATTCAAATTAAAGAGCATCTTAAGGCATGCCCAGTAACTAAATAGAAAAGAGTGTCTCAAACACAAAGTGATTATATGCAAGAAAAATCATGAAAATCAATAATTCTTTCAATAAAATCCCTAAGTAAGTCCACTTCTTATATTTTTTAATGATTCAAGTTGAATTGCATTTCTCACTTTTTCCTTCTTAATTTTTTCATTTAGAGAACACGACTTAGTTTCCAGAAACGTAAAATTCTATAAACTGTGTCAGGTTACAAAGGATCTTAAATCCACGTTCTAAATGGTGCAACTAACAAAAGTAGTTTCTCTTTTTTAAAATAGTACCTTCATTTGCTATTAAATGAATATATTCAACTATCTTTCAGCAAGTACTTTATTATCTGGATGCTTATAACACAAAATAGCAGTCCTTTGTTTTTACTCTAAACTATAATCTGTATTCTACAATATACTCATGTTCTCTTTTACTCTATTTCATCTCATACTGTATTACAAGCTACAAAATGAGTATTTTATTATGTTGGTGCAAAAGTAACTGCGGTTTTAGCACTGTTGAAATTTACTGTTTGATATTGGAACACATTCTTAAATAAGTGTGGTTATGTTATACATCATTTTAATGCACATTTCTCACTTTTTTTTTTGCTAATAACTTACTACTTAGTGTTTATTTTATATTTATTTTAGACTATGGAAATTACGTTAGACAAAAAGCAAATTTGAGCAATTTTCTTATTCAAGTTCAAAATGGGTCATAAAGCAGTGGAGACAACTCACAACATCAACAACACATTTGGCCCAGGAACAGCTAATGAACGTACGGTGCAGTGGTGGTTCAAGAAGTTTTGCAAAGGAGACAAGAGCCTTAAAGATAAGGAACATGGTGGCCGGCCATCGGAAGTTGACAACAACCGAAAGCAATCATAAAAGCTGATGCTTTTACAACTACATGAGAAGTTGCCAAAGAACTCATCATCAACTATTCTATGGTCGTTTGGCATTTGAAGCAAATTGGAAAAGTGTAAAAGCTCATTAAGTGGGTGCCTCATGAGCTGACTGAAAATCAAAAGAATCATTGTTTTGAAGTGTCGCCTTCTCTTATTGCACACAACAACGAACCATTTCTCAATCAGATTGTGATGTAAAATGAAAAGTGGATTTTATATGACAACTGGTGACGACCAGCTCAGTGGGTGGACTGAGAACCAACTTCGAAGCACTTTCCAAAGCCAAACTTGCACCACTAAAAGGTCATGTTTGGTGGTCTGCTACTGGTCTGAGTCACTACAACTTTCTGAATCCTGGTGAAGTCATTACATCTGAGAAGTATGCTCAGCAAATCAATGAGATGCACTGAAAACTGCAATGTCTGCAGCCGGCATCGGTCAACAGAAAGGGCCCAATTCTTCTCTACGACAACGCCTGACTGCACGTCACACAACCAACGCTTCAAAAGTTAAACGAACTGAGCTATGAGGTTTTGCCTCATCTGCTATATTCACCTGACCTCTCACCAACTGACTACATCTTGACAACTTCTTGCAGGGAAAACGCTTCCACAACCAGCAGGATGCAGAAAATGCTTTCTACGAGCTCATCGAATCCTGAAGCATGGATTTTTATGCTACAGAAATAAACAAACTTATTTCTCGTTGGCAAAATGTGTTGATTGTAATGGTTCCTATTTTGATTAATAAAGTTGTATTTGATCCTAGTTATAATGATTTAAAACTCATGGTCAGAGACTGCAATTATTTTGCACCAACCTAATAATTTAGCCCCTGGTAAATAAATCTTAAATATGTCAGAATCTTCACTGAGACCACTGCTTGCTCAGAAATGCACAGAGAAAAGTTGAAATCTAAAAATAACATATGATATGTGCATATATATATATATGATTTTACTAAAACATATTTCTAAAAAAGTCATTCCAAATTACAGATGTGAAACTAGTTACTGAATGCCAAGTAGCCCAGTGTGCATGCGTATATATACACAAAACCCTAAATAAATGTAAGATGAACTATTTCTGACATAGATTCTAAATGGTTTGAAGAAGAGTACATATAAGCAACAAAAAAGTTATTTTTCTTGGTAAAAAGAGAAACAAAAGGTAATTAGGTATTCTGTAGAGATTACGAAAACTCTTTACCTGGAGGTTTCTGTTAGTGAGGGATTCATCAAGTGTTGTTGCCAACTCTATAGCTCGCTTCTGACTAGAAGGATCTAAATAATATACCATTTTGGCAGCTAAATAAGAGGGGGAAAGGAAATTTGTTTTATTTCAAGTAAAACCAACATCTTATCATCTACTTATTCAAATATAAAATGCAGGTTATGTGTGCACACAGAGTGTGGCACTTTATTAGAAAAATGGGAATAGCCACAGGAGACAGTTATTAAAAAAAAAAAAAATCCTAAGGTGGACCAGAAAGAGCCTAACCATCAAAAATAGGTAAACTGTCAAAATGATTAAGGTTATCATGTACATCTATCCAATAAAATATAATATATACATAAAATATGCAGAGTAAAAGAGACAATGAAGAAATACAAATATTCTAGTAATAATATCTGTGGTGGGACCATAGATAGTCTTCTTTCTAAAATGAGTATAATAATTTGGGGGTGAAGGGAATACCCAATCTCAATACTATGTGCCAAAAAACTGAGTTCAGGATCCCACAAAAGCATACAAAGCTGCTGGGCTTCTTAGCCAGGTATTTTAAAAGCATACCACTAACGCACTACCCACATGGTCCCATAAAGTCTAGATTTTGGCCCACTGGTATAGACTCTTGTCTTAGATTTCCCATAAACCATCAGATAGTTCCAGGTGTTTACCATTGTCAAGTTTGATACATACAATAAGCATAAGAAATGGAAGATGATGGTCACACCTGAGTGAATTATAAGAATAGAATGATGGGAGAAGAAATAAAAGAAAAGGCTCCTCCTCTATTGTATGATACACATTTAAATTTAGTCATACTTGCTTCTTTGTAATGCCAATGCTGAGCCAAGAGAGATGACTGACCTTAATTCATAGTAATAACTTTGTCTTAAGAAATTTAAAAATGTATAGAAAACGTGTGCATGTGTATGTATGTATGTATTTGAGACAGGCAGGGTCTTGCTCTGTTGCCCAGATTGGGCTTGAACTCCTGGGATCAAGTGATTCTTCTACCTCAGCTTCCCAAATAGCTGGGACTACAGGTGTGCACCACCACACACAGCTTAGGAAGCAAATTTAAGCTTCCTGTTTTCATAGGATTAAAATGTAAAATATACACGATGCCTCTTTCTGTGCTAAAAATGTATAACCTACCTTTCACTGATCTATTAAAATAAATACTGAAGTTGTTTTAGAAGGCTAAGAGAGGGATAAAATAAAGTGATTACCTGATAATCTGTGTGGCAATGAATCAGAATTCCTTTTCAGAAAAGTTTCATTAAAATTCTTTGGATTTGTTGCTCCAAAAAGACGATTCATTTCTTGTTTTAATACTGTTCTAACTGTATCAGGTAAATCTTTACTTTCACACACTGCTGAATAAATTAAAAACAAACTGTCTTAGTAAATACTCTGATAAAGTTTGTAAGAGCCAAATTATCTACTTGATGAGGCCAATGCAACACAGCAAATATATACAAGACTAGATAAAACCTACTGATAATTCAATGTTTAAAGAAGAGCTTACCCATATAAATTTAAAAAATATATATTAGCAGAGCAATCTAATGATTGTTCTAAAGGCATTCAAAGAATTTCACTGACAGGTGATTCATTTCCAGAAAACAACAGGAAGCAAAATGAATGACAAAAGATATAATTTCAAAGCCTTCTAATCTCCAGGATTGTCCCCCTCAACCTTAAGGTCTGCAAAGCAGAGGGACTTGAGAGCGCCTACATGGTAAACACTATGACAGGAAATATGTTGTGCTGAAGACAACAAATTTTCCTCATCTTCCCTATCTTCCCAATACCTAAGTAAGGCACATTTACCAATTAAAAAGGAAAACATAGCCGACTTCTTTGACCCTTTTTAGGACCTAAGTGAATTGAGCTATCACTATATAATAAACTCCAAAGACTACCAAAGCATTTTCCTGTAATAAATACACAATAGTCAATAAATACCTGTATTTCCAGGCCTTGGGATTTAGAGATGAAAAAGCAGACCCCAATCCCTCTGGACTGATT
Organism: Cheirogaleus medius; assembly: GCA_008086735.1. NCBI lineage: Eukaryota > Metazoa > Chordata > Mammalia > Primates > Cheirogaleidae > Cheirogaleus > Cheirogaleus medius. Next base: position 14,996,602 of record VBSM01000483.1, read on the forward strand.
CCAAGTTATGCTTTGTTTCGTTGTTGTTATTTTGTTATAGAGAGATGACAGCCTACAGCTTTGGAGCCAGACAGACCTGGGTATGGATCTGGGTTTGGACTAGTCATAACCTCTCTGAACCTATTTTTTGATCTATAAAATTGGGGTGATATCTAACCCAGAGGGTTTACAGTAAGAATAAGATACTGTGTAAAAGTACAAATTATATAATAGGTATTCAATAAATTGTAGTTACTATTTTTGTTATAGTTTGAAAACAACTAGATTTTCCTTATGGTGGTGGCTTTCAAATTTCGATTGCAACTAAGTATTTGTACTGTGACAAATGTATATCCCACATCCATAACTTATGTGAACCAAAAGTTTCACAGAACACTTACTATGTGTAACATATGCTGATATTTTCTATACTATTTTATTTCAGGTTTCCAAATGTTAATAATAACTCACTAGTAACTGATTTTGTTGATTCTGTTATCCTACCCAAGGATCATCATCCTAAGTTTAAAAAATGCTGAACTCTGAATAGTAGACATCTAAGTATAATATTTAAGCTTAACTCTGTTCTGGCTATATTTTCAACTTGGTTTTGGCAATTTATCAATACTTGTTTTTCAGGGGGAAGCAAGAGTAGAGAGAGAATAGGAAGAAAAATTAAAATAGGTCATAGCCAATTACAATGAACATTATCCCAAAAATGTAAATCTTCTATATAATAAAAGTTATTTCCATGGGCCTTGTTAGTTTGCCTGAAATGCTTTCGGGACACTTTATATGTAGACAGTAATTGTATGGTCTACATTTTAACTTGTTTTCCTTAGTATTAAACAATCTCCCAGAAAAATCAAAACTGCTAAGAAAAAAAAAATCACTCCACAAAATGAAAAAGCAATACATATATTTAAATAACTCCCAACTTTACTAAGTTTCCAAAAACATTTTCTCACTTAGTAATTCACAGAAGTTTGAGGCCCACTCAGTTTTTTCTCCTAAATCATGTAGATTGCAACTATACTTTCCAGGAAGATATCAATTACCAAAAAAAAAAAAAATCTATTACTGCAGTGAAACCTAGAATGCCCTATGGAATTCTGTGTAATGAAATTTTACCTCTACCTTTAAGAAAAGGATCAACTTCAATATCACAGATTATCAGATGACTTATTATTGCTAAAAAACTAGTGGGCAGAAAAAAATCTAAAAAGACTTTGAAAGTGATTAAGACTAACAAAAAATATTAAGCTCCCAAGAAAGTAAAAAAGAATAAAAATCTCAGACTATTCAATCATCTTCCATAATAAGACTAATAAGTCTTGTGAATCAAGGAAAAGTACCAACTGGATGGGCCGGGGTGGATAAAACCTTTTGATCTGAGTTCTTTGACATCTAAAAATTGAAATAATGTTTGGTTCATGCTATTAGCTTATTAGCAGATTGAATTAAGTAAGTAATCACCAATGATTAAAAGCCACGAAGAAGAGGGGGCTGATTCTTAACAAAAGGAGTTGCCCTGGGTTTTCAAGCTAGCTGCCATTATTAATAATTTGGGTAGAAAATATTCATATTTTGTGTGAGATAATGATTGTTTACTACTAGGTTACAGCACAACATACTAAGTGACTACCACTCAAAATGGCAAAATAAACGAGAATGCTAAATAAAGCTTAAATAATAAATAATAAATGAGAGTATTAAAGAAGGGTAGGGAGACATACATAAGAACAGAGAAAAATAATCTCTGCAGAAAAAAGAAAAATGAGGTTGTACAAATGAGAAGAAACAGATGTAAGGTTTCACTGTAGATCAAAGTAGCCAAATAGTGGTGATTTTAAAAGCATGTAGAAGAATATAAACAGATAAGAAAAATTGAATATAAGCTCCTATCTTTTACTTAACAGTGATTAAAAATGTAACTTAAATTGCTTTTAGTCCTGTAACTTTAAAATTTTTTAAAAAGTAAAAAACTTAAGAGGAATATCAAGTCCCTCTCAGAATAAAAAGGGAGGAAGGTGGTCCTATATAATAAATGACTTCATGCAGCTTATAGTCATTACATTGGTAGTTATAACATATTCTAGAGACTTAGAGGGTGTCAGTAACCATGCTAAAATCCACATTCACTTAGAAAGGTCTCTACAAATGATAAAAATAGTTGTGGAGGCATTGGTTTTTCCTCTATACTTCCCAGAACAGTGTATTTCTGAGGGTTTCTTTGTAAAGAAGCAATTACAACAATATATCTCAACATGACAAATGTATTCATGAAAAATTACTTCTAAATTAAACTTTTTTAAAAGTACCAAATATTTTAGTTAAAGAAACCTTTGGGGTATAGAAAAGATAACTGTATTTGGATATCTGTAGTCTTACATATGATTTTATGTACACCCCTGTGTTCAGCAAAGGTAATAAAGCAGTCTACTCAACTCCTTAAATGCTTTTTAAAGAAATAGTGGCGCACCTTTACCACTGCCAATAACCGTGGCCTTACTTTCATTGCCTAAATTCAGTCAAAATGAGGATCACTTTGTAAAGTCTCTTCATGACAATAATTTTAGCTGACCACCTAGAGCAATGGGTATAGCAGCACAGATACTCAAGAATTCTAATTAATTATTAAAAATTTTAAGCCCACGTGTATTTTAATTTTCTGAAACCAACTGCTGAAAGAAAAGTCATGTTAATCATCTACATACTCTATATACTCATTACTAGCAAATGCATTTAAATATGTCACTTTTAATTCATATTTCAAAAGAAAGTTTCTAACATCAAAGGACTTAGGTATTTTATTTAACTACTTTTCAGGAAAGAATCTAATGCATAAAACAAAGTGTGTATGTTATTTTTGAAAATAGTTTGTGTGTACTCCCTCCTAATCGAGAATGGATCAAAACTATTATTTGTAGCCTTAATTTTCTGATTCATGATTTCAAAGTTTTTCAAATACTAAGAAAAACTATAAGAAAAACAAATTTCTTTATTTTTTCTAAATACAGTAATTCTTTTTCTATGTTCTACAATGTAGTTATGTTATTACTTCCAGTTTTTTTCATATTGAGGAAAAACATTCCTAGGAATCAGTTTCTATAACAGGAGTCATTTTTGGACAAGCATAATATAATTTAAATAAGGCTTTACTTCTTCTCAAAAGTCAAAATAGTGTTCTTAACTGAGACAATTTAGCATTTTTTAAAAAGCGTGATTAGGATGCCTGGTTTAATTTCATCATTTTTACATAATGTATGGAATTAACAATGAGATAGCTAAGTTAATATTATTATGTTATCTTTCAGGCTCTAAAAATCTATAGTTCTGTTTCACATTAAAATTAACATATTGATCTGATTGTCAAAATATTTGAAGATACAGATTATTTTCAAGTAACAAAAAAATTTTAACTCTTAAAGAATTGTGCTAAGCAAACCTAATTCATGCAAAATCAGATCTACAAGATAAATAAGGAGAAAACAGTCAACTTTAAAGAGATTCTGCAATTTTAAAACAATTTCCTAAGAAACTTTACATAATGAAATATGATTCAAAACTTGAACTTACAGGTAACTTTCTTTAGAAACAGAAACAAAGGTGGTTCTCAAATATCTGGACTCAACAATTCTATGTCAAAATCAGGTAACATTTATAGTCTTAAAATAAAGATCGTCATGACGAAAAAAAAAAAGAACTCTACTTTCCCCCTTAGCAAATTTAATATGCAACAGCTTTAAAATCATTGAGTTTATGATAAACTTGTACAGATCACTTATATAGTCACTATCAACTACTGTATCAAATACTTTAGTAATGAAAAACAAAAACATACCAGTACTAAAGAGTCGAATCATACACTCATGAAGCCAGGGATGACTAGAATCAATAGCAAATGCCCTCTTTACTGATTGTAGCATCAAAAGAAACTTTTCTACAAAAAGAAAAGGTAAGATATATTTTGATCATTTGATAAAATAAGTGGCCCTACTTTGAAGGGCCAAGACCTTACAAATAGGAAAATTAGAGTCAATCACATCTGAACTGCAAATGTATGGTTGAAGCAAACAACTTTCCTCCAATTAGCAATATTAGCTGATATTTTTTCATATAACATTCCTTAAGGAAAAAAGGTTTTATAAAATATTAGAAAATTTAGGCAGCATTCAGCAATATTTGAACTAATGGCATATAAACAAAGAAACAAAATTTGAAGCCATTTCATTTCCTGACCTTTAATCAAAATAAAGAAATGTTCTCCACTACACAGAAAATTTCCTGCGTATTCTTGAAAGTATTTCCTTTCTTGCATTTTGTGACATGTAAAATCATTTCCCTTTTACTTGACTCTTCCTCTCCTGCCAATCAATCCCTGACTCCTCTTCCCCGCTAAAGAGAATATTCACTAAAATAATGTTTTCAGTCATTTTCTAATCTCTCTCTACGCTATCCCCACTCCCATTCTCCATTTTTCCCAAAGTTCAGCAGTGTTTCCACCTGTTAAATGGAAATTTGAACTTGCATGCTCAGTCCATTTCCAAGTTTTACCTATATAAGCACCTCTTTGTTAAGACTTCCCTAATTGGTACCCTTTTCCAAATATCAAAGTTCAAAACCCCAGGCTCTTCTGATAATTTCTTTTCCCTTGCCCCAAACACTTAGAAAGCTAAAAATACTGCCATGCCCTTTGTCATTACCAATTTCATACAACTGCAGTGGATTCCAAATGCTGGGGTCCTTTAGAGGTTAGAACACAGCCAAGAAGCCAATTGAATGGGGCTTTAGATTGCCCTTCCCCACTTTAAGCAGAGCAGCTTTTGTATTTTATACTTTGGGGTTCCATTTAAGAATATTTTTTAAGGGGGAGTTGTATAAACTGTTAAAAGAAAAGTTTGAAAATTATTGGACTATTATTAAACTTACTTTCCAAGTTATAACACAATAATTGTGGAAAATAGAAAACACTTTTATCACTCAAACTCTAAGAGACAAGCTGTTACCTTTCGATCTATTTCTTCCCAGCCACTTCTGTATTATATACCATAGTAAATTTATTAATAAAAATTCAATTTATAGTTAGTTTTGTATCCTATCACAAAACAATGTTATATAGTCACTTTCCTCCCAATGTCAATACTTTTGCTAAACATGACTTTTAATGGATACTCTATATAGAGAAGTACCATTCTACTCAACCTGCTTTAATAGTTATACTGTTCGGAACAAGAATCTTCTGTTTTATCTTACTAACTAGTTTTTCTTCTATCCAATATGCATCACCTTAGTGATAAACGTTTTTTTGAGTCTTTTTGTTTTTTTTCTTTAAAGTTCATGTATTGGAAGATAAACTTTTTTTTCGATAAAATCTTATGATCTACTAAATATATATTCTAAGCATCTTAAACTAGAAACCTAGACCCTTTATTTATCTTTTACCTGGCTCCAGGTAAAACAGACAACCTCAATATTATTTACACACTCTTGTGTTATCTTAACAGATACTCTTCCCTTCATTGTATCTTTTCCTTTAGAAATACAATCCACTCAAGATCTAACTGAAAGATTATATCTTCTATTTATAACAATAGCTCATAATAGTCAACATTTATTTAATGCTTACTATGTACCAGGCACTATTCTAAGCTTTGTATTAACTAATTTTATCCACGCAATCATCAGTTCTTTGTCTGAACTACTTAAATAGTAATTACCATATTTGACCTTAATTCTAGTTACGTATATACATCTATTGTTGATTCTTATGTCCTAGAAGAGGTAATTGTATCACTGTACCTCCCCACAACATTCTGTGCATAGCAGGCATTTCTGTGAGAAAGCTGCATTAGCATTTGCTAAATAATCCTACAGTGGTGAGGCTATGAGAGCTGGGTGACTATACCTAAGAAATACAGTGATCAGTTTTATCAGGTCCACTATACCCTAATTGCCTACCTTTCCTAAAGTAAATCTCAAAGGCAAAAAGATGAGTTTCTATCTTGTTCTTCACCAAGTTCTTCAACGGTGTTAAAAATTTAATAGCTTCTTCCAATGGAGTTTCAACCTAACAAAAATAAAAGATATTATACAAATGGAAGTAAGATTCTTGGGGAGTGTGATTTTATTCTTGCTATTAAAAATACTTACTGGATTTTTAAAAATAAAAATCACTTACCAGTCACTCAGAAAAACACTGTCATATTTTAACCTCCCATAATCTAAATCAAGGGGATTTTGAACTCTAGAATTCTTAACCACAAATATTACATTATCTCTGGATAGAAACTACCTAACAAGAAGAAAGCAAATAAAATAGAACCAGGGAAAGAAAGAATAAGAGAAACAAGTCAAACAGTCAAGGGGAAAAAAAGACAGAAAAGAGAGGTAAAATAGGATGAAGAGAGATATGAAGGAAACTGTAGAAAACATTACAGAATAAGTGAATGTTCTTTATAATACAAAGTGAAATATAATCAAGCTATTAAAAATAGTACACTATCCATTCTGTCTTGCTTTGTTCTACTACAGATTCTACAAAAATTCTTATTTATTCAAATACATACTAATGGTAAGATGGTATCTGAAAAGATTTACATTTATAGAACTGCCCCAACTACCTTTTATTAATTATACAATGTCATATTAATTATATACTTGTAATCATTACTAAGCAGGTATAATGTAATTGTTACTGTTATACTCCCAGACTTAGTACTGAGACAAGACTATTATTCCCTACACACTGAAGTGGGGCTGGGGAACAACACTATGTTTATCAGAAGGGCATTCAACATCTGGATTCTATATTTGCCTTCTCTCACCAGCGAGGCAATAACAATTTACCCTCAATGGAAAATATATTTGCCCTATCTGTCCAACATACCTCTGCCAGTACAGTAATTGTGATTTTACTAACACTGCTGGCCGAGAAAATTATTTCACAGCATGAAAAAAAAAGTTAAGCAATGAAGTGATGTCTATGGGATTCACCTTGTCCTGGTGTATAAAGCAGTAGCCTTATAGCACAATAAAATAATCCATTAAAATCCCAGCCACAGTGCCAGATGGTGTTATTTTGAAGTATACATGCTCTAAACCAGAACCCAAAATCAATAAATGACATTGTCACTCTAATAACTGTACATTCAGGAACCAAGAGATAAAAGAGAAAATAGGGACCCTCATTAAGTATGCCTTTCTTACATATGTGTAAATATTTTACTTCTTGTTCCCATGACTCCATGTTCTACTGGGTTAGAATTTACAGTACAAGGGGAGAAATGTTTCTACTAAAGAAAGGTAGAGAACTGGAAACTGAAACTACCACCCAGCTATATCAAGAGGCTTTTCATGGCTCTAGGAGTATAGACTGAAATGAGGGTCAGTGTATAGACCAGTGTATTAACTGTCAGGGAGATATGACTGCTATTACAAAATGGAAACAACAAGGAATATAGAGAAGGTAAATCAATAGAAGCATTATATTTACTGAAAACAAGTATGTGAACTTGGAGAGAAAACAGAGCATTTAATTCTGTCTGCAATTCTAATAAACAAAAACACATGCCCCAAAGGAGATCTCGTTCAGATGTTCCAACATTATAGTCTCAGTCTCTGTGTGCCTCTCATAGGTAAATTTTGTCAGGGTAAATCTAAATGTTTAAATATATGCATATAACCACAGTAAAGCTAACTATATTCTACACTTACTCATACATAATGCAGCACAGAGTTATAATACAAAAGCATAGGAATATAGTTCTAAAAATCAGTGCTTAAGAAAAAAAGTCAAAATACCCTTGAAAATCCCTTAAGTTGAAAAGATAGGCAGATAGATATAAATATATAATACAACTAGTTTGCGTTATGTGTAAGAAAACCATATTTTTAAGTACCCAAATCATAATCATTGTAGCAAGACATTCACACCAAGAGAGGCACACAAGGACTGAGATGTAGTAAACAAATGGCAGTCATGCCTTCCATCTCATACTCAGTTGGGGTTCAATGTTCACTGAGGGGACTATTGGATAGAATTACCAGCATTATGCATATCTTTGTCTCTCTTAAAGTAAAAATTACATAGTCATGAAGAGTTGAATCCACCTAGGTTAAATGAATGCATGTGGAATAGGACTGCACTGCGCTTGTGGGGCAATTTAAGATATCTACAAGAGCAGTTTTAATCATATGCCATTTTTAAATTTACCAACTGACTTGAAATCTAATCTCCATATTAAGATATGTTATATAGGAGTATATCTCTCTACCATAGCAACAAAAAGTTTAAAGTGATTAAACACAATACAGGAAGAATATTGTACTAAGGACTTATAGCCCTTGGAATAAAAGTGTGTACATATAACATGAAAAAAAAAATTCAGTTCAGATGCTGCTGACTGAAGGCAAGGAATAACACAGGATGAGTAAGTAGCACGTGAGAGAATTTACAAATACCAACTATTGAGAAATAAGTGATACAGCTTCAGCCAAGACCTCAGATTTATAATCGGTTAACTGAATATTAAATTTACTAACTGAACCCCTTCCCAGTTTCCTTTTCCTGACTGAAGGCAAGGAATAACACAGGATGAGTAAGTAGCACGTGAGGAAATTTACAAATACCAACTATTGAGAAACAAGTGATATAGCTTCAGCCAAGACCTTAGATTTATAATCAGTTAACTGAATATTAAATTTACTAATTGAATCCCTTCCCAGTTTCCTTTTCTCCTTCTTAACTGGAATTACTACAAAATTGATAATACTTTGATTTTATTTCATATATAGTCATGTGCTACATAATGACATTTTGCTCAACAATGGGACCGCATATACAATGGTGGTCTTCTAAGATTATAATACCATATTTTTACTGTACCTTTTCATGTTTAGATATACAAATCCTTAACATTGTGTTACAATTGCCTACAGTACTCAGTACAGTAACATGCTGTACAGGTTTATAGCCTAGGAGCATAGGCTATACCATATAGCCTAGAAGCATAGTAGGCTATACCATCTAGGTTTGTGTAAAGACACTCACTCTATGATGTCCACACAATGATGAAATCACCTAAGGGCACATTTCTCAGATTAACTCATCTAAGATGCATTTCTCAGAATATATCCCTCTTGTTAAGCAACAAATGACTGTATATTATCTTGAACTGGTGACACTAAATTTGCCATGAAAGAATGATAAAATACAGGAAAATGCCCCAAACAGACCACTATATAAAGACCCAGACTTGACAGGCAGCATTTAAAATAGCCAATGCCACTCCAAGTTATGATGGCTTGGTGTAATTTGGCTTTGTCATCACATTGGGGGTATGAGTAAGCAGAGATTAGATAGGGGCATCTTGGAGAAATTTAGCTAAGGAAGAGAAGTGTTTTCTTATATGTCTAACAGGCAAGAATATTATGTATACTAAGGAACAGTCCATGAAAAGGGGTGCCTTCAACTAAGTTCCTTCCAAACAAAGCAGTAAGAAGCACATGCTATAGGCATTATCTTGTTCTGAGACTCTACAAACCGAGCAATAAATAATTAGATCACAGCTTGACATCTGGTCCAAAGGCAACCACTTGATGCTGGACACAAGGAAAACCTAACAGTCTACAAGGGGGCTTGATACAAGAATTCTGTAGGTATACTCTTTATTAAGCAGTGACTAAACAATCCAAATAGATACTCTGATTAGGAACTATATGAAGACATGAAGAGTTACAAAGAAAAAAGTCACTATGGAAAAGTCATGGGATAAAGGGAAAAGCAAGTAGAAAAAGAAATGGTGGAAGGCAGTCAGTGACAGTGGTAAAAGTAGTAGTAACAAATGAAGTTGAGGCATAAAGATGGAAGGGCTAAGTTGATGTTACGCCCTGAATGACTTCACAATTCTCCAAGAAGCCTAAAAGGTCAATTTTCTGTGCTTTTTCACTTCCCTTTGTAATCTTCCAATAAACTCAACAATAAAAGGATACTATGTTTGTTACTAGTGGGCATGCAATTATTTGTGAACATATGTCAATATACCCTTGTGAAATCCAAACTAGATGTTTCTGTATTTCTCACAGCAATATTACTATGTCTATGAAATGTTACTGTCCAACTGCTCTGGTAGAATTCTAAACATATTCTCCAACTCTTCATTTGAATTTTCACTTACTGAGGCTAAAATTAAAATCAAGGGCAATGTGCTTACTATATTGCTTTTATGTAATAAATTATGTAGTTATTATTTTATATAGAGATGGTAGTCTTGCTATGTTGCCCAGGCTGAACTCCTAAGTTCAGGTACTCCTCCTACCTCAGCCTCCCAAGTAGCTGGGACTACAGATGCATGCCACCTTTGGTCCATGCAATTTTCATACTGAGTAGGAAGATTTTAAGGGTCATAAGAAAGGAATATTATTAATCAAAATGGTTCATGCAGTTTCAGTTTATTGGTTAAAAACTGCAGGTCAGATTTTGACTTGGGGAAAATATTTAAGGATTTTTATGGTATTAGGTTTAAATGTCAAAGGCCAGTAAGAAATAATGTAAACTGACAACATAGTGAGAGATATACATATAGTTTTCAGTTTATAACAAACTCAATTTAGCCAAGATATAAAAGTTTGCATATTACCACTTATAACAGACACTAGATGTTTCACACACATATTTTCTCTAGTCCTAGTAAGGATTTTCGTAGTCCCATTTTATAGATGAAAAAACCATCAGAGAGGTTAGACAAAGTGTCCTAGGGCAGGTACATGCTGGTGTTAAGAGCTGGTGTCTGGACCCAGATCAGAAAATGACTCAGAAGCCAAAATTTTTTCCACTATACCACAGTGGATGACTCTCAACAAAGATCATGACTACAAGTTTTAAACATGAAATACAACCAGAAACAAAATATTTTTAAAAGACTAAAAATTAAAATTTTTGGCTCTAAAATCTATAATCACATGGGTCAAATAAGACAGTGTAAAAATGACTATGGCTGCTCATGAAATTTCACTTAATTGTGCTAAACACTATTAATTACCTTGGCCAGTTTCTCAGGGATAAGTTCTTCTTTTGGACCTCCAATTTCCTCATCATCATCATCCTTTTTCTTTTTTTGATTTCTCTGCTGTTTTTCTTTCTCTGCATTTTTTTTCTCCTCTTCTAACTGGGCTTTCTTTTGCGCTCTTCTTTGTTTATTACGTAGCTTCTTTAGCTCTTTATCAGACATGTTTGCTGTAGGTAGTAATTGTTAATTAATGAAATTATAAGCATGTTAATCAGATTAGTAATTACCAACTACTACTATTTAATATTACCAAACTCCTATAAAAAATATTGCATGGTATCATGTAAAGGTACCTTATGTTCCTAGCCTTTGAATGGTTTCACATTAGACAGCAAACAATGTAACCATCTCAAAAAAATTTTTTGAAACCAGATTGGGTGTGCACGTAAACATTTAAGGATGGCAAAACACCGGAGTTACTCTAGCAATATTAAGCTACTTGCAATTCTATGACTATAACAAGCTCATGGATATTTCCATGGCTTTGGACTATGCTCTCTCTTAGTTATGCCTTCTCTACCCAGGCCAAACAGTTATTTATTCTCTTCTCTGTGCTGCTACTATGCCTAATATATTTTGCTTATCACAATACTTTATATACCTCGCTCTCTTTTAGACTGTAAGATCCTTGTTAAAAGAGACGCTGTATTAACTTGTAATCTTTGTATTCTCAGGACCAACAGCATGCCAAAATATACAGAAAACACTCAAATATTTGTTGACAAAAATAAATAACTCTATGGTAAATTAAAAATTTGATACTAAAAATTAACCATATCCCTAGAGGTATAAACTGTGGGATGTCTCCAAAGAAAATCACTGACACATATGTTATAATAAAGTGAAAAATGTATACTGTTTAGGTTTCAAGCAACAAATTTGAAAGCTACATGCTCAGTCAGCATTTGGACATTTGTTAATACTGAAAAATGAAAAGAGTCATTTCAAAATATACCACCGTGATGATTTCAAAAAATGCCTGATGAATTCTTCCCTTCAAAAGGCAAAGCCTACTTTTCCCCTTTCCTTAAATATGGGCTATACTTAGTGACTCAGCAGCAATGAATAGAATGTACTAGAAATGAAGGTATATCACATTTATATTAGGACTTAAAAGCACTATGGGTTCTTCCATGCCTTCTCTTGGATCACTCAGAGGAAGCTAGCTGCCATGTTGTGAGGAAAACCACCCAATCTTATGGAAAGAACAATGTGGCCAAGAACTGAGGCCTCCAGCCACGAGAGTAAGTCATCTTGGAAGCTGATCCTCTAAATCAAGTCAACCCTTAAGATGCCTGGAGTGACATCTTGACTTTAAATTCCTGGCCCACAGTAACTGTCAGGTAATGTTTTTTTATTTAAAAGCTGTTAAGTCTTTGAGTAATTTGTTTTGCATCAGTAAATAACCAACATAGATGTTGGTACCTGAAAGTGGGATACTGCTATTACAAAAACTTAAAACATGGAAGTAACTCTAAGACCAGAGAGTGGCAAAAGGTGGATAGACTTTGAGAAAGTTGCAGGTGAGGGCTTAAAGTAAAGTGAAGGATATCATATAGTGGCAGAAAGTTTAGCAACAGTGTTACAAAATGCACGAAATTAACTGAGTGATCTAACTAAGGTGATTTTCAGGCAAAATGTTGAAGGTAGAACCTGATGCTTCTTGCTGCTTAGAGTAAAATGCAAGTGGAGAAAGAAACTTTAGGAAGGAATTTGATAATTTTGAAAACTCGGATATGACTCACAGAGATCCTCTCAAACTATAAAGCTTCTAAGAAATCTAAAGGTATTCTCCCCTTCACAGAAGCTCGAGATATTATGGGGATTCCAGTAAGATTTACAAAAGATCTACAATGTCTTAAAGAGAATTATATGGGCAGAAACACAGCAAATTTGGATTAAAAGAAACAAAGACAATGCACAATGAAAAGAGGCCTTTAGAAACGCCCCTCCCTCACAAATTTTACTGGCAGCAAGCTGACCAAAAAACTACTCAGTAGAAAACAAATGCTAACTTTGGAGAGAAAGGATGGATGATTCACAAGGTGGAACCAAGAACTCAGAGGGAAGGGCCAGTAGCCACAAAAAATTATTCCTATGTCTTGAGTGCTAATCAAGTAACTGTTAACCTATATGAACCAGTTAACTCCTGTGTGCCTCCTGAGAATGTCTACAGTGGTTTTCCCATGCCTGTTACATCATTTTATATTTGGTGTGTAGTGAGCTATAACCTGTGTCTTTAGTTCACAGGATTTCATATTAAAATAACCACACTTAAAAAACCATACATAGGCCAGGCGCGGTGGCTCATGCCTGTAATCCTAGCATTATGGGAGGCGGGAGGATCGCTCAAGGTCAGGAGTTCGAAACCAGCCTGAGCAAGAGCGAGACCTCATCTCTACTAAAAAAATAGAAAGAAATGAATTGGCCAACTAAAAATATATAGAAAAAATTAGCCGGACATGGTGGTGCATGCCTGTAGTCCCAGCTACTCGGAAGGCTGAGGCATAAAGGATGGCTTGAGCACAGATGACTGCAGGCTCAGCCAAAATGCGAACTATAGGTTTCATAAGAGACCTTGAGCCAGAGGCACCTAGATGCTTCTAAATTCCTGACACACAGAGGTGGCTGTTTTAAGCTGCTAAATTCTGGGATAATTTATTATGCAGCAATAGATAACATACAACTCCCCAAATACATATTTGTTTATCTTTTTCCTGGTAAAAATTCCTTAATACTAAAAAAAGAAAATTTCAAACAAAGACCAAAAAAATTACATTCTGAAAGCACAAGACCATAAATAGGTGGCCACATAAATGCTCACCTTTTAATAATGGTAAAATAACTGCTACCACTTGCATCCTTGCTACATGCTAGATACATTACATACATTATTTAATGTTCTCAACAACTTCATGGATTAGCAGTGTAAGTATGAGAAAACAGGTATCAGAGGAAAACAACAACCCAGAATGATACTAAAAGGTAGAGCAAGGATTTAAATCTACTTCACTATGACTCCAAAATCTAGGCTTCTTCTACTATGCTGTACCTTAGGTGATTAAAGAGTCAAATATAAAAATAACAAAATTAGACTCCAAACTCTAGGATTTTTTCACTATGAAATACCAAACAAAAGTCAGCAAACATTTACTGTAATGGGCCTGATGCTAAGTAATTTCAGCTTTGTAAGTCATAGGTCTCTGTTGTAACTAATCTCAGCTGTTGCAGCAAAAAAGAGCAATAAATAATATGAAAATCAATGGGTCTGACTTCATTTATGTTCCAATAAAATTTTAGTTATCAAAACAGACTGCAGTATAGATTTGACCTATGGGCCTTATTCTATATTGCCTGCCACTGCTTTAAAAGGACTCATGACAGTTCACCATAGAATTACCAAGAAATTAAGAGTTCAAATCTGCTTTCAATTAATTTAGCACTAATTATCTAGAGAAGTACTATAATTCTCAACTTTACATATATTAGTTATTTCTTGTGTGAGTCTAATAAAGGCTCAGAATTTTAGCTTAAAAGGAACTAGAAGAAAATTCTACTGCACTAGAATATTCCGCCATCTTTTTAAAAAGTATGTTTGCATATGCATGTGTATACACAGAAAATAACATTTGAACTCAGACTACTATAACCAATCATACTAACATCCACATGAGAGGGTAAAATAAATCTGGCCAAATAAAGACTTTAGAGTTTACTGAAAAGATAAAAACACAAGAAAAGAAAAATAACTTTTCAACAAATAGGAGTAACTACAAAATATTTACTATAAATAGTAAACTTTATGGTGAAACATTAGAAGTACTGCCTCTAAAGAAAAAAAGGGCAGCAAGTACACTATTGATCCTATTAAACAGCACTGTTTTAGCAACCCTAACCATGCAATAAGACATTGGGGGAGGAGGGTATAAATACTGAAAGAAACAAAATTACTACCATTTATAGATTAACATAATGGTCTACATCTGCAGTCCCCAACCTCTGGGCCATGGCCCAGGTAACAGCCCATGGCCTGCTAGGAAATGGGCCGGGTTTCACCGCCTGAGCCCCGCACACCTCCCCCTGCCTCACAATACCCCACACCCCCACTCTCGGTCCATGGAAAAACCGTCTTCCACGAAACCAGTCCCTAGTGTCAAAAAGGTTGGGGACTGCTGGACATAGAAAATTTTCAAAATTCAACTGAAAAATGATGATTAGCAGAGATGATTGACTAATATCAGAGATCAGGAAGAATACCAACTTGACATATTAGGTTATTAAGTAGTAAATTTGACAGTTGATATCTTGGACATTTCATTCACTTTGAAACTTTTTGTTTTTTTTATTTTTTTTTATAGGTACACCCTCATTCTTTCAAACACACGTTTTGGCTTGTGATTATCTTTCAAAAAAATTTTAAAGCAATTTTTGTGAGACAATGGGTAAGTCTAAACTTCATGTTATTTTTGAATATGAATTCCGTTGTGGAACCAATGCAACGCTGACAGCTCGAAATATCAACGAAGTATTTGGGAAGGATGAGGCTAATGAACACACAGTACATCCATGGTTTGAGTTCTATTCTGGTGATTTTAATCATGAAAATGAACCATGTGGGTGACCTGAGACCAAGGTGGATAATGATGAGCTGAAAGCTATAGTGGAAGTGAATCCATCTCAACCTATGTGTGAATCAAGCAGCAAGGTCTGACGTTATTATTCCCACAATATTCGACTATTTGAAACAAATGGGCAAAGGAAAGAAGCTGGATAGATGGGTTCCGTGTGAATTAAATGAGCGTCAGAAGAGAAATCCTCTCAAAGCTTGCCTCTCTTTGTTGTCACAACAGAAAGGTGGACCATCTCCATACCATATTGTTACGTGTGATGAAAATGGATGCTTTTTGACAATCGCAAGTATTTGGCACAATAGTTAGATAAAGATGAAGTGTTGAAACACAGTCCAAAATTGAATATTCATCAAAAAAAGCTAATGGTGTCTGGTTGGTTGGTCTTCCAGTGCTGGTATTTTTTTTTTTTTTTTTGAGACAGAGTTTTGCTCTGTTGCCAGGGCTAGAGTGCCATGGCATTAGCCCAGCTCACAACAACCTCAAACTCCTGGGTTCAATCAACCCTCCTGCCTCAGCCTCTCAAGTAGCTGGGATTACAGGCATGCGCCACCATGCCCAACTAATTTTTTCTCCATAGACTTTTAGTTGTCCAGCTAATTTCTTAATATATTTTTTAGTAGAGATGGGGTCTCCCTCTTGCTCAGGCTTGTCTCGAACTCCTGACCTCGAGCGATCTTCCCACCTCAGCCTCCCAGAGTGCTAGGTTTACAGGCATGAGCCACCACGCCCAGCCTCCAGTGAGGAACGTATTCTCCACTACAACTTCATGAAACCTGGTGAGTTGATGACAACAGATGTCTACTGCCGCCAACTGGACAAAATGAGGATGCTCGCAAATAAGCAGCCAAGCTTGCTCAGTGGAGACAAGCCAATCCTTTTTCAAGACCACATGGCACCAAAAAAACACTGCTTAAACTATAGAAGCTGGACTTGGAAACTCTCTGTCATCCATGGTATTCACTAGACCTTGTACCAACTGACTATCACTTCTTCCAGGCTTTGGACCACTTCTTGCAAGGAAAAATACTCAATTCTCGACAAGCTGTGGAAAACGCCTTACACAATTTCATCGCCACTTGCTCTCCAGGCTTCTTCAATGCTGGCATAAACGAGTTACCATAAAGATGGCAAAACTGTGTCAATAGTTTGACTAATTGTACTACTTCTTGTTTGAGATATAATAAATTGAACTTTCAATTTGAAATTGGACAGTTCATATTTAATGACCTAATACAAAATATTATACTGTATTAGAATATTGTAATAGGAAGAAGGACACATAAGAATAATGCTAACAGTAAATTTGTCAAAATTATGTAACAATAATTACACTAAAAAATAAATAGAAGACACATACATTGTGGTATATAAAAACTCAATATTGTTTAAGGCCCACCTCTTACACCCCCTCTCAAATAGTAGTCTGTTTTGAATCAAAAATTCCAGAAGAAACTTTCTGGAAGACAAGTTAATGTATATGCATAAGCAAAAATCTGCATGTAAAACCATAAAAATTCTAAAGATGACATAGTATTAGATTAAGAAGAGAAAAATTGATCATAAGAAAAGAAACCTATCTGTATACTGATGTCAATATCATATAGTTTTAATTATGTCTTTGCAATAAGTTTTAATATTTGTTAGAACAAGATACCATGCCCACAACCTACCATATTACTTTTTCAGAATTTAGTTCATGATAAAGGTAGCATTTTAAGTCAGTGGAGAATATGCTGACCTATTCAACAAGTACTATTGAGGAGTTAGCAGTCTATTGGCAGGGGAGGGTAGAAAGCTACTCTTCATCTTACATCATATATAAAAACTAACTCCAGATGATTAAATAGCCAAATCTAAAAATAGCAAAATATTACAAGAAAAACAAAAGATATTCATAAATATATATATATTTTTTTCTATATATTTTAGTTGGCCAATTAATTTCTTTCTATTTTTTTTAGTAGAGACGGGCGTCTCGCTCTTGCTCAGGCTGGTTTCGAACTCCTCACCTTGAGCGATCCGCCCGCCTCGGCCTCCTAGAGTGCTAGGATTACAGGCGTGAGCCACCACACCCGGCCCCATAAATGTATTTTTAATTTTGAAGTAGAAAAAGGTAAAACCTAAGTGAAGGTAAGAAAGTATGTAAGAAAGTATATAATAAGCAACGCGAATATAAACAAGGATTAAAATCTTGAACATGTGAAGAAGCCCTACAAATCAATAAGTTTAAAAAGAAAGCAGGCAAAAGAAATGAACAAGCAATTCACAGAAGATACCCAAGGTTACATGAAAATATAAGCAGATGTTCCATCCACTAAAAATCTAGAAATTATAAATGAGATATTTTACCCAAAATAACAAAAATGTAAACGACCAATGATTTTAGAGTTAACAATAATGTAAAATAAAAGAATCTCAATACAATATTGGTGGTAATAAAAAACTGATGAAACAAACCTTTATGGAAAGTAATTTAACACTATTTCAAATAATCATACCCTATGACCTGGCAATTTCCACAATCCATGCTAAATAAACATGTGCATAATGCTGTACAAAGATGTTTACTATAGCACTATAATGGTGAAAAAATTCACATAGATTCTTACATAGCCATTAAAATGTCATTTGGATAAGTATCCAAACACAGAGCAGCACTATTAATTGGGGGATAAGAAGTATAGGCTGCAGAACACTGAGTAGGTTATAATTCCATTTATGGACTTAAAAAAAAAAAAAAAACTTGCTAAGAACCACCCTGAAACATGTGCATAGTATACACACAGATAAAACTTTGAAAATTGTACTTGTGCATAAAGAGAATTGATCCTTTCACAGGGATAACTTCTGGAAAGGGGAATGGGTGGTAGAAAAGTGAAAGAAGATTTTCATATTTGCTAGGTATATTTCCATACTGTCTCGACTTCATATAATCAGACTTAATTGGGTATTATTTGTATAATTTGAAGAAGAGGATGTAACCAGGAGAGAGAAAAAAAGGTAAACAAAAGAAGCCAGATGGTCACAGCTCTCCATTTTAACTACCAATTGTCCAGCAGATTCTTCATTTTGGTATTTTCTTCTAAGTTGAAGCAGCACCAATAGGCAGAAATAGATTCAAGTGAAATCTATACAAGCGTTTCACTATTTGGCCTTAGAAAGTTCTAAACTGTCCTTAGGCAACAGGAAATAAAAATTAACAATATATTAACAAAATGATTCAAAAGTTCTTTAGCAGGTAGAAGGACATAGAAAATAACCAGTAATATCCTCAAAAGAGGAATAAACTAAGGACTAAAGGAAAAAAATCCGACGCTTTTTATGCCCCAACTCTTACATTTTTTGCCATGACTGAGTCACGAAATATATGGACATACAATTATTTTATATCCCTCTACATACAAGATCAGTTTTATTCTGAAATTCTTTTCCAAATAACTGTCTAGTGAAGACTTTTCTCTAATCATCCCAACACTCTGCTACAAAAATGGTACATTAAAAATGGGTCAAATGATAAGCCACTGGGAAATTTTCCCAGCTTAATTCCAAACTGGCTTTTAATGTCTAAGCAATATTCACCTTTTAGTAGCTTACTTATAAATTACTATTTAAAAAAGGAATACCTAGTTATATAACAGCCAATGCTAATGTAGAGTCCCACACTAATAACAATTTACAGTACTGTAGCTAGCAATTTATAATATTGGGTAAACCAGATATTAAATGTAAAACTAATAAAATGCAAACTTCTTAAATACTAATAAGCAATTACAAATCAAATGCTTGTTTAACTTATTTTGAAAGTATAAAAGTAAACAAAATTTTTCTTTTGTTGTTTAGAGAAATGCACAAAATAACCATCATTTTCTAACCTTGTATAACATCTTCCCACAAGGTGCTCAATAGGAAGCTCAAGAAAAAATGTATATTATTCAAAATCATAAATACAGAGATACACACAAGAGCAAATAATGAGAAATCTTTGAATATTATACCTGTATCAGCTTCATGTTCTTTATTCTCATCTGTAAGGGGGTTATCATGAAGTTTCAAATAGATCTCTATAGCAATTCTTGCTGCCTTGAAGTAAAATGGATGTTGTCGAAGTACATCTTCTAGTTTTAATAAGTCCACATAGGATCTAAGGGTAATCTTCCTCATACAGTATGTATGAAAGTCAAACTGGTCATCAGTGATTTCTATAAAATGCTAACAAAATTATCTTTTTATTATTATAATGAAGTATAGCAACATCTACAAATACTTTGCATTTCAAATAAGTAAATAGAGTTGACCATCACCTAGCACAGAATATGGCATATAGCTAGCACTAAATTATTTGCTGAACATAAGAGAAGCTTTAATAGATACATAAATATATATATATTTTTTTTTCTTCCTTAATCATACTTAAAAGGAAGCCAACTATTGGTCATAGAAATGAATCAAAAGCGAAGAAGATAAAAAAAATCAATGACTTTATCAGAAAATGAGGAATTATATAGGCTACAGAAACATGAAAAGGCGTCAAAACTTATATCTTATCAAGAGTATACAGCATCACTAATCAACCCCACAATAAACACGCTTCTAGGATTACTTAATAAGCTTTGTAGGTACTACTAAAGCAGCAGCAAAAATTTGGGAAAAAAAAAGTTAAAAAAAAATCAACAAAAACATAGCCAAGATACAAAATTCCAAAAGTTTTTAAGAAGAATTTTTACAGGAAGAATAAACAATAGAGAAGTTTGGCTTAAAATACAGGCTATAATATTTCCATTATAAAAACTGAAAAAAGTGAATACTGATTTGTAAAATCATCTGTGAATTATAAAGAGGGAGAAGAGAAAAAAACTATATACAATTTACCAAAAATCTTCAACATATAACAAAATAAAATGAGAAACTCATATGTATGAGGTACTTACTCTCTCAATCTCATGACATTTCTTAAGTGCTTCACCAAATTTATTCATTGCTTTATAAGCCTGGGCACATTCTGTCTGGAACCACATGCACTGCATTTCATTCAAATTCTCTACTGCTGAAGTTCCTTCCTATATGAAAATCATATATATTCAAGGCCATTTCTTACCAAACACATAACTCCACCACAGGATTTAAGAAGAACAAGATGTTCAACTGATCTGAATTCTTCCAAAACAATTTAATTTTTTAAACCATTCTTAGAGTAAAAGGGAACAGTTAACATATGAGAGCAATTGAAATTATCTTTCTAATCACTAAAAATAATATGTGGTTTTTCAAGTGATTAAACAAAAGGTCTTTAGAACTGGGGATAAGGAATTAACATAAGAAATAAAACACTAGCACATAGCAGGTACTCAATAAATATTAGTTCCCTTAACCCCTAAAAAATTCATCTGAACATACACCAACATAAACCAGAGTTTAAATTCCATTGTGCAGTCATTAAAAAAGAAAATGCTTTATACTAATGTTGGTTCCAGTTTTTTCTGATATGATTATTTAATGAAAATCTGTTCAGCAGTGGGGGCCATTAAAAAAAACCTGGACGATTTTCATATTAAAAACATTAAAAACAAACTTTGAAAAATGAGCAAGGGATACAAGAATGAACTGGCCCATGTCCAGTTTATTTATAAGAAAATTAGCTGTACAAACCCTTGTAAACTTGGAACACATTTCTTCAGCTTCTTTAATCAGATTGGCTTTTAGCATATATTTTGCACATTTGGAGTTGATAAATCTGTCTGCTGTGTCCAAGGCTTGGGCCTCATCCATCCACCTTGCAGCTTCTTTAATATTCCCAGCGTGCTTATAAGGTACAAGAGCAAAATAAACCAGTAAGTATGCTAATTTTACCATGCAGGTAATTGGTTACCTGCTAGTAAATAACTAAAAAGCAAATGAAAGAAAGGTAT
The DNA here is from genome assembly GCA_008086735.1 of Cheirogaleus medius. Classification (NCBI taxonomy): domain Eukaryota; kingdom Metazoa; phylum Chordata; class Mammalia; order Primates; family Cheirogaleidae; genus Cheirogaleus; species Cheirogaleus medius. The sequence continues at coordinate 15,018,187 of VBSM01000483.1, forward strand.
TCTTTTGATTTTTAAGATGCTAATCAATGTAGAAGCATGTATTCTTCCATAACGTAAGTTCTGATAACTTTCTAGCCATCAAGAATGTAGGCTATCTGACAGTAAAGAGTTGTTTTAATAGTTAGTCTACTGTTATATCCCCGTTGACTACAACAGTGCCTGGCACATAGTAAAAAATACTCAAAAATAATTGTTAAATCAAAGAATAAAGAATAATGGAAATCTTTAAGTCAGAACAACATAATTCATTATAAAAGTCATAAAAGGCAAATGGATGGCCAAATTTCTACCCAAAAGGAACCATGGAAACATTACTGCTTAGGACCATTAGCAGACATTCCCCAGTGATCTTCATTCTAATTCAACTAACTACTCCATTTGGCAAAGGCACAAAACTGATGAGCATAACCTGACTTTCAAAAGTGCTTTTTAACTATTGCTTAATTTCATTATTTTCTTGCTAAATAAATTACTGGTTTACAATCACTCCATCAAGAGCTTTGATTACTAAATTTTATTTGCAAAAGGATAGGGAAAAGCCAATTTTATTTTAATATGATGCTAGAACATATGATAGAGATTCTCAAGCATGGCCCAGGAGTTGAGAAGTCAAAAAAAGAAGAATATGTAGAATTCATAATAGAATCATCACAGTTCCATTTCATTAACATTCCAGATGCTGATGTTTTATCATAGTCAAATGTTAACAGAAACACCCAGGGCACAGCAAATAAAATTACCTTTGAACCACCTGTACTCTTATTCCTAAAACCCAAGAGAATAACCACATGAACCAAGAGTAACTATGTGTGTGTATGTATGTATGTATAGATACAGATTAAGCATCAAATTAGCATGACCACTTCAAGTCTAAAAGTAATCAGACCAAGAAATGTACTATAAAGTTATTCCATGCTTTCTTGAGTTATCAAATATGTCATTTCCCCTACATTTAGAATATATAAAACACAGGAAAATATTTATGACAAGTCTCATTACCTTACAAAAAAGGGGGGGAGGGATTTTTACCTTATAGATTTTAGCTTTCACAAGAAAGAGTTCTATCAACGTTGGTGTACTTTCAATAGCAGTATTTATGTATTCCAGAGCAATAGATGGCTGCCCAATTTTATCATAATGTTGTGCCAAATAGTACTGGACCCAAAGTAATGTGGTTGGCGGTTCCTCCTTTCCATCATCTTTAAAAAGCAACGGAGGAGGGAAAGAGAGGGAAGAAACCATGTTAGGCATTACACATATTAAGAGTATCTCCTCCAAAATGATCTCTGTATTTATTAATAAGGAAGGTAGTTTATTTATGTATCAAGCCATAAAACTACCCCTAAGCCTATAAGATCTTTGGAAGGGACCATGTTTTCTGTTCTGTATTCTTATAGGCTCTAGCACAATGCCTTGCATATAATAAGAACTTTATATAACAAATATGGCAGATAAATAAGATCAAAGATATTAACTACCTAAAAAGGAGAGCAAAATGGATGAGGGAAGACAAGCTGTACTAGAACTATGAGAGTGTACTGATCAGGATGTTATTTATGAGGGGGGGGGGGGAACTCAAAAGAAATTTTCCACTAACGCGTGATTAAAAAAAAAAGTCCTGACTTCTCAATTGAGTTTCTAGCTAATGCACTAAACTGTATATAAATATACTTGTGATGTGGTTATTTTGAATTTTGGTGATTATATTATCACCAAATTCTGTTGAATTTAATATTATGCTGAATATGCAAAAATCCACAATTTACACTGAATAAAAACTATACTCAAAAAATGAGACAAGTAAAAATTCTTATTCATATTTTAGTTCATGGTTTAATTTTAATATACTCACAAGAAAATGTGTAAGTTAAATATACAACCCACACATTAAAAAATTCTTCTTTAATACAAATTTCTAAAGTCTGAGAACTGTTATTTACTTTCAAAGAAAGCAATGGATTACTTTTTTTTTTCCTAGTAAAAGCAGGATGGCTCAGTGGACAAACAATAGGAGTGGAACTCACCAACTCCCCATCTGATAGATCTGCAACAAAAGTGCTGCATATTCTTGGGCATGTCACTGAACCTCTTCCACATTTGTAAAATATGTAGGAAAATGCTGATAATCAAAGGAACATCATGATGATTAACCAATGAAACCATGGTAATGCCTTTTTTAAAGTACTATTAAAATTAATTTGAGACCTTCAAACAATGACCAACCCAATAGCAACGAGCACCCCAGGTCCCACACTGGGATTTCCCATTACAGGAACCAGAGCTCCTTGGAAAAAGAACTGATTATAGATCTGCAGTGGGAGCATACAAGATAAACTCAAATATCTTATCTTATCAAACAGCAAGGAAGCTATCAACTGATACCATGGTTATGTAAAGAATAGAACCATATGAGATTTAAAACATCAAATATGCTTAAATCTATGAATTCATAATACTTTCTAAAAATTTATTTGTTATCTTATAGGATGTTACTGAACCAATTCATTATTTTGAAAACTGGTAAAGAATTTTTAAAAAGTAGGAAGTAGGAGGGAAAAAAACCCCCACATTTATCATGCTTTTCCTATACAAATGGAGATATTAGGTAAGCAGATAATAGATTAAGAGAAATTTCTCTTTTAAGATAATAAAGAATGACAGAATATCACTGGCTAGTAATTCCTAACAGTTGTCAATGTAGAAAACAAACACTATATGCCTACTGATAGAAGAACACACCACTACCTGTAAAATACTCTTGCTCACTGCTCTTATGTTAAAAAAAAAAAAAAAGGTAAAACCACCAAGAAAAATTAAGTCTCATCCATCCTCTAGCCAGACCTATCCATTAGAAGATTCTGCAATGACAGAAATGTTCTGTATCTGCCCTGTCCAATATAGTAGGCATTATTTATCTATATGGCTATTGAGCAACACTTGAAATGTGGCTACTGCAACTGAGGGATGAAATTTATATTTTATCTTACTTTAAAAAATTTTAATTTGCCACTGTGGCTAATGGCTATCATACTAACAGCACACCTCTCCAACAAACGATAAATTTATATAGGAAATCTTGAGGACAAGAGAATGTGTTAAGCAAAACATAGAGTACATTCAGTAAAATTTTAGACTGGGAAAACTAAAAACAAAAAATATTCTCTTCAACAAATAGATTGTAGGAAAAGAGATGGATGACAAATGTATAGATTCTAAAAAAGACTTAGGAGATACCAATTCAACTCAGTATAAACCTTATCTGTATCTTCAGTCAAACAAACTTCAGAAAGGAAAGGAAAAAAATATATGTCATTTATAATATAACTGCAAATGTGAACATGGACTGGATATGTGATATTGAGCATTAGTTTTCAGGTATTATAATGGTATTATGGTTATGTTTTGGGTTAAGTCCTTATCTTTAGATATATTCATGGACAAAAATAATGTGATATTTGCAATTTGCTTCAGAATAATATGGGAGTAGAAAAAAGTAGGTGAAGAAATAGATAAAAATAAGTTTGATCATGAATTAAAAATGATTGAAGTGGAGTGCTGGGTAAATGGAAGATCATTAAATTATTACATCTGGTTTTCTTAATGTTTTAAATTTTACATAAAATTTTTCCAATAAACTAATGTAATTCTCTTATAACCAAATTATCACAGAATGCAAAAATTAGTGGGAAAAAAATTTAAATGCACTATGCTTACTGCCTAACTAATTAATAATAGTGAAGAACTTAATAATAGTTAAGAACTTCATAATGTATTACAATGTTCAAGATGTTTTTAAAACATAAAACTTGAGCACTTACCATTGGGGTTAAATAACCGGCAGCTTTTTAGAGAGGTTTCATAACCTACTACTAATTCTTCTATGATTGCCACCTAGAGTACAAACACACAAGCATACTTCAATAGAAAAAGTATAGTTACTATTTTTGTATAAAATGTGTTATTTTCTATTAAAGGACTAAATAAACCAACATATATATACCCCTTTATAAATCCTTAACCTGTGGATAAAAATTTTTAAATGAATCATATTATTTGTGCAAGTGTGCATTAAGACATAACTTTCTAAAAACTTACTGGTATATTCCTTTTCCCTGCTAGAAAATACTGCGTGTCAGCTAAACCAGAAATCAGGAAAGACAGGCAACATTATAGATGACTTACACCTTGATTCATTTTTATCTCAAATCATGTATTTAGCACCCGCAGTTAGCATTTGCTCTTTAAGACTCAAGTATTAAATGCTATATAAAAAGAGAAAATCATAAGTAAATGATAGTATTCCACTCTGTTTCACAACTCAGGGAAAACATTAGTAAAACTGAAACACAGAACAGTGGGTAGGTTTGAGGTACAGAAGAATGAGTAGCTGTCCAGGTTCTGGTTTCTCCTAAGTCTTGACTATACTACTAGCTCCTGGCTTCCTGAAAGATCTGTGAATACTTTTTATGAATTCCCTTCTTTGCTTAATCCATCTTTAATAAATTTCCATTACTACAGAGGTTCTCTTAAATGACCTCAACTTAACTGGCTCAACAGTTGAACTGAATGGTTGCAGCTAGGTTATTCTGGTGAACTCGTGTTCTCTCACAAGTTGAGCTACATGTCTACTAAGACCCAGTTTTGTTTTCCCAAACCTGTTTGAATCCGTTGTATTTATAATCACAATGGTAGAATTTAATTCAATATTATGCAAACTTAAGAAATGTAAACAAAAAGAACTGTTTCTATACATTGAATACCATGGAAAAACTCAAAAGATAATCTGGATATTTTAAACCACTGTAGGTGTAAATCAGAAAACCATAAATAGAAGAAAATCATAAAAATACAAGATTCCATACTTAAGACCACTTCACAATCATCAAATTCTCACTTTTCCCAAACTGGAAATAACAGATATTTTATGGGTGTGATTTATGCAAGGAAAAAAAGTGAAAAAGCAATTAAGGCCCATACCTTGGGCCTCTCAACAAAAGACCAGCAAGTAAATGCACACTATGTGCTTCAGGTTAAAGTGTTTAGTATGTTTAATTTGCTCCATCTGATTCTTCAATGTAACTGATTTTTCAATCCACTCAACATGTCTTTTTTTTTTTTTTTGGAGACAGAGTCTCATTCTGTTGCCTGGGCTAGAGTGCCGTGGCATCAGCCTAGCTCACAGCAACCTCAAATTCCTGGGTTTAAGCGATCCTTCTGCCTCAGCCTCCCAAGTAGCTGGGACTACAGGCATGTGCCACCATGCCTGGCTAATTTTTTCAACGTATTTTTAGTTGGCCAATTAATTTCTTTCTATTTTTAGTAGAGACAGGGTCTCGCTCTTGCTCAGGCTGGTTTGGAACTCCTGACCTTGAGCGATCCGCCTGTCTTAGCCTCCCAGAGTGCTAGGATTACAGGTGTGAGCCACCGCGCCCGGCCCACTCAACATGTCTTGATGACACTGTACTTACAAGCAAATTAATCTAAATTAAGATTAAAATACCCTCTAAACAAGCATCTTGAATATTGTTAACATAGCCAAAAAAGTAAGTTGACTTACTAGAACAGTAAACAAACTTTTCTGACAGAACTTGACTTCTGACCATGAACAAGGATTAGAAAAAATGTTGGGGAAATCACTGCTTTACCAACTATTCATAACCTACACTTATTAAAGTACATAGCAAAAACAAAAGACAGAAAACAAGCACTAAGTTACCGGGCTAAAGAGAAAAGGAAGATGAAAAGGAAGAAAGAGGCATTAGAAGTATTTAAAGAGCAAGCTAGGAAGAATGAAACCAGATTCACAAAACGCATACTTATTGTGCACAGATAATCAAGAATCTACCATTTATTCCAAATTCTGAGCAAATGACAGCCAAAAGAAAACATCATATTTCACTTTACCTTTTCTTTATCTTTGTATAATGACCTCAAAGTATTGAAGACTGGTGGGCAACCCTTGCTGAAATTCATCCTTAGGAACTTATCCAAACATTCTTTAAACTTCTCACCTTGGAAGAGAAAAATCTTGTTGGCTTACATTTACTAACTTACACTTACTAACTTACATTTGGTAACTTACATTTACTTGACTTGTTAGACAACTCTAACAATGCATCTAATCTTAATATGCATACTCATACTTAAAACCAAGATAAGAAAACTTTATTCACAATTTTTTTGGGGGGTGAGGGGGTAGAAACAGTTTCTCCCTATGGTGCCCAGGCTGGTCTCGAACTCCTGGACTCAAGAGATCCTCCTAACTCAGCCTCTCAAAGTGCTGGGATTACAGGCATGAGTCCATGCCCAGCTCATGAAAAGAAACTTTAAATCATAGCACCATTTTCATTCCTTTGCAATTATTCTCACTTACCAGATAAAAAGTTTAATGGCAGCCTTCTTGGCACCAGTCCCCTGGGATATTTAGTCCAGGCCTCCTCATAAATTTTTAGCCTTTCTAACATATTAGCTGCAAAGGAAAAAATTGTATATGTAATTGTAAACTGTATATTTTTCTGGCAAATTACAAATTTTTCAAACTTTATAATATTAAAAACAAAATTTGAAGTTGAGAAGAAAATTACTTATAATCCTACCACCTTAATAAACAAACAATCATTTTAGAATCTTTTTTTTTTTTTTAACAGACAGTCTCACTCTGTTAACTAGGTTGGAGTGCACTGATGGAATCATAGCTCACTGCAGCCTTGAACTCAAGTCAAGTGACCCTGAGCTCAAATGACCCTGCTGCCTAACTCACTGGAGTAGCTAGAACTACAGGGCTGTGCCACCATACCAAATTAATTTTTTAACATTTTTTGTATAGGTGGGCTCTCCCTATGTTGCCCAGGCTGATCTCAAACTGCTGGCCTCAAGGGATCGTCTTACCTCAGCCTTCCAAATTATTAGCATTACAGGCATGAGCCACAGAACCCAGCCAGACTATTTCTTTCCAATATTTCTTATTCAAAATAACCATATACATAATTTTCTTTATCCTGTTCTGCCTTAGGTAGGCTTTGAAAATCTGAGAATTCCTTTACTTTAAGTTCTGAAAAAGTTTGAGTTATCATGTTTCCATATTTTGCTTCTATTTTCTTTAGCTTCTTCCCTCTAACTTCTCTCCTCTGATTTATTCTGGAGTTTTTGAATATATCCCCTATGTTCCATTTTTCCATTTTATCTTTTACTCAGTGCAAACATTGAGAGCTTTCCTCAGTTTAATCTTCCACTTCAGTAATTTTTCCTCAGCTGTGGCCTCTCTTCTATTCAGTCTATTAAGATTTTTATTTCAATAAGTAGGTTTTTCATTTTGCATATTCTTAATTGGTACTTTTCATAACTATTCATGTTTCATGGCTACAATTCCTTCTATTCATTTTTAGATTCTTCTATCATCTCTACTCTTTTTTTGCAGGTAGTCATGATTAACCATTCCTTGCTGGTGTTTCTATGACATCTCAAGAATCTTTGCTACAAAGTAATCTACAGCAAGAGGTTTCTCTTGTACATATCAACGGCTCACAAGTAGACCCCATTTAGAGAGGGTAATACAGGGGTGGGGGGAGCATGGGCACACAGAGTCTCTGGACCCAAGTTTATTTAAGTGATGGAAATTTAACCCCTCTTCCCACAAAGGAACAGTGCTGCTCATTCAGCATGGTTACATTCATGTGACCCTGGCAGGTCATTGCTGCAGTCAGAGCTTAGCAAAGATTATGCTTGCTTCTTTCCTTTAGAGAGGTATCTCCATTTCTGTCAGTGGAAACTCCCCTTTCATGTTTTTGATGCTACTATATATGCATTTGTGAATTTTTTCTAAAGTTGTTTCTAAAATTCTTTTCTCAACCATTTCTATGAATTTGTTGTTGAAGAGAGGTTTAAAAACATGCTCAGTCTGCCATATTAAACATAAGTTTACAAATGTACTTTTGTATTCAGAGTTTGAACCAATTCTTAACCGGTATTTTTCTAGTTGTACTTTTCAATGAGTTAATAAGATATGTATTAATAAAATCAGCAATTAAAATTTAGACAGTTAGTTTTAAACAATACTACCTGGCTTGAGTGCTTTTTCTAAGCCTTTGTAATAGGCCCAGTTTTCAGGATTTCTCTCTTGTAATCCTCTATAAACATCCGCAGCATCTTCCAAACGACACAGTTGCAACAGAAGTTCCCCTTGTTTAAAAGAAAAAAAATAAATATTTGAGAATAACCTTCTAATTTTAACTTTCCCTCAAATTTTCTCTTAAAACCACATTATAAACCAATGTTGGGAAGTAGATGGATCTGGTATCCTGAGTTCACAATTCTCTTGTTTATCAAGTTACTTTACTTCTCCCTTCTTTCTTGAAGTTATATTATTTAGAAATGCCATCCTCTTCCTCCAGGCCACCTTCACACATTCACTGAACACACTGTCATCAAGCATCATCTATCTACTCATCAATTATTCCTGATATCTTCAACAGCCAAACTAACAACCCAATCCAATAACCTTATGATCCCTTAATCAATTATAAAACAATTCTGCTGTAGCAGCCCATAATCTGCCCACATTCAAAACCACCTAATAATCTTTGCCTTTTTATCTCTCCCAACAACCAAATAAGCACCCTACTTTACACTTAACTTTCTTTTTTTTCTCCTACTTGTCTCACTAATCCTACCATTCAATCTCAGAGAAAAACCATTTCCTTTTCTTTAGGCCCATCAGCAACTTGTAGATGCATTGCTTGCTTTCCCTGGCCTGCATGACCAATCACATCCCTGAATGACACTAGCAAACCCCAAGTATCAAAATAAATCTCAAGACTGAGGCTCCCTTGTTTACCCTACCAATTTAAAAGCCTAGATCATTCCGATACTTTATTTGTTCTATACTTTCTCGTTGAAGGACACAATTCAGATGAATAGAAAGAGACAGTGGTTTCACTAGAAATACATCAGCTCCAAAGCCACAGAAGCTTCAAACACTACTCGGGATCCCTTTTTCATACCCTTAACATGCTTCCCTTCATCAAAGGGATTACTTTCAAACCACTTCACCCTTGTGCCCTTCACTCTCTGTTGCACCATCTGATAATAAAAATGAATACTTACTTAGCACTTATTATGTGCCAGTGACTTTTAAATACTTCACACACATTGACTAATTCAATTTTCAAAATTCTATGAGATAGATTACTATTTTCATCATTTTAAAGCAGAGAGAACTTAAGTAAACTTGCTAAGTAAGGGTCTTTCAGATAGTGTTAGAGTTAGGATTTGAACACAAGCGTTTTAGCTGAAAGAGCCCATATTCTTAACATCTGCACCAATGGTTCTCAAATCAAGTGCACTTTTGCTACCCAGAGGACATTTGGCAATATTCAAAGACATTTTGTTTGTCACAGCAGGGTTGGTGGACATCATTAATATCTAATAAGTAGAAGCTAGGAATGCTGCTAAACATCCTACAATGCACAAGAGATCTTCAACCTCAACAACTCAGGCCTAAAATGTCAACATTGCCAAGGTTGACAAAGCCTGCTCTATACTAACCAAAAGCCAACTTCACTAAAAACGTAGAAAATAACCTGCAGCAGGGCACAGTGGCACACACCTACAGTCCCAGCTACTTGGGAGGCTAAAGGGGAAGGACTAGTTGAGCCCAGTTGTTCAAGTCCAGCCTGAGACATAGCGAG
>VBSM01000483.1:15046793-15067060 GCA_008086735.1 Cheirogaleus medius
AAAAAAAAAAAAAAAAAAAGAATCCTTAAATCATGGAGATCAATCAGAAAAAGACATGCGAAACACTTAGTAATAATATCTAATACTTACCAAGCATTTACTGAGTGTCAAGCACTGTGCTAAGTGCTTTACAAGGAAGATTCATTAAATCTTAACAATGGTATGAATCAAACAGTCTTATTAACCTTATTTTACATGAAATAACTAAGGTCCGAGGAGGTTATATAATTTGGCCAAGGTCACACAGCTATTAAGCGATGGAAAAATAAATATGAACCCAGATAATGTAGATCCAGAGCTATTATACTTAACCATTATAACTACCTCTCTACTACAGTGCCTAGGACACTTTTTAAAGTGGTTTTCTTTTTTTTCAATAACATAAAACTACTAACATAGTAATATTTAGCCATAGTAGAAAGCTGTTTTAAAAATGGAAAAACCTGTAATCCTAGCATTCTGGGAGGCCAAGGCAGGAAGATCGCTTGAGCTCTGGAGTTCAAGACCAGCCTGAGTAACAGCAAGACCCCATCTCTACTGAAAATAGAAAAAATTAGCCAGGAGTGGTGGCACAGGCCTGTAGTCCCAACTACTTGGGAGTCTGAGGCAAGAGGAATGCTTGGGCCCAGGAGTTCGAGGTTGTAGTGAGCTATAACACTACTGCACTCTAGCGTGGATAACAGAGCCAGACTGTGTCTCCAAAAAAACCCCAAAATTAACCCATAATCTCAATGCAGAGACAACTGCTATTAAACATTCTGATGTTAACAAGAAAGTTTTAATCCAAAACTTACAAAAAAGTCTACTATTCTACAGTATAAGTGTGAACCTGTATAGATACAATTCATACTACCAGATAAAACCATATACACTGATATTCTTACTTGACATGCACAATGTGACTTTATCTTGTATAGCTGAACTTAAAAATAATCAGGATTCCAGTTGTTTTTTTTGGTAATCTGGCTGGAAACACCCTACATTTGTTTACAGTACCACAATTTTCAAAGGGATTTCTCAGTAGCATTTAATCATGACAATCCCGTAAACTAAGCACAAAAGGTTTAATCCTTATCATACAGGTAAAACAGAAAACAAGTGACTTGCTTGATATTACATATCCGATTAGTGGAAAAATTTAACACTACATTCTAGGCCCTCTAAACTCCTGGTTGAAAGCTCTTTACAGCACATAGAGAAATTTTATTAAACATTAACATAATCATTATTAAAGTCAAGAATTTTATCTTTTAACAGATTTTCTCAGCAACAAATTCCACTATTATCTCACTTTGTCACCTTGCTTATTCAGTGTAAAAACCAAACAAAAAGCCCAGCACATTGGCTCAAGCCTGTAATCCTAGCACTTTGGGTAGCTGAGGCGGGAGGATCACTTGAGCCCAGAAGTTAGAGACCAGTCTGAGCACAAGATGTCTCTACAGAAAATAGAAAAATTAAATGGACACGGTGGTGAGTGCCAGTAGTCCCAGCTACTTGGAAGGCTGAGGCAGGAGGATCACTTGAGTCCAGTAGTTTGGGGTTGCAGCAAGCTATGATGATACCACTGTACCCTAGCCTGGGCAACAGAGGGAGACCCTGTCTCAAAAAAAGAAAGAAAAAATCAAATAGACAATAAAAATGCCAAAAATAAAGTGAGAAAAAGGAACACACACACAAAACTAACCAACTGGATAATCCCCCCAAATAACCAATTTTATTACATGAAAATGAAAAATCAAATCCCCTTTCTTTGAATGAGATGTTTATACTATAGCACTAAGCTTTTTACCACACTTCGGAACAGTAATTAAGTTTCAGATCCTAATGATCATGTTCTCAATGAAATTGAACAGTCTTCCATACTGAAATTACACTCAATGCCATTATCTCAATTATCTCCTGTCACTGTGATCTGTAAAAATAATTCAGAAAGGCATACGCCTCCAAATAACTAATTATTCATTTCTCCTCATTAAGAATCAGTGTGCACTTAAATAAATGGATCTCAGTATTTTTTTCCTAAAAACACTGCTTCTACATCATTTATTACAAATGAGAGTAGTCTTCTCACAAAGGAAAAAGTAACCAAAAATATTAAATTCATGAGAAATCCCATAAATTTCTCCTAAAGCTTCTGCTCTTGCCTGGTGATAAACTCTAGTAGCAAATAAAAGTTAGTAAGAAAAATAAGAAACAGTGCATCATATTTCATTCAACAGTTTCCCTTTATCCCACAAAGTTTATGGATAGAGGTACAGATGTACATGTAATTCAGCTTTAACACAGGTTTTATCTAAATAAAATGAAGTCTTATAAAAGCAGTCTTAAAATATAATAGAAAATGAATGTTAATGAAAATTCAACAAAATACTAGCAAACCAAACTCAGCATCATATTAAAACCGTTATACACCATGACCAAGTGGAATCTATTCTTGAAATGCAAAGATGGTTCAACATACAGAAACTGACCAATGTAATACACCACATTAACAAAGGAAAAAACCAAAACCATATAATTATCTCAACTGATGCACAAAAAATGCTTAACAATACTCAGCACCCAAATAAATAAATAAATAAACTCAGCACCCTTTCGTGACAAAAACAATCAATAACTAGGAATAAAAGTAAACTATCTCAACATAATAAAAGCCATATATGAAAAACTGACAGTAAAAACTACAGTAAATGGTGAAAGACTGACTGCTTTTCTTCTAAGATCTCAACATAGTACTGGAAGTCCTAGCCAGAGCAATTAAGCAAGAAAAAGAAATAAAAAGCATCCAAATTGAAAAAAAGAAGTAAAATTATCCATTTGCAGATGATATGATCTTATATCCAGAAAATCCTAAAAGAGTCCACAAAAAAAGTATTAGAATAAAGGAACTCAGCAAAGTAGCAGGATATAAAAGTCAACACACAAAAATCAGTTGCCATTTCTATATACTAAAAATGAACAATCCAAAAAGGAAACTGAGAAAATTCCATTTACAATAGCATCAAAAAGAATAAAGTACTTAAGAATTAACTTAACCAAGGAGATAAAGGACAATGAAAACTACAAAAACATTTGTGAAAGAAATTAAAGACATAAATACAGTAAATGGAAAGACATCCTAAATTCAGGAATTGGAAGATTTAATATTGTTAAAACATCAATACTACCTAAGCAATCTACACATTTAATGCAATCCCTATGGAAATATCACTGACCCTTTTTTTTCTTTTGCAGGAATAGAAAAACTCATCCTAAAATTCATATGGAATCTCAAGAGACCCCAAATAGCCAAAACAATCCTGGAAAAAAACAAAAACAAAAACAAAAAACAAAAACAAAGTTGGATTTACACTTCCTACAGAACTTACTATAAAAGCTTTAGTAATTAAAATAGTGTGGTACTGGCATAAGACAGACCAATGAAACAGACAGTCCAGAAATAAACCCTGGCAAGCATATATGGTCAAATGATTTTCAGGAAGGGTGCCAAAACCATTCAATGGGAGAAAAGACAGTGTTTTCAACACATAGTGCTGGGAAAACTGGGTATCTACACGCCAAAGAATGAAGTTACACCCTCACTTAACAACATATATAAAAATTAACTCAAAATGGATGCCTAAATGTAAGACCTAAAACTGTAGCACTCTTAGGAAAGAAAAAATAGGTCAAAAGCTTCAAAACACTGGATTTGGCAATGATTTCTTAGATGTGATACCAATGGAACAAGCAATAAACGAACAGACAAATTGGACTTCATATAAAGTTTTGCGCACAAAATTTCACGTTGATAGTATGCACACTATCAACAGAGTAAAAAGGCAACCCACAGAATGGGAGAAAATATTTGTGAATCTCATATCTGACAAGGGATTAAAATCTAGAATATATAAAGAACTCCTAAAACTCAAGCAAAAAAAAAATCCAATTTATACAAAAATGGACAAAGAACCTGACTAGATATCTCCAAAGATATACAAGTAGGCAATAAACATGTGAAAATGTGTGTAACATCACTCATCATTAGGGAAATACAAAACTATGACTCACCACCTCACAACCATTGGAATGGTTACTATTAAAAAAGCAAACAACAACAAATCCAGAAAATAACAAATGTTAGTGAGGATGTAAAGAAACTGGAGGCCTGGCGTGGTGGCTCATGCCTGTAATCCTAGCACACTGGGAGGCCGAGGCAAGAGGATTGCTTGAGGTCAGGAGTTGGAGACCAGCCTGAGCAACAGTGAGACCCTGCCTCTACAAAAAATAGAAAAATTAACCCTAGCCCAGCATGATGGCATGCACCTGTGGTCCCAGAGGCTTGGGACGCTGAGGCAGGCAGATTGCTGGAGCCCAGGAGTTCAAGGCTGCAGTGAGCTCTGATGACGCCACTGCACTTTAGCAAGACTCTGTCTTGAAAACACAAAAAACAAAACTAAACTAAAAACTAAAAAACTTGAAAATAAATTAAAAAATAAAAAACTAGTAAAGCTTCAAAAAGCAAATTATGTTCTGCTTGGAATGGATGCTAAAAAAGAAAAAAAAACAAATTATGGAACTGAAATGGAGTTGCTAAATCTTTATTTTTCCAAATAAACCATTTAAAAAAATTTGTCATTTGCATTTCACAAAACAAAGGCATCTTAATATTTAAAAAGTAACAAGTACATAGTCTCAGAGTAAGACAGACAGGAAAGGTCTGTGGGAATTCTACACCAATTATTTTTGTGGAGTACAGGCATTAGGGAGTCATTGGTCTGTATCTTTGGAAGTTTTGGGCCCAGGAGTGAAAATTACAAATATGGTCTTACTAGCAGCAGAACTGAGCGTGACAATCACCATCTGCTTTCTGGATACTATACTCTTGTGCCTGATTTTATTTCACCTTTCATGTATTTTGTAGCACTAAATGATGTCACTTGAAAAAAGAACATTGAAGAGGGATTTAGGATTCTTACTTAATATGAATAGAACTGTACAAAACAAGATATACACATATGACTGAGATTCAGCTATGTAATAGAGCCCCATGATTGTTTCAATGATAAATATTCCCAGAAGAGTTTAAAGAGAGAACAATGGGGTGGCCATGGGGACAAACAGAAGTATAACCAATTATTCAATTATATAAAACCTGAATTGCAAATTATTTTAAATCAAACACTATAATTTTAAAGTATAACACATAAAAACAAAGATGAAGTCCCTATAGGATAATGGCTATCCCCTCATCTCTAAACACCCCATAAATCCTCATAAAAATCATACAGGCCAAGAAACAGAGCAAATAAAATCACCCATGGCTGACCCCACAGCATTATAAGAAGAAACAACTAAAAACTCCAATTTACATGTAAGTGCATAAACATGCAAGACCAGAAGGTCCAACGGGAACTGTTCAGAAGAGCAATACAGTAGGATCCTAGTGGAGACTGACTACATGTAATATTACCCAGGATTCACCCTCAGGAGAGAAGGAACAGCACATCTGGGACATGATAGTGAGTGCAATGGCTACTGTGGAGTCAAAAAGAACAGACTCACAAAGTCTATTATATCAAGATCAAGGTAACAGTTTTAGTAAGATAAAGCTTCCGGGAGAAAGGGAGGCACCTTAGGGAGGTTTGATGGTAAAGGGAAAGAAGTGACTGGAGGATAAAAGCCCTACTAAAACAAGACAGAACTATAAGGGGGAGAAGGAACTTAAAAAAAACAAAAAACAAAAAAAAACAACTGCATTTCGCTGTAGCAACAAATGAGAATGCTCTTGAGCTTAAAGAGACTAAGAAAGCCACCGAAATCCCAAGTCCAAGATAAAATTGCCTATGTTGTTGGTCCAGTAAAGTCAAGCATAAATAACCTGAACAGAAAAAAGGACCCAGCATCCATGCCAAGTTACTTACAAAGAATAAAAAGTGAAAAACTTTTTGGCAGATGAAAACTCACGAAAAATCCTAGCCATAACAGAAGGTGTTAATACAAATTAAAAATAATTAAATAACAAATGCAGACATAAAAGATCAACCCAAATGAGAAACTCAAAATTTAAAATAGATTAGACAAATAATAAGAACATGTAAAACAGAAACAGATAACTTAAATGAAGACTAAATTACAAGCCACCCTTAAGAGAACAGATATGATCTTAAGAGACAGAAAACCAAAATGTTCTCTAATAAATGAAAAAGAAACACAGGTTTAAAAAAAAAAAAAAATCAAAGACAACCACGGGCACACCTATAGGTGCCAGCCACTGAAGTGGGAGAATCCCGAGACTAGCCAGGGTGACACAGTGAGATCCCATCTCAAAAAAAAAAAAAAAAAGAAAAAGAAAAGTAATAAGCATAAAAGAGAGGCAAAGAAGAGCCAATAGGCAAAGATCACTGAAGAATGAAACAAAAGAACAGAACTACTAATACTCAAGCTATAATTCAAGAAAATTTCTTGAATTAAAATAAAACAATCTACACTCTGAAATCAGATAACAGGAAAAATTTATCCTGTATAGCTAACACATAGACATTTTAGTAAAACAACCCAATTTAACAGATAAAGAAAAAACCCTTGGATTTGCAAGGAAAAAAACAAGTCATCTACAAAGGAATAAAATCAGGTTGGCATCAGCAACATATTATATAAGCAAGATAAGAGTAGGCAATATTTCCAAGAAAGTGAAGAGGATGTGAATCAAATATGTTATATCCAGCCAAGCTAGCCTTCAAATATCAAGGACATAGGAAAACAGTTGTTTAATGTAAAAACTTAAGAGATATTTCCACAAGCATTCCTGAGGAATCTAACTAGATGATGAGCTTTACACAACCAAGAAATGATTGAGAGAATTTCAACAAAAGGTGTGCTGGTGAACATTAACTATATTTAATTATAAAACTAAATCTAAAACAAAAGTGTTGATGGAAGAACAGTATGCAAAATGACAAGCTCTCACAAAGTAAAAATAACTTTAAAAAGTCATAGGAAAAGAGACAGAGAAAAAAAGAAAGTAGAGTAAGATCATTCATTGACTCACACGTAAGAAAACGAGACTCAATGGCTTTAATTTAAAGCTGATAAACCAAATAGTAGAAGCCTAAATGAGAAAAAAGGGACTAAGGGATTTAAAGGTATAAAGGTAACTGAAAAAAATATAAACGTTCTTTAAAAAAAAAAAGCAAAATAAAACAAAAATATCAACAGAATACAAGATACACAGTATAACATCTAAAAAAAAGATGAGATCAATTCACTGAAAAAGCTAAAGTTCTTCATAGACTGCATCTACGATAGAGCAAGCACTAATACATGTGCTTCACCATTTGCCAGGCACGTTCATGCATATCTCACTATCTAATCTGTGAGGCAGGTGAGAAAAGTATTGTTTCTCTCTCTCTCTCTCTCTTTTTTTAACAGTCAAAATGGCCTTTATTGGTTGTAACTCGGAAGTGTAAGAGGAGGGGATAGGACAGCTCCTACTCCTGGGGGTCTGCGGACTCTGCCACTGCCCTCCAAAAAGCTGTTTTTCTCTTTTCGCTCTGATTTTCCAAGTCTTAAAGAAGACCTGGAAAACAAAGTCAGGATTCAGACCCAGAATTTCCAGTTCTGAATCTATTGTTCTTCCTCCATTGAGCATCAAAACTATTTCAAACACAAACTGAAGAAATATGGGATGTTTTATTTCCTTGATTTTAAAACATTAATCTCCCCATAAAAATCTTCAGCATGAATTAGCCTCTATCAAAAGCTTCCCAAACAAAGAAAAAGCTGGAAGAAGTTTAAGTCTCAGTGGTTATCATTAAATGGCAGTGGCCACTAAGAAGGCAAAAAATATTACACTAACTCAGGTACTAGATGAAAGACAACCAGGGCTGGCTCTTGCTTAGTAAACAGCCATACTTCAGAGTCAAGTCAAGAAGAGCTACTGTAATAGGGAACATTTTGAGCATTTCAAATTTCATGTTTGCTTCTGTGGACTTTGTCTGCCAGAAACACTAGATGAACACAGAAAACAGCACCCAGCTACAAGTCTCATAAGCATGTGCGGCAGCAGACAAGCATATACCTTAAACATCTGCCAGCTACCTTAGTTCACCTTGTAAGCCACAATGAGCCACACCCATCCACATCTGATGTTAGAACTTTCCATCAGATTTCAGATAATCTTCCTTCTACCATTTCACAATAATTCACAAACCTTCGTTTATTTATTTTTTTTTCTTTTCACCCACCTGCACACTGACACAAACTGCAATCCTTCTGATGCCCACTTTCACAAGCAAACTTCAGGTCTTTTCCAAAGTAAAGTGCAATGTTTACACTGTAGTATCAATGTATTTGTTAACCATTTAACATATGTAAAACTGTGCTGCAATTTTTATTAAGTTCTTATCTTTGTTTTTAATCTGTCAGTTTTTGAATGTTGTGCCCAATCCCATTTTCCCCAGAAGCACTACAGTTTTACTGCATTGATTTTGCAAAGTGCAGTGACTTTCAGAAACCTATTAATATATGTCCTGATACAAGAGAACTACTTGTATATAAAGCAATTAGAAATATACTTTTAATAATGTAGTCATAAGTATTGGCTATACTTATTACAATTTCCTTTTTTATTTTTTTCTGAGACAGAATCTTGTGCTATTGCCCAGGCTAGAGTGCAATGGCTGGATCATAGCTCATGACAACCTGGAAATCCAGAAATCCTGGGTTCGAGTGATCCTCCTGTCTCAGTCTCCCCAGTAGCTGGGACTACAGGCATGCGCCACTACACTCAGCTAACTTCTTAAAAAAAATTTTGTGGAGATGAGGTCTCACTATGTTGCCCGGGACAGTCTCGAACTCCTGGCCTCAAGCAATTCTCCCACCTTGGCCTCCCAAATTATTATAATTTCCCTAAAGGAGTATCACAAGGTTTGTATCAGCTAACATGTAAAAAGTCTACAATAAAATCTGGCTCAAAATAAATATTCAATAAATACTAGTTTACTTCATTTTCCCCTTCTTAGAGATTCTGGCTCAGTCCTCATGCACTGATAATCAAAGGCAAATTTGGAATACCTAATGAGATTTTTGAAAAAATAACAGTATCATTTTAAGTGTAAGCCATTATATATCTAGAGGAAAAAAGGTTTTTTTGAATCAGAACAACAACCATGTGTAAAAGCAGACAACCCACCCTTAAGGCTAGGATTTTTTCCCCTCCCCAGGTCTGTATTTTTAAAAACAAACTTTCACTTCTCCTTTTATGTAGTCAGATAAAACAACTCTTACAGATACTACATAGGAATGTTTAAACAATCTCCTCTGAAATAAAATCAAATGGAATCTTTAAGATTAAAAATAATATTGTACTTTCCCAGGAGGTTTCAGTAGAAATTTCACATTATCTCAATTGAAGATTTGTTCATATTATAGTAACCAAAGAAAATTTCAGTGGAATAAAGCATATCAGATAACAAAAACATTAACCTCTCTGTCATTTTATTTCTATGCTGCAATTCTTATTTTACTTTTAAATAGCAAGGAAAGACTGATTTTACTAAATTAAAAGTTTAAGGAATTATCTTCATGCAGTTTTAAATAATGACCAATATAATTTCATATCTTACCTAGGAGGAAAAAACAATATGCAACAAATTAGGCTAGTTTTTTTAAAGTTACAATTTCAATACAAGTTTGTACAGCATGAATCATAAAACAGCTTAGATGTTTAAGTGTACAGCTGACATGACAGGGAAATTTCCAAAAGTCAAGAATACAAACAGCATAAAATCCTTTCCACACCCTACCATTTATACTGAAAACTATCACTCTTAATTTAAATGTCTTCATTTCTTGTTCTTACTATCAGAACTGGCAACTGACATTCTTTTCAGAACCATCTTTCACTAAGAATCTAAGCATTTCTCTCTTCAACAGGGATACTGCCTGTAACTAGAGAGCAAAGATTGTATTTAGATATGACTACTGAAGGTTGACTAAACTCACTGACTAAAGTGACCTGCTCTCTCTCCCACACCAGCTTCCCAATATACTTTCCCAAATTCCAAGAATTCAACTTGATTTTTGAATTTTCTGAAAAACACTCATAAAAGCAACTCTAACCTATAAGTTTTTTACTTTTTTTTTTTTTTTTTAAAGAGACAAGGTCTTACTATGAAGCCCAGGCTGGAGTGCAGTGGCAATTCACAGGTTCAACCATATCACATTACAGCCTTGAACTCCTGGGCTCAATCAATTTTCTGCCTCAGCCTCCCTAGTAGCTGGGACTACAGGTATGCATGTCACCTGCCTCTTTTAATATTTTATGGTCCTGTTTCATAATATCATATATAGTGGTCCTCAATCCTGACTTTATGTCAGAATCAGTAGTAGAACTTTATGAAATGACATATGACTGAGTCTTACCATCTGGAGATTCTAATTCTGCATGCTCACAACAAACTCTTTAATCCTGATACCATTATTTTCTTCTGGTGACAAAACAACCAAAAAAGAAACAACAATAAAATTTTCCTCTTATTATGCTTTTGTGATGAAACAAAGGCCATGTAAACAAATTAATACTATGATTCATTCATAAATGAAACTTCCAAGGTCTTACCAAATAAAACAGGCTCTGCCCAATATCCTACAATTACCTCATATAATAATGTACTTTATACAATGCCAAAGCCCAACTTAACTCCCTTCTGCAAAAATATTTATGCAGGCACACAATCCAGAGATCTTTCTTGCCCTGTAATCACTGTTTTAACACTCATATCATGCAAAAATATTCATTAAACATCTACCATGATACATCAGTTTAACCAATGTGAATGTAGCAATTAACAGAACAAAAAATCTCATCCTTCAGGAGGAGGAAGATCTCTTCCTCATCAAGGAAGGTCTCTATATAACACTTAAAGGACACCTTAGCAGAGTCCTAAAAGAAATAATAAAAATGAGCCCTGCAGATATCTGGGGAAGAAAATTCTGAACAGTTCTTTGCATATGATTCTTTATATGACCTTGCTTTTTATGTCCAAAATGCTTTTATGAACAAAGATGTATTTGAATGCTGTTGGAACGGCATTGTCAGAAGCCAAAATATTAAAGGATATAAAGAATGCACTCTAAGGAGAAAGAGATCCCTTCAGTTGAGGCCAGTTGGTCAGTAGCTCTCCAGTATTCCAACCATACAGGGCACCATGCCTTCCTTTCTGGAAACTGTCCTTTAACCAGTACTTCAAAGAAAAAGTGAGGATAGCAATTCTATTATGAAATAACTAGTTTGTGTGAGCACCAATAATGACCCAGAAGGACTGTAAAGCTTTTGACATATCTACAGAATAGAACGTTAAATTCAGTTCCCTATGAAGCTTTTGTCTACTTTTCTGAAAATATAGTGTTGTCTACTACTATTGAAAACTAAACTGTGGTCACTTTTTTTTTTAACCAGAATACCCTATTCCCCCAAATAACCTACACAAACAAGTATTTTTAACCTACTCCCTTGACCCAAAACTATCATTTTTAAAAACATTTCAGGTTTCTAACACAATACAGCACTATAAAAATATATGCTTTATCAATTTGAAACAAAACATGTTTGCTCATTCATACTATACCTCATTCCAGAAGATCAAAAATTTAAAAGTAAGCAAAGAGTAAATTTGCCAATTATAAAAAGGTTTTTACTTCTTACTAGATTTTTACAGACTTTAAAAAAATTGTTTTGTGATTTTCATAAGAATACAGTATATTTATATTTCAACTTCATTTTCTGGTATATTTTTAAGCAAAAATTTATTCTAGTTTAAACATTTTATTGCCCACTATGTACAGAAGAAAGGGGACTTCACAGCAGGGAAAACTTTGTTTCCATTTTCTGTTATATTCTAAACAAAGCAGTACAAGCAAAAATATATTAAAACCAATTTCAAAGTTACTGTACAGACTCAGTTGCAAAACTAGAATTTTGTCACAAAGAAGTTTAATTTAAATCAGCTAACCTTTCATGTGCATATGGAAACCTACATGTTAAAAATTCCTAACCTGAATTTCAACAGCAACTAAAGTCAACCTAAGTATCATTAACTAGTACAAACAGGACTTTTTTTGAAAGGCAATAAATCATATGAAATAATTTACCTACAATGTGTACAGCCACCTAATAATTATTACAACTCCTTGGCCTAACAAAGAACTCCCTTTCCAACCTCCTACACCCCAAAATAGTTAAACATTGGGCATATGTGATATAAGTGCCCTGAGGGAAGAAAAAAGAAAAGCTTTATTCTGGACTCTACCTACCAGTCATTGACCTTAATCTCAGTTTGTCTGCTTAATAAAAATGTCCCTACTTTGGAAAATTTTGAGAATTAAGAAAGGACTGTAAAAAGTGCACTGTGTCCAAAATGGTAAGTGTTTATCACATGTGGCTATCTGAATTAAAATTAATTTAAAATTCTCTTCCTCAGTCTCACTAGCCATATTTCAAGTGTGCAATAACTACATGTCCAATGGCTACCACATTAAAGTAGATATAGAATATTTTTATCATCACAAAAAATTCTATTGTGCACTGCTACTCTAAAGCATCTAAGGCAGAGCCTGACAAATAGGTTTCTCATTTCACCTGGCAAATAGTGATAAATCATAAATATTATCACTATGCTATGCTAACCTCTCTTACTACTTTTCTAGGAAAGGAAAATTCTTGTCCTTTAAACTCATAACAAATAATATAAATCATTCAGGCTAAAGTCCAAAACTACATTTATTAATGATGTACCAGACCAGGTGTGGTGGCTCATGTCTGTAATTCTAGCACTCTGAGAGGCCGAGGTGGGCGGACTGTCTGAGCTCAGAAGTTCGAGACCAGTCTGAGCAAGAGCGAGGCCCTGTCTCTACTAAAAAAATAGAAAGAAATTAGCTGGACAACTAAAAATATATACAGAAAAAATGAGCCGGGCATGGTAGTACCTGCCTGTAGTCCCAGCTACTTGGGAGGCTGAGGCAGGAAGATCCCTTGAGCCCAGGAGTTTGAGGTTGCTGTGAGCTAGGCTGACGCCACGGCACTCTAGCCTGGGCAACAGAGTGAGATTCTGTCTCTAAAAAAAAAAAAAAATGATGTACCATATTCCCAACTTAAGACAACTTTTTTCTTATAACTCACATAAACATCCAAAGAGCGAAAAACAAAGAAGAAAGAAGGAAGCAGCGGCAACAGAATCAACCTAGCAACACTCAACTGCCAAGGCATATGGGTATGTCCAACTTTTCCAAGTGGGCTAAAATCTAGAAAGATATGGATTTCATTCTACCCTGGCAATCTCATTTTTCCTATCCATAGCCTAGACCCTGATAAAGTGGTGTAAAGATCTGATAACACCCTCAAACTATTTAGATAAACAAACAGCATCAAAAGAAGGCAAACCCTACAATTTTCTAATGACTTAATTTTCCAACTAAGTTAAAACAGCTTGTAATTACAAAAAAAAAAATAGCTTCTGGATAACACAAACAATTCTTCTTTAACCTACACTCTTACATAACATATATCACATTAAATTCATTCTCCCCTTTCTCTACACATATTATAGATAAGAAACAATATGCAGCCATCTTGACTAATTTACGACAATGCTATAGTGAGAAAACAGTAGAGTAACATGGAAAAAAAGAGCCAAATATGCAACAAAACTGAATTTTAGATATCAACTAGACTAAATCTAGCCAGGCAAATCAATTGCAGAAACTGAAATTTTTGCAAACTGATGTGTAAACTAGGTTTCCATTGAAAAATGAAGGCAAAAACCTTTCATTATTTTAAAACTGAGGTTTCGAATTTTTAGAAAACACAAACTACTTTCATTTCCTACTTTAGTACAAACAAATATGGTACAACTTATAAGGTAAAAACTGAATGCTGCTGGAATGATTTAACAACAGGTACCAACCTAACAACACTTGATTATAAAGCATTAGAGTATGTCCAACTTTCCTTTATCGGACAGGGCCAAAAAAAAAAAAGCTTAAAATCCAAAGAACTAACTTACAATCAAAGCTCAAGCAGCAGATGCAATTTTAAAAGATCAATTCTAACTATTCTTTTGGCCAGTAAGGGCATTATATCTCCTTTACTTTTCTTTCACTTAGTGATTTTTCACATTCTTCTTGCATACACCTTATCACGATAAATCTCTTAGCACCGTGATTTTAGCAATGAACTTAAAAGTTTTTGCCCCACTATCACCACAACCCCAAATAACGAAGATCCTAAATTAAAAATTCCTATTCTATGACTAGCTGAACAAACTGTGGTACATCCATATCATGGAATACTACACTAAGCAATAAAAAGGAATAAACTATTAGCTGGGTAGTGCTGCATACCTGTAGTCCTTGCTACTCAAGAAACAGCCTAGGAGTTCAAGGCTGCAGTGTACTATGGTAATGCCTGTGAACAGCCACTCCTGCACTCCTGCCTGGGCAACACAGCAAGACCCCATCTCTAATAAAAGAAGAAAAAGAAACTACTGATATAAGCAACAACTTGAATGAATCTCAAAGGAATTCTGCTACATAAAAAAAAGTCAATCCCAAAAAGTTATATCCTGTATAATCCTTTTGAGTAAACATGTTTGGAATGACAAAATTATACAAATAGAGAACAGATTAGTAATGGTTGCTGGAGACTGGAGGGAGAGGGGATAGGAGAGAGATGGGTGAATGTGGTTCTAAGAGGGCAACAGAGGGATTCTTTGTGCTGATGGAACTGTTCTGTATCTTAACTGTAGTGGTGGAATCTACATGTGAAAACACTGCATAGAACCAAATACAGTTGGCTCTCATTTTCCTTGGGCTCTGCATTTGGAGATGGAAAATACTTGAAAAAAATAAAAATAACAATACAAATTTTAAAATACGGTACAACTATTTATATAGCATTTACTTTATATAAGGTATTATAACTAATCTAGAGATGATTTAAAGTATGCAAGAGAGCTGGATGTGGTGATTTATGCCCAGCACTTTGGGAGGCTGAGGCGGGAGGATGGCTTGAGTCCAGGAATTCAAGGCTGCAGTGAGTTTTGATTATGCCACCTAGCTCCAGCCTGGGTGACCAAGTGAGACTGTCTCTTAAAAAAAAAAAAGCAAAAAACAACAAAAACAAAAATAAAGTATACAGGAGGATGTGCATAGCTCATATGCAAATACCACACCATTTTATACAAGGGACTTGAGCATCTTGGATTTTGATATCCCTGGGAATCCTGAAACCAATCCCTCAAGGAAACCAAGGATGACTACACACACACACACACAAATGAGTACAAGTAAAATTGGGGAAATATGAAGATTGGTAGATAGGTAGATGATATCAATGTTATAATAATGAACAATAGTTTTGCAAGGTTATTAGGGTTGGGGAAACTGAGTTAAAGAGTATAAGGGATCTCTATAAATTGTTCCTTGAACTATGCGAATCTGCAGTTATCTCAAAATAAAAAGTCTGATTTTCTTAAAAAGTGATAACACTTGGTAAACTGGATATTAGACAATATTAGGGAAGGACGGTATAATGGATACACAGTATAATGTCCTTATTCCTAGGAGATGCTTCTTGAAGTATTTAGGTATGAAGTTTTATGTCTGCTACTTACTGTTAATTGTTTCAGATATATATGAGGAGAGAGAAATCAAATATGGCAAAATGTCAAATATTAAATTTAGGTAAAGAGTTTATGAGTGTTCCTTGTTCTCTCCTTTTCAGTTTGGTTTTTTTTTTTTTTACCAAAATAAAGGCGGGGATTAAAGATAAATTGCTATCCTAAAACTATGTTATAGTCCTACCTACACACCAATTAGTCTTTTTAAAGGCTTAAGAATAAATAACTGTTCTCCTAAAACTATGCTATAGTTCTACCCACTCTCTCATTAGTCTTAAAACAAAATTCCAAAAAGGATTTCAGGGTAACTAAGAGTAATGTAGCATTGGATGCGACTTTCTAACGTGTTTTCTAACACGAGTTCACTAAATCTGGAAGGCATATGGATATTTTTGTAAAAATGTTAGTTCAACATAGATGATTCTCTTACTAGAAAAACTGGCCCCCAGAGTTGTTCTACTTTGGAAACAAGTTAAATAAATTATAACTGCAAGACAAAAACCTAACACCCCAAATTTTGTCTCAAGTTTGACAAGCACAGTTAATTCTTTCATAAGGAAATGTTTGGGTGAAAGAAGCAACCCACACAACTAAATGCCAAACAAGAAATGTGCTACAATGTATTAATTATAGCACCAAGACCACAGGACATATCTTACAACTTAAACAGTCCCAACAAACATAAATGCGCTCATGGTTTTTAAAAAATGCAAACTGCACACATTTGAAAAGTAGGGAATAAGTGGGTTTCAGCTAGCATGAACAAGATCCCTCTCTAAAGTTCTTATATTCTTTTTTTCTGCTAAGTTTTTGCAGCAGTGTTAATACACTTCAGTGCAAAAAAAAAAGTCTATGTCTAGAACATCTCAACTGAAGGCTCTTAACTTTTCACTTCCTACCGAACCGTCCCCTCACAATGGGCCCCACCTCCTAAAGAGAGTGATGGGGTGGGGCTGTTTCCCGCTCCGAAACTAAGAAATAAATGTCTCGTCCCTACTTAAGAAAGGGGGGAACAAGAGAGGCAGAGGAGCTGCACACGTTTGGAAAGCTGCCTTTCCTCCACTGAACTCCCCCTTCCTTTCCTCCTCCCAGGTCATTCCGCGACGCGCGATCGGGCGGAGACAGGTGAATCCCAAGAGAGGAGGAAGAGGGAGGGACGGACGATGGAGGGAGAACCGCGCTTAGGCAATGAATGAGCCGTACTGCATCCGCACCACCTGTTCCTTCCAAGGGTGCCAACCCGGCCTGCCGGCAGGATTCCCACACCAACCGTGCCGCGACTACTGCCGGTGTTGGCCGCTTCACTGCCGAAGGCCGGGCCTCTTCTCCATTAGCTTGGGGAGGATAAAAACCGGCATTCCAGAAGCCGGGAGGTCTGGGCCTAGCCCGGAACCAGGGCCTCAAGCGTGGAGACGGGAGGGGGAAGCCTCCAGTCCCTGGCGCGCGGGCCGAAGTGGGAATCATAGAGAGAGGATGAAGAAGTGCATTCGACCTCACTAAGACTAGGAAGGCGGGGTCGGCTCGGTGCCCGCCGGGCCGAGGTTAAGGGTGACAGGCCCGGTTACTGGTTAAATCCTCCCCACTGCTTGCCCAGAACCTCACGCTTACCAAGATCCGCTTGAAGAGCGCGTTCTCCTTGGGCGGGAGGCTCACGGCCGGCATCGTTCCGGCTCCTCCCGCTGCTCCCGCCACTACCCGGCTCGGTCAGTCTGTTTGTCCGACCGCCGCCGCTGCCGTTCCCTGGCTGCTTCAGCCTTGAATACAACGATCCGTCGCCACCACCGGGCCTTGGATGTCGCCGCGTCGTCCTACCCGGACACCCACTTCTTCTCGTTGTCTTTTTTCCTTTCTCACTTAACGCTGCCGCCGCCTCCCCCCCCCACCACGGGTCTCCGTCGGCGGTTCACGTGGTAACTGAACAGACGGACAGAGGCAGCCAAAATGGCGGACGCGGAGGGCTTTCCCACCCGGGTCACACCTCGTAGTACGCAGGCGCGATGACCTCCTCTCCCCACCTCCTCTGTCCTGGAGCTTGCCGGGAAACCTGGAGGCTGGCCCGCCGGCAGAGGCGGATAGGGTCGGGGCAAGCCCCGCCCATCCTTTTAGTGCGTGCCCTCGAAGCGCCCGGGGAGCGATCGCCTCGTCATCAAAAATAGCCTTTCTGCTCCTTCCTACTACAAGGTTGCCTTTCATTCATTGGGTGGACTCTCCCACACTATGTGATCATAGTTTGAGCCTAAAGTGCTAAGATGCAGGTGTAGGTGTCCAAGAAGCGCTGTATTGATCATGGACGAAGTGCCTAATTAAGGAGCAGAGACGGAAGGGAAAATGAAAAAGTCTTCACTACAGTGAGAACTTTGAACAGATATGGAGAGGAAGGGCCTTAATAGAGTCTGAAAAGCGTGAAAGAGCTTGACCGATTAAATGTGTCTGGCTGACTGAGGTATCGATGATTTGGTGAACATTAAGATGAGCCTGGAAAGGTAGTTAGCCAGATCCGAAGTGACATATTTGTACTACAAAAGGAGCCTCTGAAGGTTGAAATGTGTGTTTTTATTTAATTGTTGAGGCCATACAATGCAGAATTGACAGACCTCCCTTGGGGGTATTGGAGAGTGAAAGGACACTGTCCTAGCTTCAAGCTGGCTTCAAGTTAGTGTTTGACTCGTTCAACTCCCCATTACCAGAAATTTTCAAATCTCAGAAGCCAAAGAACATCTTGCAAAGATACAGGATACTGCTCTAGTGAGCAAGGTCAGACTAGATACTGAATCGGATCCCTTCCAAAAATGTAAGTCATTTCATTAACAGCGATAGTAAAACTTTTTCAAAGTCGCATTCCTTTGATGATCTAAAAATTTTCAAGTCATTTGCACCATTTTTTTACCCTTGTTTTTTTTTTTATCTCTTTCTAAATCCTGAATTAGATCTGTAGCATTCTTTGCATTATGAATCATTAAACAATATATTTGCAGTAGTTTTGCTCTTTCATATTTCTTCACAAAGATATTTTACAGTTTTCAAATTGCTCTTCTTTAACCCCTGACCCCAAAGGTGTGAGTTGAGAAAGATGTTTCCCAGGGTAAAAATCTGAGACTAAAACTTGAGTTTTCTAGGTGCTATCTTGATTGCCCTCTCCCTTCACCTGTATCATAAATATGGTTTTAGCAGTCAATTCCTGGAATTTCCTTCAATTCTGTGATCTCCCTTCAACAGTTTAAAAAAATTGTATCTACAGGAAACTATGTTTCAGTTTTGAAATGTGGCCAGTTTTTTGACTTTCACTTTTTTATATATTTAAAACTAAGAACAAGTTTAGAATTCATTTTTTAAAAGTTGTTATATAGTGGTAACCTGCAAATTTACTCTCCTAAGATGTCTTTCAACTTTCAGAACTATTAAAAGATTGAAAAATTGTCTAACTGCAGGTGATAATTTTAGCTTAGCTATTAACAGGTTTCCAAATCTCTGGCTTCATATCCCAAAGTCCGACAGCAGTATTATTTGCTATGGTTTCCTAAATTTCTCCTGTAAATAATATTCTGCTTTTCCCTTCAGAGGAAGAAAATTTCTGGCCTTTGAAACAAACAACAGTTTTCACCAGAAGCTGAGTACCTGATTAGATGAGCCAGCAATATAGTGTGGCAAATTCCTTTGGGCTGTCTCAGTGAGCACTCGTCTGATTTAACATTTATCTGATTTATTTCCTAGATAACAGTCTGACCACACAGTCAGTGACTTGATAGCCTAAACTCAACAATGAAATATCTACTCTGATCACTACCATTTGATAGAGATCCCATTTAATTTGAGTTTTGCTGTTAATGACAGCGAGGCTTCCAAGAAGATAACGTATCCAAGGCTCTCTGCTGCTGCTGATGATGATAATAATGATAATAATTAATTCATATTACCACATTCACTTGCATGTCACTATGGTCAAAATGCCACCTCTACAATAATTAACCATAAATAAATAAAATAATTTACCTTGCAAGTTTTAATTGTACAAAAGGGATATGAAGAGTGAAATTTCTCATCTTCATATATGTAAGATATTCTCTATTGAGATTTTTACATCTTATTTATTATTTAGATTTTATGAAAAACTATAAAAGAAACCTAGGGGTTTTTTGTTTGTTTGTTTATTTGTTTTTTTGATGAGACTCTGGAGTGAAGTGGCATGATCACAGCTCACTGCAACCTCCAACTCCAAGGCTCAAGTGATCCTGGCTCAGCCTCCCAAGTAGCTAGAACTACAGGCAATCACCACCATGCCCAGCTAATTTTTTTTATTTCTTGCAGAGATGGGGGTCTTGCCATGTTGCCCAGGTTGGTCTCAAACTCCTGGCCTCAAGCAGTCTTCCTGCCTTGGCCTCTCAAAGTGCAGGGATTATAGGCATGAACCACTGCTCCTGGTGTGTCACCTAGATTCAACAAATGTTACCATTTTGCTATCACTTTATGACTTTTATTTTAATAAAAACTTCTGGATACATCAGGAGGTCCATCCCTCTCCAGGTCCTGAATTTGATCTGTAGTATTTTCATGCATCATAAATCCATAAACATACATATGGTAGTTTGCATTTTATTTTATTTTATTTTTTTT
>VBSM01000483.1:15083752-15096703 GCA_008086735.1 Cheirogaleus medius
AAAAAAAAAAAAAAAAAAAAAATTAATATTGGTCAAAATTACTTTTAGGCTATGTATATAATGTGTATATAAAACAAATGAATTTCATGGTTTTATTTGGGTCCTATCCCCAAGATAGCTCATTATCTATATGCAAATATTCCCAAATCCAAAAAAATCTGAAATCCAAAACACTCCTGGTCCCAAGCATTTTGGATAAGGGATATTGAACCTGTCATTTGCACTTTCCAGGTCAACCAACTCTCATGCTTTTGCACATGTTGTCCCTTCTCCCTTCAATGCCATTTCTCTTTCCCTTATTTATCTGACAAACTCCTACTTTCCCTCAAAACTTAGATCATGTCTCTTCAATTGTTGCAGCTACCGTGAGCCAACTAGCTGAGTTGTTTCTCTGCATTTTCATTTGCTTAACATCTGTTACAACATTTGTCATACTGTATCACAATTATTTGTCTGTATGTCTGTCCAGTCCCTCCTTCTAGACTGTGAGCTGCTTGAGGCTAGGGACCTTGTCTGTCTTGTTCACAGTTGTATCTTTAATGCTTCTAACAATTCCAAACACATAGTAGGTGCTCAACTGTATTTGTTGAATGAATACATAAATGTCTCTACTTCTTTGTCTTTAAAATAAAGAATTTGAGCTATATGAAGTTTAAACTCCTTCCAGCTTTGAGTCTATTGTAAAAATTCCAATTCCAGGGCATTATGGGATATACAAATTCTAGCAATACAGAATAAATATATTTAAATATAATAATATAGTACTTTTATCTATGTATATTAGTTTGTATAAAATTGCACTTCTATTTCAAATACAACCTTGTGGCAACATTTGGCTTTAAAAAGCTTTTATCTGCACACCTTTGCAAATAAAATATGAATGTTTTATTTAACATAAATATAAATTTTATTAAATTTTAGGTACAAAGATATTTAATTCACTTTTTTGAGAAATAATTATTTCCATTGAATCCTGTAGCGAAGTACATACAGTAAATGGATTTCTTTTGCTAATATGCATTTCATTTGTCTGTTAATATTGCTTAGTCCTTCTGTCATTTCTCCTTACCCACACCTGCACCCCTTCCAAGAGAGCATGATGCTGAGCATTAAGATGACAGGTTTCATGAGTACTTATCAAATTAGATTGGGAAAATGTCAAGTGGAATTATTACCCTGCCTTGTAATACTGTGTTCCCTTAAGCTAAAATCACTTGATGTTAATAGATTCTGGGTCCATTGAGGGGAAGTTTTTTTAAAAGATTTAATTATTTAAAATAGTTTTGCTTAAGTGGTGAAGCTAACTGTGTTTAAACTTGTTTTCCTAGCATCTCTTCGCCGGATGTCCTCTAATAAATTCCCTGGATCATCTGGATCAAATATGATTTATTATCTGCTTGTAGGTGTCACAGTCAGTGCTGGTGGATATTATGTAAGTGATTAAATAACCATAATTTTCAGGAATTCATGTATTTTACAACCTGTGGTTAAACTTAAAGCAATGTCAAGATGAGGGCATGAGATTAAATAAGTATACAACATAGCAATAGATTTAAATGTCATTAAGAATACACATCTGGGCTGGGCGCGGTGGCTCACGCCTGTAATCCTAGCACTCTGGGAGGATTGCTTGAGCTCAGGAGTTTGAGCAAGAGCGAGACCCTGTGTCTACTATAAATAGAAAGAAATTAGCCAAACAACTAAAATAGAAAAAAAAATTAGCCGGGCATGGTGGTACGTGCCTGTAGTACCAGCTACCCGGGAGGCTGAGGCAGAAGGATCGCTTGAGCCCAGGAGTTTGAGGTTGCTGTGAGCTAGGCTGACGCCATGGCACTCTAGCCCGGGCAAGAGAATGAGACTCTGTCTCAAAAAAATAAATAAATAAAAATAAATAAATAAATAAAAAGATCTGTTTTGAAAGATTAACTTATAAAAAAAATTAATAGATTTTTTTTAGAGCAGTTTTAGGTTTACAGAAAAATAAGTGAAAAGTGCAGAAAGTTCCCCTATACCTCCTCCCAGCCCTCTCTTCCTTTCCCTATTAACAGATTGCATTAGTGGTACATTTGTTATAATTGATGAGCCAATATTGATACATTACTATTAATCAAAGCTTATAGTTTGCATTAGGGTTCACTCTTAGTGTTGTATATCCTATGAGGTTTACCAAATACATGACATGTATCCACCCCTGTATAATAGTATACAGAATAGTTTCACTGCCCTAAAATCCCTGTACTCCACCTATTCATCCCTTCCTCCTTCCTCCCAGTCTTTTTACTGTTGCCTTAATTTTTATCAGTTTTATATTTTTACATAGTTTTATTATTTTGTTTTTTAAATTTTATTTATATTTATTTGTTTATTAATTTTAAGACAAGTTCTTGTTCTGTCGCCCAGGCTAGAGTGCAGTGGTGTCATCACAGCTCACTGCAGCCTCAAACCCCCCGGGCTCAAGCAATCCTCCTGCCTCAGTCTCCGGAGTAGCTGAGACTACGGGCACCACCACACCCAGCTAATTTATTTATTTTTTTGTAGAGACAGGGTCTCACCAGACTGGTTTATAAAAATTTTAGTATATTTTAAATGCTTATATTTAATAAATAAATATCATTTAAAAATAGTATAAATTGGGAAGTCTAAATTTGAGACGCTGTCTTCTAACGGGCCTTTACTCTGTGCTCAAATGTGCTGGATTTGGAAAAGCTAACTCTGGGCCACACATGAGGATGAATTATTCTAGTATTATATCTCTTACATTCTGCCTGAAGTCAGTCTTTTCTCATCTTGCAGTTTAGCCCCTTGAACAGTAAGACTAATGTCCCTTGGGATGTTGCTGCTGGGATGGTCACTTCAGGGATGTGAACTTGTGT
This sequence comes from Cheirogaleus medius, assembly GCA_008086735.1. Classification (NCBI taxonomy): domain Eukaryota; kingdom Metazoa; phylum Chordata; class Mammalia; order Primates; family Cheirogaleidae; genus Cheirogaleus; species Cheirogaleus medius. The sequence goes on from VBSM01000483.1 coordinate 15,086,626, forward strand.
ACCGGTTTGGTTTTAGTGTACTGAGAACTGAGGATGCTGACTCAGCATATTGGTCCTGTACGGTATTAGGAGCACCTGCCCTACTAGGAAAATATTCCCTGCTTTTATACAAAGATGTTGATTGTCATTTCTTTTGATCCTGTTTGCTGCACAGGTTTCAAAGCCAAATAGTTCAAGTCTGAATTCACTAAACCCTGGGAAGTTTGTTATAAAAGGGCCACTTGGCATCACTTCCCCCCTGGTTATGAATTTTCCATTTTTACAGTATAATTTTAATACTGTAAAATGGTTTGTAATTTGCATGATACAATTTTTTAATAAGGTGCTTGGTTTCTGATTATTAAAAATTTAGAAAATATAATATATAAATATATTAATATAAAAATTAATAAAAATTTATAATCCTACCACTAAGAGTTAAACCACTACCAATATTTTTTAATTGTACTTTTTTTTTTTTTGAGACAGGGTCTTACTCTGTCACCCAGACTGGAATGCAGTGGCATGCTCATAGCTCACTGCAACCTTGAAACCTTAAACTATTGGGGTCAAGTGATCCTCCTGCCTCAGTCTCCTGAGTAGGTAGGATTACAGGCATGCACCACCACACCTGGCTAATTTTTTAAAAAATTTTTTGTAGATATTGGGTCTCACTATGCTGCTCAGGCTGATCTCAAATTCCTGTCCTCAAGCACTCCTCTTGTCTTGGCCTCCCAAAGTGCTGGGATTATAGGCGTGAGCCACTGTAGCTGGCATTAAATTATACTTTTATTATAAGTGTTATATTAATACTTTACAGTCAAAGGCATACCAAATATTAAGTAATATTAAAGTAAAAATAATTAAAGTAATATTAAAGTAACCCAATACAAGGAACCCTCTTCACCAAACACTATTTAATCATGAATGATTGATTCAGTTTTTTATTAAATCCATTTAACATTTTGAGTAGAGATTTTATGGATCCCTGGACTGGCTGCCCTTTTTCAAATTATCAACTCTAAGACTACCAACAGTTTTCTAAAAGCTGGAGTAATATAAACAACATTATCTGAATAATGAGATTTTCATTTTTTAATATCGTTGTCTAATATGAATACAGGCCAAAGAAGACTACTTGAATATGAAATGAAAGGAAGCCTGCACATTTGTCTATGATTAAGATAGCTTTCTTCCCAATACTGTTTCTTAAGTAACCTACAGTCAGGTCATATTGTTGCTTTTAATGACCTAATCTTAGCTTACCTAAGGAATCTTCATGAGAATCTAGGAATATGTCATTTTGGAAGATTTTCTTAAACTTTTTATTGTGAGATAATTGAGATTCAATGCAGTTATTGGAAATAATACAGAGAGATATCATATGCCTTTGACCTTGTTTCCCCAATGATGATTTCTTTCATAACTATAGTATAATATCACAACCAGGAAACTAACACTGATACAACCCATTGATTTATTAAATACAACCCATTTATTCACATTTCGCCAGTTTTATATGCACTCATTTGTGTGTGTGTATTTGATTCTATGCAGTTTTATCATATGTATATCTGTGTATTTACCACCACTATCAAAATATAGGACAGTTCCATCACCACAAAGATCCCTTGAGTTGTCCTTTTTTAATTGTACCCACTTCCCTTCTGCTCCTGCTCTCCCTTCCCTCCCTTCCTAACCCCTGGCAACCACTAATCTGTTTCTCTACTTTTGTCATTTCAAGAATGTTACATAAATGGAATCATAAGGTACATAATCTTCTAAGATTGGCTTTTTTTCACTCAGCACAGTTACCTGGAGATTCATCCAAATTGTTCCATGTATCTACAGTTCATTCCTTTTTACTGCTGAGTAGTGTTTGATGTTATGGATGGACCACGGTTGGTTTAACCATTCATTCATCCATTGTAGGCTGTCTGAACTGATTCCAGTTTTTGGCTGTTACAAATAAAGCTGTCATGAACATTTGTGCACAGGTTTTGTGTGAACCTAGATTTCCATTTCTCTAGGATAAAAGCTGGAGGATTTTGTAAATGCCTGCCAGGATATTTTAGTCCTAGCATAATTTACTTTTTTCATCTTGTCTTCTTTCTATTTGCTCTGCATGTTTTCAGTGATTTTTGACTACTGTTAGAGCATCTGTTTCTTTCCTTTTCTAAGCATCCTATTTAATGACAAAGGTTTCCAAAGGGGAAGTAAAAGAGCAAATGGTATGCATTGGTTTCCCTTCTTTGCTACGTTGGGATTATGGTTTAAACTTCTAATGATTATTACATGGAGAATTGTATATACCTTTGAAGTTGCCATGACAAATTTTAAAGCTCAAGAAGTTAAACCTAAGCACATCTTTGCTTTCAGACTTACAAGATGGTAACATCAGAGCAAGCCAAACACACAGAACATATAACAAATTTGAAAGAAAAAACAAAAGCAGAGTTACATCCACTTCAAGGTAAAGTGAATTTCTTAATTTTTTATTTTCATTTATTTTTTGAGGCACTAATTCGCATCATCTTAGCCTAGCAACAAACAGCATTTGCTTTTGGCTTCTTTACTAACTTAATCCAGGATGGCTCTGGGTAGGAGTTCATTTAGAAAGAAAAGCCCAACCAAAATCTAAAGAATATTGTTACACCTTTTGGATGAGTGCATTTGATAAATGAACACATTTTACATTTATACTGCTGACCAGTGGCTTTTACCTCTTTGTGTGGTAATATGATTTTTCCCCTGCTAAGGCATCCATTCATGCAGGCATAATTTACTATCTGTCTCTCTCAGCAGCTTGACCTTTTGTTTCTCTCATTACTTTTTAAAATCATAAAACTAATTTTTCTTTTGGTTTTGGCTAAGACCACCTGTGTCTTTGCCCAAAGTATACTTGACATTAGTAAAATCAGTTGTGTATATTGAGTCCCTCAGTTGATAATATAATGGCCATGGGAACAGAAACTTTATATTTTCACCCTAATGTATATTTCTTACCTTAAACTGCTTGTTTTAAACCATACTTTTTTTCTATCTCAACTATAATGCCATTATTATCAATTAATATGATCACTATTTAAAAGACAGAGATATTAGCTGCTCATGAACCAGTTTTAACCTGTTAATCATGACAATAATAAGAAACAGAATATCATCAATAAATATTATTGAATATAATCAGAAGAAGGTTGTTTGTAATAAGAAAGCATTCATTGCACTTTATTGGTTTTAATTCCTTTATTTCATACACATTATTTTAATTAATCTTCACAATAGCCCTGTGAAGTAGATATTATCAATACCCCTACTTTATAGATGACAAAACTCAGGCTGACAGAGCATTAGCGATTCCTCAGAGTCACCAGCTAACAACATGGCTACTCTTCCATGCTCTTTCACATAAAAGGTCGAATAGGTTGGCTACTTATTTTCATATTCTTTGTATTTGAATAAGTAATATATCATATGGTTTTTTTAAGTTCAAAAGAGTTTACAGAAAAGCAGATCCCTCATTTCCCAAGAGGCAACCAGTAAAACCAGTTTCTTTTCATCCTCCTGGAGAGAGTCTTTGCGAATACAACTATCTAGGTATATAACTTACCCCCTTTTTGTCCTAACATAGATAGTACCATACTGTATACATTGTTCTTTCCCTGCTTTTTCACCTGAGAGTCTACCTTGAAGACCATTACATATCAGTGCATGTAGATCTGTCTTACTTTTCAAAATGATTGCACAGTATTCAATTGTATTCCCATGCTCTTTAAATTAATACTGTGCTTAATGGACTGAATCTTAAAGGTGAAAAAGAGAATGCGGTGGAAGCTGAGAAAGCAAGTTCAGAAGCTCCTGAAGTATCTGTAGTGGAAGCTGAGGTGGTAGGTGCTGAAGAAATTCCAGGTACTACGGTTGTGGTCCTGACAGAGGCTTCAGCCTGTCCAGGTGGTTTGGAGGCTGCTCCAGAGACAACAGCAGTTGGGGCTGAAACTGCGCCAGAGGTTACAGATGCTGCGATGGGCGAAACCACAGAAGTCAACACTGAAACCACCCCAGAGATTACACATGCAGCTCTGGATGAAGCTGTTGCCATCAATAATGATAAAGGTACAACAGAGAACAAAAGCTCTGATGAATATGCTGAGCTAGAAGAAGAAAATTCCCCAGCTGAGTCAGAACCCTCTGCTGGGGATGGTTTGCAGGAAGAAGCCAGTGTTGGTTCTGAGGCTGCCTCAGCCCAAGGCTAATCTCATGCTGGTAGACACGGCAGCAAAAAATGCCATAGAGTGTCTGATAGGTGTGTTTGTATTTTTAGTAAGCTTAGTTTTAAAAAAGACTTCTTTTCTAGAAAGCTTTAATGTACCTTGAAGATTTTTGGTATCTACTGATAGATTTTAGGATTGAGAGATTTGAAATTTTTTGTCTTAATGGTTTTCTACTCTCTAAGATCAGAATATGATGTTGTAGTAAAGAGCTTAAATAGTTTCTTCTTTGAATTTAACTTTTATAAGATAGGAATTGAGCTATATATACAATCTGTATTTACTTTAATTTTGTTATATCTTTACCTTACTTTATTGTATGTAGATCTGGAATATTGAGTTTGATTTGAACTCATTTAAATAAAATTAGAAAACCTTTAGTGCTTCTAATTTTATTCACTAATATTTATATGTATAAATAGTATATTATATATTAACATATACACATATAACATCACATGAAGAAATTAAGCTATTATAATATTATTGAAGAAAGAACATACAATCTATGGAGAACTCTGTAACAATATATTTGCCCTTTCCCCATCTATATTACATAGGGGGCTATGCAGATATTGTCCATTCAGTTCAGTTCAGTTCAGTTTGAACAGTATTTATTGAGGATTTACACTTCATGCCAAGAATCATTCATTCATTTATATATTCAGCAACTATTAGCTGAGCACCTATAACCTATTAGATACTATTTTAAGTGCTTCCCATCTTATATTTTAGAGTGGGACCAAATAATAAATAAACTATATAGTATGTTAGATATTGATAAGTGCTAGGATAAAAGTAATGAAAATAAAGGGATTTTAAATTTTGGTTAGAGGTGGAAGTTTTAATTTTAGATAGAGTGGCCAGAGAAAACCTTACTTGGAAGGTGTATTTTGAGTAAAGACATGAAAGATATATAAGGGACCTTCTCATGAGGACATGGTGAGGTGTGGGGATCATTCCAGGTGACGAAACAGACAAATGCAGAGGACCTGAAGCAGGAACGTGCTGGAGAATTTGAGGAATTGTAAGGTGGCCAGTGTGGCTGAAGTGCAGTGAAAAAGGGGGAGAGTAACTGGAGGTGATCGCAGAGAGAAAGGAAGTGTTTAGGCAGGGATGGGCTAGATCATGCAGGGTCATGTAAGATTTTGGCTATTACTTGGAGTAAGTTGGGAAACTGTAGTGAACACTGCTGATGCTCCACCTAGATCCCCTTAATCAGGCCCCTTAACTGGGTACATTTACCCCTAGCTGCTATGAGTGTTACACACATACTCAAAACCCCATCCTCACCCCACGCAGCTCACAACCAATGGCTGACTGGCATAGTGGTACAAAAGGTAGAGCCAACTCTGCAGTACAGTTCATGCTCCAGAGCTCCCCGAGGGTCAGGTTGAGGCTGGTCTCCAGCTGAGATTACATCCTTAGCTTTTTCCCCTGCCCTTTCCTGCTTTCCTTTCTCTGTTCTCCTGAGAGCACTACCCTTAAGATAATTGATACTGGATGTGGCCCCAGGAAGCAGGTGTGAAGAAAAGAATTCTGGAGTTCTATCACTCTTCAGCTAGGTGGCAATGAGGACCCCATCACTGGTGTAGGTGGAGGATTGCTAGTCCCTGGCATTTGTAGCAATGTGATTACTAAGATTTTCACTCATGGTAAACCAGGGCGGGATATAGGTGGAAGGTGATATACTGGCTAGCTTATGCCTCTGGAATTTGAGAGGTACAAAGAAACAGTGACTATAAGGACTTAATCATGACACTGACATACAGGATGGTACTTGTATTGGTTTTGAATTTGTTTCAAAATCAACTCTGCATTAGACTCTTAAGTCTAAGGCCTATGGTCCAACTAAAGGAATGCTGTTTTACTAGACACTCTGTAAGATGGAGCAGAAATACTACCCAGTACCACTCCTACAGACCTTACACACACAAAAATACATTTTTTTCCATTTTGGTTAGGATGGTTTCTACTACAAATAGCAGAAAACAACTCAAGGAGTTAAACAACAGAGATAATATAACTAGATATCCAGAGTTGGTGTATTCCATGGCCCAGTCATCAAGAACCAGGTTGTTTCTGTTATCCTGCTCTACTATCAAGAATGTTGAGGCTTTATCCTCGGCAGGCTTTCCTCATAATCACAGGATGAAGCACCACAATGCTAGGTATTCTATTCAGCCATAATAATGTCCACTAGAAGTGGACATTTCAAAACCAAGAGTTCCCTCATCTTGGCTGGGCACAGTGGCTCACACCTGTAATCCTAGCACTCTGGGAGGCCGAGGTGGGCAGATTGTTTGAGCTCAGGAGTTCAAGACCAGCCTGAGCAAGAGTGAGACCTCTGTCTCTACTAAAAAAATAGAAATTAGCTGGACAACTAAAAATATATATAGAAAAAATTAGCCGGGCATGGTGGTCCATGCCTTTAGTCCCAGCTCCTTGGGAGGCTGAGGCAGTAGGATTGCTTGAGCCCAGGAGTTTGAGGTTGCTGTGAGCTAGGCTGAAGCTACAGCACTCTAGCCCGGGCAACAGAGTGAGACTCTGTTTCAAAAAAAAAAAAAAAAAAAGTTCCCTCATCTTAAAAAAATAATTTAAATACATTTTTTTCTTTTTAACTTTTTATTGTAGAAAATTTTAAACAAAAGTAAGGAGGATAGTGTAATGAATCTTCATGTGCCCATACCCAGATTTACTGATTTTCAACTCATGGCATTCGTCTTTTTACTTTACTTATGGTATTTGTATAGTATAAGATTTAAAAATTTTTTCATTTAATCAAATTGATCAATCTTTCTCTGTATTGTTTCTTTTTTTTTTGAGACAGAGTCTCACTCTGTTGCTCAGACTAGAGTGCTGGCTGTGGCGTCAGCCTAGCTTATAGCAACCTCAAACTCCTGGACTCAAGCAATCCTTCTGCCTCAGCCTACTGAGTAGCTGGGACTACAGGCATGCGCCACCATGCCCGGCTAATTTTTTCTATATAATTTTAGTTGTCCAGCTAATTTCATCTACTTTTTTTTTTTTTTTTTTAGTAGAGACAGGGTCTCGCTCTTGCTCAGGCTGGTCTTGAACTCTGTATTGTTTCTGAATTTTAAGCCATTGTTAGTGTAGTACATTGGAAAAAATAGCCTCAAATTCTTCCCACTCTTATCTGTACACACCTGTTCAGCATGACTTTACATCTCTTCCTATCAATAGATGGAGACTGTTTCTCTATCCCCTTGAATTTGAACTGGCCTTGTATTTGCTTTGACTGATAGAATGCTGTGGAAATGACTTTGTGAGAGTTCTTACTCTCTTGGAATCCTGAGACCACCATGCGAAGAAGCCTGAACTAGTCTCCATGAGAATAAGAGATCATATGGAGAGACAGTCCCCACCTACAGTTAACACTAACCCCAGATATGCGAGTGAGGCCATCCTGGGCCATTCAGCTCCAGCCACCATGCCAGATGACTGCAGTTGTATGAGTGACCCCAGAGAAGACCAGAAAAGAACTACCCAGCTCCAAATTTCTGACCCACAAAATTGTGAGCAAATAAGATAGTTCTGTACTAACCCATGAAGTTGGGTAGTTTGTTAGGCAGTGATATGTAGTTCAGACAGTTAGGAAATAAACTCAACTTTGGGTTTGGTACACACTTTTTCTTTTAGCTTTAATACAACTGCTTTTCGCACTCCTCAATGGGAATGAAGAAAGAACTAGTTGTTTTCCAGCAGAACCAGAATTTGTCCGGCTTAGCCTTCCAACCAATTGCTGCCTTTTCTAAAATTCTTTTCAGAACTGCTTAATGCTGAAATGTTACTGCATATAGAAGCATATTTTTCCTTTTAAGATTCAATGTTATTTAAAACAACCTTTTGAAGCAGCAGCTATGAAGTCCCAAAACAACCTAAGTTTTATTGATCTTTTTCAAATTTAACAACCACTGTAATGAAAGCTTAACAACAGTATTCCACAGCAGCATTTTTATTGTTAGACTGTTGACTGATTTTAATAAAAAATGTAATGTGCATTGAAAAAGTCAGAGTGAGATAAGTAGTGTGATATCTAGAATGTGAAATGTATTGCAAAACATAAAAATTGGCAGCAGAATCAGATACTGCAGTTACTTCTCTTTGATGTAGACAACAGAGATAAAGGAAGACTAAATTTAGAAAATGTAACACACTTTCCAGTTGGTGACAGGCCCATAAAGCTTAAATATTACTTTCATTTGTTGAAAAAAATGTATGGAGCAGATTGTCTTTAACAATGGATCTGAGATAACTATTTCTGTCCATTTTTTTTTAGCATGAATTTTCTATTACAAAGTACAGTGTGTTCCACAGTCAGCTTTTGAGAGTTCAAGCTGGATTCACGAGAGATTAGATTCTGAATGTGGTTAGTAGTTTCAGTGCCAACTATTTGTCCTGTCAGATAGCATCCATTGACTAGAAGCAACACTCTCCATTATAATAAAGCACATTTTATAATGTTTTTCCTCAGTTAAAAAAATTCAATAAAGAAATTTCTAGAAAAAGATTATTTAATTCCTGGGGTAAGTTTTTAGTGAACAAGCTGGAAGGATGTTAAAGTTTATCATCATTTGAATTTTTCACATGAATATATAATTTCAAGTAATCATTGCCCAAATTAATAATTATAATAATATAAAAACTTAACTTTTACTTTCTGAGATTATTTCTAATGAATAGTAATTTTCAGGGGAAAGACAGATGAAAAGTAAATTAGCTTTTTCCTTTATCAAGTGACATGAAAATGAGAAGATTGTGGGCATTACCAATTCTCACCTTCCTTTGTGCTGTTCTTACCCTATTCTATTATTGCATTTATCATTCTGTTTTGCAATGATTTGTTTATATTTTAGAATCCCCCACTAGAATGGGAGTTGCCTGAGAACAAAGACTAAAGTAGGGCACTCAATAAATGCTTGCTGAATGAAATTATGAGGCTCAGGGAGTTATAGCTTGTTTTATCGACTTGAATCCTATGAAACTGTTGATATTTGGCCATTTTTGACCTACAAAAACAGCCATTACATAGGGTTCAACCCAAATACATTCCAAGAGGTAAACCTTGAGAAAAGTTCAGATTGGTTAACATCATTAAAATAACTATAACTTCTAACATAAATACAGAATTTTCTCAGATTATATAGAAACTCAACTAAGGAAATTCTCGAGTATAATTTTTTCCAGAAAGAAATCAGCCTATATTTTTTCTTTTCTCAGTACAAAGTCCACTTGTTATTCTGAATGGATTGTTCATTCCATTTGTATTTTTTTTTTTTGGAAGCATTATATTTATTGATATCTTGCTCAGGTCTCTATCTAGACGACTGTTCCTCAAATCTTTGTTAATAAATAGAGGGGGCAAATGTAGGGTTTTGGTTCAACCATGCTGTGGAAAGCCTTTTGAGCTTTAGAACAAGCATCATCACATTAATCAGTTAACATGAGAACTGTAGCTGCAGGCAGATTCCAGTGCAATTACATGTGTCACCTCACATTATTTTAGCTTCACTGTTCTTGAAGAGATTGTTTCCCAACTATTTAAACCTGACTCTTCATATCAGAGTGACTAGTTGAACTTCTCCCAAGCTGAAAGTTGAACAGAAACATTCAATATCCTCATATTTTTCCTTACAATTCATTCAAGAATCACATCAGAATAATAAAGTTGATGTCAGAGCTTATATAAGGTCTTACAAAGACATTTCTTGTCCAATGATATCTCACTTCAAAAAATTTATTCAGGAAAACAGCAGTAATAAAGCAGAGTTTCCAGTACCATCTTAACTCTTTTTTTTTTTTTTTTTTTT
>VBSM01000483.1:15096803-15109452 GCA_008086735.1 Cheirogaleus medius
AAAAAAAAAAAAAATATATATATATATATATATAAATATATGGCTAAAAATATACGGTTAAAAAATGAAGGAAGGGATGTGTGGAGGGATTTATTCTACTAAATATAAAAACTTACAAAGCCATGGCAATTAAGATAGCTGATATAGGTGGATAGACAAATAGTTAATGGAAATGAATAGGGAACTGAGATACGAGCCTATACACATATGTCAATTAGCATATGATTGATTACAGACCAATGAGGAAACGACAGCCTCTCCAGTAAGTGGTGTGGGAACTATTGGGTAGCTACAAGAAAAATAAAATAAAATTAGCCCCTTACCTCATAAGGACCCAAAATGTCTTATTTGCCTTCCTCCACAGCATACAGAACAGTGCCAGAACACATACAAAGTTAGTTAATGATGGTTAAGAAAAAATGTAGTTTTACATTTATTATTTACTTAATATTTACCCATCTGGACTTCAACTTGCAATAAATCACATTCACACGCTGAGGAAATGGATATAGGGAAATCTAAAACCAAGCAGAAGGAGGAGGCAATAATTATAGATAGATGAGTAATTTTATTAAATATAAATTCTTCTAGTGCTTTAAACCTTCCACTCAAGGTTAACCACTCACTACACTGACTTCAGTTGCAATTTTAGTCTTAAAGGAAAATGAAGATTGTATTTCTTTAACATGGAAAAGAAATATAGTAATGAGAATTTATTCTATTAAGATGAGAATGAGTCCCAGTTACAACATTTCAAAATCTTAGGACTTAATAAAAGTCACAGGGTATCTTTTTCTGCCTCTCTGCATAAGTCCCAGAGACTCTATAGGAGACTCTATAGCAGACTTGAGGCTAGAGTCTCACTTTTTGTGGTCAGGAGAGAATTAGGAATGTGCCATCATGAACCGGAAAAAGAGAGAAAGAAAGAATCCGGATTTTCCAGGGCAAGCAGTACCTGGTTATAATCTTTTGCTAGTCCTTTTTGCCACCATACAGCAAATAAATGGCATTTTCAGGAAGGCATTTCTGGTTCCCTATTGCATCCTCCACATCCAGAAAAGATAAAACCAGCTATAGGCACTTCCTAGTCACTATGGACTTGGAATCAGAGCTGCAAGTGACAGCCAAAGCATTTTTCAGGGCCAGAAAATGCAGACAAGGAGAAGCAGCTGGCTTTTCTCCCTCCTTTGGACTGCTGGGACATAGGAGGTCAGAGAAGGTCCAGGTGTGTTCCCACATACCAATGATAAATAACTCAGCGAAAGGGGCACCTAGATGTCATGGCACAATAGTGGAATAGCTGTTTTTTTCCTCTTTGGGTTTTTAAGAATTAGACATTACTTGTTTTTTCCCCCTTTGGCAAGTTTTAATTTTAAAAGGATTCCATTCTTCTGGATGGTTTGAAAATATTTGATTTTCTTCCAGGCATTTTCTTGAAGTAATTTCCTGTTTTATTTTCAGAAATGTAAAATATGAGATGGGGATAAAGACAGATTTACTTGACTTTAGCACAAATAATACTTCTATAAGGCACTATCAAGTATCCCAAGAAAAGTGCATGCTTGTCATCTTTTATAATTGGTTAAAAAAAATGGACTAAAAAGTAAAACTCTATCCCTTGCTTGCCATGCAATCAGTATGGTAAAGGGCTCCAGCTCCATTTTTTATTTTTATTTTATTTTAGTTTAGTTTTTTTAAGAGACAGAGTCTTGCTCTGTCACCCAGGCTGGAGTGCAGTGCCGTGATAATATTAATAGCTCACTGCAACCTCAAACTCCTAGGCTTAAGCAATCCCCCTGACTCAGCCTCCTGAGTAGCTGGGACTATACCTGCGGGCCATCATGCTCAGCTAATTTTTCTATTTTTTGTAGAGACAGAGGTCTTGCTATGTTGCTCAGGCTGGTCTCGAACTCCTGGCCTCAAGCAATCCTCCTGCCTTAGCCTCCCAATGTGCTGGATTACAGGTCTGAGCCACCACGCCTGGCTTCCAGCTCCACTTTGAGGTTACTGAGCTATAGGACCAAGTACTACCCTAGGATTCTCCTCTAGGATTTGATCCTGGATCTGTGATTTGCTGAGTGATCAAAGACTCATGGATCTATGGTTCTGTATCTGTATTTCTTTGTCAAATGGAAATTTAAGAAAAATTTTCTTCCTTAGCCATAAATGTTGCAGATTTGAGGTTAGACTCTTACTTTCTTTGGTCAGGAGGGAATTAGGATTATGCCACCATGAACCTGAAAGAGAGAGAAAGAAAGTCCAGATTCTCCAGAGCAGTCAATACTTAGTTATAATTTTTTGCTAGTCATTTTTGCTGCCATGCAGCAAGAACCCTTGCTGAAAAAGGAAATAAAGGTGATTATCTTCATTCTTAGATTGTTTTCTGAGCATAAAAAGAGAGCCATAGTGAATTCTTAGTGTCCTCCTGGAAAGAATAAACTCAGAGATAACTGAACACTGTTTCTTAGTTCTTATCTCTTTTGATGACCACTGGAAGATTTTGCAGCATCAAAGCTTATTGGGTTTTTTTTTTTTTTTGAGACAGAGTCTCACTCTGTTGCCTGGGCTAGAGTGCCGTGGCATCAGCCTGGCTCACAGCAACCTCAAACTCCTGGGCTCAAGCGATCCTCCTGCTTCAGCCTCCCGGGTAGCTGGGACTACAGGCACGCACCACTGTGCCCGGCTAATTTTTTCTATTTTTAGTTGTTTGGCTAATTTCTTTCTATTTATAGTAGAGATGGGGTCTCACTCTTGCTCAGGCTGGTCTCAAACTCCTGAGCTCAAGCAATCCTCCCGCCTTGGCCTCCCAGAGCGCTAGGATTACAGTCATGAGCCACCGCGCCCGGCCAAAAGCTTACTGTTGATAGAGCTCTCTAAGCTCCTTCTTTTATTTGGTTAAATCGATTCACTACTTTTCAAGACCCAAATAACATTTATTAATGAACATTTGTTGAACTGCCTACTATGGTAATTGCATTTTAATAGATGCATGGATAGGATGAGAAGATTACACTCTAGGCAGAGGGAAAGACAGACAAACGTGCCATGTAAGTGTTAATTACACAGACACGTGAAAGATGCTGTGCAGGCTTATAGGAGTGGTGGGGAAGGGAGCTGTGGTCAATGAGGGCCTCTGGGTGAAGAGAAAATCTCACCTGAGTTTTGAAGGACGAGCAGGGGCAGCCAAAGGAAGAAGTGGGGACTTATGTCAGTGGGCAGCAGTCAGGTAAAGGCAGCAGCCAGGGCGAACATTCACAGTCTAAGATTTTTGGGGTCTGCAGGTGACTCCTACTACTATTTTAATTAGAATTTCTGGTTACTGGAGAGCTTCTGCTGGTTGAGTTTCAGTGCTACCGGAAGCTCTGACACCTTGGAATATAACCATAATAGTCGCAGAGCAGGGACACGTTTGGACAGGGACACTGCCTTTCTGGCCCTATTACTCAGTTTTCTGCTGCCTTCATGCTTAAAGCATCTCCATGCTTCCGCATGAACTAGTTTTCTCTGTTTTAAATATGGATATTATGTAATCAGAACACTAGTACCTGGAGGCAACTTTTATGCCATTAATCAAGTATTTTATTGACTACTGTTAGTCTCAGCTCACCCATCTGGATTGCATTGTACTACTTTTCAACCATGAAAAGATTCCCTTTTTTTTTTCAGGCAATAAAACATTATGACAGTAATGACATTCTTGGGTAGTTTCTTGGTTCAGAAGAAAGGAATATGTAATAAGGAATTGTATTAGGATTTTGGAATTTGAATCTTCATTTTTTAGGAAGAATAACACACACATTTCCAACCTAATCATTAGATTCTAAATATGGCCCATTTAAGATATAGTTTTCATCTAGCCTGGGCAACAGAGTGAGACTCTGTCTCAAAAAAAAAAAAAGATATAGTTTTCAAACATATCATTATTATAAATGATATTTCCTGACACCACTCCCCACCAAAAGAAACCCCAAATGAGCAATCAAACAAAAAACGACTGTAAGCAAGATTACAGCTGTTTTTCTAGACCACACAAAGTGATGATTTCTGTTTCTGAAACTCAGCATATGCTCTGTCTAGAACATTCTCTATGTGTGTGTTGAAGGCCACTCTCTTGAACAGGAGTCACAGCTCCAGGTCAGCACACAGGGAGCAGGAGGGTCAGTCAGATCACTCCTGGTCATCGGTGGGATGACAGAGCACCCTCTCTTGACTTTCTAGAATGAGTTAGTGCAATGTTTTCCTTTTATGGGTAAACCACACTTGTCTCAGTGATCACTGACTTCCAGATCTTGCCTGCCCTGCCCTGTGGCCCGGAGGGGCACTGTTTCCATGCCAAGATAGCTGTTGCGGTGCTGAAACGCAGATAGAACCACAGGCCAAGGGCCTGGCTGAGTTCCCACTCATACATTCATTCTTTCATTCATTCATCATTCCACAAGTATTTGTTGAATGCCTGCTACGTGTCAGGCACTGTTCAAGCAGACATCAAAAGAGACTAAAATCCTAGTCTTCAAGAGGCTTCTATTCTAAGACACGTTTCTGTTAGCCCTGGTGCCCTGCTCTCTGTTTCTAGGGCTACTGATACAGGACTCTGCCAGTGTGGCTGGGGCTCAGTGTTTCTTTTTTCTGGGCACTTTCCTCCAGTGTCACTCTTAGAAGAGGACTTCTCAGTACAGCTCTTCTAACTCATCACATTCAAACCTTTTCTTCAAGACATTCCGTAGTATCCAAGTAGGGAGAAATTTCTGCTTCAACTACAAATTGTGTTCCAAGTCAACATGTGCCTCCAATGATTTAGGTCCTTCAGAAAGGTCTGGGTCATCGGTTCAGATTGTCCCTCCTTTATAATAAATTTCCTCTTAAAGATTCCACCCCTACCCTTAACTAGCCCCATCTTAACTATCTTGTACCTACCAGACTCTTATGGCCACCTCTGTCATCAGACATATGCTAATAAATTTGTTTGTTTGTTTTCTTTTATTTCATCATATAATGGGGGTACAAATATTGTTAGGGTTCATATGCTAATAAATTTGAATCTAAAAAAGAATCTTAAAAGAAAGATACCAATTTCTAATCTCATGTTTTTTCCCCCTTCCCTATATAAATTTGTAGATGCAAATAAAAGTGAGAATAGGAATGAATACCTTCCAGCTTCACTAGACAGCACCCAAAATCAAATGCCAGCAGATGTTACTTCTTTTTGTCTGTCTCAACCCCAGGTCTTTGTTGAACTAAAAAATGATATGCTATCTATGAAATACCACAAGCAATGTGCTAACGTTGGTTTTTAAAAAACTATCCAAATGCTTTCTGGCTTTTTATTTTAAACTAAACTCATTCCAGTTTTTGTTAGACAAGTAATACATAATCATTTTTTTAAATTTGAAACCGTGTTCTCTTCAGCAGCATATATACTAAAATTTGGAATGATACAGAAAAGATTAGCATGGCCCCTATGCAAGTATGACACCCAAATTCGTGAAGCATTTCATATTTTTCTGTAGCACTGTAGAATGATTATAGTTAGCAATAATAAATAGTTTCGAATAGCTAGAAGGAGGATATTTATTGAATGTTCCCAACACAAAGAAATGGTAAATGTTTGAGATGATGGATGTACTAATTACCTTGATCTTATCACTATTAGTTACATGTGTCACATCACTATGTACCCCATAAATGTGTACAATTATTATGTGTCAATTTAAAAATTTTTAAATAAAGCAAAATTAGAAAATAAAGAAACCTAGAAAGACAAAAAATGCCATATTCCACTACTTAAAAGTCATACATATAATCTCATTGCATTTTATACATTTTCACTTCCTATCAAAAATTAGTTTTTGATTAAATTTAATTATTAGTAATTATTGCCAAAAAATTACACAGAAAGATACAGAGTATTTAAAAGTTCCCAGAGGCCGGGCATGGTGGCTCACGCCTGTAATCCTAGCACTCTGGGAGGCCGAAGCGGGAGGATCGCTCAAGGTCAGGAGTTCGAAACCAGCCTGAGCAACAGCGAGACCCCGTCTCTACTAAAAAAATAGAAAGAAATTAATTGGCCAACTAATATATATAGAAAAAATAAGCCGGGCATTGTGGCGCATGCCTGTAGCCCCAGCTACTTGGGAGGCTGAGGCAGAAGGATTGCTTGAGCCCAGGAGTTTGAGGTTGCTGTGAGCTAGGCTGACGCCACGGCACTCACTCCAGCCTGGGCAACAAAGTGAGACTCTGTCTCAAAAAATAAATAAATAAATAAATAAATAAAAAGTTCCCAGCTTTTCCCCACAATAGCATTTCTGAGAGCTAATCACTGTTAATAATGAATATCCTGGACATTTCTTTGTAATATATAAACATGTATTTTCAATCTTTTTTAATAAATAGGGTTTTTGTTTAATTTATAAAATGTTATATTTCTTTTTTTCAACAACTTTCTTAAGGGTTATATTTAACTATAATACAATTCACTTGTTTCAAGTATACAATGCTTTTTAGTACATTTATTCCACTATTTTACCTGTGCAACCATCACCATAAATCAGTTTTAGAATATTTTTATCACTCAATAAGATCTCTCATTCAAATTTACCATTAACCCCTGTTCCCTTGACCACCCCCCACCCCTGACAATTACTAGTCTACCTCCTGTCTTTGTAGATTTGCCCTTTCTAGACATTTCGTGTAAATGATATCATACAATATATGATCTCTTGTGTCTACCTTTCTTCACTCAGCATAATACATTTATTTTTAGAAAAAAACTGGAGAAAAATGTTTATGGATGCTTAATGAGTTTTATTTGAAAACAATCCCTCACAGTAAAAAACACAAAAGAGCTTTATATTTTGGTAATGTTAGGGAAAGAACTAACACCAATGATCAGCTATTGAGAATTGTGGAAGACATTTAAATTTTTTGACATTCCACTATTCCCTCTAGTGGCCAGGACAAAAAGAGTACTGTATATTGTGTTTGTTAGTCAGACTGCATCCCAGATTCTTCAAATGCTCGTAAATGAGAGGCTTTACACTTGGAGTTTTCATGTGAAAGATATTTCTTGGAAGGCATAATTTATCATGCTCTGCAATTCTTCCCACCACTGAATCTACCAGCCTCTCCATGTAGAGGGATTTAGTTAGAAGAGTGGTTAAGAGCTCAAAGTGTGGTATGAAATCACTCAATTTCAAATATTTGGTTTTGGTGTTTTGTTTTTTTTCCTTAAGATGGGGTCTTACTCTGTAGGCTGAAGTACAGTGGCCTGATCACAGTTCACTGCAGCCTCAAACTCCCCAGTTCAAGCAATCCTCCTGTCTCAGCCTCTTGAGTAGTTAGGACTACAGGTATGCACCACCACACTGGCTAATTTTTAAAATTTTTTTGTAGAGACAGGATCTCACTATGTTGTCCAGGCTGGTCTAGAGCCCAAATTCAAATCTTAACTCTGCTGCTTGGTAGTTATGGGTCCTTGGACAAGTTACTCACTCAGTAGGTAAGTTTCTTCTTTTTAAGATGGAGATGACAGTGTCTGTCTCATGGGGTTGTTGTGAGGATGAAATGAATTAAGACACACACATAGAACTCCTAGAACAGTTCTGGCACACAGTAGAAGTTGAATAAATCTTATGTATCCTTTGTCTCCACATTTTCTGCCTTCCCTCGCAGTGGAATGAATGCCTGGGCCAGCCCTTCCCAATGCTCTGCTGTTATCCCCACCCGCCTTCCTAAGAACTTTGCTTCAGTAATTTTCTCATCTTTCTCTTTTTGCAATTTTTTCCTCTTTACCAGATCATCCCAATTCCTTCCATCTCTATTACTGCCTCATTAATTCAAGACGCCATCGTGCACTGGTCATAACTGAGACCTTTGCAGTAGTCTTTGGACCAGTCGTCCTGCTGCTATCCCTATAGCATACTGTCACTCAGCAACCTGAGTATTTTAAAAATATTTGTATTTTAAAACACAAACCAGAATTTGTTTCTGCTCAAAACTGTTTTGTGGAGTGCGTTATTTGAAAGCTGTGTGTGACAGGTGCTGAAAGACTTTCTGCTCAAAGATAGCTCCCTCCCAACTAACCACTGAGGTTTGACAGTCATTGCTTTTCCAGGGCCAGCCCTGTAACCGCAACCTCCCCAGTTTTGGAGACAGTCCTGATCAAGACAGGCAATGTCATCAAGCACTTATTTATACTCATAGGTGGTGTCTGGGGTTAATTCTGTTGTTAGCCCTGTACCTCCTCCACTTCCCACTTCCTGGGTGAGCTCTGGGACTCTAGTACCCACCTTCTAAGTTGCATCCTTCTCAGTCACCTGCTGTGCCTGCCCAAGGTAGATGTGTCTAGACTTTTGCTGCAGTGTCTGCTTTAGATAACAAGATCCTCTGCAGGAAATGGAATCTCTCCTGACTACTAATTTATTGGATGGATATGCATAATATGCTTCAGTTTTGCCACTTTCTTTCCACGGGATTAGGCTGGTCCTCCATCCCCTATAGTTTATCTGGGGTCCTGTTGGAGCTAGATAGGCCATCCAACACTGCCATTAACCTAACTCTGAATAACACCTTCCTGCTGGGAAACTCCTGCTGACGTGCCCTGCCTGCCAGACTAGAACCCCTTGGATATTGTGGTGGGTGCAGATGCTTACGCCCCCTCAATTTAGGTCTATGCGATTGGCCAAATTCCACATAGCGGATTTTGCTTATTTTGCCACAAAGGCAGGGTCTATTTTGTTTCTTAGCCCTGTCCCTCTACAAGCATTCACAGTAAACTGGCCAGGACAGGCTCTCTCCCTCCATCCCTTACTCCAAGAGTTTCCCAAGCTAAACTAGATAAGCAGCACACGAATTGAAATGGAGGCACAAATTCTATTTCTCTACATATGTATAAATTATAAATCAAGTTGAAAAACTGTTTAATAAAATCTATTTTCTTACCTTGAAAAATATTCCTTCAGAGCAAAAAAACAAAATGTGTATAAAGCTGTAATTTTTAATATAACTAAAAATTGTCAAAATATTAAAGATATCTGAATTTAATTATTATTGCACATGTCTCGGTGTTCTATTGATAAGTAATATAATAAAGACAATCATAATTCATAAATTTTTATATATTTATTTTTCTGGTGCTCAAATCCTCGTTATAATCAAAGTTTTCACAAAATTTGTGTGCTGATGATAGCCATGATCTAAAAGATTTAATAAAATGTAACTGCAAAGTATATACAATTTGAGTGTATTTGAATCCAAAATTATAAATTAAAGTAAGTGTAAAAAAACAATTTATTTTATGTATGTTCCCCAAAAAGCCATTTCTTCTTGTAAAATATTTTAAATTATCTATTAAGGCTGAAAAATCAAATACTAATTATAATAAATGAGTAGCACATTTTAAAATTTAAATTATTTTTTAAAACTGAAAATTTCTTTACTTTTAAAAATGTAATTATCTTATTAAAATGTATCTATAAAAGTAAAACTATTCATATTTTAAACATTTAATATCTATCTATTTTTCCATATAAAAATTGCCAGGAGTGGTGGCTCATGTTTGTAATCCCAGCACCTTTGGAGGCTAAGGTGGGAGGATTGCTTGAGGCCAGAATTTCAAGACCAGCCTGGGCAACATAGTGAGACCCTGCCTATATAAAAATTCAAAAATTTAGCCAGGTGCGGTGGTGTGCGCCTATAGTCCCTGCTACTTGGGAGGCTGAGGTGGGGAATTGCTCGAGGCCAGGAGTTTGAGGCTGTAGTGTGCTATGATTGTGCCTGTGAACAGCCAGTAAACTCCAGCCTGGGAAACAGCGAGACCCTGTCTCTAAGAAAAAAATTTTTTTAAATTGATGTCATGCTCAACACATGTTGTATCTAAATAACCTATGTAGTAGTCAGCTTCTATGATGACTTCCAATTGTCCTTGCAGTCATAGCATTGTCCTGGTATTCATACCATTGTGAAGTCTGCTTCCACATTAAATCAGGGCTAGTCTGTATGACCAACAGAATATCGTGGAAAAGATGTGTGACTTCCAAATCTAAGTCATAGAATTCATTGAAGCTTCTGTCTTGATTTTGGATCACCTGATTTGGGGGAAGCTGGCAGGCATGGAAAGAGGACATTTAAGCAGCTCAGGGGGAGAGACCCACATAAAGAGAAACTGAGGCCTCCCACGCACAGCCAGCACCAACTTGCCAGATACATGAGTAAGCCATTTTGGAAGTAGATTCTCCAGCCTCAGTAAAACCTTCAGATAACTGTAGAACTAACTGGCATCTGACTACAACCTCATAAGAGGTCAAGAACCAGAACAGTCCAGCCAAGCCACTCCTGAATTTCTGATGATCAGAAATGGTGACAGATGATAAATGATTATTGATATTTTAAGACACTAGGTTATGGGATTATTTTGTTATACAAATTAGTTGATGAATATAACCCACACATATACAAATATAAAAGTAAAATGGGGAGAGTGGAAGGGGGTTGAAGGATAAAAAAATTACCTATGGGGTACGATGTACACTACTATACTGGTGATGGTTACAGTAAAAAGCCCTGACTTTAGTGTTACACAATTCATCCATGTAATAAAAAACACGTGTATCTCCTAAATCTATTGACATTTTTAAAAAAAGAGTAAAATGAATTGTTTTTCATTGCAAAATGTTCCTCAGGTGCCCTGTGCAACTACTGCAAATAAAACACCAATTCATGAGTAGCTCCAGAGCCACAAATTAACATCAGTAAAATTAACAAAAGTAAAGTAAATTTTTGGTCCTACTGTGAACCAATATTTTTATAGTGAAAGAATTTACTGCATTCATATTCCTGAGAAAAGGAATCTGAAAAATTAATTTGTCTTTTCTTTTACTCCCTTTTCTTTTTTTGAGACAGGGTCTCATTTTGTTGCTCAGGCTGGAGTGCAGGGGAGTGATCATAGCTCACTGCATCCTTGAACTCCTGGGCTCAAGTGATTCTCCTGCCTTGACCTCCGGAGTAGCTGGGACTATAGGTGTGTGCCACCACGCCCGGCTAATTTTTGAATTTTTTGGTAGAGACAGAATCTTGCTATATTGCCCAGGCTAAGAACTTTTGTTACTCAAATCCTCCCTACACCACAAAGCATCTTCTGTCTCCAATGTCAGCAGTGGCACCACACAAATCTGTTGGCATTTAGAGGCAGTTGTCTTTTGTTTCAAGTACATAGGGTAAGAGTGAATGGTGTTTGTCAGGAGGATGAATATTTACGGTCTGGGCTCTAGTGAGCTGAGCACTGGATCCCAAGTGACAGGCACTTACGTGTTCTTTAACAGATACGAATGTCTTGGTGATATGTGTGGCTCTCCAAAGTGCAGGGCCCAAGGCAGAGGCCCCCTCTCACCTGGGCCTAAAGGTGGTTCTGTAAGTAGGCCCACCCTGCAGATTCTGTGAAAAAAGGAATAATAGGGTAAGGAAGATGAACAGGGTTGGCTCTATTCAGGAAATCAGTGTTTTCATATATCGTAAGCAGCAATTATTAACCTTGACACTCCCCGTGGCACAGCATTTGGGGGATGGAGAACTCTCCTTTTCCCTGGCTCCATGTCTAACACCACTGGCCTTTCTGCATCCTTCACTTACTGGTCCCTAGAGGAGGAGTGATGGGTTTGAATGGGAGAAGGAGCTGAACATGCTCAGGTTCTTCCTCCTTCTTTTCTCTTTTGAGTTTTGCCTGCCCACAGGGTGCACACAGTCTGCTCTGCTTTTCCATGTGGTTGTCCAGTGCTGCCCGTGATGAAGTAGGTAAGCTCAACTCAGGGGTGAGATATTAGGTAGCCCACTTGGCTAACACATCTAATTGACATCCTTCAACTGCCTTTAATGGCAGTAAAGGTGGTATTTTGCTCTCCCACTGCCTTACTTTTTCATCTCTCTCCTAATTGCTTTCCACATGTGGACATGAATCAGGGATCTATCTTATTCATTGGGCCCTCTAAATTCTAGCATGCATGGTGGATGAGGTGGATGCACAAGGGCACATGGTCTGGACATTGTAACTTCTTCATACATTTGTCCAAGTGTGGGCACAACCGTTAACTAATTCTCCATAACACAATGTAAGCCATGGTTTTACTGGAGGCTCAGGGAGGGAGTGTAGAACAGAAAATAACTTATCACTATGGCTCAAGCCTAGCTATGCTCTGGGGGTGTCTGGCCAAGTTAGCTCTCTGCCTGGCTCCGACACTATGGTAATTAGTCTGAGGTAACTCATCCTGTCCCCCCAAACCTGCTTTGCCACTGTAATCTCTAACACCTCTGCCTCAGAATGCAGACCGTACTGAGTGCCACAGAGAGGAGGGAGATGTTTTCTCTTCTGAACCACAGCTCACCTCTCCGAGTCTCTGTTCTTGTCCTAGAACTGATGTCTTCCCAAGTTGAGTGGGAACATAGTTTTCTTTTAGAGAAAAATTCACTCCTATATGTTGGTGTGAATTCTGGCCCTATGGTTCTTACAATGCAGTTTGAAACTACATTTTTCCAGTCTGGGTTATACAATGTTAAATAATATAATGGGGCCAGGCACAGTGGCTCAGGCCTGTAATTCAAGCAATTTAGGCCAAGGTGGGAGGATTGCTTGAGGCCAGGAGTTCAAGACCAGCCTGGGCAA
>VBSM01000483.1:15109552-15131027 GCA_008086735.1 Cheirogaleus medius
CGGCCTCCCAGAGTGCTAGGATTACAGGCGTGAGCCACTGCGCCCGGCCCTAAGCTTTCTTAAAAGAAAGAAATATCTCTAAGGTAAAGAGGTAAGAGAGAGAGAGAGAATATTAACAATTGATAAAATTAAATGGAGTGTATACAGGTGTTCTTTAAACTATTCTTTCACTTTGCTGCCAGCTTGAAAATGTTCAAATTAAAAAAAAAATCAAAGTAAAACAATAACAAAAATCACAACCAGATAGATTTCAAATTCTGAACACAATATTACATAACACAGGAAAGAGGATGAAGGAGTGATCAAAGTTAAAGTCTTTAAAGGCCCTGCATTCTACAGGAGAGTAGAGATAACTGTTTATTTTTTATATAAATAGAGAATAGAGAAGCTGTATATGTTTTCCATTTCTTTTTAAGTGTGACTTTATAATTTTTAATGTCTTGCTAATCCCAAAGACATTAGACATGCTCATTTAAATATCTGTAAAAGTGGTGAGAGAAAAATGCACAAGGACACTTATCTCAGCATTACTTAAAGTAGCTTCACAAATTGGACAGCCTAATTGAGAAGTGGCTGAGTGAATTATGTATGATACATATATAGAGAGTTATACTATAAAATCATTAATAATGATGATGTTCCTACATAATCATTGACCTGGAAAGATTTCACACTTGTGGTTGAGTAAAATAGGTCACAGCATGCATATATGAGCTCATTTATATAAAATCATTTTCATATATCTCTGATTATGACAATGGTTGTCTCTGGGTAATAAGACTCTGGATGATTTTTACTTTGTACTTTTTTGTATTTGAATTTGTTAAAATGGGCATGTATCCTTTTAAAAACCCCAAAAGAACAGTAAAGCTGTTCTTAAATGTAAATGCTAAAAGAAATTCCAAGTATTTTTTGTTCTTTCCATTTCTGCCCAGGCTTTGTTCATTAGCAAAGAAGTCTATGCAATCATTGTACTTAGAAGTGAAGGGAAAGCACCAGCACATAGGCTGGGCGTGGTGGTTCACGCCTATAATTACAGCGCTTTGGGAGGCTGAGGTGGGAAGGGCGAGGAGTTGGAGACCAGCCTGGGCAACAGAGTGAGACCCTGTCTTGACAAAAAAAAAAAAAAAAAGAAAAATTAGCCAGGCATGGTGGCACGAGCCTGCAGTCCCAGCTACTTGGGAAGCTGAGAGGAAGATTCCTGGAGCCCAGGAGTTTGAGGCTGCAGTGAGCCATGATCGTACCATTGCACTCTAGCACTCCAGAGTGACAGAGTGAAACCCTGTCTCAGAAAAAAAAAAAAGACCAGAGCACAGTTGGTTGTACTTTTTCCTCTCTTGTAAGCAGGACATCAGGACTTTAGTATACACAAAAAGTCTATTGTATTCTTCTTGTCTGGAAGTTTGGAATATATGGCCAATTCCTGTCTGACAAGGAGATACACAGAGAAAGGGGTCATCATTTCCCTGGTCAATTTGCATGATAAAAAAGGCTCCTTAAGGCTCAGCTGCCACAATGGATTAGAAAAGCAGCTGTGAACAAATAAGAACCTGAAGTCCATGGAACTCACTGTCACTCAGTACCGAAGAATTGTTCTCAATCTCAGTACTCAAGATGACTCCTCCTTTCACATCATTTCAATATTCTAGCCAGTTCATCTACCACAGTACTTTTTCATTTCTTCTCAGCAATTAATTTCCATGTTTTCTAAACCTTGCACTAAGGCACTGCTTTCATCAGGGTTTTAGCAAAGTATGTAAGTACACATGTAAGCTTCTTCCAAGTTATGAAGTATGAGTACCTCCCTGGCTCAAAGATGACCCAAGATTTGTCATGTCATGAGTCTACAAAGTATTTAATATTGAAATGTGTATCCTGATCCAAGTCACTTACTCAAGCCTTCTATTTGTATGGTTACGAACATTTATCCGCTCTGGAGGTCCTCAAATCCATTTTCAAAATAGTCTAGATTTTAAATGGTAAAATCCTGGTGAGGGTGTAGAATAAGCATTCTCAAATACTGCTAGTAGAAGTCTAAATTTATATATATAATATATAAATTATATAAAAAATATAAATTTGTATAATCTTTCAGAAAGGCAATTTCATAAAAGTTATTGCTGTGAACTGAATTGTGTCCCCCGCATCCTCAACAAATTCATAAATTAAAGCTCTAACTCCCAATGTGACTATATTTGGAGATAGGGCCTTTAGGGAGGTGATTAAGGTTAAATGAGGTCATAAGGTAGGGCCCCATTCTGATGGGACTGGTGTCCTTATAAGAAGAGGAAGAGACACCAGAGTTCTGTTTTTCTCCCCATGCACGCAGAGGAAAGGCCATGTGAGAACACAGCAAGAGCGTGGACATCTACAAGCCAGGAAGAGATCCCTCACTAGTAACCAAATTTTAGGTTAGAGCATGCCTCCGAGCCCAGGGACTTGGTCTGTGTTCACAGCAATGAAACAGATCTCAGGGTGGCCAACAATGGCCAGTCAGGCAGCCTGACACCTGCAGCTCCAGGCCTGCTCCCCCACATAACTACCAGGTCTGTTTCTGATATTTTGTTTCTTCTTTTTCTCCACACCCAAAATAGTAATGTCTCTTCAAAAATGTTTTTTAAAGCAGTATATATGCTCCCTGTAAATAATTTAAATAATGCAAAAGTATGTGAACTAAAAGAGACAGCCTGTTCCTTTCTACTTTCCATTTTAGTATTTTTAGATATAATTGATACATCCTATCCATAGTATGGAATAACATGATTCTTCACTCAGTAATATATATTGGATGTATTTCAATGTCAGAATATATACTGGGTATCTGAAAAGTTGGGAAATCTAGGATAAGTTTATTTTATTTTATTTTAAAAATTGTGATAGAGTACATATAAGCTAAAGTTTACCATTTTAGTCATTTTTAGATAGACAGTTCATTAAGTACATTCACAATGTTGTACAACCATCACCACTAAGAGAAACTTATTTTTAAACAGCATGTAAGTTACATTTTCAAATAATATTCTCAATATTTTTTTTTCAACCTCCAGACACCTTTTAGGGTAAAGGACCTCTACATTTAAAGCAATGGGTCCAAATTTCAATTTGAACAAACCAAAATAAATATGCCATTTTCCCTGTGTTTCCAAGCCTCGTGGACATTGTAGTGCTGGAGGCAGGCAGAGGATGGAGAGAAGTAAACAGGGGTTCTGCAGTCTTGGTTCAAACACTTACTGAACATGTGACCGTGGGCAAGTTATTTAACCTCTCTGAGTTCTATTATTGTTTGACTCTTCTTTCTTCCTACATCCTAGTGATCTAGAAAGTTTTGCTCTTTTCTCTACCCTGGCAAACACAGAGGTTTATAAGTGGCTTAAATAGAGACTTGCCTAGGTGGTATAATTTAACAGATGGCAAGAGAACTACCCATGCAAACCATCTTTCCTAAGAGCCTGCCATGTTGCATTAAATTCCAACTTAACCACTCCTTTGGAGTGCTGGTTTCAGGGGTGTGCAACCTGTGCAGGTCGCACAGATCCCCATGCTTAGAAGGGCTCTGTACTTGATTTAGTGTTCTCTTGTTGCTGTCTTAAAATTCTTAATAATTTTTGAATTATTTTGAATAATTTTTGAATTATTATACGAAGGCCCTGCATTTTGCACTGGGGTCCATAAATTATGTAGCCAGTCCTTTTTTTTTTTTTTTGAGACAGGATCTCTCTCTTGCCCAGGTTAGAGTACAGTGGTGTTATCATAGCTCACTGAAACATCAAACTCCTGGGCTCAAGCAATCCTCCTGCCTCAGCCTCCTGAGCAGCTGAGACTACAGGTTCAAGCCACTATGCCTGGCGATTTTTCTATTTTTTGTAGAGACAAGGTCTTGCTATGTTGCTCAGGCTGGTCTCGAACTCCTGGCTAAAATCAATTCTCCCACCTTGGCCTGCCAAACTGTTGGGATTATAGGCGTGAGCCACCACGCCTGATAAAAACATACCAGTTAACACCTTAGCATTTTGTCACACTAATTAATGAGTTAATTAAGACAACAGAACTCTGAATGACTGAAGCATATAACCTCTGATTTTTAATGTGGAAAAGCATCCTGACCAAGTCCACAGCATAAATACTGTCTCCTCTCAGGCCCTTTGAGAGGGTATGTGGGAGGAGGGAAATGAAGGCACTAGGTATTAGGGGAGTAGATGGGTTTTTGTTGAATGACAGTACAAATAAATGGATGAATGTATGAATAAATAAATAAATGGAAGGTACTAAGGGGAAGAATGGAGGAAACATATAGCTCAAATTTGGAGATACATATGTATAAATACATGTTCTATAAGGCATAGACTTACTCTGGCTTATGGTCTGCACTTCAGGTAAAACCATGTCCGCTCTCCTAGTCATCGGGCATTGGATTGAGGACTGGTGCACAGGCTGAAGGCAACAACGTGAGGCATGAAGGGAGCCAGCTGCCTCTGCAGCACTCTGGCCAGCACTCTGTCCGAGAATGATATGCCACAATAAATGATGACAAGTCCACTCGAATAAAATATCATTTTGGGGAAATATAAATACTAGATATACCAAAAAGAAGGTAAGTTGTTTTAGGTAAGATTACTGCCATGAATAAAGATCCTGGTTGCTATAGTACCTTTTGCACAATCTCATGGAGTAGGATACAACTGGATGAGGCAATTTCCAGAGCTCCCTGCCTGTCTTGAAACCTCAAGTTCCTATGTATCCTTGCAACACAATCTATCATTGAAGACGATCCATGTGTTGGTTCCTTTGATCTTAAACAAGCTAATTCAGAACACAATATTGTTACAACAAAATCTTACATGGACCAGGTGAAAGCAACCCAAATGTGCATCGGCAGATGAATGGATAAACAAACTGTGGTATATGCATACAATGGAATGTTATTCAATCTTTAAAAGAAAGAAAATCCTGTCACATGTTATAACATGGATGAATCTTGAGGACATTATGCTAAGTAAAATAAGCCAGTCATAAAAAGAAAAATGTTGTATGATTCCGCTTATATAAACTATATGCAATAGTCAAATTCATAGAAGCAGAAAGTAGAAGGTAGTTGCCAGGGGCTGGAGGAAGGACAAAATTGGGAATTGTTTAATAGGTATAGTGTTTCAGTTTTGCAAACTGAAAAAGTTCTGGAGGTCTATTGCATAACAATGTAAATCTACTTAATACTACTGAGTACTGAACTGATGTAACACTTAAGGATGGTTAAGATGATAACTTTTATATTGTGAGGGTTTTTTTACAATGTAAAACTATTAAAATTATTATTATTTTAAGAGGCTGGGTCTTGCTCACTATGTTGCCCAGGCTGGAATGCAGTGGCTATTCACAGGTGCAATCCCACTACTGATGAGCACAGGAGTTTTGACCTGCTCTGTTCCCAACCTGGGCTGGTTCATCCCTCTGTAGTCAACCTGGTGGTCCAAAAATACTTCTGCGAGGACATCTGCGTAGCAACTGCCTGTCCAACCTAAGACTGGCACCATCCTTATTATTGATCCTTGTAGCCAAGGATAATTGATTTAAAACAATTACGTAATTCTCCTCATTTTCCCTTTAAAAACCTTTGTCTTTACCTCCCTGCATACGTACATCGTTTACTATGGCACGTGTATTCCCATTGCAATGTCCTATTCCTGAATAAATACCATTTTCTTTTAGAGAGCCTCTCTCTGTTTGTTATTTAGGTTGACAATCTCTATGGAAATTATCATTTTTTGAATCACAAGATATAACCAAGACACCTGGTTCCCCTGGTGGCCATATAGTTTGTGGTCAAGTGTTGAGGACATTTTACAAACACAAACCTGTAAAGTGATGGCTAACTTACCCTCACTTCTTACAGTGCGGAGTTTCAATTCTGGGAGTCTGGGCCCGTGATTTGTCCATTTGAATTTCGGTTGTGGAGGATGGAAGTGAAGTCAAGGGCGTGCTGAGGAGGAACCCTGCGTGGCCATTCAGTGTGTCCTTGACAGCACTCCCATCCTCTATTTTATGAATGTCTCTGCCCCAGATGCTTCTGAGCTGACACTTTCTTCCTTCCCACACAGCTACAATTTTATTAGCAGAGAGTGTGTTGTCCTCTGTTCTCCTCTGCAGGTAAAGAGAGAAGGCAATGGGACTGTCATCAAAGACATGGTACAAATTTAAACAAGCATTCTCTTCTGTCAGAACAACTTTAAAAATTTTCAACATTAGTGTAACAAGATAGGTAATATGCCCTGTCCAATAAGAATGCAAGCAAACCTGGTTTTGTTAAACCATAAAAGAGTTTTGATGTTCACTAAATCAGAAATATTGAGAATTTAAAGGGCATTAGGCATAGTATTGGAAAAGGAAAATGAGACAAATCTAATTTTCAGATATGCTGTTGTCAGGGTAATAAAAACGAAGTCCTTTGAATTCTACTAGGTTTGCTCCCAACATTTCAAACTCTTCCAGGCTGCTTGAGAGTAAGACTTGCCTTGGTGTGCACTGAAAGTTTTAAACAGAAGAGGGCACCAAGTCAGAGAGCTTCAAACACCATGTTCACCAGAGGGCGGGGGAGAGGGAGAGAGAAGATGGGCACGGTGGGGAGGGAGAGGGAGAAAATGGAAGCAGAAGGATAGAGGGACAATTGAGTGATTGATGGGGATTCATAATCAAACTCAACTGCAATATAAAAAAAAATTGCAAATCAGGAAGGGAGTATTCACGTGATTTCTCTTTCCATGCTGGAAAGCCACTGGGATTTGGTGCATGACACTGAGTTTGAGAATTTGTGACTGATGCTGTAAAAAACAGGTAGACTTCAGAGGACTGAAAGAAGTAGATTGCACACTGAACCTAAATACTAAGTGTAAACAAAGGAAACAAGTAATCAAAAAGATCCTTTCTGTGTTTCATTTTCTAAATATAGAAAGGCTAGACAAATAGACAAAGGCTAGACTATGATGAAACATGTATTAATAGTTTTGGTCTTACTGCCACTTCTTTCCATTTTAATGTTTTTAACATGGAAATTTTTCAATAAATTCTACAAAATGCTATTCTGGAAAAATGTATAGTTTACTGGGTTTTTTTTCCATATTGGAAATTAGAGAGAACTTTGTTTTTCTGGTTAGATCTACAAAGTAAAATAAAACTTCATAAAATGATGGTGGTAGAACAGATTTTAGGATCATACAGTTCAAAACAAATATTTTAGTACCCTACTATACAGATAATTTCTTCCTTTCTTTTCCTTCCTTCTTTTCTTTCTTTCCTTTAGAGACAGGGTCTCGCTCTGTCACCCAGGTTGGAGTGCACTGGCATCATCATAGCTCACTGCAGCCTCAAACTCCTGGGCTCAAGGATCCTCCCACCTCATCTCCCTGAGAAGCTGGGACTACAGGCCTGGGCCACCACACCCACCTAAGTTTCCTATTTTTTGTAGAGATGGGGTCTCACTATATTGCTCAGGCTGATCTCGAATTCATGGCTTCAAGCCATCCTCCTGCTTGCTAGAATATTCAGGATTTAAAAATTTAGCACAAATAATCCAGTAAACAATTTTTTTTGTAAATCTAATTCTATTTTTAATTTCAACTATAATTTTATGTTCAGGATTGAGTGAATTATATGTGAATAATGTGGTATTCACCCTTATTTGAAAAACAACATATTTTCTGAGTTGTATGAAGTTAGCTTTCACAAAACTTTAATATTTTTGAATTATATGCAATACGTTTTGCCATCTCATAATACTCTGTGCAGATGACTATGATTTAGGAATCCATTGAACCCAGAACTCTAAAGTAAAATAAGACATTATTCAACATGCTTGTTTACTGAGGACACTTGGGTAATTGCTTCCATTCCCGCCCCATTCACCCAATCCTTTAGTTTGGACACACCTAGAGGTCAGATACTTCTTTCACAGTAGGAACATGTGAGTTAAATATGGTCCAGCACTACCTCAGCTGGCTGCTCTGGCTTGAAATGGACCCACTAAACTTACATCTAAAAACTAAAGGGGTCAATCTAGAACCAAATAATTTACTGTACTATTTATAGGCTTGCCTTCACTGCCACCTTAACATGTCTCCTTTTTTTAGGTATTGGCTATTAAAGGATTTGCTTTCTTTTGCAGTATTTATATTTATCAATAATTTTTTACATTTGATACTTTATAAAAATGAAGAACACCAGCTAAATATTTTCCTTGATAAAGAGAAGGGTATCCTAGTCTTCCTTTAGAAGTTGCTCTGCTCTCTACTCAAATCTGCTTAAATCTTGCATACAATAAAATAATAAGGTATTTAAAAAAATGTTGAGTTAACATGCCTATCATAAAAGATAGCCAATGTTTGTTTCCTTTTCAGGGTCTGTCTTTTCTTCCTTCTTTCTTTCCCTCCCTTTTTTTCTTTCCTTTTCTAATGTCCAAGTGATGTCCAAGCAGCCTCTGCAAAATTTGGGACTCAAAATTTCCACCTGGAAACTGCAGCAGCTTAACCTATCAGTAAGTTTGTAATTCTCATTCTGCCCATTCTGCTAGGATATTTGTAGACATATAGAGCCTTAATAATACCCTCTACAAAGCTCTTTCCAAGGTTGAATGCTCTAAGTCTGCAAAATATTTGCTACCTTTCTCCAAGAAGTGGTCTGTGCTCTCAGCATTTTTTCTATTTTCTCTCTTTTGGACATTCCTTTTGAAGAAACATTATTTTTTTCTCCACCATTGTATATATTTAGGTACATTGCGGATATTCAGATTTATTGTTTATTTGTAGGTTGTAAGGATTTGAGGAACCTTATCTATCCCGATCATGAATTGACATGATGTAAAGGTCTTGGAGCTGGAACAAGGAGATGAGTGGCCATAGAGTGGCTAGACAAGGACATTTTAGGAAATGTATGTATGGGGTGAAGGACATGTATATGGGGAGGCGGAGGGCAGCAGCCAAGGAATGAACTATATTGAACATTTTCTTCCCTGTCAACATTTTCCCTTTCTTCTACAAACAGCACTGATGTTTTTGATGAAAATTGATCCACTCTCATTCTATCCATAAGGTCCATGGACACTGTGACTATGTGGGCTTGGAGGCTGCAACATCTCTTACATAGCAAGTTGTCTTGAGAGAAGAAACTCAAACTACTAATAGCAAAGAACAATGGAGAGGGAGCATCCTGAAAGTGATAGGTTTTACTAAGTTGTTCTTGCTTGTCTTGTGGTTTGGTTTGTTAAAGAAAAAAAAAATTCAGTGATGCTTGCTAAAGATGGAAAGGCACTGTATTCATGACCATCGGTGCAGGGACCACTGCAATGGGATTTTTCAGTAGGGGACATAGATTGAATTCAAGTTCCAAAATACCATGGGCAAGTAGGAATTTATAGCCAAGGAGGAGGGTAGGGGGTCAATGGATGAAAAATTACTAAGAGGAAATCTCAGGGGTAAGGAGGATTCTGGCTAAACCGACCTAACAGGATTCTTGCTGAAGACAAGCCAGGGTCGCACCTGGAGGATGGTAGAGGATGAGGAACCTGATTAGATATAGAAAGTGTCAGGTATCCAGGGTCAGGGGTTCTTGCTAAACTGGCTTAGCAGGGTTCTTAGCTAGAACTGGATTTTACAAAGAAGCACACAGATAGCCTAGGAGAAAGTTCAGGAGTTTGACTAATGTTTGGCCATGTAAAAAATCTTTGTCAGGTTATATAAGCCAATAAATTTACCTCTTTGACTAAGCTGCCTCAAGTTCTTTTTTATCACATGCCATTAAGAATCCTGAAAATTCAATAGTGCAAAATTCTTCCTTCTTTCCCCCTCCCAAGGTACAATCACAGTTCTTTATTTTTTATTTTTTAATTTTTTTTTGAGACAGAGTCTTCCTCTGTTGCCTGGGCTAGAGTGTCCAGGAGTCAGCTTTGCTCACAGCAACCTCAAACTCCTGGGCTCAAGTGATCCTCCTGCCTCAGCCTCCTGAGGAGCTGAGACTACAGGCACATGCCACCATGCCCAGCTAATTTTTTCTATTTTTATTAGAGACGGATCTCACTCTTGCTCAAGCTGGTCTTGAACTCCTAATCTTAAGTGATCCTCCCACCTCGGCCTCCTAGAATGCTAGGATTACAGGCGTGAGCCACCTCATCCAGCCACAATCATAGTTCTATAACTAACCTTCAACACTAATTAATTCTCAGCATATGTTATTCACACTGGGGCTACTACTGTAAATGATCTCTACATTTAGGAAGGCTACAGATCAGTTTACTTTATAATTTTAAAAGGCATGGATCTATTTTCTTGTATTTTAAAACTTTTCCAAAATGGCCATATGCTACTTTTATAATAAAAAAAAAAGGCCAACCTTATTAAATTTTCAGATAAGAAAGGAGAAATTTTTTTTGTTTGAGAGCCTTTAATTTCTAAATAGGATACAAGGTAAGTGCTACAATAGAGTAAAACAATCTCTGTTTTAAAGTACTTTCTCACGTTTTGTTCAAAATTGTTAACATAGCAAGGAAATTTCCTTCTTATAATGTATTAATATTTCTTCTCTAATAGTGAAAGTGTTCTGCTTGGTTTTGTCAGTCAAAATACTCTACAGTTTTATGGCTGGGCACCATGGCTCATGTCTGTAATCCCAGCACTTTGGGAGGCTGAGGTGGGAGGATTCCTTGAGGCCAGGAGTTGGAGGCTGTAGTGAGCCCTGTCTCTTTAAAAAAAAAAAAAAATCTCTACAGTTTTAGTTAAAAGTACTTAAGAATGTTTATTTCTTGCTTTTCCCCATTTGCTTAAATATTCATAATTCTGGAAATAATCTACCTTATCCTAATACTAGTACTAATGTAAACCAGGTAGGACTGAGGTCTCCATACCCCTCAGAGATTTAGGTAAACTTAGTGCCATCATCCATTTTATGCACTGAGAGTCCAGACCCTACTTTGAGGTTTCTGTGAATCCCCCAAGCTTGCTTCCTCTTTCAGGGCTCCCTGTGTTTCTGTCTTAGGCTAAGATGGTTGTTAGGAGCACTCTTTTCTCTGATTTCCACTGGAATTCCATACCCACCAAGCACTTTATGAGGTAGACAACTTTGTCAAGGATTTGTGGGGTTGCTGGGTGGGTTATATTTCATAATGCACAGCTAGCTTCCTATAATCTCAATGGCTCCAGCTCTATCCCCACCCAACGCAATCAACAAATTCTGCCCCTTAATTTAGACTATGTAATCCTTCACATTTAGGGCTTTAACTTCCAAGCAGGCTAATCATGGGATTTTCCCAACAAAGGTGGGCCTCATTCCTAAGAGAAATTCTCACATCACTTGTTAGGAAAATATATTTCCCCATTTGTTAAAAAGAGGAATATTTGACACCTACGTAGGATAACATTATTCTGACTAACACTTCAGTTATCCCACTGAAGGGAAAGGTTATTTCAATGATGGTGCTAAGAGTATATCCCT
Source organism: Cheirogaleus medius (assembly GCA_008086735.1). Taxonomy (NCBI): domain Eukaryota; kingdom Metazoa; phylum Chordata; class Mammalia; order Primates; family Cheirogaleidae; genus Cheirogaleus; species Cheirogaleus medius. The sequence continues at coordinate 15,121,022 of VBSM01000483.1, forward strand.
TTCTCCATCTCTCCATGTGGTCTCTTTGAAAGCTGTGGGCTATGAAAGAGGAAGATCTTCTTAAATAAGAACATACATGGGGGAAAAAAAGTCATCTCTGAAAACAGAATCTATCAACTAATAGACAGTAGTCATAGTAACTTCCTGAGTATTATTTTATTATCTGACCACCACATTTTTGAGGTCAGTTGGTATTATTAACTTTATTTAAAAGATAGAAGATTTATGATACAAAAATAATTTGTTAGTTACAAATCTATGATTATATGTTCTTAGAGTCCTAGTGTCATTTCCAAGGTGCTTTCAAGCCACAGATCATTAATTACTAGCTTTGAAGATCAGTTTCTATGGTGAAAGTATCCCTAGTAAAACTCAGGGAAGTGAAAGTCAACATTTATCCCCAAGTAATTTACAGTTGACTCTGGCACTGTAGTTGAATAACTCCTTACTTAGAAAATTATTCAGCACCACATGGGGGAGTTCTTGCAATGAAAAATTTTGCATAAGATGGAAAAGACATCTTATGAAGGTAGAAAAGTCACTTAGGTATTCATGAATGTACATCACTTTTGTTTCTTTATGAATTTGTAAATATTAAGATCAATGTAATTCAATATTGGAGTGGAAACATCTGATTTTACAACAATTTTTTGAGTGACTTCTATGTACTAGACACTATTTGAGCCACTGCAGGACACAAAGTTAAAAAAGATAATGTCCCTGTACCCAAGAAATTGCAATAGAGAGGATATAATAGTGGCATAATAATAATGGCCAACGCTTATAGAGTATTTACTTTGTGATAGGCACTGTTCCAAGGGCTTCTCATTCAATCCTTTACAAGTATATAAGAGAGGTACTATTACTATCTGCATTTTACAGATGATGAAATTTAGATATAGACAGAACAGGTAATAATGATAGCCAATATTTACTGAGCACCATACAAGCTGGGACACTATTCTAAGTGCTTACTAAATATTAAGTCATTTAATTTTCATCAAAGCCTAGAAGGTAGGTAATATTATTTTACAGATTAACTAATTTAATTTTTACAGTAAGCTTATTAATTAGGCTTTATTAATGTTTCTTTTTGCAAGCATAAATGGAGATACAGAGAAAAATAGATGATTACATAACTTGGCCAAGGTTATATATTTAGTTAGTGGTAGAGCCAGAAATTAAACAAACTTAGTTAATGGCAAAGTTTGCATCTTTACAAATGTTACATCTTTACAAAGTTTACAAAATCCCATTGTATATGCCTTTAGATTATATGAATTCAACCATACACACTGAGAGATAGAGATAAAAATACAAATGGATAGGGTAGTTCCTCTTCTCATTCTACTCAGTTGGCACATGCCTTGGAGGAAGTCTGTTATGGGAAATGAGGAAACTGCTCAGTTCCTGTGACTCTCATAGTGTGGACATTTTGCCAAGCTGAGGGTGACTTTAGCTTTGAAGATTTTGCAGTTCTTATAACAGAGTCCCTCCATGAAGGCCAAATCATTTCACCTGATGTGCAACAGTGATGTGTTTCAATATTGGAGAAGAGTGTTGCTGACATAGAGAGTAATTTGTTCTCTAAACTGGCACCTTCTTAAGAAATTTCTATGAGTCTTTTTGAGACAGAATCTCTCTCTGTCACCCAGGCTGTAGTGCAGTGGCATCATTATAGCTCACTGTAAACTCAAATTCCTGGGCTCGCATGATCCTCCTGCCTCGACCTCCCTGAGTAGCTGGGACTACAGGCGTGGGCAACCACGTCCAGCTCATTTTTCTATTTTTTGTAGAGATGGGGTCCTGCTCTTGCTCAGGCTGGTCTCGAACTCCTAGTCTCAAGCAATCCTCCCACCTCAGCCTCCTAAAGTGCTAGGATTATAGGCGTGAGCCACTGTGCAGGGCCTACGAATTATTTTAACTGTATTTCTTTTTTCCCAAGGTTGCTAACTTTGCAGTCTAACTCCTGTGTAAGATGCAAGGCTGCTGCATACCAAGATTATAAACTAAGACAAAGTATAGTGTCATCAGTAAAGTAAGAACCAAAAGCTACGGCTATTCAAAGGAGGGCAAAAATCACACTTAGTTGGGAGGGTGTTGGAAAAGCAGGAAAAGCTTCATGGAGGAGATGATATTTGAGATGAACCCTGAATGATATGCAGCTCTGACAGACAAAGCAAGGGAGGGAGTTTTGTGTAAGAGGAGGATCCTGAGCAAAGGCACATGAGTGGGAAAGTTTAGGGCACGATTAGTGAGTAGCCATTTATGGCTGGTGCAAAGACTCCATCAGGAGAAGCAGTGGGCCTAGAAAAGACAGACACTGAGCTATTCTACAGGGACCTTCAATGCCAGGATGAGAAGTCTGTACTCAGAGATTCTGGGTAATGACATCATAGCTATGCTTTGGGGAAATTAATCTGGCAGGGATGTATAATATAAAGCTAATTAGAATTGGACACAGTCAGCATTAGGCATATCAGTTACAAGTCTAACCTAGTAATCTGTGAAAAATATAACAGAGCCTTATTTGAGACACTTTGGTTTGCAAAAAAAGGGAACCAACTTGATGTAGCTTAGGCTAAAAAGGAGAGTATATATAAAGAAACTGAGGTGATTCAGAGAACTCTGGAACATGTGAGCATATCCCTCAGGTTAATAAACTTTTTTTGTAGGGGAGAAGGTCTCACTCTATTGCCCAGGCTTAGAGTACAGTGGCATCATCATAGATCACTGCAACCTCAAACTCCTGGGCTCAAGCTATCCTCCTGCCTCAGCCTCCCAAGTAACTGGGACAACAAACATGCATCACCATGCCTGGCTAATTTTTTCTATTTTTAGTAGAGATGGGGTCTCGCTCTTGTTCAGGCTGGTCTTGAACTCCTGGTCTCAAGTAATTTTCCCACCTCAGCCTCCCAAAGTGCTAGGATTATAGGTTTGAGCCACTGTGCCCAGCGTCAGGTTAAACTTGAACTTCAGGGCCTCTTACTTAAACTCATTGCTTTAGAGGACCTGGGATGGGCCCTAGCAATATGCTTACCGGGTCAAATTTTATTGTATAATAAAATTATAAAAGTTAAGACATTCTAACAACAGTTGGTTAAGATCTCTGTTCACTCATTCATTCTTGGAGTCTGTACCAGCCACTACTGGCTACTTTTTTCTTGGGGGGTGGGGGGTTAGAGGTTAGGAAAACTGCCTCTACAACACCTGAGGCTGTGAGTAATTTTGCGACAACTATTAGGTTTCTTTTTAGATGTCTTAGATGAATCATTTCTAATCCTTAGATGGAGCATTTAAATACACATGTCAACTTGAATTTTTCTTTAAGATCTACATGTATGAAATGCTCTGTCCATTGTGAAACTGTTCAAGCCTTGCATCATGGGTACAATGACAATTTGAGGATTCTAAAACACATTTTGTAAAGATTCAGAAGAGAAATTCATATACAAAAAAGATGTAAAATATTTATTCAAAAAGTTGATAAAGCTTGAATGTGCATTTTAACTCCAATTTAAAAGACATTTTGTGATGTTTCAAGAAAACAAGTAAGAACTAAAGATTCCTCATTTGGGTAGATGTAAAGGGTACCTTCTTCTACCATTTTAAAATTTATTTATTACATTTATTTACTTATTGTTTTAAATATATTTTAAAATCTTTCATTTAGATAAAAATGAAAGGTCTATGAAACAAAAATGGTAAAGATGATGGTGATACCAAAAACAGTAATTCAAGATAATATTTTCAGATTATACCAAAAGCAATCATTCAAAAAGGAAAAAATAAATTTTGAAAATAAATAATTAATAAGCTCTGGATTATTTTATACCTCACCTGCCAAAGGGGAGTGGATTATATAGGAACACATTGGCAAAAGATGTAAATATCTTGTTAATTTGACACTAAATACAGGTACTGACATCCATAAAGATAATATTAGACTTATACTACTACTCGTTGAGTATCAAATAGCAAACTAATGAATGTTTTTGATTCAAAGAATATTTAAGTTAGTCATTTCATAAGAACACTGAAATATCCTGAAATCTTACTTCTATGTGAAAGAAATGTGATGTTTCCTCAAACTGAAAACAATCCTAAAAATTTACCAATAAGTTGTGAGACTGATATAAATTTTCTAAATTATCAGTAATAAAAAACAAACTTTAATCTTCTATACTAGAGAAAAGTTTTAATTACCTCTCTATTCTTTTTTTTTGAGACAGAGTCTCACTCTGTTGCCCAGGCTACAGTGCCGTGGCATCAGCCTAGCTCACAGCAACCTCAGACTCCTGGGCTCAAGCGATCTTACTGCCTGAGCCTCCCGAGTAGCTGGGACTACAGGCATGTGCCACCATGCCCAGTTACTTTTTTCTATATATTTTTAGTTGTCCAGCTAATTTCTTTCTATTTTTAGTAGAGACAGGGGTCTCGCTCTTGCTCAGACTGGTTTCAACTCCTGAGCTCAAACAATCCGCCCGCCTCCGCCTCCCAGAGTGCTAGGATTACAGGCATGAGCCACCACGCCCGGCCTATCTGTCTATCCTTGACATAAAAAAAAGTTGCAGGACCATCAAACTAAGAGATGAGAGATTATACAGCCAATGAATGTAGGAAAATTATTTTAAAGGTACATCAGGTGGTTAACTAATTTTAAAAAGTATATTTTATTTTTCTGAGTTGTGTTATATTTGAGGTATTTATCGGCTTTCACAAAGCTGACATTTTTGGTGATTTATTTCCCATTTTAAATAAATATTCATATTTGTACCTAATTTTGTATTCGCAATTTCCGACTTTTTTAAAAAACAGAGCTTCCCCAAATTGTATTAAGCTTCAAGCCTTATGAAAGTTGCATTCCTCCCCCAGCTACTAGAATGTACTGGATACAGAAAGCTGCCAGGAACCCACACACGTCTCTCTGCTCTCTAATGTCTGCTTTTTGTGGCAGAGCCACGGCTGAAGGGCTTTCCCTGCTTTTCTGTTTCCGAATGGCAGACTATGGTTCTCCCAGAACTACTGGCATACACATACAAGATTCCAGACACATTAAGAAATTATAGTTGGCCTCTTAGCCCCACTTCCTGAAAGAACAAATATAATAGGCCCAGCTTGGATGAGATGCACCTTGCTGATTCAATCAGCTAGAATCAAAGAAAACAAAGTTGCAGGATACAAGCTTGATGGCTCTGGGGGCAGAACCAGGGCCTGGTTGTCAGGGAATGAGGTTGGAATGAAAGTATGTGAGAAGAAGAGGTGCTAAAGAGCTTCACAACTCATGAGATTAGAGTGGGGTTTACAATAAGACTTATGTATGGAGAGAAGTGATAATCAAAGTGAGGGTCACACAGGAAGACTAAATTCTGAGGAGTAGTAATAGGTACATCAGTTGCCCCTCCCAACCTTGAAATTCACTTTCTTGGGCGAATCCTTGGAGGCTTTGAGATATTAATTAATTGAGATTATATTCCCTTATAAAATTCAAAGCTCATTTGTTGTTCTGAGGATATTTTTTAGAGAGATATTTTACCTCTTTATAGCTTATCAAGATTTTTCACATGCTACCCTCATAATATTGTCATTTCAGACTGATGTTAACTTTATAAATTCTAAAATTAAAAAAATAATAAAGTATTTGTTACTTAGCAGACTAAATGGCTGTAGGCCCTGGTAAATATATATGTATGCATATATATATTTCTTTAATTTGTCTTCTCATTTTTCTCCAATCAGATCTTTGAAATATTGTTCCTACAAGAATAAAAAAAGCTAGCATAACTGGAATACACACACAAAAAAACTCTTGCTTTCTTATCTTACTTTTTCATTCCTTCACTCCATTCATCTCACTCCAAAAACCTGCTTCTGGAAAAGAGCATCCCAGTGAAGATGTTTCAGTGGGGAGAAGATTCCACAAAGTCAGTCACATATACCACACTCCTGTGAACTACTCATTAATCTCCTTTCAAGGTATCTAAACTGTTTAGAGGAAAATCTGTTGTCATCTGAAAAATTCTACACTCAAAAATCTCAGTGCTACCCACTTGGTGCCGATAACCACATGTGCATCCTCAGTACGAATTGGTCCCTTGCTCTTTTTCTCAACACACTGGCATTTGGAAGTTCCATATACTAGGGCCTGAGAGGCACTAAATCTAATATCTAATCTAGATTAAAGCCTGATGTTCTGGGTAGGCCCCAATATCTAGTTCCTGCCTAATTTAATAAGTATTACCATAATGATTTAAGGGTTCTTTGGACTAACGGTAAATAAAAAATGTTAAAGACTGAAAATTTCAATGATCGGCATAAAAATAATTAAGTTTTCTATCATATAAATTGGAAAAATGCCAAATTGACTCATAGTAAATGTAAACCAATTTTTAAAAATATACAGGCCATCCTGGGTAAGAATTGAAAAGCAAAATAATTTTGAAAATACGGATACGGCTATAGTCAAAATTGTAAGTAGATTATTGTCTACATTTGAGTCCACAGTTTGCCTAACCAATGTTAGCTCTTTCCTGAGATTTGCCTTAGTTCCCTAATTTCCCTGCTGTCTCCCTGCCTCACTAGATCTAAGCCTGTCTCTGACATTCTATACCTGGTTTCCTCCCCTTCCCACAACATTCTTCCATTCCCTTCCTGCTGCTCTGCCTCAAGTCAATTAAAGGGAGCCTGTTATTGATAAACCCCTTGCACTAGGCTCAATGGCATCACCGATCTTAAGACCATCCTATTCCCCAACTCTCACCTCACTGACCTCAAAAAGAAAGCCTGTGAAAATAAGAAAATCTAGATTCAAATTCCAATTCTGCTCAGCTGTATTAACCAATGCAAGATAAATTTTCAGCCTCAGTTTCCTCAACTGTAGGATGACTGGGTTTATACTATTTCTGACAGATCTAAGAGAATAAAAGCTAGAGGTTGGGGCTCCTGTTCTTAACCTTCCCTTGCCTTTTCCATCTGTCAAAGTTTAAGTCTGTGGTTTATCCTGATAATAAAGGGAACTACTTTCTCGTTAGTCACACTAGGTGATGACAATTAATCCTTGTTAACGTATTAATTTTCTTTCCCTATCCAGGCAACCAAATAAAAATGCACACTTTGCGAGGGGGCTCTGAAATTCTCTAGTAATACACTATAATGCACTTTTAGGTTTGTTAGATTGTGAACTGGACTTTTTCACCTTCCTCAAATCACATATCAGAGGTATTGCCTATCTGCAGGAGAGCACGCTATAGGGAAAGGTTGGGCTGACCAAGCCTTTAGGTCTGGAGAGGACAATGAGGAGGAGGAGAAAGAAGCTGAGCAGAGTGTTAAGAACTAGGAGTCTGGAGCAGCCTTCCGTACTTACTTGTTGGTAGTCTTAGAAAAAGTTATTTTACCCATTTAGTCACCTCAGTTTCATAATCTGCAAAATGATAACACTATAATATCTTCCTGATTGGGTTATTGTGAGGATTAAAAGATAATACACCTATTTAAGATGATGCTAAATTTCAAAAGCATTTTGTTGGGATTTAGGACTCTGATCACATATAAATACAGATATTATCAATTACTATACCTATTCATGGATTCTTGAATATTAACTTTAGTTACAGAACTATTTTTATTTCCCTTTTTCCTTTATATTATGGGAGTTTCTAGTCTTTCATGTAGATTCACATGATCTACATGAACTCTCATCTCCTCTTCCCATTTATTCCATCCTTTTCTTTCTGGTATTCACATTTTAATTATGGTCCCCCTATGACACTTTTATCCTCCCTATTGATTGGCTTCTGGTCCTGGCTTTAAATTTCTATGTCTCTCTTTTTTTTTTTTTTTTTGCTTAGTAGTCAGTATCACCAGCAGATATGGAAAGTCTGCTCAGACACAATGTGGCAGACAGGAAGGGGAACAGGAAGAGCAGGATACAGAAGCCATAGGCTGGAGTAGAGGGAATTTGTTGGCAACCAGTAGTGAAGGGAGTGTCTGGAGCAGGGGTCCTCAAACTTTTTAAACAGGGGGCTAGTTCACTGTCCCTCAAACTGTTGGAGAGTGCACACTGTGGGCCCAGGCCGAGTCGGCTGCTAAGCAGGACAGGCATCGGTAGCAAAAACACCCAGCCGCCAGATAAATGTCCTAGGTGGGCGCCATGTGGCCTGCGGGCCATAGTTTGAGGACGCCTGGTCTGGAGGGTGGGGAACATGGCCAGAAACACTCAAGCTTCTCTGGTAGTTCCTGCAATGTTAGGTAGAACAGGGAGGCTAACCAGAGGCGAGACAGGCTACAAGGTGGCAGCATTGCCCTGAGAATTTGGGAGAATAGGCCATGAGGCTGGTGTCAAGGCTGAAGCAGAGAGCAATTATTTCCATCCTGTATGTTTGGACATGAACAGTTGAAGCAGGGCTGCTGTACATGAGTCGAGAAAGCATTTTGGGTGGGGCAGTGGCCTGTAATCCTAGCACTTTGGGAGATTGAAGTGGGAGGATCATTTGAGGACAGGAGTTTGAGACCTCATTTCTACAAAAAACAGAAAAATTAGCCAGGCATGGTGATGCGCACCTGTAGTCTTAGCTACTTAGGAGGCTGAGGTAGGAGGATTGCTTGAGCCCAGGAGTGGGAGGTTGCAGTGAGCTGTGAGGAGGCCACTGTACTCCAGCCTGGGCAACAGAGGGAGATTCTGTCTAAAAAAACCCCCACATTTTAATAGTATGATGTACGAATGATTAAGAACACAGGCTCTGGAAAATGATTCAATATCCAACTCTGCCACCTACTGTAAGTAGCTCAACCATTCTTAGCTTCAGCATCAACTTTGAAATGGAGATAATATTGAACTCATAGGATGAATGAACACAGGGCACCTAGCAGTATGCTAATAGTGGCCAATATTATTGTTGTTATTGCTGTTATTATTTACTGTTATTAAAATAATGCCACCTACAGTGATTAGCTGACAATTAGGAAAAATCTCTAGAAAAGAAAGCAAATAAATAATGAGAAACCAAGGCTTGTGGCTTGTTTTTCTAATTTTTAGAGTGATCTCAAAAGTAAATGGAAAGAAACATTTCTATTAACTCATTTTAACTTAACAGCATGGAAGAAACAGGGTTAAATGCCCTTACAAATATTCAGGTCACAAATATGGAAATTTGTTTCAAGTATTTCCCCATGGATTATATTTATCTTTGTGTTTTAATTAACTACTATAGCATTTACCCTGAATTTTATTAAGAAAATAATTTTATTCAGAAACTTTAAATATTAACATGGTCTTAAATCACTAATAAAATGTCTTCATGTACATTTCATTTGGAGTTTTAATTTTATAATGAAGATAAGGAAGTGAAGTCTGCTTACAAAAGTTGGTTTTAACATTAAAAATATTAGAAATTCTAACTAGAATAAAGTATAATCTATCTTAAATACTTCAAATATTTTAATAAAGCAATACAGTGTTCTTTAAAAAGTAATTTTTCTGTGGACAGAATTACTAAAATTCTTCCAGCTAAAGCACTATTTTAAAGAGAAGGCTGCTTTTGAAATATATCAAAAACTCAAATTATGAAATGACTTTAAGTACTTATTTTACTACAAAACATTACATGGTAAAGTTTTATAACAATACATGTAACTCATGAGGATTTAACTTCTCTTTTATATTCAAAACTTTATACTTTCTGCTTCTTTATCTGACTGCATTTGGTAGTACAAATTTCATCCTCAAAATTATTTCATTGGATTCTAGAAACTTAACATGTCCCCCCCAAAATTATTTTGGTTTTGGTCATTCGCTAAGGCAGACTTAATATACAATGTTTAAAATATTTTGATTCATAAAAGTGAACACTTAAAAAAGTGAGTTTGGGGGCCGTTGTGGTGGCTCACACCTGTAATCCTAGCACTCTGGGAGGCTGAGGCGGGCAGATTCGCTCAAGGTCAGGAGTTCGAAACTAGCCTGAGCAAGAGCAAGACTCTGTCTCTACTAAAAATAGAAAGAAATTAATTG
>VBSM01000483.1:15138058-15149152 GCA_008086735.1 Cheirogaleus medius
GGCCTCCCAGAGTGCTAGGATTACAGGCGTGAGCCACCGCGCCCGGCCGGTTCTAGGACTTCTTGAGGATACCAAAATCTATGGATCCTCAAGTCTCTGATGCAAAATGGCATAGTATTTGCATATAAGCTATACACACTCTCCTATATACTTTAAATTATCTCTAGATTACTTATAATACCTAATAGAGTGTACATGCTATGTAAATAATTGTTATATGGTATTGTTTAGGGAATAATGATGTGGAAAAAAAGTCTGTACATGTTCAGTACAATATTTTTCTGAATATTTTCCATCCTTGGTTGGTTGAATCCATGGATTGGGAACTCAGGGATATGGAGGGCTGACTTTATATTCAAAGTTGTGCAACCATCACCATAATCAACTTTAGAACATTTTCATCACCCCCAGAAAGAACCCTATACCCATTAGCAGTCATTGTCCATTTTCCCCCAACACTCCCAGACTTAAGTAACCGCTGATCTACTTCCTATCTTTATAATTGGCCTGTTCTGGACTTTTCATATAAATGAAACTGTATAATCGTCTTTTGTGACTGGTTTCTTTTTCTTTTTTTTTTTGAGACAGAGTCTCACTCTGTTGCCCAGGCTAGAGTGAGTGCCGTGGCATCAGCCTAGCTCACAGCAACCTCAAACTCCTGGGCTCAAGCAATCCTTCTGCCTCAGCCTTCCGAGTAGCTGGGACTACAGGCATGCGCCACCATGCCCGGCTAATTTTTTTTCTATATATTTTTAGTTGGCCAATTAATTTATATCTATTTTTAGTAGAGACGGGACTCACTCTTGATCAGGCTGGTTTTGAACTCCTGACCTTGAGCGATCCGCCGGTCTCGGCCTCCCAGAGTGCTAGGATTACAGGCATGAGCCACCGCGCCTGGCCTGTGACTGGTTTCTTTCACTTAGCATAATGTTTTCAAAGTTTATTCATGTGGTAGCAGGTGTCAGTACTTCATTTCTTTTTATTGTTGAGTAATATTCCATTGTATGGATATATTTTATTTTTCCATTCATCAGTTGATAGACATTTGAGTTTCCACTTTTTGGCTATTATGAATAATACTGCTGTGAATAATTGTGTATATGTTTGTGTGTGAACATATTTTCATTTTCTTGGGTATGCACGCTTTTAAAGAAATTAGCTTTTTGATTTATTTATAATACCAAAAAATTTATCCATTTTGAGTGTAACATTCAGTAATTTTTAGTAAATACATAGAGTTGTGAAACTTACCACAAAAACCAATTTCAGAACATTTTCATGGCCTCCAGAAATTCCTTATAGCCTGTTTGCAGTTAATCCTCACTCTCACCCCCAGCCTCAGGCAATCTCTGATTCATTTTTGTCTTCATAGATTTGTTTTTTCTGGATACTTCATATAAATGGGATCATACAATATGTAGTCTTTTGCATCTGTCTTCTTTCACTTAGCATAATGCCTTTGGGATTCATTCTTATTATAGCATGCAGCAATATTTTGTTCTTTTTTATTGCTAAATAGTATTTCTTTTTTATGAATATACAGTAGTTCTCTTTTATCCATGGAGGATACCACTGGGGGATTCCAAGACCCTCAGTGGATGCCTAAAATCTCAGATAGTACTGAACCCTATATATACTATTTTTTCCCCTCTACATACGTATCTATGATAAAGTTTAATTTATAAATTAGGCATAGTAAGAGATTAAAACAACAATAAAATAGAACAGTTATAACAATATACTATTTACAATTTCATGGCTAGAATATTTGTTCTTACTGTAGATCTTAGCAATCTCAGTATACAATTTTTTTTTTTCTTATTAAATTGAGAACTTTTACCTTTTCACTTAAAGGAAGCATTTTACAACTTCTTTTTTGGCATATCTGAATTGTCAGTGTCACTGCTTTTGAGCTTTGGGGCCATTATTAAGTAAAGTAAGGGTTACTCGAACACAAGCACTGTGAAACCATGACAGAGGATCTGATAATCGAGATGGCTACTAACTGACTAACTGGCAGGTAGTGTATACAGCATGAGTATTTGGACAAAGGGATAATTCATGTCCCAGGCAGGACTGAGAAGGATGGCATGAGATTTCTTGTTACTCAGATTGGGGTGCATGATTTAAAACATGAATTGTTTATTTCTGGAATTTTCCATGTAATATTTTCAGACCACCTTTGTGGGTAACTGAAACTGTGGAAAGTAAAACTGGATAAGGAGATAAGGGGGGACTACTGCACCACATTTTGTTTATCTGTTGACCAGTTTATAGGTGTTTGGATTGTTTTCAGTTTTTGAGTATTTTAAATAATGATCCTTGAGTATTTGAGTAGAAGTCTTAATGTGGACGTTTGGTTTCGTTTCTGTTAGGTAGGTATCTAGGAATAGAATTACTGCATCATGTTTAACTTCTTAAGAAACTGTCACACTATTTCCCAAAGGAGCCATACCATCTTATATTCCTAATAGCAAGATGTGAAGAGTTCCAGTTTTCTTCATGTCCTTGCCAACACTTATTATTGTCTGTCTTTTTTTATTATAGCCATTCTAGTGGATATGAATTTGTTTACTCTTTGTGGTTTTAATTTGAATTTCCTTATGACTCATACTGTTGAGCATCTTTTCATAAGATTATTAGCCGTTCATATATCCTTTTTGATGACAAGATTCAGAGCTGTTGCCTATCTTTTTTTTTTTCTGGCGAAGTTTTATTTATTGTGAGGTATTATAACCATCTGAAAAATTAACTAACAAGGTCTTTTTTGTTAAACTGTTTTTTAAGTTGCCTATTTTTAAAGTGAGTTGACTTACTGAGTTGTAAGAGTTTTTTAAAATGTATTGTAGATGTAAGTCCTTTAATATTTGATTTGCAAATATTTCTTTACAGTCTGTGGCTGTTCTTTTCATTTTTTTAAAATGGAGGATCAGGATCTTTTGAAGGGCATACATTTTAATTTTGATGGAGTCCAATTTCTCAGTTTTTTTTCTTTTATAGCTTGTGCTTTTGTTGTCTTATGTAAGAACTCTCTACCTAGCTAGGCATGGTGGCTCGTGCTTGTACTCCTAACACTCTGGGAGGCCAAGGTGGGAGGATTTCCTAAGGCTAGGAGTTTAAGACCAGCCTGAGCAATATAGTGAGACCCAATCTCTACAAAAAATTAAAAAATTAGTTGGGCATGGTGGCACACACTTGTAGTCCCACCTACTCTGGAGGCTGAGGCAGGAGGCTTGCTTGAGCCAGGGAATTTGAGGTTGAGCTGTGATGACACCACTATACTCTAGATGGGGAAACAGAGTGCAACCTTGTCAAAAAAAGAAAAGAAAAAAAGAAGAAAAATACTCTCTACTTAATCCAACATCTTGGAGGGAGTCACCTTTTTCTTCTAGAAGTTTTATAGTTTTAGTTCACAACTTTAGATTTTATGATCTATTTTGACTTAATTTCTGTGTAAGGTGAGAAATAATGGTCTCAATTCATTGTTTGCATATGGTTGTTCTGTCAACCTAAGTAACAGGCTCTCTAAAAGAAAATTACATTTATTCAGGAATGAGCATTGAAGTGGGAATACACATGCCATAGTAAACTATGTGCATATTCAGGAGATAAAGGAAGACATAGATTTTTGAAGGAAAAATGAAGACGATTACTTGGTTATTTTGAATCAATTATCCTTAGCTACAAGGATGGTACCAATCTGAGGTAGGACAGGCAGTTGCTCAGTACATGTCCTTGTGGAAGTATTGTTTTTATTAAGTTGTGATGGCCTTTGCGCTAGGCTGTGTTTTTTGTAGTCTTTTGTGATTACACTTCTTAATTCTTTGTGCATGAGAATGCTTCCTTCACCATCTTCCCTGGCTGTATTTGTCAGTGTTTTTAAAAAATACTGACTCCATTTTAATTCAGAAACTTTCACATTTCCTGCTTTTGATCAAGATCTTTCTTCAAAAGCATCACCGATCAACCATCCTGTAATTAGATTTTTTTTTTATTTCAGCATATTATGGGAGTAATCAGGTTTTAATTGTCCCTTGGTGCCCAGATGAAGCTGTTCTGGGCTGTTGGTCTGTTCCGACATTGGAGGGAGTGATTGGTGACTAGCAGTCAGTGTCAAAAATCTTTTAGCCACATTTGAGCAACAAGGAATGCTTGGAGGGAGTGACTTTCAGGCTAAATCTCCCAAGAGTCCCTTGTTACGTTCAGTTTTTGTCTGTTCCTTAGGTGTTGGCTATCATCTCAAAGTGTAGGGCCAGCATTATTCTGTTAGGAGTTGTACTTCTGCAGAAATTTAAGAAATAACAGGTACAAAGTTTAAAAAGGAAAATACAAAGTAAAATGAATAGTAATGTGATGGTTTTGAGCTATGAGCCTAGGCTTAGCAGGCGTCCTCAAACTATGGCCCGTGGGCCTCATGCGGCCCGCCGAGGACATTTATCCAGCCTGCCGGGTGTTTTTGCCCGTTTTGTTTTTTATTTCAAAATAAGATATGTGCAGTGTGCATAGGAATTTGTTCATAGTTTTTTTTTTTTTAAACTATAGTCCAGCCCTCCAACGGTCTGAGGGATAGTGAACTGGCCCCCTGTTTAAAAAGTTTGAGGACCCCTGCTTAAAGGCAGTCAGTTGAATAAATCCAATGACCATAGGGAAGTAGGTGGGACATATTATAACCATGTGGCTTGTTTTCTTGTTTTGTGTATATGAGTCCCATCTTTCCTGGAGGAATTTATCCAGATACAGCATATGTAGTATTAGTAATAACACAAACATTTCCTTACTTAACCAGTAGATAGTATAGAGTATTTTTATCATCTAGTATTCCATGGCTGGGTTGAATTAAAGCAGAGTGTGAGCAACAGTTGTATTAGGGATGTTGCCAAAGTCATCCACTAGGTGTACGAAAGGATCCCTTAGGTCAGGTTCTGTCAAGTTACCAGCAGAAGCTACTGATTGTGAAATTTCAATTATACCATTATCCTGCCAAGTGAAAAAGGTAGACATTATGAGGGGTAAAGAGTCTCATTATAATATGGAGTCTTGTTCCATTGTCTTGGGAGAAGCTGTCTACAGTGTGAAGTCATCAACTTCTCATCCTGGTTTGCAGTTGAATGTCTCTGGTTATGACATTGGGTAGTTTGGTGAACTTTTCTGTGTGTGAACTTTTCTTTTCAACACTTCTCTGTGTTGATCTCAGACATCAAGTATGAGACATGTCCCTTAAAATTTATCTGGTTTCAGCTTAACAAAGCTTCAGGAACAGAGCAGTTCCAGTTTTTAGTAATTCTGTGCAATAATGTTGGATTGGAGGAACCTAGAAGAATTTAGGATCCAGGCCAGTCTACAGGTAGATAATAAAAACTCAAATACAATGCACAGGTCTACAATCTAATAACAGGTGCATATAGCTTTTCTTTAGAAACATAACTTTTCTCTCAGTAGTCATCCTGATTTCTGCCAAAGATAGTGTTTATAAAATAAGTTTATACAGTAAGTTTAGTTTTATCAAATTTTGGTCTGATCATTTACATAAGTGCAGCAAGAATAGCTATTGGCCATATAGAAATCTGAGATTTAAAAACCTTTCAAGGTTAGAAAGCCAAATTAAGTCAGACTTTAGATTTTACCTACAGTTTTAAGGTCCTGGGCCTGGCAGAAAGTGACAATTTTTATTCACTCACTGTAAAGCTGGGAACCCTGAACCCAGATATCCTATGCACATTCTTCTTTTTTTTTTTTTTTTTTGAAACAGAATCTCGCTCTTTTGCCCTGGCTAGAGTGCCGTGGCATCAGCCTAGCTCACAGCAACCTCAAACTCCTGGGCTCAAGTGATCCTTCTTCCTCAGCCTCCAGAGTAGCTGGGACTACAGGCATGTGCCACCATGCCTGGCTAATTTTTTTCTATATATTTTTAGTTGGCCAATTAATTTCTTTCTATTTTTAGTAGAGACGGGGTCTCGCTCTTTCTCGGGCTGGTCTCAAGCTCCTGACCTTGAGTGATCCTCCCGCCTCTGCCTCCCAGAGTGCTAGGATTACAGGTGTGAGCCACTGCGCCGGGCCCTCATTCTTAAATATAATTTTCCACTCAAATCCTTGGTAATATAACCAATGTTTCCAATTATATCCTGTTGTAAAGAGAGCAGATTCTTACTGAATTTAGGCAAACAGCTACATTGCCATAAAAATACGAATACTCGTGATTAGTTTCTGAAATTTGAAGGGATCAAGTAGGGAGGAAAAGTAAATGCTTCCGCTTTTGTTCATAAAAGTATATCTTGCCAAATTTCTGTAAACTATAGATTGTTTAAGAGAAAAAGTTTCCTTAAATCTGGAAAACAAAACGTTTAAGTAAAGAATCAACAATATTTAAAATTAATAAAAACATCTTCATTACTTAATGCCTTTTAATTAAGTTTTATTTTGCTTAATTTGTAATTAATGGTTCCTCAAATTCATCAGTTTCTTCATTAGGTTCTGGAAAATTTCTAGTCCATTGATATTAAAGTTATTAGGAATGTGTATTTAAGAGTACTTGTTAGAGTTTTTTCCCTTGAATTTTTAAAAAAATTTCTTTCTTTCTTTCTTTTTTTAAGAGACTAAGTCTTATTACTCTGTTGCCCAGGCTAGAGTGCAGTGGCATGATTGTAGCTCACTGCAGCCTCAAACTCCTGGCCTCAAGCGATCCTCCTCCCTCAGCCTTCCAAGTAGCTAGGACTACAGTCATGTACCACCATGCCTGGCTAAGTTTCCATGATTTTGGTTGCAAATGCTTTTAGAGAATAATAAAAAAACATGAGTGACAAAGACTCAGAATAGCCATGGTTAACCATCTGGTGGAAGTTCATTATAATTAGCAAGTAACAAGGAAATTTGGTTATTTTTGTGGCATACAACATAATAACCAGAATTATGACTAATTACATATTAGATTTCTAAGGGTTTTATATAATTTTGGAACACTTGTATCAATAAAATATCTGGAAGTATAATTGAAAGATCTAGCATCACTGATTTGACAATGATTTTTGCATAATTCAACATATCAAATAAACCTGATTTAGTTTAATGTTTCTCTTTCATAAATCTTTGAGAAGGTCTAGCACCTTGTGGAATATCCCAAAGTTTGAGGTCAAGAAATACTTTGGAACTTGGCCGGGCGCGGTGGCTCACGCCTGTAATCCTAGCTCTCTGGGAGGCCGAGGCGGGCGGATCGCTGGAGCTCAGGAGTTCGAAACCAGCCTGAGCAAGAGCGAGACCCCGTCTCTACTATAAATAGAAAGCAATTAATTGGCCAACTAAAAATATATAGAAAAAATTAGCCGGGCATGGTGGCGCATGCCTGTAGTCCCAGCTACTCGGGAGGCTGAGGCAGGAGGATTGCTCGAGCCCAGGAGGTTGAGGTTGCTGGGAGCCAGGCTGATGCCACGGCACTCACTCTAGCCCGGGCAACAGAGTGAGACTCTGTCTCAAAAAAAAAAAAAAAAAAAAAAAGAAATACTTTGGAACTTGATTTTGGGGAAGCCTACCTAACATGTCAAAAGGTTTAAAACACCTGATCAAAACAGGATCACAGGTCACTGTGAAATATTAGTCATTCATTTAACCAGAATAATAATCAAAAGACTTCAAAAGCTATACAGAAAGTTACATGGATGTAAAAGAAACATTAAGTCTTTGAAGCTCCAGTTTTGCTAAGTAATCAAAAAACCTAACAAAGACAACATGAAACACGGGGAATTATCTTGATAAAATGTAAAATCTTTGTTTCTTAGGCCAGTTACCAAAAAGGTAAGGAAAAACCTCATATAGGGTGATTGCTTCTCCTTTTGGGAAGCCCATTTAGATAACCTGGAAGTTGAACCTGATGACAAGGGACTTGAATTTAATTAGACACCGGAAGAGTGTGTGTCCAAGGTTATGAGTGTACACCATATTACAGAGGAATATAAACAAGAAAACTAGTACCTCGAGCAGGGGAATATATGGCTCTTAGTATAAGAATTGGAAATTTCCTGGTTAAATGGAACAATTCAGACACAACAAAAAAAGCCATGAACACAGAATTAAGTTATCCTTTTTTTCTTTTCTTTTTTTTTTTTTTTTAAATACCAGGGATTGATGCTAACAGAATAAAGTTATACTGGAGGAAAATATTGCTGTAAACTGTGAAGCTGTAGTTGAGAATATGGTTGAAATTTAAAGAAACAGATTTCAGAATTAAAAATCAAAACCTCTTGCAATTTTTACTAAGAGCATATCAAGACTTCAAGAAAGCCTTGTTGTTCTAACATAAAGGACCAAAGGTTTAGTTTTCTATTGCGTGTGTTATATGTATATTTTTAATCACAGCTCAGACTTTAGAAAAACTTATAAATAATTCTCTTAATTATAGCCAACTTGATCACACACAAACTTACTTTCATAAATTCATCCTTCGCAAACCTACAACTTACTCAGACCGTCTACATTATGCTTTGACTTTTAGTTTTGTCCTATACTTCCTTTCTTAAATAACCAGTCATTCTACTTTAGAACAGAATGTGATTTTTTTCCTTATCATTTTGAAAAGTTATTCTCTGTCTCTGTCTCTTTCTCTTTTCTTTCTCATTTTCTTTTTCTTTTCTTTCCATTTTCTTTTCTCTCTTTCCTTTTTCTTTTTTTCTGTTTTCTCTCTTTTCTTTCTCTCTTCTTCCTCCCCTCCTCCCCTTTTCTCCTCTTCCCTCTCCCCTCTTTCCTCCCTTCCCCTTCCCTCTCCTCCTCTCTTCTCTTCGTGACAGAGTCTCTCTATGTTGCCCAGGCTGCTCTCAAACTCCTGGGCTCAAGGGATGCTCCTATTTCAGCCTCTTTAGTAGCTGGGACTATGAGTGTGCCCAACCAGTTACTTTATTCTCATAACTTCACATTTCTCTTTCCTACTTACTGGTTCCTTTCTATCTTGTTTCTATCTCCTTTCTAGATTTTACTTTTTGAAACAACCTTAAATAACCTCTGAATTTAGCCAATTCTTTTTTTCTCAATAGAGAACACATTGTTATGACTTTTATGATTTTTCTCATCCAAAAACATTTTACTTTTTACTATGCTTTGTTTACAGAATTATATACATTTATTAGAACTGAAAACTCTTTGTAACCCTAATTTTTAGTGAAAACCAAGGAAGCAGGAAATTTTGAACTGTCTGTAACTTATCAATATTTTATAGATGAGAATCATTTTATGATTTTTAGAAACATGTTTCCCCATAACATAACTTTTATGTATATTAATAGACTGAAAGATATTTGGTACTTCTATAAAATTTGAGAAGCCAAGAACAAACATAGTTATGTTCAACAATTTACGTGTCCATATAAAGTAAAATGGAATTTATATGGAAATGATCCAGATGCTTAATGAGTGTCTATCACTTAATTTAACATAACATAAATTTACGATTTCAAATTATGTGAAAAGTTCATTCTTAAACATTTATCTCATTTACATTTAGCTAATTTATTTTAAATAATTATACCTGAATTACTTATGAAAACTGAGGTAGTAAACAAAGGTAATCATTATTTCAAGTTATTTTCCTGTTAACTCTTTTTATAGCCTATGATATGGGATGTTCACCTGAGTAAGAACATCACATTTAAATATATGGGTATTTTGTTGGAAAACTCAAAAGGTACAGCTGTTTTTACTGAGCCAACAATATTAAATTAGTTTTATTTATCAGAGTTACACATACAGACTATTTTGTTTTTAGGCTGATTTTATATTAGGTTATACTAGGTTATTGTATAACCTTTGTGTCAACCCTAACACCCTAAAACATCTGTCAGAGACAAATATAAAACTGTCTGTGGGAGGCTGAGGCGAGAGGATTGCCTGAGCTTAGGAGTTTGAGACCAGCTTGAGCAAGAGAGAGACCCTGTCTCTACTAAAAACACAAAAATTAGCCAGGTGTTGTGGTGTGTGCCTGTAGTCCCAGCTACTCGGCAGGAGGATAGCTTGAACCCAGGAGTTTTGAGGTTGCAGTGAGCTATGATGATGACACTGTACTGTATTCTGGGGCGACAGAGTAAAATTGTCTCAGAAAAAAAAAATGCTATCTGAGCAGTAAAGCCAGGCAAAATGTATGGTGACAATTCTAAAGATGTTTCTATTTTCATTTTATCAACAAATTTAAAACCAGATATTTAAGCAAACATTTACTTAAGTTATGTGAATTAAAAGGCATTTGGGTTAATTACCATATATTTTAACAATTTTTATGAACACTCATGTAAGCCAGTCTGAATAGAATTCCTTAAGGAATTTCTGGCTGACTACATCAGAGGCTATCATGTAGATGCAACATACAACGTAATATATGTAAATACTTGTAAACACAGCTAAACATATCTCTACACATACAAATATTTTATAGCTTTCATTTTAGAATTTCATTTAAATTTTATTTATTTATTTTTAAAGACAGGGTCTTACTTTATCGCCCAGGCTGGAGTGCAGGGGAGTGATCATAGCTCACTGCATCCTCGAACTCCTGGGCTCAAGGGATCCTCTTGCTTCAGCCTCCTGAGTACGTAGGATTATAGGTATATAACACCATGCCTGGCTAATTTATTTCTTTTCTTTTTTATTTTT
Source organism: Cheirogaleus medius (assembly GCA_008086735.1). Taxonomy (NCBI): domain Eukaryota; kingdom Metazoa; phylum Chordata; class Mammalia; order Primates; family Cheirogaleidae; genus Cheirogaleus; species Cheirogaleus medius. The sequence goes on from VBSM01000483.1 coordinate 15,148,685, forward strand.
TTGTAGAGACAAGGTCTTACTATGTTGCCCAGTCTGGGCAGGAATTCCTGTCCTAAACCAATCCTTTCACTTAGGCCTCCCAAAGTGTTAGAATTACAGATGTGAGCCACTGCACCTGGTGGTCACATTTTAGAATTTTAGTCATGAGATAGTAAAACAGTAATACACACTCACCAGTTTATAAAAGACAACTGGGCCAGGTGTGGTAACTTGTGCATGTAATAATCCAGCCACTTGGGAGGCTGAGAAGGGAGGATAGCTTGAGGCCAGGAGTGTGAGACCAGCCTGGTAAACATAGTGAGACCCTGTCTCTAAAAATATTAAAAAATATTAGCTGGGAGTGGGGCGTGGTGGCTCATGTCTGTAATTCTAGCACTCTGGGAGGCCGAGGTGGGAGGATCACTCGAAGTCAGTAGTTTGAGACCAGCCTGAGCAAGAGTGAGACCCCGTCTCTACTAAAAATACAAA
>VBSM01000483.1:15149252-15162651 GCA_008086735.1 Cheirogaleus medius
TTAAAAAAGATCTTTAACTCCTCCTTCCACTTTTTTTTTTTTTAACTTTTTTCAATTTCAAATGAGTTTAGGGTTAAATGTTCATATATTTGCATTTAAGTAGGACTGGTCAATTGTGTAAGGAAAACAAAATCTCCAAGGAGCCTTGAATTTTAGTAACAAATTTCATACAAATTTATCTTTTGTTTGCTGGTCTGGTTTGCTTGACTAGTCAGTGCAGGCAGGGAAGTTATTTGCAGGTTTTTCTTCGCCTTTTTCTGGCCCATGAGTGACAGACAAAACAATTTTTCTGCTGGATAGAAAATATGAGACGTCTTATATTATTGCTCTGAGCTCAAGATTTTGATCTGTTTGATCCAAGAGCTTACCTTTTATAAGCATTTATCTCCTTTTCTTTTAAAATATCAATCCTTCAATCACCCTAAGTGATTGTTAGTCTGGCAAACCCAAATTTACATTTCCAAAAGGTGTCTAGGTTGTTGGTTACCATAGAGGAGTTATAATTTGTAAAGCCATTAATTTGAAAGCCCTCTAAGACTTTAAAAACAAATCTTGGCTGGAGTGCAGTAAACAGTGAGTTTATCTATAGCATATATCAGCAGAAAAGTCATCAGATTCAAAGTATGCAAAAAAAAAAGAATAAATAAAAAATAGAGAATTTAGAAGATTCTATATGTTAATCCTATAGTTGGTTGCAATTTCTAATTTAGTTCTAAGAAAAATAGGCTTGGGGAGTTAGAATGATCTCCATGATGGCCAGTGATTTAAAAACATTCACAAGAAAAAGCCATGTAGCCAGCTGGAGTTTCAGAAAACTTGGCATGCCATATTTGAGAGTCCCGTTCTGTTTCTTATTAATCTCTTGAGCACAACAACAACAAAAATCTTGCAAATTCTGTCCAAGAATGTTAGGAGTTTGGACTGATGTTTTGTTTTATTTTATTATTGTTATTATTTTTAATTAGAGGTAGGGCCTTGCTGTGTTGCCCCTGCTGGCCTCGAACTCCTGGGCTCAAGTGATTCTCCTGCTTCAGCCTCCTGAGTAGCTGGGAGTATAGGTATGCATCACCACACCCAGCTGGAACAGTGTTTTAGATTGCGACAGTTGCTTTAGTGGCTTTTTATTGGCCATCTCGTCACAGTTTAGAATGTTTATTTTTGCTCTCGGAAGATGTTCCAAAACAATTAGGGAGGAAAAAAAGTAAAAGAGGCAAATCAATTATAAACATACATAACAAAACTGAAATGAAACCAAAATAAATATGCTCAAAAAATTTTAAGCCAGGAGTGGAGACCAAACAAAAAAATTATACACAGAAAGAACCAAAAGTGCATTCACCAGAAAAGACATGCCTTACAAGCAGAATGTAAGTTCTGCACAAAACAGAGTACTCTGCAAAAGGACACTTATGAGAAAAGGCTTGCCCCAAAAGACTTCTGTAGTCCTAAGAGGAATGTAGGATCCTTCATTTGAGGTGGTCTTATACCCAGATTAGATCCTGGATAAAGTCAAAAAGAGCTCACCAAAAGGTGGGAGTCTTAAGAATCTGAGAGGAGATTCACCTGAGCTCAAAAGGGCTTAAGGTGAGTAACTTACTCAATTTTAGGGATTGATAATTTGTCTGAGTTGAGCTCACTTCAATCCCACTTCTGACACCCATATGTCTACTTAAATAATAGAGAGAGGCTCTGTAAAAGAAAATGGTATTTATTTGGGAATAGGCATTGCAATGGGAATACATGTCCCATGGTAAACTTTGAATGTATTTAGGGTGGTAAAGGAAGACAAAAGTTTTAAAGGAAAAATGAGGATGATTACATAATTTTTTATATCAATTATCCTTGGCTCCAGGATCAATAATAAGGGTGGTGCCTGTCTAATGTTGGATAGTTGGTTGCTGGGCAGATGTCCTCACAGAAGTATTTTTTTGTGTAAGGTTGTGGTGGCCTTTGTGCAAGGTTGTGGTTTTGTAGTCTTTTGTTCTTATCAGGCATTTGTACATGAGAATACTACCTTCATGGCCTTCCCTGGCTCCGTTTGCCAGGGTTTTTAACACAAATCACTCCATTTTGATTGTAACAGCTTTCATAGTCCTAGCACCATTTGTTAACAAGACTATCATTTCCTCACTGATTGTAAATTTAAGGGTTTATTTCTGGACTTTCAGTTCCATTGTATTATTTATATGTCTATCTTTATGCCACTACCAACCTGTCTTGATTACTATGCTTTATTGTAAGTTATGAAACCAGGTAGTATATGCCCTCCAATTTTGTTCTTGCTTTAAAAGATCGTTTTGACTACTCTTTTTTTTTTGAGACAGAGTCTCACTCTGTTGTCCGGGCTAGAGTGCCATGGCATCAGCCTAGCTCACAGCAACCTCAGATTCCTGGACTCACGCGATCCTCCTGCCTCAGCCTCCCGAGTAGCTGGGACTACAGGCATGTGCCACCATGCCCGGCTAATTTTTTATATATATATTTTTAGTTGGCCAATTAATTTCTTTCTATTTTTAGTAGAGACAGGGTCTCACTCTTGCTCAGGCTGGTCTCGAACTCCTGACCTTGAGCGATCCACCCGCCTCGGCCTCCCAGAGTGCTAGGATTACAGGCGTGAGCCACCACGCCCGGCAACGTTTTGACTATTCTTGGTCCTATATAAAAATTGAGGGATTGGCTTGTCAATTTCTGAAAGAAAATCTGCTAGAATTGATAGGGATTGCATTGAATCTATAGATCAATTTGGGGAAAATTATTATCTTACCATATTGAGTCTTATAATACATGAATATGAAAATTCTTTTTCATTTGTTGAACTTTGCAACATTCTTATTCAATATTAATGTTTTCAAATTGTATACGTTTTATACTTCTTTTTAAAAAATTATTTTATTGTGGTAAAGAATAGTTAACAAATCTACCTCTTAACTTTTTAAGTGTCCAATATAATATTGTTAAGTATAGACATAATGTGTAGCAGATTTGTATAATTTATTAGTCATGCATAACTGAAACTTTATGCCCATTGATTAGCATGTCTTCATCCCTCCCCAACCTCCAGCCCCTGACAATTACCATTCCATTCTCTTCTTCTATGAGTTTCACTATTTTAGATACCTCATATCTAAAATGTGTACGTATTTTAGACAATATGGATGTATTGTCCTTCCTTGGCTAGCTTATTGGCGTATCTCCATAAACGCTAGCAATATGGTTAGATTCATACAGGTTTTTATAATCACAGACATCAATTACCAGTTGTCAGGGTAACATATTTACATATCAGGGAATGCAGTTGCTAGGGGATACAGGTAGTGGGTTAGGGTCAAAAGTCCTCTCAAGGGGCTTCTAAACTACCTAGGTGAACAAACAGGTACAGAGTCTTTCAGGGACTAACTTCTAAGTTTTAAGAGGTAGTTGTCAATTAACAGAGGTAAAACAAAAGAGGTACAGTGACTCAATATTTCTTTGATTAGTTATGGTGGACTTAAAGGTAGACAGACAGGAGAAAGCAGGAAGCCCGTCTCTAATAAACAGGTTGTTTATAACCACCGGGGCGCTTCTCTGGACAAAGTGCACTCATTGTCTCCGGCTCCTATCCTGTGGGCCATATTTGCCTTGTCTTGTCTTTCAAGACACAGGGAAGCTCACAGATTTTGAGATACCGAGAAGCCTTCCTGGAAAACATCCCTACCAGAGATTTGAGAGCTCTCCCATTAGCAGCCTCTAATAAGTGAACAATTGAGTTCACGCATGCCTTCAGGGCAAAACCCTGCAAATTCCTGTTTCTGTCTTTAATATAGTAATACTGGGTTATACAATAGAATAATCTATGAGCCACATTTTATTAATTCCTCAATCATATCTTCCAACATTATTTCACTTAGCATATTGTCCTCATGCTTCATTCATGTTGCATATTGCAGAATTTGTGTATTTTTAGAGACTGAATAATATTTCATTGCGTGTATGTACCACATTTATACTTCTTTTGTCCAATTTATTCCTATTTTATTCTTTTTGATGCTACTGTGAATGGAATTGTTTTTAAAATTTTATATCAGATTTTTATTGGTAGCATATATAAACACAATTGATTCTTGCATATTGATCTTGTATCCTTAAACCTCACTGAAATCATTTATTAGTTTGTGTAGTTGTTTTGGTGTGAATTTTTTAGTATTTTTTACGTACAATATCAATGTCATCTGTGAATAATGATAGTTTTACTTCATTTCTAATCAGAATGCATTTTTTCATCCCTCCCTCTGCCCCTCCCTCCCTTCTTTCTTTCCTTCCTTTCTTCGACTAGAACCACCAGTAGGGGCCTAGAACCACAAGGTTGATAGAAGTGGTGAGAGTGGGCATCCTCGCATTAGTAAGAGGAAAGGATTCAATCCTTTACCATCAATTATAATACTGGCTATAGTTTTTTTTTCTGTGGTCCTTCATATTTGGCAGAGGAAATAAGGAAATACCTTTTTATTACTGGTTTGTTCAGTGATTTTATCAGGAGTGAACATTAGATTTTTTTTTCAAATGCTTTTTCTGCATCTCTTGGTATGACCAACTGTCATAGTTTGCCTAGGACTGTCCTGATTTTAGCACTGAAAATCCTGCATCTTGGGAAACTGTCAGTCTTAGACAAACCAATATGATTTTTCACCCTAGTGTCTGAGATGATTGTGTAGTTTTTGTCTTTTATTTCATTAATATGGCGTGTTACGTTACAGATGCTTTTCAACTTACTATGGAGTTATGTCTCAGAAACCCATTGTAAATGGATAACTTATGATATTTTCCACTTACAGTGGGTTTATTCAGGCATAACCCCATCATGAAGTCAGAACGTAGTGAATGTGTATCACTTTTGCACCATTGTAAAGTCAAAAAATCGTTAAGTCGAACTATTAAAAGTTGGAGACTGTCTATATTTGATTTTCAGATGTTAAACCTGTCTTGTATCCTTGGGATAAATCCCACTCAGGGTATCTAATTCTGATGTTACTGGATTTGGTTTACTAATGCTTTGTTGAACATTTTAATGTCTATATTTATAAGGGATATTAGTCTGTAGTTTTCTTTTCTTATGTCTTTCAGTTTGGTATCACAGTAACACTAGCCTCATAGGATGAATTGAGAAGTGTTCCTGCCTTTATTATCTGTAAGAGTTTGTGAAGGATTGGTATTATTACCTTGTTAAATGTATTTGATAGAATTTACCAGTGAAAGCATCTGGGTTTGGGTTTTTCTGTCTGGGAATTTTTTGAACTACTAATTCAGTTTCTTTACTTGTCATAGGATCTATTCAGGTTCTCTGCTAATTTTTGGGTTAGTTTTGGCAATTATGTCTTTCTAGGGATTTTTGTTCATTTTGTCTAGGCTATTTAATTATTTGGAATATAGTTCGTAATATTCCTGTATATGCTTTTAATTTTGCTATGGTTGGTTGGTAGTGATATCCTTCTTTCATTTTAATTTTGATAGCATGTGTCCATTCTTTTTTACTTGGCTATTCTAACTAAAGGTTTATTGATTTCATTGCTCTTTTCAAAGAAACAAGTTTTGATTAAATTAATTTTTTTCTATCGTTTTTCTGTTTTTGATTTTCTTCTGCTTGCTTAGGGTTTAGTTGGCCTTTCTTTTTCTAGTTTCTTAAGATAGAAACTTAGGTTATTGATTTGCAAACCCTGAATTAGCTCCATCTCATATATTTTGATATTCTTTTTAAACCTTTTCATTCAGTTTAAAATATTTTTTAATTTCTTTCATGATTTTGTTTGGACCCATGAATTATTAAGACACATGTTGTTTACTTTCCAAATATTTGGGGGTTCTCGGAATTTTATTCTGCTATTGATATCTAATTTTTTTGTAGTGGAAGAACATGCTTTGTTTTTTTCATTTTGAAATTATTGAGACATTTTTATGGCCTAGTACGTAATATATTCTCCACATTGTATGATTTGTGCTAGAAAAGAGTATGTATTCTGCAATTGGTGGGTAGAATGTTCTGTAGATGTCAACTAGGTGAAGTTGATTGATAGTGTTCAAGCATTTCATATCTGTACTGATTTTCTATCTAGCAATTCTAATTATGAGAGTGAGATACTAAAATCTCTATTATTTTTGAAGTATCTGTTTTTCCTTTCAGTTCTGTCAATTTTTGCTTCATGTTTTTAGAGCCCTAGTAGTGTTAGGTATGTATACATTTATAATTGTTTTGTCTTCATGATGAATTGAACTTTTTATCATTATGAAATATCCCTCTTCCTCTCTCATATTATCTTAGTTTAACCACTCCAGTTTTCTTGGGCTTACTGTTTAAATGCCATCTGTTTAAATACCATCCTTACTGTTTAAATACCATCCTTTTATTTTCAACCTCTTTATTTTTTGAATCTAAAGTGTGTCTTGTAGACAGCATGTAATTAAATGCTTTTGGGAAAAAATACCATTATCATTTTTGTTTAGAGGGCTTAATCTGTTCACATTTAATGTTATCATTGATAGCAGATTTGTGTCTGCCATTTTGCTAGTTATTTTTCATGTTTCATTTATTTTTCATTTCTTTGTTCATTCTCTACTGTATCTTTTGGAGTTAATAGGTATTTTTCAGTGTATCACTTGAATTCCTTTGTTAGTTTTTTTAACTATGTTTTTTGAGTTATTTTTCTTAGGTTTCTTTAGAGATTACAATATGTCATAATTTGTTGTAATCTTCAGATTAAGACTAATTTAATTATGGTAACATAAAGGAACTTGGCTTCAATATAGTTCCATTATCTCTTTCCTGTCTGTTATTATTATCATATATATTTTTATGTGTTATAAACTCAACAATACAGGTTTATAATTTGTTTTGCAATTGAATGTCTTTTAAAACAGTTAACAGAAGAAAAATATATTTAAACAGTCTTTTATATATACTCATATATACTTTTTATGGTGCTCTTTATTTCTTTGTATGGATTTGAGTTGCAGTCTGGTTATATTCTTTCATTCTAAAGAACTTTCTTTAGGATTTCTCATAAGGCAGATCTGTTTTAAATGAATTATCTTAGTCTTTGGTTTTCTCAGATGTTTTTTATTTTGCCTTTATTTTCAAAGGATAGTTTTGCTGGGTATAGAAATCTTGGTTCACAGGTTTTTTGTTTTTTTTTCTTTTTCTTTTCAACATCTTGAGTATGTCATCCCCTGCTTCCTGATCTCCATGTTTCTAATAAGTTGTTTTACTCTTGTTGCTTTCAAGATTTTCTCTGCTTTTGGCTTTCAGCATTTTTATTATGATGTGTCTAGGTGTGGATCTCTTTGTGATTGTCCTACTTTGGTTTGGTTTCATTGAATATCTTGAATCTGTAGATTGATGAATACTTTTCAACAATTTGGTAAGTTTGACCATTATTTCTTCAAAAAATTTTCTGCCACTTTCTCCTTCTCCTCTTCTTCTGTTACTCTTATATATATATTTTTTTAAATATTATTTGTTTTTACTTGATTGGATTAAGGAATATGTTACTCTTATTACATATACATTAGTATGCTTGATGGTATTCTGTGAGTCTCTGAAGCTTTGGAGATTTTTAACATTTTTTTCTCTGTTCTTCAGAATTGGTAATTTTGGTTGATATATGTTCAAGTTCACTGATTCCTTCTGCCATCTCAAATCGGCTGTCGAGTTCTACTAGTGAAGTTTTAATTTTAGTCTTGTACTTTTCAACTCCATAATTTCCATTTGATTATTTCTTATAATTTCTATATCTTTATTGAGATATTCTCAATATTATGATTCGTAATTGTCATACCTTTAATTGCTCAAGCATGGTTTCCTTATTTGGAGATAAAATGAAACTTTAGATAGAGGATGGTACTTAAAGTATGTACTACATCTTAAAATGATATTTTATTAATATTTCATAATATTCATGAAAGTATGTTACTCATAAATGCTAAATTTAATTCGATAGTTTTTATTTAAATATAATTAATTGCTTGTAAGAATAGAGTCTCCATTTAAAAAATTTAAAAAGCTAATAATTTGCTTATAATTACTAATATTTATTGATACATAGGATCAGTGTACATTTAAAAGACATGTTATTAATTCTGAAATATTAGGTCACTTTCTGACCTGGTTATATAGTGTAATGTCTACTTGTTTGTGTATGCTTCCTGCTTTTAACCAGTTCTCTTATGGTAGGTGCTAAGGAGTAGAAAAAAAAACAGAAGAAGCCTAAAAGAATGATATAATGTGTTAAAATGATTGCAAAATATCAAAATCTTCATATCAGCTTGTACACTTAATAATATAGTATTAATTCATTTTAGGTTCTTGGGAGATCATAGTAAAAACATGGTAAATGCTATCCCTGTTCTCATGGAACTTACATTCTGGTAGGGGCAGATATTAAACATCTAAACAAATAAGGTAAATTTAGAATGATAAATACAGTGAAGAAATCAAAATAGGGTAATGTGACATCATCAGAGAATGATGAGGGAGTCACATGTAGATAGAATATAATTTGGGGCAGGAGGGCAGTGAAAGAAAAGTCTCTCTGTAAGGGTGATACTGAGGGTGAGTTCTGCATGGTGGGTGAAGAGGATTCATTATGTTGACAGTATGGAAGAATCTTCTAGGCAAGAGAACAGGGATTGCAGAGACAAGAATAAGCCTTAGTGTATTGTAGAAATAGGGCCAGTGTGGCTGGAGCTTAGCAAGCCAGTGAAGGAAAGATAAGGGATGAGAGAGGTCAGAGAGGTAGGCTGAGATAGCCCCAGGATGATCTTTATATAGACCATGTTAAAGAGTTTAGGGTTTTATTCTAAGTGTGGTGGGAACCCATAGGAAAAATATTGCAATGGCTTTCATTCTTGGCTAAAGAATTAATTTACAGGTCAGTATATAATTTCTTTTCTTTAACAGTCAGAGTATGAGTAAATATATGTAGAATTAAAAAAATGATTTATAAAGTATAACAAGGAAAATAACCTTTTCCTCATGTTTATTCTTTGAAATTTAACTACCTAAAAATAAAATACTAATAATCTATAAAACTTTAAATTTGTAGTATAGTTATTACAATGCAAAGATTCTTGTAATAACAACTTGAACCAGTTTATGTTAGATTATAAAATTATACTTTCAACTGTTTATAATTATGGAATTAAAGTATAGAGATAACTTTATGTAATTGTATGATGACTGACTTTCTTTCTCTTTTCTTTTTTTTTTTTCTTTTGGAAACAGCGCCTTACTCTGTCACCCAGGCTGGAGTGCAGTGGCCTGATCATAGCTCACTGTGACTTCAAACTCTTGGGCTCAAGTGGTCCTCCTGTCTCAGCCTTCCAAAGCTAATTTTTAAATTTTTTTTATAGAAATGGGGTTTCACTGTGTTACTCAGAATGATCTCAAACTCCTAGCCTTGAGCATTCCTTTTGCCTTGGCTTCCTAAAGTGTTGGGATTACAGGCCTGAGCCACCATGTCTGGCTTGACTTTCTAAATAATTTGGTACATAAACATGTTTTTTCTTTTACTATTTCACTAATAAAAACAGCCACAGTTAATTTTCTATGGTATAGTTAATATTAAAATAATTTTTTGTTTTACTTCAGATTAGACAATGTGGAATATAATCCCTCAGAGTTTTATGTGAATAAAAATTTTGAAGATTACGTTTTCAAAGTATTGCTATTTATTAAGAAAACAAAACTTATGGTTTGTATAGTGAAGAATACCTCCAGTGTTTCCCCTTACAATGCTTTATGTATATATTTAATATTCAAAATATGCCCTTTTCTAAGGAAACCAGATATGTTTGAAATATACTAGAGACATCAAATCAACCTAGATATATATGTAATTTGGAAGGAATTTTTAAATTACTCTAATTTTGTGTTAATGAATTATAATATGCATTTGAATATATTTCTTGCCCTTTTATTCACTAGCACATCTATTCTAACGACATTGAATATCATATTTATGGTTGTTAAAAGATGCTTGCTTTTTTTTCCTAAATGATTTAAAGTATCTTAAAACAAAGGCCACATATGTATTGGAGATAATCAAATAGAAGAAGGAAACCAGGAACAAGAAAAAGTTGAGTCAGAGGCTAACATTGTTCCTTGTTCTGTGCCAGGACACTGTTTTGAGAAGTGTATATACATTGGTGATCCAAAGTGCTATGGCCCAGCTCTAATGGAGCTTATATTCTAGTTTTTATTGGTGGGGTAGATAGAAATATTTACAATAAACATATAAATAAAAACCACACCTTGTACTTTATTACAGAGGAATGACATTAAAGCTGATTTGGGGCAGGGCAAAGTAAATTAAAAAATATTCTATTTATTACCTGATATCTTTAGTATTCTTGACATGTTTCATTTAAAAATAGGATAAAACTATTTGTTTTGGTTCCCAAACTAGCACATATTAATTTGCATTGTTGGGGCCGGGCGCCTGTAATCCTAGCTCTCTGGGAGGCCGAGGCGGGCGGATCACTCGAGCTCAGGAGTTCGAAACCAGCCTGAGCAAGAGCGAGACCCCCGTCTCTACTATAAATAGAAAGAAATTAATTGGCCAACTAAAAATATATAGAAAAAATGAGCTGGGCATGGTGGCGCATGCCTGTAGTCCCAGCTACTCGGGAGGCTGAGGCAGGAGGATTGCTCGAGCCCAGGAGTTTGTGGTTGCTGTGAGCTAGGCCGACGCCACGGCACTCACTCTAGTCCGGGCAACAGAGTGAGACTCTGTCTCAAAAAAAAAAAAAAATTTGCATTGTTGGATTATAAAGTTGACCAAGAAACAAAACCAAAAAACTTCTCTAATCTGGTATTTTATATGGTCCCCAACCATTTTGGCACCAGGAACCAGTTTCATGGAAGGCAATTTTTCCATGGGTGGGCTGGAGTAGGGGGGCAGAGCTCAGGTGGTGATGTGAGTGGTGGGGAACTGTAAATACTGATGAAGCTTTGCTCCCCCACCCTCCATTCATCTCCTGCTGGGCGGCCTGGTTTCTAACAGGCCATGGACTGACTGTTACCAGAGGACAACAGGTCTATAGGCTTCTATTTAGCCATCATCAGTGCAAATGAGGAAACTTAAAGTGGCATTGTGGTAGATTGATTATACAGCCATTAAATAAATATACAATCATTAAATAAATGATTTAAGAAAAAATCATGAATTGAGGGTAAAATAAGGAAGTAACATAGTGATTATAGAAGTAATGTTAAAACTCAGAATGTTTTGGATTTTTTCCTGTACTTGAGGGCCAGAGTCCTAATGTTTTCATGAGTACACTTTCCAATTTGAATCATTTTATTAAGTACTTATAACCTAGCAGTGGATACCATTTAGGTATATGAAGAAAAAAGTAGGTTTTCCTTGCAAAACTTAATTTTATGTTAAACATGTACTGTTCTAAGCTCTAAGTTTCATGATTTCCTTATTATTATAATTAGTAAGAACTTGAAAGTATATTAATTTTAAAAAGGATTAATGAATAATTTTCTACTTTTGTTCTCTGATAGTATACTTAAATAAGCTTTCATAGTGAGTTCATTTTTTATGTTTTATTTTATAATATGAATGAGTTGAGAGTGTTCCAGAAAGTCTGCTTTCATGAATTTTTACTTAATTTTTGGAAGTGAAGGTGTAGTTCTTACTATGCCATAGCCAAGCATTTAAACTTAATCATGATGTTACTTTACAATGGTAAAACATTTTAAACCTCTCATATATTTCATGGAGTAGGACAGGGTCTGTATCCTTTTCATCCCAGATCATTATGGTTTTATCCTCCTCTAAAAGTTGCTACTGGGTTGAAGTTTAAGTTTTAAGTTGAAGTTTTACCTCATCTGTAACTTTCTGTCATCTTCCTCATCACTGTCATCAGCTGATCTTTAGGTCATGAAGTCTTATCATCACACTGGATAAAAATACCATAAAAAATACTTATACTATAATAATTGTGGTTGCTATGAAGGAATTTCTGTTATTTTTCCCTTTTTACAGATGAGTCCGAGATCTGGAGAAGTTAAATAATATGCTGTGCAGAAAAGAGTTAACATAGTAGGTCTGAGACAGCTATTCTTAGAAAGGTCCGCTTGCAAGGTTGGCTCCTGACTGGCATCTGTGAACTTGGCTCCCACAGTGTTCCCAGTAACTGATAAGGGTGATTCCCTGTGCCTAGACTGTTTGTGCAAATAATATGGTTTATATTGAACACCTGTTTTCCTTCTAGGGGTCTGGAATTTTGGTATACACTAAGGCAGAGAGTGCCTATGTGACTAACCCCAATAAAAACATTGGGTGCTGAATCTCTAATAGGCTTCCCTGGGCAGAAACACTGTACACATATTGCTGTATTTTTGTTGCTGGTGGAAGAGTAAGCTCTGTGTGACCTCTCATGAGAAGGAGAGATCATAAGAAAGTCTGTAGATGGATTCCTCCAGATTCTACCTGTGACTTTCCCTTGTGACCTGCTGTGTATTCTTACTGTAGCCATGAGAACAGCTTTATGCTGAGTTCTGTGTGTCCTCACAAATCTTCGAACGTAGAGTTGGTCTTGGAGACCCTGATGTACCTTTCCAGACTCAAAGAGATTCTGCCCTGCTGAGGCTGAAGATTTATGTTTTAATCTTTGTGGAAGAGGTTTATTTCCTTTTGCACAGTGCTTAGTGTTCCAGGTGTAATGGAGACGATGGCATGTAGTCCTTCTGATAATAATAAGCATGCATTTCTTCATTCATTCATTCATTCATCATGTATTCTACAAAGCCATGAGTGCCTATGTTCTGGGCTCTGGGAGGAAGCCTAAACCTTGGCTTATTAGGTAAAGGGAGGTAATCCTAAGTCTTGTTTAGGACTCAAACTGAGAGACTAGGTGTACTTTTGTCCCCTAGTTTCTTCTGTAGAGATCCTTTTTAACTAGCATCATGAAAAAGGTTGTGTTTTGATTCCAGGTAGTTCTTTTACTTGAAATATGGGTAAACATTAATTAGAGAATAAGACCTATATCTGAGAATCTCTGTTTCTTGATAATCCAGAGCTTCAGGCCAACATTTCTTTCTAAAAAAACAAATAAGATCAACACTTAGGAGAGCAAAGGAGAAAGAGAATTGCTAATACTGTCACTTTCTCCCTAAGGCCTTCAGAATTTTTATGAGAGAATTAGTGAGTTAAAGAGTTCAGTAATACACACAGAAACTTTTTTTTGGAAAGGGAAAAAAACTATATACTTACATAGATAAGATATATGTAATTTCCTTTTAATGTATTTTAAGACTTCTAATCAGCACATGTTATGAGCCAGTAAAGAAGTAGGTAGAAAAATTTCTCTGAGTGGATTGGGAGAGGTTCTGAGTGATTGTTTCTTAGTTTTTTTTTTT
>VBSM01000483.1:15162751-15187102 GCA_008086735.1 Cheirogaleus medius
GAAGTAAAAAACCAAAACGGGCAAAAACACCCGGCGGGCCGGATAAATGTCCTCTGCTGGCTGCATGTGGCCTGCGGGCCGTAGTTTGAGGAAGGCTGCCTATTTATTGATTTTCTTCTAGAATAAATACACTTTAATGGATTCAAATCCTATCAAACCAGAATACTAAGAAGATTCTAGTAAAGGGCAGTTCTTTGCTGCTTTCTTTTTAAATCATGAATGTGAAAAAGTTGGCAAAGATTAGAATTATCCTGCACTAGGATTTTTAGAAAGGCAATTGGACTGGCAATTTATTTATTTATTTATTTATTTATCCCTCCTTAAAAGAGAAAAGATTCTCCCAATTTGCTTTGTTGAACAGACCTAACTAGATTTTAGATTTTGCTAATGACTGGAAATCTGCCATACATCCTTATCACTTTTAGCTCCAGCCTCCTCGACTACCTTAAGCCAGTTGAAACAAAGTCTTTAAAGTCTTTTATGTATCTTTTCTTGGGTGAACAAGAGGCATCTACAATCAAATTTGAGACTTTTCAAACATCTGAGCAGTGGTAGGGGCTTAATCCTTGACTCTGTTGCTTTTTCCCCTAACCTACACCTCCTTATCCATGTCCTTTTGTCTGGTTCTTACTTGATTTGGAAATTTGCTTATTCACAGAATATACATGGGTAGACACGTTTATTTCCACAATTTAATATATCTTACAGATTGTTCCTTGAGTAAGTCTGGGAACAAATACTCATATAAATGTAGGGTTATTGATTAATATTCAGACCTTTATTGCTTATCGTCAGCCCTGAGATACATTGGATTTTAAGATGTGCTTAATGTGATCACTTCCTTCATATACTTACTCTGACCCTTAGTATTGCTGCCTCAGAATTTAAGCATATGTGAAATAGTAACAGATTAGGAAGATAAAAATAGTCAAAGGGTTTAGCTAGGCAGCAATATCATTTTTAGCTCTATTAGTTGACTGTGGGCAGCCAAGTCAGACTGATTTTGTTTTATTGTCTCTATTTTCATCAAGTCTTTAAATAACTAAAGTTTGATTATTTACAGTATTTTTAGATGATACTTTCCTGGTAGATTTTCACCATCATAAAACAGGTTGAAGAAGTCACCATCAGTTAGGTTATGCCTGGAAACCTGGGTAGTCTAGTTCTTTAGTTGAAGACTAGAAAAGCCAAAACATGCCTGGCAAAGAAAGCATCAAAATATCTTAAACAGAACTTAAATGAAGTCACAAATTATCAGAGTTCATTTCTTACCTATGTCATAAATGTGTGTGTGTGTATGTGTATGTGTACAGTCATGTGCCACATAACGTTGTAGTCAACAACCAGTTGCATATATAATAATGGACCCATAAGATTATAATACCGTGTTCTTACTGTACCTTTTCCATGTTTGGATATGATGAGATACACAAATATTTACCATTATTTTACAGTTGCCTACAATATCCAGTATGGTAACATGCTGTTTAGGTTTGTAGCTGAGAAGCTATAGAGTATTTCTGTTACCCAAGAAAGTGCCCTTTTAGAAGGATTAAATCCTTCCAACTGATCTGTTTTCTGTTCCTGTAGTTTGATGTTTTCCTGAACACAATATAAATGGAATCACCCTCTCTCTTTCTGATCTGTTAGGTTGTTTAGTTATAGTTGGTACGATAACAAGTAAGATAACTGACCCCTGTGCTGATACAGCTTGCTCACAAATTAGGAATTGTATTAAGAAGCTGTTAACTCAGAGAAAAATTAACACAGCCTGTTGCAAAATGGTAGAAAAGAGAGTTTGTCAAAGGATTAGTATAGTATTCAACTTTCATGATGTATTTAATAAGAACCAATTTATGGGAACAGTTTTCACACTTTAGATGGGAAACTAATAAAATCAAATAACTGTTTTTAACCTCCTTATTTAGACCTGAGTTGTACAAAACTAGATAATTCATAATCCTTCTTTCATGGACACATTTAAATAATTAGCCCAAGCAAAGCTGTTGTTTAATAATATAGCAAACATGCATGAATCCATCTTTCACCATGAGAACTAGAACCTTGACAAGAACTCATATCACATTTACCCTAGTGTGTCTTAATATAATTTATATTAAAATCTTTAATAGAATTTTGCTTGTGTATACTTCTAATTAGATGTCACCCTCCCCCCCAACCAAGTTTTTAGGAATGGAAGAGGAAAATAACTTTTGCCAGTCTCTTGTTTTTCAGTTTTGTTTTGGTTTCTATTGTTACAACCTAAAAAAATTTTTGGATATAGTCAAATTTATTAATCTTTTGTCTTTTGCTTTCTATGTGTCATCTAATAATTTTTCCTTAACTGTGAGTTCATGAAGATATCCTATATTTCTTTCTAATTTTAAGAAACATTTCCCATATTTAGATATTTAGTACACCTGAAGTTTATTTTGTGAATGGTAAGAGGTAGTGATTAATTTTTTAAATCCTATGTGGATAATCATTTGTCCCAGCATCATGTATTAAAAAACTCTTTTTCCCATTGATTTTAATGCTATCTCTGTCCTTTATTAAGTTTCCAATGTTCATGGGTCTTTTTCTGGCTTCTGTATTGGTGTATTTGACTATATCTGCACCATTACCTATTGTCCAATTATTTTTGGCTAGATAGGGCATTTCTTCAGGAGAGTCTTGGCTGACTTTGCCTTTGGTTCTTTCACATACATTTTACTATCTTTGTCAAGTTATTTTATAAATCTGTCTTGAGATTTTTGACTGGAAATATATTGAATTTCTAGATGAGTTTGGTGAGAATTGACATCTTTAAGATATCGAGTATTCTTATCAATGAACATGGTATATCTCCATATATATAAGACTTTAATTTCTTTAAATTCTTGCAAGAGGGAATGGAAAAAAGAGTAGCTTGAGAGGAAAACGATAAATTCAAGACAGAGTTTCAAGAAGTAATGATCAACAATGTTAAAGGCATCACAGGCATCAGGTCATATGAAGGCAGAAATGTATCCATTAGATTTTGCTAAACTTCTATAGAAAGAAGAATATTTGAGACATTAGGAAGTGGAGACAGAGTATAGAAGATTTCTTTTTTAGAACCTTATCTGAGAAAGGAAGGAACTAGAGTGGTAGCTGGAGGAGTACGTAGTATTATGGAAGAAGTCTTTTCCATTTTTAAGATGAGAGGGTCTTGTAAATGTTTGTATGTTGAGGGAAAGGAGCCAATGTTAAGTAAGAGAAGGCTAAGGAAAAGGAGGGAAGATTGAGCAAGGCTCAAGATCCGGTGCATAAGTCAACAGATTAACCTTTGAAAGAAGGAGAGATATTTGAGGAGGTTTGGGAGTTAAAAGTAGGGCTTAGGATGTTTGGATGTGTATTGATACTAAGTTTGTGGGGTGAGGTAGTAGGAAGATAAGTCTAATAGACAATAATATATCATTAACATTGTTTTATAGTAGTCTTTTGGGCTAATTTTCTTTTTCAAATTTGATTTTACACTTCTGGGGAGCAAGGATTATTATACCTTTAGCCACTTACTAAAAACCCGTTGGTTGTTTGAAATGTAGCCAATAATATGGAACATAGGCTATGTAGGTGGGCTCTGTTCTTACTGAATAATCGTTATTTAGTGGTGACTTAAAATTTTATATTTGATAAAAACTTCTGATTCTTCAATAACCTAGAAACAATTTCTTTATTGTGTTCATTTTGTAAATGTGTGTCATTAGGCTTTGGAAATGATTTGTTTTAATTAATATTTACTGTCTGAGTCACACCTATTTTGGGCAAATTGCTTTTTATAGAATTATATTAATACTGTCTTTTTTCCACTCCCACTAGTAGTTCCAAAGAACTGCTGGGTTCAAATTTTAGCTCTTGCGAAGTTGTGAAAATAGTGAAGGATGCTTAGACTACTTAACATTCAAATTGTAAGTAAAATTTATTTCTGCTATTATTATGTAAAACAGAATTTGGAGATTGTCATTACATTATAATAGTGAGCTTTAGTATGATGGGACTGTGGATTTTTCTTAATTTTCCTTTTTAAGATACAAATACTTTGTATTCCATTTTATGTTCATAAGATCAAAAAGGAGACTGATAGTACTGATCAATCAATAGTAATGAGATGAA
The DNA here is from genome assembly GCA_008086735.1 of Cheirogaleus medius. Lineage (NCBI taxonomy): Eukaryota > Metazoa > Chordata > Mammalia > Primates > Cheirogaleidae > Cheirogaleus > Cheirogaleus medius. The sequence goes on from VBSM01000483.1 coordinate 15,166,886, forward strand.
ATTTCTGCTTTTTGTCAGGTATTTCATTTTATTGTGGAAGTTTATGAGAATTCTTTATTATTTTATTTCCGTATCTGTATGATGCCAGTAGTTAAACTTAATATAAGGGCATAATATTCATGAAATGACTTAAGAGAAATGTATATTCTTTTCTCTTCAAATATGCTTAATTTTTCTGTATTCTTTAATTTTGACATGAAAAAATTCTGTTAGAAATAAATGTCTGTTCTTTCTCTTTGTGAAAATTTTAACATACCAAAATCAAATAAAAAATAACTTTTTAGGAATTATTTAATGTATAAATCCAGATACATATATTGACATTCAAGGGGAAAAAAGCTTAAGAGGTTAGGTTAAGAGGTTACTTGAAGCCATTTGCTATACTGCATTTTGAACTAATATTGTGGAAAGAATGATAAAGTAATATCAAAGGCATTCCAAGTGGTTTTACTACTTTATTTTTTAACTATTTGAAATTGTAAACCATTCAGATTAATCTGTCTTACAGAATATTCAAAGTATGAATACAAAATGAGATTGCTGCCATAAACAAAGGACACTTCTGATTATATTATTCAACCAACCAACCAACCAAGTGAGCCAAAGAAGAATGAAATATTTACGAATCAATGAATCTTTTAATTTGTTAATAGTTTTAGAAGTTGTTTCAGTCCAGCACTCTCACTCTGTTGTCCAGGATCATATGCAGTGGCTCACTGCAGCCTCAAATTTCTGGGTTCAAGTGATCCTCTTGCCTCAGCCTCTACAGTAGCTGAGACTATAGGCATGAGCCACCATGCCCAGATGACTTTTAAAAATTTTTTGTAGAAATGAGGTTTTGCCGTTGCCCAGGCTGGTCTTGAACCTCTGGCCTCAAGTGACCCTCCCACCTTGGCTTTCCAAAGTGCTGGAATTACAGGTGTGAGCCACCACCCCTGGCTAGTCCAGCACATTTATGTTCAGTGCATCAAAGATTTTTAACATTTCTACTAACATATTTCAGGAAGAAAACTACGTCTTCATAAAGGGAGAAAGTTGTACATTTTATCTCCTAGAATATAAATATCATACTACCACCTATGTACAATAGCTTGTTAAGAACTTAATATGTTCATGGACTTGAATATTAACTCTTAATAAGTAGAATACTCATTACTGCCCTCTTTTGACACAAGGCTGCAGAAGCTTTTTTGATAGTTAAAACAGTGTTAAAAATTAGATAGCAAGATACATTATGCTTTATATCTTTCCTGTATATTTTTTATAACTTTTCAAATTCTTCTTTTTAGGCTCTCTGGTTAATCATCTTTAGAAGACTGGATTTCTGGATATCTACTCCACTCCATCTCTGTTGACTTTTAAAACACGATAATGCAAACCTATAATACTGGCAATCATCCATGAACGTTTAATTACATTGATCAATAGTGTTTGAAGCTTCCTCAGGGAATAAACAATGACATCAGCAGTGGTTGACAGTGGAGGTTCTATATTGGAGCTTTCCAGCAATGGAGTAGAAAATCAAGAGGTTAGGCATCCAATGTATTACATGTTTGTTTTGTTCATAGAAAAAAATGCATGAACTAATTTTGAAATTAATGGGAAACAGGTATTTGAGAATAGAAATGTACAATACATGAAATTGTACGTGTACATGTCGTGTATTCTCATATAATTTAGGTAATAGAACGTTGAGGAAAATACTACAGGGCTCACCTGAGTTGACAGAACATGCATACATTAGAATGAACTTGGAGGAAAGAAATGGAAAGAAAAAATAGTATTAGTTGAGAGATAAATTTAAATCCCTGATAAAATCCATTGTCTTGAATTATAGAGTGTGTAGGTGTATACAGTACCTAAATACCTAAATTAGATTCATCTTCAGTTAGAATATTGTATCTGCTTTACTTGGCATCTTTATTTTTTGGTTATTCTATTATATCTAAATCAGTATGGAGATCCATTGTATTTTAATCTCATATACACTTAAGAATTTAGATAATTAGTAACTCAGAAAATAAATTCAGGTTTTGAAATTTTACATATTAGAATTTTGAATCAGTAGCAGATGAGAATAGAAAAAAATGGTACCAGAAATACATGGCCTTCCAGGTCCTGGCTTCTGTTCCTGCCATTCAGTAAAGTGTGAATATTGGAAGGGATTGAAATAATAATATAATAGTGCTGACATAATAATGGACAAGTATTTGGTCAGAGATGAGGTAGGAAAATGGCGAGTTTTCTGTATTAAAAAAGTCTGTTTTCTCTATTTTCTGTGAAAGATGCTGCTGTTACTGGTGCTTGGTACCAGTATAATGATATAGTGGCATGCTTTAGAAACAAGTTAGGACATCAGTCTGTGTATCCTGGAGTCTGAATTCTTTTCCTTTCTTGCTTGATGTCTGTTTAGTCTTTCAAGATCCAGACAGGCAAATTTAGTGGGAATAGAGTAAAGTAAAGGTACTCCTTTTCTTTGGTTGGTAGACTGGATAACTCCTAAATGTTTCTTTTGTATTCAAATCCAAAACTGGTTCAAAGTCCAGTAAGAGAAGCCACAGAAAAAAACCTACTTTTCCCCCATATTCAATATCTATTTCATCTTTTAAAATTCATTTTCTGAATGATCACCTTTAGGTATGATTCACCAAAGAGATCAGGGACTTGGGAAACTGCCATCCCCTCCTATATAACCCAGACCAAATATTGCTTCTTCCTCAAAGCGCTTTCTCTCTGTCCTATAGTTTTGCTCTGTTGGCATTTAACCCTGTGAAGGGAATCACCAAGAGCAATAGGCAGGATATATTTACCTTGATAATGATACCTTATATTAAAAGGTATCATTATTAATATGAGGGAAAAGAGGACCACAATTTGTTTCTGAAGATTCCTTATATTTTTCTTCCTTTTACATGGAACCCCAAGTGTTCATGTTCAGGAGAATTTATTATCATGGAAGAAAGAATCTGATAAATGAAATGACTTTACCAAGTTATTACTGACTAGTGATTTAGGTGATAGTTTTATAGAGTGGTCACATTTTATGGAGGAAGTCAGAAGAAGAGTGTACCCTCCATGGGGATTTTAGGTAGTGTGGCACTAGAATAGGGGAACTATTCTTGGGGAATTTTTTTTTTCCTTTTTTAATTTTTTCCAGCATATTATGGGGGTACAAATGTTAAGGTTACATATATTTCCCTTGCCCCCCACTCCACCCTCGAGTCAGAGCTTCAAGCATGTCCATCCCCCAGTTGGTGCGCATCACATTCATTATGTATGTATATACCCATTCCCTCCCCCCACACCTGCCTGACACCCGATAGATGTTATTTCTATATGTCCACTTATGTGTTGATCAGTTAATACCAATTTGCTGGTGAGTGCATGTGGTGTTTATTTTTCCATTCTTGGGATACTTCACTTAATAGAATGGGTTCCAGCTCTATCCAGGAATATATAAGAGGTACTATTACGGGGTATTTTAATTAGGACAGTCAGAGAAAGTTTTTCTGAAGAATTGACATTTTAGTTTAGAGCTAAATGAAGTGAGGGATGGGGCCATAGCAATATCTGGCAGAAGAGAATTCCAGGAAGGAGTTCTAGGAAGAGAGAAGAGCCACTAATATTAGAAATATATTCTGAATTTACAAAGGGAGATTTGAGGATGGTGGTGTTTGAAACATAGATTTTTGTCTTATGAGCAACTTTTCAGGAATATGTTTTCTATATACAGTAATATCTATACTCTAAAATGTAGCGTGGGGTGAAAAATGACCTGTGAATCTTTTATAATCATAGTCCCAGAATCTGAAGAAAAAAAAGAAAGTTTAAAAAGCGGTAGGCATGTAGAATGTGCAGATCCCGTGCACCCAGGTCTCGCATTGCCCCGGGGCACAGAAGGGATATTCCTGAACTAGCCTACTAAGGTGTGTGTGCCTTCAGGGGCAGATCAGCGTGCTTGAGGGTAACTCTCTTCCCAAGGGGGGGCCTTTTTTAAATAACATTTTTACTGATTATAAAAGTAATACATTTCATAAAATTAGGATTATTCTATTTCTGACAATATCACAAAAATATAAACTATGATCTAGTGAATATACATGCAAAAATTATTTTTAAAATAGTAATAAATATATAAAAGGCAGTTGTATATTAAAAAATTCAACTACCTAATATGGTTTAGATATATAGGGATAATTTATTATTAGAAAATTTTAATATAATTTATATTAGTAGAGAAAAGATTCCTGATGGAATAGGATTTTATAAAATTCAATATCCATTCTTGATAAAAACTTAATATAAATAGAGATGTGTATTACCTTAACGTTACAAAAAATAACTTGTATATCAACAGCCAGCATTCTGTTTAATGGTCAACAGGTAGATTTCTTTAAAATTGGAAAGAAGATAATTATGGTCACTACTTTTATTACTGTTTAATATTTTCCTGCAGTCAGGCAAAATAATAAAACATATATAAATATTAAAAAACATACCAAATTATTATAGTTAGATAATGTGATTATCCACTTGAGAAAACCAGAGGGAATCCACTGAAAACCCATTAGACCTACTACCGTGTTTCCCCGAAAATAAGACCTACCCATAAAATAAGCCCTAGCAGGATTTCTAAGCATTTGTGCAATATAAGCCCTATCCCGAAAATAAGACCTAATGATGGGCATGGCTACGCAGTGTATCTGCACAACCTATGCTTTTCGTCACGAAGTGGTAAAGAAGATGAGCAGCCCTTCTCATCTGCCCCATCATGACAGCTACTATCCCAGAGGTGACCGGAAATGTGCGGGCTCCCTGGTCAGGTCCCGGGCAATGGTTCCAAAGGAAATAGAGTTGCAAGAAATTCAGGATGGAATTCGGGATTTGGAGAGTTATGATGTTCCAGAAGAATATGACTTAACTATATTTGAATAAATGTAGATTGATGTACAGTACTTAAAAAAAATAACACGTCCCCTGAAAATAAGCCCTAGGGTGTCTCCTTGAGGAAAAATAAATATAAGACCCTGTCTTATTTTTGGGGAAACACGGTAATAGTGCTTGGTAGTTTGATTTAGTATAAAAATAACTAGCTTTTCTTTGTAAGGACTGTAATTAGAAGAGATTTTAAAAAATAAGATCCTTTTTAGAAAATTAACAAAAAACCATTAAATGTTGAGGAATAAATGTAAAAGACATATGGGACCTATCTGAAAAAAATTAATGATACTGAAACACATAAAAGAAGGCTTTAACTAACATATACTTTGTACTCAGGAAATATGGGAAGAAGAGTTAATTAATATTGTGGAGAATGTCAATTTATCTCAATTCATATATTTAATTCTATCTGGCAAGTTTGTGGAAAATTGACTATATGGACCTAAAGATCATAGGGAAGAGTAAATATTCAGGAATAGCCAGAGCAATTTTTGAAAAGGAAGTGTATACAGTTGGATCTCTTAGAAATGGGGTATTAATACAGAAAAAAATAAAAATGAGTTTAAGTAAATTTTCAAAAATACAGTAAATACAAGTTCTAGAGGCATTTGCTTCCAGACAAACAAGATTGAGAGTTCTTCCACTTCAGGTTGTGATGGAATAACTGAGACCAGACTTATACTCCTAGCATAAACAACCAGGAAAATCTACAAAACATGTGAAACCATAGTTTTGAAGCACTGGACAATAGGCAGCGTAGCACTCTGCTTCCTGAGAGAAGAGAAGGTCACTTCTGTGATTGTGCTGGCGTATTGCTTAGAGCCACTTTGTGGGCCACAGTGTAGAGAAAAGGAACCCAAGTAGAGCATAACTGTCTCGCTGAATTGAGAAAACAAAATTTGAAATTTGGCGAGGCTAAAACAGGTAATTTGAGGGGTGAGTATGTAAGAAGAAGAAGCTGTTCAGAGAACATTAAAACTCTGCCTTGGGATCCGCTGAGTCTTTGGCTGATACTCACCTGTTCAAGTGTAATATGAAACTCCACTGAAGCCTGGCGCGGAATGACCAGAAAGGATTTAAACTGGCTATTTAACTGAAAAATTTAGAGTTCACTCAGGGCTGGGAAATATTAGAGCTCTAGTCAGCTCAATGGAGAGTCCTTGTTGAATGTCCAGGGCATTCATTAAGGACTCCAGAATGGTAATCCTTTGTATAGTATATAGCTAAGCTAGTCCTAGAAGAAAGCATAGTCCAAACTTGCCCTAAAAAGACTTAAAACTACGAGGGCTGTCCAGAAAGTATCCAGTCATGTAATATGAAAATTACATATTGACAGTGTTGGATCTGTCATAACAGATACTGTTAAGGCAACAAAATGTAGCATCCAACAGTGTAAAATTTATATAAGAGAACCAGATGAAACTTCTAGAGAAATACTATCTAAAAAGAAAAATTCACTGGATGGGCTTAAAAATAGATTAAATACTACAGAAGAAAAGATGGTAAATTTGAAGACAGCAATAAAAATGACATTATCGATTGGACATGGTAGCTCACGTCTGTAATCTGAGCACTTTGAGTCGAATCACTTGAGGCCAGGAGTTCGAGACTAGTCTAAGCAACATAGCAAAACCCCATCTCTACAAGAAATAGAAAAATCAGCTGAATGTGGTGGTGCATGCCTGTAGTCCCAGCTACTTGGGAGGCTGAAGCAGAAGGATCGCTTGAGCTCAGCCCAGGAATTTGAGGCTGCAGTGAGCCATGATGACACCCCTGCACTCTAGCCTGTGTGACAGAGCCATACCCTGTCTCAAACAAAACAAAACAAAACCCTACATAATGAAGCACAGAGAAAAAAAAAAAACTGGGTGGAAAAAAAGGAACAAGGACCCAGTTACCCATGGGCTAATATCAACTGTCTTAACATAGTTGTAATTCGAGTCCAACAATGAGAGGAGGGGAAACAAACAAACAAACAAAAACATATGAAGAAATAATGGCCATAGATTTTTCAAATTCAATGAAAAGAATAAACTCATAGATCCAAGAATTTTAAACCCCAAACATGATAAAGGAGAGAACAAATAGCCAATGAGGCCAGTTTCAGAGAGAAAATCTTAAAAGCAGCCAGAGAAAAAGATTCATTGCATAGAGAAGAACAAAGATAATCACTACAGATGTCTTGTCTGAAACTATGCAAGTCAGAAGATAATGATATCTTTAAAATGCTGAAATAATAAAAACTATCAACCTACAATTACATATCCAGTGAAAATGTCCTTCAAAATGAAGCTTTTGTTTGACAAATTTATCACTAGCATACTTATCCTATAGGAAATGGTAAAATAAATTCTTTAGACAGAATGTAAATGATACCAGATGGAAACTAGGATCTACACAAAAGAATGAAAGCGCTAGAGCAATAGTTAATATGTGGGTAAATATAAAATACTTTTTAAAATCGATTAGAAATCTTTTTAGTATGGTAAGAATACTTAACATGAGATCTCTCAACAATTTTTATGTATGTAAAATCTTTAAAAAATTTTTTAAAAAGACAATTGTTTAAAACAAAAATAATGTATTGTAGAATTTAAATGTGAGGAATTATGATAATAGAACAAAGGATGAGAAGAGGGAATTGGAAGAATACTATTATAAACTTTTTATATTATACATAAAGTAACATTATTTGTATGTATACTGTGATGTTAGCATATTTTAAGATCTAGAGCAATCGCTAAAACAATAAAACAAAGCAGTATAACTAATAAGCCAATATGTGACATAGAATGGATACTAAAAATAATCCAAGAGAAGACAGAATAAAAAGAACAAGGAATAAATGAAAAAAAATTAATGAACAAAGCAACACAGTAGATTTATTTTATTTTTATTTTTAAATTTTAAGATGGTAGATTTAAACCGAGTTTATATCTTGTATCCATTGAAGTATGGAGAAAAAATAAACCCAGTTTATTGATATTAAATGTAAGTATACTACAATTAAAATGTAGATATTGTCAGATTGGGTTAAAAAAACAAATTTATTCAGGTTTCATTCAAGAAATTTAGTAACACAGTTTAAAAATAGAAGTATAGAAATAGGTATATTTCTACATTAAACATAAAAAAGCTGGAGTGGTTTCAGGATAAGACTATTACCAGTGATAATGAGAGACATTTCATAAATAATAAAAGGACCATTTTGTCAAGAATTCCTAACAACCCTAAATGTGAATGCACTCAATATCATAGCTTCAAAATATGTAAAGTATAAACTGACAGAACTGAAAGAAGAAATAGATAAATACACAGGCTAGTTGGAGATTGCAGCATTTCTCTCTCAGTAATTGATAGAACAAGTAGACAGAAAATTGGTAAAGATTTAGTAGACTTGAACAACATTATCAACCAACTTTACCTAATGAACATTTATGGAATATTACCCTGCAGCACCAGAGTACATGTTCATTTCAAGTTTGCATGGATAGTCAACCAAGATAGATCCTATAGTAGGCCATAAAGCATATCTCAATAATATACAGAGAAAACTGTCTGACCAAAACAGGATTAAAATAGAAATTAACAAAAAGATAATTATAAAATCCCCAAATATTTGGATATTAAGCAGCTTCTGTATAACTCATGGGTTGAAAAATAAATTGCAGAGAAAGTTAATATTCATAGTAAATGAAAATGAAAACAGTATATCAAAATTTGAAAGATGTAGCTAAAGCAGTGCCTAGAGGGAAGTATATAGCATCAAATATTTATATTAGAAAAGGAGAAAAGTCTAAAATCATTTAAGCTTTCACTTCAACAAGCTAGAACATGAAGATCAAATTAAACTCAGTGTAAGAAGAAGGAAGGAAATAAGGAATTAAAATCACCAAAGTGGCCAGGCGTGGTGGCTTACGTCTGTAATCAATCCTCTGGGAGGCTGAGGCGGGAGGATCACTTGAGATCAGGAGTTTGAGACCAGCCTGAGCAAGAGCAAGACCCGTCTCTACTAAAAATAGAAAAAAAATTAGCCGGTAGTGGTGGCAAGGGCCTGTGGTCACAGATATCGGGAGGCTGAGGCAGGAGGATCACTTGAGCCCAGGAGTTTGAGGTTATTGTGAGCTAGGCTGATGCCACAGCACTCTAGCCTGGGCAACAAAGTAAGACTCTGTCTCAAAAAAAAAAAAAAAATTACCAAAGTAAAAAATGGACAGATAATGGAAACATTGAAGCAGATGTTAATCCTTTGAAAAAATTAACAAAATTGATGAATCTCTAACTAGATTGCACAAGGAAAAAGAGAAGGCAAAAATTGCTATCAGAAATGAAAAGAGACATTTACTGTAGATAATATTAGCAACATCTTTTTGCCAGTAAACTTGAAAGAAGACAAATTCCTTGAAAGTCATTCCAAAAAGCATAGAGAGCCTGAATGGCCCATCTTAATTACATTTTACATGAATTGAATTTTTATTCAAAATCTTTCCCACAAAGAAAACTCCAGGGTAAATGGCTTTATTAATGATCTACCAAGCATTTAGGGAAAAATAATATCAATTGTACACAAATTCTTTCAGAAAATAGAAAAGGAAGCATTTTATAACTCATTAGTATCAAGTCAGCATTACCCTGATACCAAGACCAGACAAAGATATATGAAAACGAAATTGTAAACCAGTATCCTTTGTGAACATGGAAACAAACATTCTTAATAAAATACTAGCAGTCAAATCCAGCAGCATATGAAAGGTGAGTCCTTTTAAAATTAAATGTGCAGTTACCATATGATCTGGTAATTTGACTCCCAGGTAAATGTGGAGTGGAAAGGAAAAGAAGTGAAGGGATGTTCCTAGGAGCTCCTATAGCTGTATGAAGACAGGTGGATGGATAAACAATTAGTATTTCTGCAATGGAATTTTTACCAATAAAAAGAAATGAACTATTGATACATACAGCAATATATATAAATATTAACAGTAATGTAGTCAAACACAAAAGAGCACAAACTGTTGATTCCAACATGAATTTTAGAAAAGGCACATCTGTAGGTATAGAAATCTATAGGGATAGATTAGTGGTTGCCTAGGCCTGTGTGTGTGTGTGTTTGTGTATGTGTGACTGACTGGTATAGAGGGTGAAAGGGAACTTTCTGGGGTGATGGAAATGTTCTGTTTCTTGACTGTGATGGTAGTTATAGGGATGTCTACATTTGTGAAAATTCATAAGATAAAAATAAGATTTTCATCTGTTAGGTAGATTCTCCCACGAGTTTTATATTATGCAAATGGTATTTCTTTTTAAAGTTTTCAAATTAATCTTTATTGGCTTTAAGTTGTTTTTTTGTTGTTGTTCCAATTGCTATTTTTAAATGAAAAAAAAAGAAATATTTTGATTTTTCATTTTAGCTATACAAGATCATTGTAAAAAACAATGAACTCAGATATACTAAAAAAGTGAAAATTCATCTTTTGTCTGCTTACCTCTTTTACCAGGTTATTAATAATTTAAGGTTTCTTTTTTCAAACTTTTTTTTTTTTTGAGACAGAGTCTCACTCTGTTACCCAGGCTAGAGTGCCATGGCGTCAGCCTAGCTCACAGCAACCTCAAACTCCTGGGCTCAAGCAATCCTTCTGCCTCAGCCTCCCAAGTAGCTGGGACTACAGGCATGTGCCACCATGCCTGGCTAATTTTTCTATATATTTTTAGTTGGCCAATTAATTTCTATTTTTAGTAGAGACGGGGTCTCACTCTTGCTCAGGCTGGTTTCGAACTGCTGACCTTGAGTGATCCACCTGCCTCGGCCTCCCAGAGTGCTAGTATTACAGGCGTGAGCCACTGTGCCTGGCCCAGACTTTTAAATATATTTAAAATATTTGTCTAAGTGGAATGACACAATAGTACTGTTCTGTAACCCACTTTACCTTCTACTTATTTGTATCATGCATATTTTTCTATTCCAACATGTAGCTAACTGCCATAACCTTTTAATTGATGCTGAATAGAGTCTCATTGTATGGATGTATAGATATATGTTAGTTTATTCAGTCTCTTTATGATGCATATTATGTTTTCTTTTCTTTTTTTTTTGGTATTATCAGTATCTAGGGGACTTGTCTTAAAACTGGGTTTTCATAGCTAGCATACCATTTATACTTTGGTGACATATTTATTTGGAATGACCTCTGAGGGATAAACAGTGGGAGGTGGGGGAGGTTAGTCCCCCTAAAGCCTGCCACACTGTATGTTTCAGTTTTTATTAGGTTTTTGAAAGTGGCTTTACTCTTCCACAAAAGAAAAAATGTGGAACAAATTTGTATATTTTTATCATACTCCTGAATTTCATTTCTTTCTACATATTCCTAAAATACATTGATAAAAGGATTGTAATACCACTGCCCTCAGCCACCTCACTGTATTTGTCTTTGGAAACTTATAATAACTGGGGAGCAGTGACTGAGTGCATATAAAAGCACTTTTTAGGTAAACACTGCAGTATTGTACACTTGTCCTGCCTCTTTGAACTAAGAATCTCTCTTTTTGAATGTAAGATTTCAAGATCACTGTTAGTACTTATAATAGGGTTGCCATATAAAATACAGGATATCTAGTTAAATTCAAATTTCAGATAAACAAGCAATAACATTTTACTTTAAGTATGTCCCTAATATTTTGTGGGACATTCTTACATTTATTGTTTATCTGAAATTCAAATTTAACTGGGTAGCTTGTATTTTTTTTTTTTATTTGCTAAGTCTTGCCACCCTAGCTTGTAGGGAATTCAGTAGGTTGTGCCAAGACCCATGGATATGGATATCATGTACTTTAATTATTGTATATTTTGGTGACTTAATCAAAATAATCCTAAGTAAAATAACCTAGTGGAAGTGTTACTTTTTACAATTTTATTTTTAAGCAAAGACTACTGATTTCTTCCTCTTCTATCCCCTTTCTCCAGTAAAATAGCTAACTCCTCTACACAGTACAAGGCAATAGTTATCTGCATATCTGCATGTGATAGCCATTGTTCTCTATCATTTGGCAGAGAAAAAGCTTATGAAGTCACTTGCCATCATAGATTAGCAAGTGTTGAATCTATAAATACCCGTTAATATTAAAATTTGTTGTTTTATCATTCTTTGAACCAAGCTACAAATACTTGCACTTAAATGCCACTTTTGTTTATATGAAGTATAAACATATAAACATGTTTAGGAGGATATAAAAATTGACTAAGATATACCTTGCTCTCAAACGTCTTACTATCTAGTCAAGGAGTTGTATATGTAAACACATAATTATAATACAGGACAATGAACAGTGATAATATTAGGCAAATTGCTTGTTCCAGAAGTAGTTGGGGTGGAAAAATTAATTTAGATTGGGGGATTGTAGAAGATTTCCTGAGACTGTATGAAAAGCCTTTAGTAGATGAAAAGCATTTGGACAGATGTGGAGGCTATAAAGTAACGAGCAAAAGTCATGGAAATATTCTTATGTAGGAATTAGGGGCAATGCCAGTAATAAAGCAGTTTATGTGAAGTAATGTAAGAAATAAGGCTGAAAAGACGGTATAATAGTTTCCTGGGGTTGCAGTAACAAAGTACCATAAACTGGGTGGCTTAAACAACAGAAATGTATTATCTTTCAATTCTGGAGACTGGAAGTTTGAATTCAAGGTGTTGGCTGAGTTGGTTCCTTCTGAGGGCTATAAAGGAGAATCTCTTTCATGCCTGTGCTAGTTTCTGGTAGCTTCAGGTGTTCCTTGGCTTGTAGGTGCTGTTCTCCTTGTATCTTTATGTTGTTTTCCCTCTATTTTGTGTCTGTGTCCAAATTTCCTTTTTCTATGAGGACACAGTCAAATTGGATTAGGGATCATCTTAATTATCTTATCTTAACTAGATCATCTGCAAGGACCCTATTTCTAAATACGGTCATATTTACAGATACCAGGGTTAGAACTTCTTTTTGGGGACACAGTTCAACCCATAACTGGAGGTTTGGAGGTTATATTTCAGAGCGTTAAATTCATTGTTTAGTAGGTTAAACTTTCATTTTAAACAACTGGTGAGTCATTAAAACTTTTTGTGCCAGGAAGTAATAGTTCTGATAGCCCTCCAAAGTTGAGGGCAAATAGATTTGAAGACTATTACTATTGTTACAATATAATAACTGCTGTCACTAATTGAATACTTACTCTGTGCTCTAGCACTATGTACATATTTAATTATTTAATTTTCAGGGGACTTTGTGAGGTATAAATATTAATTATAATCTCTTTTAAATATGAAGGAACTGAGGTTTAGAGAAGAAAACAGTGGGGAGAACAGGAGGAGATAGTGATAATTTGTTCCATTTAGGCTGAGTGCGGTGGCTCACGCCTGTAATCCCAGCACTTTGGGAGGCAAAGGAGGGAGAATTGCTTGAGGCCAGGAGTTGGAGACCAGTTTAGATAACATAGTGAGACACCGTCTCTAAAAAAAAATCTAGTAATTTATTCCATTTAGACATGTTAAGCTTGAAGTGTTGGCTGAATATTCCTGTGGTGGTGCTAAGTTGGTAGTTTAAAATTTGGTTCAGATGATGGGTCAGAGTGGAGGACAAATAATTTGTAATCATCAGCATAGAGTTGCTGTTTGAAACCCTAAGAATGGGTGGGCTTGCATGAGAAAGTAGTATAGAGTTAAAAGAAAAGAGATGCTGAGGACAGAGCCTAAGTTGGCTAGATTTGAGTCACTAGAGATGAAAGAAGAGTCAGAGGAGATGCTGAGAAGTAGAAAGAGAAAGTTGGAGGAAAGAATTTTAAAAGTCAGGGTGATAGTTCAATGTGTAAGAGTTTGCAGAGAGATAATAGAGAATGAAAACTGAAATAGAATTTGGTCATTATTGACATGTTGAGAGAATAGTTTCAGTGAGGTAGTGGAATCCAGATTACAAAGTATATGTAGATGAATCAGAGACTATCCATTTGAGAAGTGTATACAGGTATAAAAGGTAAAGATCAGTTAAAAGAAAGAACAGTTGAATTTAATAGAAAATGATTTTAAATTTTTATGGTCAAAGGGAAGGAACCATTGAAATATTAAAATAAAACAAAATCCGACTAAGATATCAAGAGAGAAGAATAGGGCCAGAATCCTAACTGGTGGGGAAGAGAGTGTAGATAAAGATATTAACTTTGTACAGAATTTTAGTCCTCAAGTATTTCATGATTTAGAAAGTTTGATTTATTTAATATTGCTCAGGGGGGGCGGGCTGGGGAGTTCACAGTATAAAACAATGTCAGATTAATTTTGCTATTAAAAATACTATTAGATTTCAGAGGAAGGAAGTATTTTATAGGACCCTTGGATTATATATAAACAAAATATTCACTTCTTAGGTCAACACTAGTTCAAATGCTACTTCCGATGTTGCTTTCTGAGTTTCTAATGATTGGAGAATTTAATAGTCTTCACATATCTCAAGCTTCTCATTAACAGCTATTTTATAGCTAGGTGGTGCTGGCTATAGGCTGTGGTTGTAAAACTGAGCAAGAAGCATAGAGGATTCAACTGTTATTGTATCCCATTTGTAGGAAAGAATTTTTTTTTATGTTAAAAAGTGGGACTCATGTTTTGCCTTATACAGGTAGGAAATTCATTGTTAATCAGCATATACTTTTTCTATTTAAAAAAGTTTTTACAGTATATTAAGGCAGGTGTGAAAGCACATGCCTGTAATCCCCAGCTAGTCCTAGAGGCTGAGGTGGGAGGATCACTTGAGCCCTGGAGTTTGAGGCCAGGCTGGGCAACATAGTGAGACTTGTCTCTGAAAAACAAAAAGCCAAAAAACATAGCCCAGAGAACTGGACACACACACCCCCTGAATTTTTCTGTATCTTTTTTTGTAATTTAATTAAAATTTTTTGGTGAAATATTTCATGCAAAATGAAGAGTATATAAAATTTGTATGTATATCTTGATTCAGGACTAGGTCTATAAAAGTTTTAAAAATCTATATGTATATTATAAGAATAACAAAAATAGTACACATTACCTATCACTAAGGTTAAGAAATGGAAATTACTAGTATTTTAGAACACTAAGTTTGCCCCTTTCTTATATCACCATCCCTGTCCCCAGAGGTGCCATTATCCTGACCTATGTACTATCACTCCTTTAGTTTTCTTGATAGTTTTATCATCTATGGAAATATTCTTGAACACTATATTGTTTATTTTGAAAAAATGAATAATGTGCCAAGCTAATTGAGTTAGGAAAGGGTTATCATAGATGAAGGCTTCCAGGAGAAGGTAGCTGAATAGTCTGGTATGAGATCTGCTGAGATTCAAGGGCTTCTCTTCAGGAAATCGGTGAGCAGAGTTGTGAGTTAGTTCTTGATAACATACGGCAAATCCTGGCCAGGTATCTGGCAATAGTACATTATAGGCCAGGTATTGCATATTTGTTCAGCAGGTATATGGTCACACGAAGAGAGTACTGTTCTGTATTTTTTGTTTCTAAGCTCATGGTGCTCTTCCTCCAGCATATAGTAGATCAAAACGGAGTACATCTGGAAAGTTCATGTTCTCATCTGATCCAGGCAGCAGGGCAAGGTGGAGTGAGTAGGTACATCAAGGCAAGCGAAGTGTGGATAAACATCTGGAACAGGCTGAACTGGGCATTTTGTCCTTAAGAACAATGTCAGTGGTAATCCTGGTGATGATAGCTCATCGTGCTGTGTCAGGAGTCACGCTGCTATCTTCTGGACTGGTTGCCCGTTAAATCTGGTGCACAGCTGGCATCCTGGCATCTCCCTTCACAGTCTTCCTGAAGATTCTTTCCTATGTTGGATCTCCTATATCCTATATCCTAATTAGTCGTTGTCTTTTTTTTTTTTTTTAACTTTATTCTCTTTTTGATGGGATGAACTCTTAAGTTGCTTCTTAGGAAGAATGCATAGAAGATAAATGTTTTGAAGTCTTTCATATCTGAGAAACTATCTTTATTCTACTTTCATAAGATGGTTTGGGTGAAAAATTCTTGGATGGAAATAATTTTCCTTCATAATTTTGGCTTCATTTTCATATTCCTTCTAGTATGACTGTTGAGACGACTGAAGTCTGTGTCCTGATTCTTCGGATGTAACCTGTATTTTCTTTCTAGAAGCTTGTAGAATCTTCTTTTTGTCCTCAGTATTATGATATTTCATACCTCATTTTAGGTATCTTTTAATTTTTTGTACTAGACACTTTGTGGATCCTTTCAAATGAACAGCTTTTATCCTTCTGCTTTAGAAAATCATCTTGATTTACTTCTCTGATTTCTTTCCAAACATTTTTTCTCCCTTTTTCCTTCTGTTTTATTTTTGTGGAACTCCTATTATAATGGGCCTCCTGGACTGGTCTAATATTGCCATCTTTTATCTCCTATTTTCTATTGCTTTATCTTTTTTTCTCTGGTTCCTGGAGATTTCCTCAATTTTATGTTCCAAGCCTTTATTTCTTCATTTCAGCTATCTTGTTTTTCAAGAACTCCTTATCTGTATTTTTAAATGTTCTTTACTAAATTGCATTCTGTTCTTATTTTATGGATATGATATATTTTCTTATTTCTGTGTGGAATATGAAAATGGATATGAATATATTCTGTGTTAGAGGCTTTTGCTTGGATGTCTAATAATATTTGACTGCTCATGATTAAAAGTAGGGGATTAAAAAGTTGATTGGAAATTCTGTTTTTGGTACAATATGATGCTGTTAGTTTTCCGTCTTCAGAAAGTAACTCCATTCTTCTGTTGAGGTGGAGGAGGTCTACTTGTCTGGCATCATGGAGAGAGGGTCTAGGAATCAAAGTGCTTTCTAAACAGCTTTCATGGAATCTTTTTAGTTTTATTTATTTATTTATTTATTTTTGAGACAGAGTCTCACTCTGTTCCCTGGGCTAGAGTGCCGTGGCGTCAGCCTAGCTCACAGCAACCTCAAACTCCTGGGCTCGAGCGATCCTCCTGCCTCAGCCTCCCGAGTAGCTGGGACTATAGGCATGCACCACCATGCCCGGCTAATTTTTTCTATATATTTTTAGTTGGCCGATTAATTTCTTTCTATTTTTAGTAGAGATGGGGTCTCGCTCTGGTTTTGAACTCCTGACGTTGAGCGATCCACCCACCTAGGCCTCCCAGAGTGCTAGGATTACAGGCGTGAGCCACCGCGCCCGGCCTCTTTTTAGTTTTAAATACCCTCTTCTTTCCCTACCATTGTTGCTTCTCCATTTCCAGAAATAATTGTTGTTGCTTTCTGTAGATTCTGCACTGTATTGTGTGTTGTTTCTTAGCTTTCTTTTGCTTACCAGGCTCTAATTTGGCTTTCCAGGGTCTGCTAAACCACTTAATACTCATCCATCCACTTTCAGTCTTCTAAGGTTTTGTACTTGTCTCTTCTTGTTTGTTCCTCTTATCTCTTCTCCTTGTGGGTTTAGGTATTAAATAAAGCCTTTTACTGCTGTTATAGTGGGCTTTGATGAGAGAATGAAATTATATGCATGTTTTTAATCTGCTATCTTAATCCTAAAGCCCTTATTTAAAATGTTTAATCTATGTCTCACTTCTTGAGACTTGAAAGGATTATTAAAGTTAGCCCTTTTCATCTCTTGTTGTGGTTTTTACATTCATATTTATAATATATGAAACTCATTTTGTAGACTACTTGAGACTGTATGAACTCAAGGATTTATAAGTGAATCTAGAATTTGTGAATATAAAGGTTGATTGTTTTTTAAATTTGCTCTTGTAGGAAAGTGAAAAGGTTTCTGAATATCCAGCAGTGATTGTGGAGCCAGTTCCAAGTGCCAGATTAGAGCAGGGCTATGCAGCCCAGGTTCTGGTTTATGATGATGAGACTTATATGATGCAAGATGTGGCAGAAGAACAAGAAGTTGAGACCGAGAATGTGGAAACAGGTAGACATCTCATAAAATGTTCATTATTTAAAACTTTCATTTTGTAAGCTTCAACAGTACTATTTCCAGATGAATAATATTAATATAATGCCATTTAGTATAGCTTGGAAATCAGTGAAACATCTCTGTTTAAGGGAATTTATATAGATATAACAGTTCTACAGTATAATTCTTTGAACCCTACACATAAAATTACAGCTCTATAATGCTAACATTATTTTTTTTTTCTGGGAGTGTAAATATTTACTAGTTGTTATTTACTTATAGAAGTCAATAGGCTAGTATTATGAGGGTAACTTTTTAATTCAAAAAATAAATGCAGAGGCTGGGCGCAGTGGCTCATGCCTGTAATCCTAGCACTTCGGGAGGCCAAGGTGGGAGGATTGCTTGAGGCCAGGAGTTCAAGACCAGCCTGGGCAACAGTGAGACACCTACAATACAGAAAATAAAAGAAAAATTAGCCAGGCATGGTGGTATGTGCTGTATTCCCAGCTACTCGGGAGGCTGAGGCAGGAGGATTGTTTGAGCTCAGGAGTTTGAGGTTTCAGTGAGCTATGATGATACCACTGTACTCTAGCCTGGGTGACAGAGTGAGAGACCCTATCTCAAAAAAAAAAAAAAAAAAGGTATTTTCATTATATAACTGATTATGAGTTTCTTTGAATTAATATTGATGGATCAGTTTTTTTTGTTGTTGTTAGGTCAGAAGCATCTTTGTAGTGATATATTAGATTCCTATTCCCGTTTGCCTTCTTAGAAATCTTAGTATTTCAGTGTACGTGTGATGAAATAGCTATATGTTGAATTAGAGATTAGTATGTATAATTCTTTGAGAAATGTTTTAGTTTTTACTATTGACCATAAAGAAAATAGTGTATTTTACCAGAAGGATTGTAGCGACTATTATATAATAATAAACACAAACATTTATCATTAGCTATTAATGGAGAAGAAGACTTCTTGTACTTGTTTAACACTAGTCAAATTTCTTAAATATTTAGATACATTTCTATAACTGTAACAAACTCTCATGATTAAAAAGTTTGAGTATGTGATGTCTTTCTGCTCAGTGAGGCCCAGTATCACTCCCTAGGCCTACTAGCTTTTTCCAGCTTAAAGCTATTCTTCCTCCAGTTTTATTTTTTGTTGAGCTAAGGGATTAGAAGTTACCTTGCTTTTCAGAGCAGTGATGATTGCTGTGCCAATCAAGTGGAATCAATTCATTTATCAAAACAGGCAGCCAAGCTGGGTGCAGTGGTATGTGTGTGTGCTTCATGGCCCTGTTCAATTAAGCTCTCTATTCTTAATTTACTGCTAGGTGTGTGCCCATAATCCCAGCTCCTTTGGGAGGCTGAGGCAGGAGGATCGTTTGAGGCTAGGAGTTCAAGTCCCGCCTGGGTAACATAGCAAGACTTCATCTCTAAAAAATAAACAACAACAAAAAAACAGGCAGCCAAGCTCTTCTTATGGGCTTCATGACTATGTTCTGGAGTAGTACCTGATTTATAGGAGATAATGCATGTCTTTTTATGAGAGTTTGGAGAGTTTTCCAGTCTGAAGCTAGAAGTGTAGTAGCAGATGTGAATTTTCTTCTTGAGAAAAAGGATAAGTGGAACCATTAAAAGTATTATTATTTGGTATGATATTTAGGGGTATATATCATTACTGATTTTATTATAGTAGTATAACTAAACAGAATACTAATAGCACAAGAAAAAAAGGTATGATAGCTTAAGTTGAATGAGAAGAAGAAGAACCTCTTTGAAATGTCTGGATGATGTTTTAATAAAAAGGGAAAAACTATGATTTTAGTAGCAAATCGGAAACTTGAAAAGATGAAAACTACTGTGCCAAATTTGCATAAGTAGATAAATTAGGATGTTTATCAGCCAAATATTATTAGTTGTATAATTGACTATAAATGTTTCATTAATTTAGATTAGTTCAGGTAAAAACAATTTTGAATAGGAAGTAAATGTAATCCACTTAAGGGATTTTATTTTCTTAGTCTTATTGAACTCTGAGGGTAATGATATCATTTGCAGGGCAGAGATATTAGTGATTATGATATTCAGAAAGAGGATATGGGAAGTCTGGGTAAAAGAACAATTACTTTTGTGATTTTTTTGTAAGTTGTTTTTGAATACTTGATAATTATTTTTAGATTTACTTTTCTTTAACACTAAAAGGAAATGTTATCAAATCACTTATGTTATTCTAAAATAGTATAAAATTACCTTAGAAGTTCCTCTTACATATTTATTCTGGCTCGTGGATTTTAATGTAATTGTAGGATTGTTAATATTCATAGATTAGTTTTTTTTGTTTTTTTTTTTTT
>VBSM01000483.1:15190956-15211736 GCA_008086735.1 Cheirogaleus medius
CAACATAGTGAGACACCATCTCTATAAAAAATTTAAAAATTAGCCAGGTGTGGTAGCACACTTGTAGTCCCAGCTACTCTGGAGGCTGAGGTGGGAGGATTGCCTGAAGCCCAGGTGTTTGAGGTTGCAGTCAGCTATGATTGTGCCACTGCATTCCAGCCTGAGTGACAGAGGGAGACCCTGCCTCTATAAAAAAAAAAAAAAAAAAAATTAAAAAAATGCTGCCAATTATAAATTTTAAGAGACCATCAATTGTAAGATATACTCTGATTTCAGAGATGTCAAATGTGAAAAAATGTGTATCTTAGAGTTAATGAAATATGATATACAATTATGAATCTTCCTGAAACTCTCATTTACTGGGAATTAGGCATTAAAATATTAAAATATCAGTCTTATAAAAAATGGAGGTGAGTTGTGGTATGGAAATCCATATGCATGCTGAGTATGCCCTTGAAATTCTTTACTGTCCTTGAAGAGACAGGTATTTAAATTAAAAAATCTGTTCAGAGACAGTGAAAGAAAAAAAAATCATTTAACCATATTGTTTAAAACTATACAAAATAACCATAGATATTAGATTATAGAGAGTATAGAAGATGATAAAGTATTTTAATATGACACATTTACTCCAATAAATAGAGTTTTATCCTAATTGAGTGTCACTTACTGGTGGGATTTTGTGGTCTAAAAAGAAAATGAAATGAAGCTTCTGCTTTTTAATCTGTCATTTAAAAACAGGATTCTTTAAGGGCTCTTTAAAATAGCCGTTGATTTTTAGTGCACTTGAATATATGTTTTATAAATTATTGTATGCGAAGGAGAAAATAATGGCCAAAAGCAAAGAACTCCCTGTCAATTTAAAAAAAAAAGCAGAAATGAAAAGGAATAATTTTAAATGGTATTTGTATACTTTTTAAGAAACGTTTATTTTGTATAAAAGGAAAGAAGAGTATTATCCAGAGAATAGATCATTAAAAGATATTTGTTTGATTTTGGAAACTAGTAGCATTCATTCTTTTGTATTCAGAGAGACCTTTTTTTTTTTTTTTTTAAACATTAGTTAACTTTCAATTTTGCTATATAAAACAGTGTGTCTGAATAATGCAATTTTATTAATTCAGACAGGAGAGGGCTAAATCTGGATTATATAGAATTTTAAGAGAGTAGCAAACAAGGTTACAAGTATTGGCAAGTAAGGATAGCTTAAGTTTCTTAGATGTACAAATAGGACTACTTTAAAGCTTATCTCTAGACAAATCCATACATTCATTCAGCTGTCTATCAGCATGTACTGAAGACCTGCAGTGTGCCAGGCTCAGCGCTGAATATCTTGCGATAAACAAGACCTTCTCTTTGCCTTCACCTGGCTTTCAGTTAATGTGGGGAAGATGAACAATTTAACATATTATGATAAAATGTGATGAGTGTTATGATAGGATTAATTAAAGGTTTATGGGAGTAAACAGCAGGAGAATGCCAGGGAGTTCAGAGAATGCCTCCCTGGGATGTGACATTTAAAGGATTTGAAGTAATTATCCAGACAGAGAATAGCAAGGATGAAAGTTTGGAGAAAGGAGAACATGGCTTATTTGAGTTGCTGAAAGGGATTCAGTATGGCTAGAATATGAATTACGAGAAGGAAAGGAGATTAAAATAAGGCTAAAGGGGTTAAAAAAACCCCACTTATTGCTGAGGGCTTTTTAAGCTTCCTATTTGTTGGGACTTATCTAAAGGTCAGTAGGAAGGCTTTGGAGAGTTTTAAGCAGTTTTTTAAAAAGCAATTTTAGTTATTTCCAAAATAGTACTATAAATGAAAAGAGAAATAAGACAAAGAATTACCTGAACTCCTTAGCTCTTCATTCACAGCACCTTGATACCTAGTTAACTACTATTACTCACCTCCCACTAAATTGTGTGCCACTACAGATTTGAGCTATAGGTATGCTCATTGCCTATACTGCCTTAATAGAGATTAAGAAAGTTGCTTAGCTAGCCTTTCTTTTTGGAATTAAGAAGGTGGATACATTGATACCGTGTTGTTTCAGGAAGAGAAATCATTATCCCTTATCCATCCTCCGTGCCCATTTGTGTAAACTTGGGGACTTTATCATGATGTGGGCGAGACTCAAAACAGCCAGCCCTGATTGAATGCCATGCCTCAATTTAATTTGTTAGTTATTTATCTAGGCTGGTTGCAGTTATATAATAGGAATATTATTTTGATCATTTGGACTGGGCAGCATAAGTTAATATATTTCTTTTGGTCCTGATATCTTTGAGGATTAACTTAAGTAAAAGTTATCTTGAAACTCTTTCTATATTTTAAACACTACGAACAAACAATTGCTGGTTTACGTTTCCTCTTGGCATCATGGTCAGTCAGTGTTCTAAGCCTCATGTGACATAGTAGATACCCTAAATATAATTATATACATAACAGCTATGGTTTGAGCTTGTATAACTAAATGTGTATAAAAGGGCTTCATAATGAAATCTTATTTTTCTTATTTATTTATTTATTTAGAGACAGGATCTTACTGTGTTGCCCAGGCTGGTCTTGAACTCCTTGGCTCAAGCAGTCTTCCTGCCTCAGCCTCCCAAGTAGCTGGCATTATTATTATTATTATTTTAAATTTAATATACAGTATTTAAATCATGTAAAAATCTAAGAGAATTCAACTAATACACATGTACATACTACCAAAATTAATAAAATATTGGAAGCAGTGTTAATTTAAGTCCCTTTTGTGTATACCAATTTAATATATTCCCCTTTCCTTCTTTCTTAAGATAACTGCTACCCTGAATTTGATATTAATTATGTAATGGAATCTTTACAATAGAAGTATGGAAGATTCCAGATATATGTGTTTTTTAATTGTGAAAAATGAAGTGATCTTCTTTCAGTTGAACAATCTTTTTGAAGAGGGGAGGGTAGCTTATTATGTACCAGTTTTCATCTTTATAGGGATTTAGAAAGATAGTGATTCAAATTATAGCCCAAAGCAGGTTAGTTGTTCCTAGATTGAATAGGAGGTTATAAATATCTCAACAACTAGAGATTTTAAAGTATGAAGTATTAATAAAATGTTGTAAAGAAACTTCAGGTGTCAGATATTAAAACTAGGTTTCTTTTAGAATCCTTTTCAATTCTGAGATACTGTTTATAATAACTTCATACTGTAAAAGCATGAATTAATATGATTATGATATGGTTATCAGTTCAGTCTCCTGGTTAGAAAGGTATCCCATGAAACTGAAGATCATTTTTTTAGTACCCAGGTTTTATCTTCAGTTAGCTTTATTTCATGGCCATACTCAAACATTTTGTCCCTGGATAGCTGCCTTTACAGATCTCTATCTTTGGTCACAACAGGAATTGGACAAGAAAATGTGGCATAAGCCCATGATATTGTTTTGGGGGAAGGAGCTGGACCTTAAAGCTATGCTCTACTAACGGTCAGTAGCTTCATCTTGTTTTGCCACCCAAAGAGTCTTAGTCTTACTATTGAGATTGGTAGCTTTTTCTTCTCTTACACCAATGGCACAAACATATCTTAGCTTTGAATATACGTTTCTCAAGCTTTGAAACTTTTCTGATTAGTTGATATGGCTAGTACATAAGAGATGCTCACATCAAACAAAGGCAATATTTTTCTTTTTTTTTTAGAGACGATGTCTGCCTCTGTCACCCAGGGTAGAGTGCAGTGGCCCAATGATGCTCATAACTCCCTGCAACCTTGAACTCCTGGGCTCAAGTGATCTACCCGCCCCAGCCTACTGAGTAGCTGGGACTACAGGCGTGAGCCACCATGCTTGGCTGAAAAATAGAAATATTTTTCAAAGTTATTTCTATACATTATTATGACACAAAAATCTATGTTTTGATTAAATTTAGAAAATACTGGGTGAAAGAAAACCAGGTTTATTTATTTACAGGAAGACTTCTCAGAGGTTTTAATATGCAAATGTGAACTGTGATTCTAAAGAAGAATTATCTC
This sequence comes from Cheirogaleus medius, assembly GCA_008086735.1. Lineage (NCBI taxonomy): Eukaryota > Metazoa > Chordata > Mammalia > Primates > Cheirogaleidae > Cheirogaleus > Cheirogaleus medius. The sequence goes on from VBSM01000483.1 coordinate 15,194,961, forward strand.
TTTTTAGAGAATATTGTTACAGTCTTACTAGTTCATTGTCTGCTGCTCAAGAGGAAGCCAATACATTGAGACAGCACAGTTTACAGCAGAGAGTTTAATATCCCAGGTGCCATTTGAGGAGACGGGAGAAAGTTCTCAAATCCATGTCCTGAGAATTTGGGAGAAAGGGTTTTTAAAGATAGTTTGGTGGGCAGAGGGCTACGCGTTGGATCTGCTGATTGGCTGGGTTCAGGGAGGGACGATAGGTGTAGAAATTGTCTTTGCTGAGTCAGTTCTTGGATAGAAGTTACAAGACCAGTTGAGTCAGTTCCTTGGTATGGGCCACTGGCTTGGGTGCGTCAGCTGTTCCACCAGAATGCAGGGCCAGGAAGATATCTCAAAACCAACCTTAGATTTCACAAGGGGAGTGTATTCTATAGGCACAATGAAGAAAGCTAAGAATCTTTGTGACCATCAGCTGTATGATTCCTGAGTAATAAGCAGTTATAGGAAAGCAAGGTAGAGAACAATGACTGGTTATAGATATATTTCCCCTACCACAGTTCCCACCTTGTAGCCCTTTATTAGTTTTATAAAGGGTGGTTTTCGGTATCTTTTAAGGCTAAATGACTTGCAGAACAGTTTTATATCTTTAGAGCAGTACCACCTCGCTCTGAAGATGGCACTGTACTAGTTTGGCACAGTCATAAATAGCCAAGGGGCTAAAATTCTCCTTTAATAAACTATATACTTAGCTGTTTACCTCTTTAAGTCTGCCGCTGCTTAATGCTGCCTTTCTCAATACCATAGTAGTGCATTTTTCCCTCTAGTTTTTCATTTTAATTTTTAAATTTTAAGATTTTAATTTTTTTATTTTGTAAACCAGAAACAGTTAAATACTGTAAGTTAGAAGTATTGGCCAGACCCTACGTTGTCTTACATTAGTAATCAGAAATAAGTGTTGGACCAAGAAACTAAAATGTTGTGAGCTTTACTTTTTTAAATTATTGAAGTATCTTCCTGAAAAAAGTAAAGTTAGATTTATACAAATAGGCCATTTGTGGGAATGATACTTATTTACTGTGCTCTCCTTAAGGTATATTGTTGTAAAAAATGCAAGGGGGTTTTGGTCTAGGTCCATTTGCTCCTTGAACAAAAATCCAATTATTGAGACAACAAAGATTGGCAGGGAAGAAAGGAATTTTTAATACGACAGATGTCTTATTGGGAAAATGGGAGAAGCTGCTTCAGATCTGTCTCTTTGACTAGGCTAAGGGATATCATGGGCTTTTAAAAGAGGGACCTCGTGCCTTGGGGCAGGTCATGGTATATTTCACAAGGAGCTACTTGCATTGAGATCAGGTTGTGGGGGTGAATTTTGGCATCAGGAAGTCAACTCCTTTGTCTTATTGAAAATCTGTCATTTCAGGCTAGGTGTGGTAGCTTTCGCCTGTAATCCCAGCACTTTTAGGTGCCAGGAGTCCATCATTTCTGGGAAACAACTCAAAGGATCAAGTAGTTAAGAGAGAAGATTATAAGAAAACATAGGGATTCATGGAGCTGGTTACAATATGTGGACATTTTTTTCAGGGAGATAACAGGGTACCTTTGGCAGAAGATATTTTCTATTATGTTTTTACTTAGTAAAAAAGAGTTGCTATGATACTTCCTTATTTAATCATTGTATTAGAGTTACTCTTAACAGTTCCAGCCACCTGAGGCAGGAAGCATGCTTACCTGTTTGGCCCCATTATGTTAAAATATTGAGATGTATGATAATGTTCTATCCCACTTATATGTGAGTCTTCTGTGACCTTCCTCAGCAATCAGTTCCTCAATTCTTTGATCTTCTTTCATTTTCTACCCACATATATTTTACCTGTTTAATAAAGTCAAGCCTGTTCACAGAGTAGGGTATGTTTTCTTGTCTTTCTATCCACTACCCACCTCTCTTTAACCTCACTCTGCTATTTTGGAAATGCTTTTTAGTCAATCTATGGCATTTATAGAAATCAGATTTTTATTTTTTTAAGAACAGGAATGGATTTCAGGTGTAATCCTGTCTACCTTTTCAAAGGCCCCAAAGCTAGTTAGCAATAGAATGGGTCCAAAAACCCTGGTCTCCTAATTCCCAGGACAGAGCTCTTTCTGTTCTAGAGCACTGCTTTGGGGCTTGAGAGATATTTTAAAACTCTGTTTTTTAGTAGGCTTCCATGACAGTCAGTAAAATATTCTGAATTTCTGTTTTGCTACCAGGTATTAAAGCAGAATTGCATCACGCTTCTGTCTTTAATATTTGTGTAACCTTGAGGAAGCCACTTATTTTCTCTTAATGTGAGTTTCCTCATCTGCAAAATGGGGAGAATAGTAGTTATCTCTCACTGTTGTGGAAACTAATAATAAGGTATTTACAGTGCTTAGCATGGTGTCTGTCATAAGGAAAGCTCAATCCATTCTTCATAGTGTTACTAGTCTAAGCTTTCTAAAATGTAGTTTTGATTGTCATTTTCTTTCATAAAGCCCTTCTATTATCATGACATTCTGGATAAAGTCAAATGCCTTAGAAAGATACATAAGATCTTTATACACTATTATACTCACCTTTTCAGTTTCAGCTCTTATCACCTACTTTTTTTTTTTTCCTGCCTCTCTAGCTTCCAAAACTTTGTAGGGTTTACACTTTGCCTAAAAAGCCAGTCCCTCCTATTTTTATCTAGTTAGTCTTTCAAAGCTGTGATCAGGCACCTCTAGGAAGGATTTCTTGATCCTTCCAGTATTTAGTTTAATTATGGGGTGCTGTTCCAAACCTTCCAGAAGTGTTATATTTGGTATGTGTATCATATTACCTTTCCAGCATCCAAACATTTCTAAATTTAGAATACCCAAATGTTTCCTATGCAAAGATTAAGGGAACTTACTAGATGAACTCTGTTTAGCTGTTGGGAGGTACTTTTATTTAATTCCCCCAAAATGTGAAAATTACCTGATCGAGTGGTAAAGATGTCTTCCTTTTAATTATAGTTGCTAATTATTGATTATTATTACCCTTAAGGTTATTTTGTTTGTTTTATTCTTTTTTTCCCAGACCCTGGTGAAAAGAGGAAAGGTTATATTTCATTTTGATTTTTTTTTGTATTTTTTAACTGATATATCATAGTTGCACATACAGATGATATTTTCATACATATATGTACACACAGTGTGTAATGATCAAGTCAGGGTAATTGGGATATCCATCATTTCAAACATTTATTGTTTTATTTTTATTTTAACAAGAGGTTTTTAACCCAAATATGTTTCAAGGAGGTGGAGGGGAGAGGTATCTGTGAATATCTTTCCTAAAGCAGCCCATTACTCAAAGGGGGTCAAGAACACTTTTAACATAACACTTACCTGTTAACTTTTGTGTCATAAGCCTCTTTGGCCATAGGGAGGCCTGTGAACCTTCTCTCAGTAATGTTTTTAAATATAAAAAATAAAATATCTAGGATTACAAAGGAACCAAATACATTAAAATTTAGTTATCAGGCTATTTTAAATTATAATGTACCAGTGCATGTGCTTCTTTATTAATGCATTAAATAATGATATCTAGTGGCAGATCTAATTTACTGCTATAATTTTGAAGTAGTGACAACCATATATTGAGATATCTCAATATATTGAGATATATTTTGAGATATCTTTAACATAGATATCTCAACCATATTTTGAGATATCTTTAATAACTGTAATATGATATAAAAAATCTATGATTTTTATTGGCTATGAAGTCACAGATATTGCTGAAACTACTGTGGTTTGTGCTTTTACTTTAAATTAAAGTTCTGAATTTCAGTTAGAAGTTAAAAAACTGTTGTCCCCATATCTCATCCATGTATTATTTTAACTGTCATTTACCTTACTCATCATCCTTTCTTTGTTTGTTTTCTCCCCTACTTCTATCCTCTATTCCCTAATAACCCATAGTTGGGATAAACTCAAGATTTAGAATAACTACTTATAATGAAAAAAATTATTTTCAAGAGGAAACCAAGAACTTGATTCAAGAGGAGAAAGAAATGAAAAAGTAGTGATTTCATTTTGAGACCGTTGCTTTCTTAAATAAACTTGAACATCCTTTTTTTTTTTTTTAACCTTTTTCTTTAGGGACATTGGTCTACAGTTAGTATCTATTTAGGTTTACAACATTAAGCTTTAGTCGTTTGACTTGGAAGAACAGGGTTGGCAGAATTCCATTTGTTTTTAATTCCATTGCTAACATTACATACCTAGCTAGGAGGCTCTCAGAGGTGCTAGTTATTTTAGTTGAGACAGGAAGCACCAGTTATTCTGTCTAGGCTTCATCTGCAGGTCTACGTCCTGGGAAGAGAGGCCTCCATAAAAAAAAAGGAAGAACTTTTGGTGAACCTTATCCTTAGTAATAAAAGTAAGGAGCAGAAGCTAGTGCATTCAGTTTACTGTCTCACAAAAGGAGTCAAGCACTGTATAGAGATCAGAGACCACCATTGCAAGATCATATAACTCTATGTTTAATTTTGTTATCCTCTGTTTCTCTAATAATTCATAGCAAATGGCCTTATCAAAAAGAATTCTTATATACTTGGTTTTAGAGGCTGCAAGAAATGGGGAGGCTAATGAGAAACTAGTTAGTTCTGCAACTAGTCTTAGGGAAAATAGAATGCCAAAAGACAGAATAGCTGAAAGGAGAAGAAAGCAAGTTGAATTCTTATGCTTATCAAAGGAAGGAAGAGAACATGACTAGTTGTCCTGGATCTGAGACCATTAGTGGGTTTACCTGAGATGGCCTGTGTTGTGCCTGGCACTGTGTTCTTTTTATGCAGTCTAGAACAAGAAATTAGATATGGCCCCTGCTATAAAGACGCTCACTCTCTTGTAGAGAAAATATATAAGGAAGCAACTCTTTGTAACCTAAGGTTTAATAAAATAAGTGTTGTAAAAGTGAGGAAGAGAGAGCTCTTAGCTATCCTGATGGGAAGTTTACACTTCACCTGAGCTTGGGAAGATAAATAAAATTTCATTTGGAAGCAAAGACTTTTCTTGTTGAGAAGTCATCATTTACACCTTTTCCTCCCTTCTCCCAGTCTATTACCAAATCATGTCAGCTTTGCCCCCAAAGTATATCTTGAGTCTTCCAATCTTCACTGCTTTACTAGCCTAGTTCAGTCAGTAGTTATTTTTTACATGAGCTGTTTTGATGGCCTTTGGCTTTCTAATTGGTCTATTATGGTTTTTGCCTTCGCCCACCTCCAGCAATCTATTCTTCATATAGTAGCCAAAGTGATTTAGAATATAAATTTATAAGTGGAATAATGATACTCCCTTCCTAAAATCTTTCAGTGGGTTCTAATTACATTTAAAATAAAATTGAGGAGTTTTCTTTATTTTTTTTTAAAATTCCAGTTCATGCTTTCAGAAGGAGTTGTTTTTGTTTTTGTTTTTTTTTCCTTTTTAAATTTAGGAGATGGATGGCCAGGTACAATGGCTCAGCCTATAATACTAGCACTTTGTTAGGCCAAGGTGGGAGGATCTCTTGAGGTGAGGAGTTTGAAACCAGCCTCAGTAACATAGCGAGACCCCAACTCTACAACAAAAAAATTAGCTGGGTGTGGTGGCACATACCTGTAGTCCTCGCTACTTGGGAGGCTGAGGCAGGAAGATGGCATGAGCCCAGGAATTCCAGGTTACAGTGAGCTTTGATCACATCACCACTTTACTTCAACCTGGATGACAGAGCAAGACTTTGTCTCTTAAAAACAAAAATAAAGATGGGGTCTTGCTCTGTCATCCAGGCTGGAGTACAGTGGCTATTCACAGGCTGAGCCCCACTACTGATCATCATGAGAGTTTTGACCTGCTCCGTTTCTGACCTGGGCTGGTTCACCCCTCCTTAGGCAACCTGGTGGTTTCCCTGCATTGATGCAAAACTTAGTGTGGACCCCCTATTGGTGTGGGCACTAAACACTACAGCCTAGAACTCCTGGACTTAAGCGATCTTCCTGCCTCAGCCTCACAAGTAGCCTGGGCTACAGGTGTGTACTACCAGCCAACAGGGGTTTTGACTTGGCTTTTATGACACTGAATAATTCAGCTTCTCACATTCATCTAGAAATAATAACAATCCAAAACCAAAACAAAAAACCTTAACAGTTAAAGTTTCTTTACTACATTGCCAGGAATAGTTTTTACTTTTATTTTTCAAATCAGGGAGACAAATTTGAAGGAATAGTTTTTAAAGCTTTATATATTAACATATTTCATGCCCTCAACAACCCTAGGTAACTTTTCTTTTCTTTTTTTTTTTTTTTGAGACAGAATCTCACTCTGTTGCCCGGGCTAGAATGAGTGCTATGGTGTCAGCCTGGCTCACAGCAACCTCAAACTCCTGGGCTCGAGCAATCCTCCTGCCTCAGCCTCCTGAGTAGCTGGGACTACAGGCATGCGCCAACCATGCCCGGCTCATTTTTTCTATGTATTTTTAGTTGGCCGATTAATTTCTTTCTATTTTTAGTAGAGATGGGGTCTTGCTCTTGCTCAGGCTGGTTTCGAACTCCTGAGCTCGAGCAATCTGCCCACCTCGGCCTCCCAGAGAGCTAGGATTACAGGCGTGAGCCACCACGCCCGGCCCCTAGGTAACTTTTCTAAGGCTAGATAGCTATTTAAGTGGTAGAAGCAAGGATTTAAACTGAGAGCCCAAGCTTAAGCATTATACTCTGATGAATTGTATCATACCCTTTCCCTGCCAACACACACAAACTATTGTAACCACATTGCTTTTTTTTACTATTCTATTAATCCAAACTCTTTACCTCCACAGAGTGTTCACAGATGTCATTTTCTTTTTGGAACAGACTCCTTTTCATTTTTCAGTTTCTAATTCCTGGTTATCCTTTAGATCTTAGTTTGAATGTCACTTTCTCAGAAAGAGAGAGGCCTTAGCTGATACTCTTCAATTACCACAATTAGGACTATCTGTTACTTTTGTCATAACCTTCCTTTTTTTTTTTTCCATTAGCACCTAGAATGTGTACATAGCCTGCCACCATAAGGTAGTTAATACATTCCAAGATGTTCAGACCACATATAATGTGGCATTATTGTGAGCTTAATGAAATAACCTAAGTCAGTTTGGGTAGAGGGGGAGGGGAAAAGGGAGGGGGAGGTATATGTATGGAATGGGTTCTTTTTTTTCCTTTTATTTCATCATATTATGGGGGTACAGATATTGTTAGGGTTACATATATTGCCCCTGCCACTCCCCTCCCCCCCCACCCCCCACGTGCCAGAGCTTCAAGCGTGGAATGGGTTCTTGGAGGAACATAGACTGAGGTAGCCAAAGCAGTCTAAGGTCCAGCTATGGTTTGGTGCCACCTGGTGGTAGTTGTGTACTCCTGTGACTGCTGTTTGAGTATAGAGTGGAAGATGGTAGCCAGTTCTGACTTCATGCATTTATGAAGTTTTACTGTATTTGTATTTGTGCTTACTTCCTTAATGTTTCCAGGCTGTGCTCCATAAAGTCAGAGACCATATTCCTTATGTTTACTGGAATTGCTCAGGACCAGTAACTCAGTAGGTTTTCAATAATGTATTTGTTGAATGAATGAGAATGCATCATGAACCAGAACAGATTGCCAAAAATTTTATATTTTATTTACAGACTACAGTGTAGTTTAATTAGAGTTTAGGCTTTGTAGACAGGTATGGTTGAGAGATAAGGCTAGAAAGATACAGTGGGACTAGATTGTGATGACCCGTAAATAAAATAGCGAGGAACTGTGTGAAACACGATCTGGAGAAGATGAGAAGTGAAAAGAGGGACATTTCAGCATCCAGAGCATAGAAAGAGAAGCATAGCTTCCAAAAAAATTTTTTTTTCAGACAGAGTCTCACTCAGTTGCCCAGGCTAGAGTGCCGTGGTATCAGCCTAGCTCACAGCAACCTCAAACTCCTGGGCTCAAGTGATCCTCCTGCCTCAGCCTCCCGAGTAGCTGGGACTACAGGCATGCACCACCATGCCCGGCTAATTTTTTCTATATGTTTTTAGTTGGCCAATTAATTTGTTTCTATTTTTAGTAGAGTCGGGGTCTCGCTCTTGCTCAGGCTGGTCTCAAACTCCTGAGCTCAAGCAATCCTCCTGCCTGGGCCTCCTAGAGTGCTAGGATTACAGGCGTGAGCCACTGCGCCCGGCCCAAAATTTTTAAGTTCGGGAGTAGGTTAGAGAATAAACTAAACTTGACCAATTTAAGAAAAGGCAACAAAGAAGAAAAAAAATGATGGAAATAGAAATCATAAATCAAGATAGTAGAAATAAGTTCAAAGCATATCAGAAATTAAAATCATCTATTGTGATCTTAACACAAGAGTCTGTGTTATTTATAATAGATGCACAAAATATTAAATCTAGTGAGTGGAAAAGGATAACACATAACAGACAAAACAAAACAAAATTTAAAAATGGAAAAATATATTCACCAGAAAAATACTCACCAAAGGGAAACTGGTGTAATAGAATAGAGTTTAGAGTGAAAATCTTTAATTGGGACAAAGACCCTTCATACTGCTAAAAGGAACAATCCAGAAAATAAAATCATCATAAATTTCTTGCATCTAGCAACATAGCCTTGAAATACCATTTAAAGCAAAAACTTTCACAATTGCCAGAAGTAGACATGGCTACAAAATAGTGAGACTTGAACACATCTCTGTCAAAATGGAAAAAGCAAGCAGACAAAATGAAAAATAGTATCAAAGAATAGAACCACAGGATTGACAAACTTTATGAACTGGAGATACTAGAACACTGTACCTAAGCTAATAAAATAGAATCTTATATACATCTTTTCAGTTATATATAGGTTAGTTTTTAATTATGTAATATGCAGCCAAGGGTGAGGAACTTGTGGCCTAAAGGCCACATGTGGACCTCCAGATCCCCAAGTGTTGTGGCCACTTGACCAGATCCAAACTTCACAGAATAAATCTCTTTATTAAAAGGATTTGTTCTGTGAAATGTGAATTCAGTCTAAAGGCTGCACTCAAGAATCCAGAAGGCCACATGTAGCCCATGGCCACGGGTTCTCCACTTCTAGATGAATCTCCATGATGTCTAGAAAATCAATATCATACAAAATATATTATTTAATCATGATGCAATAAAATTAGAAAACAATGAAGAAAAGGACTTCATAATATTGGAAACTTTAATTAGATCAAATAAAAAATGAAAATTATAAAATATTTGTAGCTAAGTAACAATGGAAGCATTGCATATTAAAACTTGGGATATGGCGTAAGCAGAAACCATTGGGAAATAAAATAGTTCTAAATATATTTATTGGAAAATAAGAAAGATTGATATAATTAGCATATGTTCAAATCTAGATGTTAATAAAGGACCAACAGAATAAATCTAAAGTAGAAGAAAGGTAAAAGTAAAGATAAAAGTCAAGGCTGGGCACAAGTGGTTCACACCTGTAATCCTAGCACTTTGGGAGGGTGAGGCAGGAGGATTGCTTGAGGGCCACAAGTTGGAGACCAGCCTGAGCAAAAGTGAGACCCCATCTCTACAAAAAATATAGGAAAATTAGCTCAACATGGTGGTATGTGTTGGTAGTTCCTGCTACTTAGGAGGCTGAGGCTGGAAGATTGCTTGAGCTCAGGAGTTTGAGGTTGTGGTGAGCTATCATGAAGCGATTGCACTCCAGCCTGGGTGACAGAGAGTGACCCTGTCTAAAACAAACAAAAAGAAGTCATTATTAATGAAATAGAAAATAAAACAATTGATTAGTAAAACTGGAAAATTAATAAAATGGATGAACCTCTGTAAAGACAGATTAAAGAAAAAAGAGCACTAAGGAGAACAAAAATAGGACCAATAGAATAGAGTTTAAAAATCATGAAAGAATACTATGAACATTGTCAAGGAATTTGTAAATCTTTGAAATGGATAATTTTGAAAATTATAGCCGACTCAAGAAGAAATAGAAAACCTAAACAAATTAATAACCGTTCAATTTCTTTAATCTTATATATGCATCTCCTATACACATTTAAATAAAGTCCATCGGACTCAAATCTATTACTAAAATTTCAAGGGATAGATAACTCTTGTCATATACAAACTCAATAGAAAAATAGTAAAAGAAGGAAAGTTTTCCAACTCATTTTATGAAGCTGGCGTAACCTTACCTGTAAAACTGATCCAATATAAAAATAGAAAATTTTTTGTCAAACTCATGTATGATCATAGCTACAAATATTCTAGATACAAAGTAGCAAATGAAATCCAGCATTGATTTAAAAATACATAATGACTAAATGTATACTAGGAAGGCGAGAATGGCTACATACTAGAAAATCTGTTAATGTGATCACCATACGAATAGATTAAATGTAATAGGTGTAATCATCTCAGTAGATCCAAAATACATTTGTTAAAACTCAGCATCTACTAAGGATAAAAGACTCTTAATCTGGATTGGAACCTATTAAGGGATATATATTAAAAATTTATGGCAAATATTCTACTTAATGGAGAAACAGGAGGCCAGCTATCAACTTGACTAACTAGCATTATTACTAGAGGTCCTAGCCAATGTAATAAGACAAGGAAAAGAAATAAAGGCATAAAGATCATAAGATAAATAAAAAAATTGTTATTTGCAAATGGTTTAATTAACTCATAAAATCTAAGAGACTATATAGATAAACTTAAAATTGCTGATGGTTCACCAGATTTGTTGTATATAAGAGCAATAATCAGTAAGAAAATGAAACAGAAAAGAGCCCATTCATAATAGTAAAAAAAAATCCCTTCATTAGGAAGCTAGGAATAAGTCTAACAGTAATATGCAATATCTTTATCAAAATAATTATTTAGTTATTTTATTCGGGAACATAAATGAAGAGATAAGCAACTTACTCAAGAAAAAAGAGAAAACCCAAACCAGACCAAAATAATTGATTCCTTTAATCTTTACTTTACATATACACATGGAAAACTGAACATGGTAAAGCTGTTAATTTTTCCCTTATTAATCTATAAATTCAATACAATCTCGGTCAGAATCCCAAGAAGACTTGTTTTTGGTGGAATTTGACAAAATCTTTCTTGGATAAGGATCCAAAAATAGTCTAGACAATTCCTCAAAAGAATACAGTATGGTGTACTTGCCCTACTCTCCCTAAAGAATGATTCTAAAGCTACATAAATTTGAAAATGTCTTATTAGCCCACAGTTTAGTAGGATAGGGAGCCCAGAAACAGAATAAGCATATATTCATATCTGGTATACAATGGACATGGATTTATAAATCAGGGAGAAAGGATAGACTATTAAATTATATATTCAATAAATCATATAATTAGGATATATAAAAATGTAAAATTAGGCCAGGTGTGGTGGCTCACACGCGTAATCCCAGGACTTTGGGAGGCTGAGGTAGGAGGATCACTTGAAGCCAGGAGTTTGAGACCAGCCTGGACAGCATAGCAAGACCCCATCTCTCGAAAAAAAAAAAAAGTAAAATTAGATCCCTGTTTCATACCTTCTTTTATTCATTTTCTCAATTGACTTATTTATTCTTTTATATTTTATCTTTTTCATATAATAATACAATCTCCCTTTCTCCCACATAAGCATCAAATTTAATTTTTTTTCTTTTTAAGAGACAGGGTCTTGTTCTTAACCCAAGGTGGAGTGCAGTGGAACGATCAAACTCACTGCAGCCTTAACTCCTGAGCTCAAGTGATCTTCTTGCCTCAGCCCCCTGTGTAGCCAGGACTGACTATAGATGTGTGCTGCCATGCCTGGCTAATCTTTAAAATTTTTGTAGAGATGGGATCTTGCTATGTTACCCAGAATGGTTATGAACTCCTGGCCTCAGTTTATTCTCCCGCCTCACCCTTCCATAGTGCTGGGGTTACAGGCGTGAGCCACTGTGCCCAGCCTTAATTTGATTAATGTATTTTTTTTAAGTGTGTTGAGATTGTATATCTGTTGTATATATTTAAAATTTATATAAGTGGTATTATGTATCTTACTCTGTTTCCTACTTTTTTAGTTTCTTTGTAAATATCCATGTTAAACATTCACCACATTTTACCTTTCTACTTTTCTCAGTAATAGATAGCCATCACTCCCTACTTATATCAGCTAGTGCTGTATAACAAAACACTTCAAAATTTATTGACTTGAAACAAGAACTAGTTGTTGTTTCTCCCAGACTTTTGGGTTACGTGGTTTTGCTGAGATGACTGGGTTTACTCCTATATATGTGGATCAGCTGGGAACTAACTGGTCTAAGAAGGGCCTCAGCTGGGACAACTTACCTCTCCTTTCTTCTTTCCAGACATCTTATTTCTTTTTCATTTATTGTAATATTAGTCAAGGACACCAGTATTATGTTAAACAGTAATGATATTAATGGGCATCCCTGTTTTGTTCCTAATCTTGAAGTGAGTGTATGCAAAGTTTCAATATTTGCTGTAGGTTTTAGTAGATAATATATACCAAGTTAAGGAATTCCTTTGGTTTTGTCTTTGTGTTAGTTATGAGTCCTATCAAGTGCTTTTTTGGCATTCTTTGATAAATCATTTTCTCTTTTAATCTGTTAATGTAGTCAGTTAATTGATGGATTCTCAGATGTTGCACTCTCTTTGCAGTTTGAGGATACATGTTGCTCATCATTTTGCTTTGTTTTGTTTTAAGAAACTTTGCATCTGTATTCATAAGTGAAGTTAGAACTATAATTTTCTTGTATTGTCTTTATCTGGTTTTGGATTCAAGATCACAGTAGGCGCAAAATAATCCATGTAGCTTTCACTTATTTTTCTGTTCTATTTTCTGCACAATTTATAAAATAATTAATTTTAAAATTTGTTAGAATTTTCCTAAAAAGCTATTCAAGCCTGGCATTTTTTCAAAAAGAGGAGGTTTTATGTCATATTTTAAATTTCTTTACTACTTACTATTCTATACAATATTTTTGCATGTGTGTGCCTTTTGGGAATTTCATATATTTCTAGGAATTTATACATTTCATCCAGATGTCAACTTGATTGATTGATTGATTGAGACAGAGTCTCATGCTGTTGCCTGGGTTAGAGTGCTGTGGCATCAGGTTATCTCACAGCAACCTCAAATTAACACCTGGGCTCAAGCAATCCTCCTATCTCAGCCTCCCAAGTAGCGGGCACTACAGGCGTGCACCACCACGCCCAGCTAATTTTTTCTGTTTTTCAGAGTGAGATGAATCTCACTCTGGTTCAGGATGGTCTCCAACTCCTGAGCTCGAGCAGTCCTCCTGCCTTGGCCTTGCAGAGTGTTAGGAATACAGACGTGAGCTACTGTGCTGGGCCTCAATTTTATTAACATATAATTTTTTTATAATATTAATTTTTAAAATCTGTTATATCTGTGGTTATTTCCCCTACTTTGTTCTATATTCTGTATTCTATATATTATATATATATATTCTCTAATTGATAACCCTTGCCAAGGTCTATTCATTTTATTAATCTTTTCAAAGTTATCTTTTGGTTTTGTGAATCTTCTATTTTTTAAAATTATTGTTCCTTATTTAATTGTTTTTCCTGTCATCAGCATTTTTATTTAGTTTAGAATATACTTGAATATAAACACATAACAATAGGCCCTTATCATGGGTAATCTTTTACATAACTAAAGTTTGTGGCTAATAGTATATATAACAAAAGAAAAACTAAATCTGCAAATTATCTGAAAAGAAGTGAGGCTATAGGAAAATAATACATTTTATATAAATTATAGAGGATAGTTACAATGAAAATCCATTACTTTCCTCTCTAACTCAACTTTACAAAATAAAGTCAACATGTATTGTTCTGTGAGCTGCCAAAAGTACACCAACACTGTGGCCCTTTCAAAAGTGGTCAAAGATGAAATGTTACCTTGACATCATACATCATTTTCAGTTCTTAAATGAAGTTGAGCTTCCTTTCATAGTCTTCTTTAGATGGTAGTAATTTCACAAGATTTTCATCAAGAAATCCATCTGTAGTGTCTGGGGCTGTGGTCCTTCAGTATGCACCCGATGAAGGCAGTCTGCTCCATAGATCACCGTATTCTCTGGGACGACTTCAGAAATATTTAAGTTGCAACAAACTCCAATGATGCAACCACTAGTCAATATTACATTTCTGCCTACATATGCTTTTGATTCAGTGACATTATTATCTCCCATTTTCGTGGCTTGGGAATAACAGCCAACTTCAAACACATTATTGGTGCCAGTGATCATAGGTTTGGGTTCTGGATCTTCGGTGTTAGGAGTGATATTATCTGGGTGAGCATTTATGATAAGAGCCTGTTTTTCTGTTAGGTTACTTTCACCAATCACTGTTGTCTCGGCTTCCACAATAATTTGTGCTTCAGGGTGGATCACTGTCCTGGGTTCAATAGTTGTATCTCCTGATTTCACGTTCTACACATACAACTGCTCCAGGAGCAATCTTGACACTCTTTTGAGTCTTCTCTGCCATGATACGGCCTTCCTTATTTAATTTTTCCTTCTTTTCATTATTTCCTTCCTTGTCTCTTTAGATTTGCTCTGTTGTTTTGTCCATCTTCAGGAATTGAATTCTTAGCTTGTTTATTTTGAAACCTTTCATTTCCTTACCACTAAGTACTATTTTAGCTGTGTCACACATAGTCTGACATGTTGCATTTTTATTGTAATTCATTTCAAAATATTTCTGAATTCCTTTGTGATATTTAACACATACTCTAAAGGAAAACAGGTATTAATTTGACTACATCAAAACTTGAAATTTTTTTAGGACAAAAGATACCAACCAAATTAAAAGTAAAGCAGCAGGCTAGCAGAAGATATTTTGTAACATGTATCCGAATTATTAGCTAGAATGTGTTAACATTCCACAGATCAATAAGACAAACGATGCCATAGAAAAATGGCTAAGGACATAAACAGTCAATTCATAGGGGAAATGTTAATGACCAGTAAGTATATGAAAAAATGTTTATCCTCAATACTTATTAAATACATACAAATTAATACAATAATGAAAAATTTCTTTTTACCCAGCAGTTGGCAGAAATTTTAAAAGTCTGATTATATTATATCTTGTATTGACAAGAATGTGGGAAAAATGGGAACTCTTAATATACAACTGGACTTGTACAGCCATGCACTTATTCTATGACCTAGAAATTCTGTTTGTAAGGTATATACTGTGGAGAGATTCTAGCATACATGTTAGAAAAAACATAGATAAGAAATTTTTTTTGCAGCCTTGTTTATAAAAGTGAAAAATAGAAACAACTTTATTTGCATACCACTAGATAATTTGATGAATAAAATGGGATAAATTCATGCACTGGAGTACTTTATAGCACTTAAAAAACATACCTATATTTACTTATGCCAACATGGATAGAATATAAATCTTCAGTGAGAAAAGTACCTTTTAGAATGGCCTTTATAGTGTAATGCCATTTATGTACCCAAAGCATGTAAAATAATAGTGTATATCATTCATATACATACAAACACAC
This sequence comes from Cheirogaleus medius, assembly GCA_008086735.1. Classification (NCBI taxonomy): domain Eukaryota; kingdom Metazoa; phylum Chordata; class Mammalia; order Primates; family Cheirogaleidae; genus Cheirogaleus; species Cheirogaleus medius. The sequence goes on from VBSM01000483.1 coordinate 15,210,514, forward strand.
ACACACACACACATATATATATATATATATATATACCCACAGGTAAAAGTGTAAAAAAGGGATTGGAAGAATACACACTAAACTCATGATGGTGGTTTTTCTGGAGAGATGGAATGGTGAATGTCAACTTGGCGGTAATATTCAAAGAAGATGTTAACTTCATTTGTTATGTGTTATGTCTTAGAGGAATAGACAATCTTAAAGCATAAATAAGAAAACATTAACAGTTGTAGCTTCTGGGTGGGAGGGAATGTCGCTATTTGTTCCATTATCTTTAGTAATTTCCTGTATGTTTTAAATTTCCCTCAAAAATTATATTAACAAATGAGTTCCTAAACTAGGAACATAGATGACTTAGATATCTACCCTGGGAAGATGATGATGTTATTGGTAGAGACAACTAAGGAGATTTGTAGATAAAAGACCTTTGGGTACCAGTGGGTTATCCAAATAGAGATATTTGGATACAGTTGGAATATTAGGACCTATAGCTTTTTCTTTTTCTTTTTCTTTTGTTTGAGACAGAGTCTTACTGTGTTGCTTGGGCTAGGTGGTGTCAACCTAGCTCACAGCAGCCTCAAACTCCTGGGCTCAAGCAGTCCTCCTGCTTCAGCCTCCTGAGAGTAGCTGGGACTACAGGCATGCAGCACCATGCCCGGCTAATTTTTTCTATATATTTTTAGTTGTCCAGCTAATTTCTTTCTATTTTTTAGAAGAGATGGGGGTCTTACTCTTGCCCAGGCTGGTCTCAAACTCCTAAGCTCAAACGATCTACCCGCCTTGGCCTCCCAGAATGCTAGAATTACAGGCTTGAGCCACCGCACCTGGCTAAGGACCTATAGCTTTTTAAAAAGAAGTTAAAGACTAGATCTGCTGGATTTTGAATCAGTATAGAAATAATATTACCCTAGGTGGGGTAGATGATACCATTTTGGAGAGAGTGGAGAATGAACAGAGAAGGTGGCTGAGGATTGCACTTTGGATGAACAGTTACATTTAAGGGTTGTGTAGAAGTGGGAGAAGGTAACTGAAAAGAACCAACAGGAGGAACAGAGACAGTACTATCATGAAAATCAAATGAAGGGAAGGATTTCTGTAAGGGGTAGTCAACAATGTCATTTGGAGAAGCAGATTTAGATAAAGACTATGAAGAAGTCACTGGGTTTGGCAATTAAGAAGCTCAGTGTTGACCTATGAAGAATTTTTCTTTCTTTCTCTCTCTC
>VBSM01000483.1:15211836-15229636 GCA_008086735.1 Cheirogaleus medius
GGCCTCCCAGAGTGCTAGGATTACAGGCGTGAGCCACCGTGCCGGGCCAAGAATTTTTCAGTGGATAGTGTGCAGAAGATATTGTTAGAGAGGAATAAATTAGTTAATCTAAATACTCCTTTTGGAATTAAATAAAATGTTTGACTTATATTTCTAATATATATTTCATTGTTAGTTTGGTTGTATGAGAAAAGCTTAGACCATTTCATCTCTTCCTATTGTTCTCCCACCCCAGTCACAGCTCAAAATATTTTTTTCCATTTTTATCTTTTAATTTCTCAGAAAGACACTTCCCATTGCTTTACCTTTGACAGCAAAAAACATCAACCAATTTGCAGTTTACAATATATAAATATAATAGTAGTTAAATGGATTTAACTTTTCATCTATTTTATAACTTCTAAATTTTATAGAAAACTGTTTCATAGGATTTTTGACCTTGAAGTCATAAGATACTATGTGATCTTTGTTAAATTATTTAACTTCTTGAGGCCTCAGTTTCCTTATGTGTAAAATAGGGGATTGGACTAATTCAGCAGTTCTCAAATAACTCTACCATTGGTGGTCAAAGAGCTGTTGTTACCAAAATAGGAAACTGTCATAAAATGACTCCTCCCTTTTATTCCTACCCACAATTTAAAAAAAACAAAAAACTCTAAAGCCAGTTGCCCTTTGTTTATATTAGAATAAGATAGCATAAGCTAAAGTAAGATAGCAGATAGCATAACATACCATCTGATAGAGCACACATTATGTATTTGGGTTTTAAAACAATATATACAATTCATGGTAGTCAAGGAATAGAGGTCATGATGTTCAGGTTCTTGATTTTTTGAAAACCTCTAGGCGATGTTATCTCTAGGCTCCCTTCTAATCATAACATTTTATGATTCTATATACCAGTTAAAGAAAAAATACAAATGAAATTATCAGAGTGATCTAAAATTAAAACATTAAAAACCTATATGGTATTAGAAATAATTGTGTATTTACATCTCTCTCAAGAATTTTTCATCTTGGTTACTACAGGACCATAAAACCATTCAAATAACACAAGTGAACATTTTGTGGCCAATGGCATATGGCTACTATAAAAAGGCCAAGGATATTTAATTATTTTTAGTTATACTTCAATTATAATGATTATCATTATTAAGACATTTTCAAAATGCAGTGATTGGAGATTGAAAGAGCTGATGCCCAGACTATAAAGAATTTACAAATGAAAAAAATTGCTTAGGATTCTGTAGTTAAAAGTTGGAAGTCATTTACAAACTTACCCTTCCCTTTATCTAAGCTGTGAAATGTATTAATTATCTTTAATTAACAAATTATCCCAAATTTAGCAGCTTAAAACAACAAACACTTAGCACTTCACACAGTTTTTGAGGTTAAGGATTGGAGAGTGGCTTAGCTGGCTCAGGGAGGGTCTTTAATGAGGCTACAGTCATTTGTGAACTTGATTAGAGCTGGAGGGTCTTTCTTCTAGATAGCTTAGTTACATGGCTGTTGGTAGGATGCCATTGTTCCTCGCTTTATTGTTCCAGCTCCACAGAGCTGCTTGAGTGTAAGCAAGACATGGCAGTTGCCTTCCTCCAAGAGCTAGTGATCCAGTCACTTAAGCTTTATTCTAGTTGTTAGAAGTAATTAGGCTCCACCTCATGAAGGGAGGAATATGGAAGAATTTGTGGACAAGAAAATCTGTATGGAACAAAATGCGTTGTAAAAGATAAACAAGCTTTGTTACTTTGGTTTCTGGGAACTGTTGGAGAGTAAGGGCTCTGGTGTCAGTGCTTAGGTTCAAATCCTGGTCTTGCCCTTAACTCTTTGACTTTGAGCAAGGAACCTTAGATTCCTCATCTATAAAATGAACACTGTAATATCAATTTCATAGGAAGGTGGAAAGTTGAATAAGTGAAAAAAATGAAGGCAAGGCATTTAGCATAGTGGCTTGTAATTGGTAAGCATTCAGTAAGAGTTAGCTGTTATTTACCTTTTTTTCCCTGTCCTAGGACACAGCAATAACTTTGATATAAGGGATATCTTTCTCTAATATTATTAGCAGAATATGAATTTGCTCTAAAGTATCTACCATACTTGTCGCTTCTTACTCAAGTTTTAAAAATTCTGCTTATAAATACCTATTCGATTGTCAAGACTTGAAAAACACAGATGTATATATGTATATACATGTTTATACATATACATATATTTTATATGCATATATTCATATGTAGTACATGGTTGAGTCATATTGTATAGAAAAATATATATATTTAAATCCTGCCACATTTATATTTTTAATATTTTCCCATGTTGTTAAAAATTCCTCAAATAAGTTATTTTTAATAGAACAATCCATTGAATGTCTTCATTACTTTCTCAGGCTAGGCCCCAGAAATGAAAGTCCTGTGTCAGAAAATATGAACCTCTTTAGACTCTTAATATATGCCACATTGCTTTCCTGAAAGTCTGTACCAATTTATATTTCCAGTAGTGGCCTATCCTTATATTCCCAATATAGTGTTACTGGTTTCTAAAAAGTATTGGTGGCTTTTGAAAGCCTAGTTACAGTAATCAGCAAGGCACAATTGTGTTAAAGCCCAGGGAATTGTGTTTTTATAAATATACAGTATGGGAATATTTTCCAGTCTTTCTGCATTAATTTCTGTGTTTGTGTGTGTGTGTATATATATATATATATAATAACTTGAATATTCTTCAGGAACAGATAGAGCTTCTGTTCTCTTGGAGCTTATAATATAAAGCTGACAGGGACACACAGGATGTACAGAGAGTAATATATACACACATACACATATATGTACACTATTCAGTTCTTAAGCTATATTTCAAAAACAAATAGTAAGGTAAAAGTTATGTATAAGGCTTTAAAGCTTTAAACTGATTTTTTCCCACATTCTTCTTGAGCCACGTTGCTCTGTCACCTGCACAAAAATAAAACTTTGGCTTACCTTACTCTTTTCTTAACAATACATGAAAAACTATTGATTGGTAGTAGAAATTCAGATTTCTTATCAGTTTCAATGATCCTCCTAAAACCAGGAATTATATACCTTAGTATCCTTATCTGCCACATGGAAACTACCATTTTAAGATGCTGCCTATCAATGGATGATCCTTATTTTAAACTGATTAGCAACAAAAAAGCTACCATCTAGTATATTTTGTCCCATACATGGCAGGTTTACCTAATTCAAGAAGAGATCCTTACTTGGTTTAAGGGGAGTTGTACTTTGGAAATGGCATGTAAGTTTTTTTGGGAGGGTGGGGATCATGGTGATATGGCTGGCAGAAAGGACCCAAGAGAATACCTGGAGAAATGAGAAAAACTAGTCATGGGCTATGTAAATCCATTCTGATGCTGCACTGACATTGGACAAACTTTTATAAAATAATACTGCATTAATATTACCACTGAAAACAAATTTTTCTCTAGATTACCAGCACAGTATAGTTAATTCAGACCATAAAAGTTATGTTACCTTGCTATTTAAAATTTGTAACTGCCAAGTCTCCTTTGTGTTTATTCAGCAAATACTTACTGAATGCTTAATCTGTAGGAGGCACTGTTTTATGTAAGTTTTGTGTACAGACAACGTTAACGTAACATTTTTGCTTCAAACAATTTTTATATTGCAAAATTCTGAAACCAGGGAAGCATCTTCTTGTTTTGATGAAGTCTCATTCCTAACTATGTTGGTTTGATTCCCTGTTTTCAAAAAATGTATAGACTCTAAATTGGCCATTTATTTCCCTCTCCCATTGTATTTTAATACGTGCTTTATTTTTAATAAGGTTAGTTTCTAAGAAAAAATATTTTTTTGACATTGATGACGATATAAATGAATACGTTCATTTGTTTTCAAATGAACCAAACAAATGAAGGGTACATGAATTTCATGACTAGCAAATTGGGGGAGCCTAATTTAATTTCCCAGAGGTTGGCGTGTTGTTGTTTACTAAATACCTGTTTAGTGTGCTCTTTGCACTTCTGTAAAGGGAAAAGACGAAGTCGGTCTCAGAAAGTAGTTGGAAGCTCTTTACTTTCCAAGTAACGCTTTTAGAATATTTTCTAAGTATGACTTTTTTGTTGGTGTTCCTGTTTTAAAGTGCACATCTTTCAGGTGAACTGGTTACATGTTGCATAAGCGTTAAAAAAGGCAAGTTAAATAGCCACCTTTATTTACAGCTGCGGGACTAGGTATTAGATCGCTTCCAGGAAGAAAACACGATTAATGGCTCTCTTGCAGAGGGGACAATTGCAGACTTTTCTTCCGCAGAGCGTGAAATGTGCCTTTTCCCGCCGAGCGGCTGTGTCCTCGCCGCTGCTCCGGGAGCAGTTTCCCAGCCTCAGGTGTCTTCCTCGCCTCGGGCTGTAGCGCTCTGCGGAGCGGGCGTCCGGGACTTCCTGTCTGGGCGCGGGGCGGAAGGATCGCGTTGCCAGCTGGGGCCGCCGCCGCCGCCGCCGCCCCTGCCCCTGCCGTTAGGTGGTGGGGTTTCTCAGCCCGGCGGCGGGAGGCGGGCCGGCCTCGGCTTCCTGTCGGAGGACGCGCAAGGATCCGGGCGTCGGAGTGTGTGCGAGTGCGTGAGTGTGTGTGGGTCGCTCGGCGTGTGTCTCCGGCCGCGGGTTCCGCCTCCTCCCCTGCCGCCGCTGCTCACGGTGTAAGTCAATGTGAAGCAGCAGCTCCAGCCCCGGGATAAACATGGCGACGTCTCTGCATGAGGGACCCACGAACCAGCTGGATCTGCTCATCCGGGCCGGTAAGGACAGGGGAACTTTTCTCCTGTGCATCGGGGTAGCAGGAGAGGGGGTGCACAGAAGGCGGGGTGACTCCCCTGTAGCGGTCTGTGCAGGGGGTACAGTGTCCACCTCACAGTCACTGGGGCGGCCGGGGGAAAGGGGGGAGTGAATGAAGTAATGGAGGCGACGAATCAGGAAGTGATCACCTTGGAGAGTAACCTGCCTCGAATCCGGCGCTGTCGCTTCAGGGTGGGCTAGGCGAGCAGCGGCGGCAGCTGCCGGGCGGAGCGCTGGCAGCGGGTGCTGGAGAACGGAGCCGCGGTTAAGTTGGGGACTCGGGGGCGGACGAGTTGTGCGCTTCACCCCAGTTGCTCAGGAACCAGGAAGTGAGTGCGGCTGTTGTCTCTCGGCTGCGCCTGCCACGCTGTCTGGCCGGAGAGGCCGCTGCTGCCCGTGGTCGTGGGCGGCGGGCTTCTCCGGGGAACGCTCGCCACCCCCGCCTCGTTCTCCTTTCACACTTCGTCCACAATTCCATGACTTCCGCATGGACGAGGCAGCCCCGGGCGATGTCCGGTGCACCGATACCCGCCAAAAAAAAATGCTCTGACCCTCCCTCCTCCTCACATCCCCACCGTGTGCAGCCTCAGGAGTAACGGTTCTGGAAAGGGTCACTTAATGTTGAGTAACCAGAATGGTGTTTTTCTCAGGGGCCCGCCTCCCTTTCCTCATTTTACGGGTGGCTGTGAAGGAGCTAGGTTTATGCCCCTTCCCTCGTGGGTTGTTTTTTTTTTTAGGGGGAGAATGGAAAGGACACGGAATGTATTTTGTACCCCTGACCTGGAGCGTTGGGGCGTCAGAGAAGAATGTTTATTTTTGTAAACAGTGGGTGAATGTGAGGGAGTGAGACGGGAGGGAGGGAGTCTTGGCCCTAGGGAAGTCTCAGCACGGAATTGCCCCCTATCCCCCTCCCCCCAAACCTCCCACCACAGCGGAAGCGCCTCGGAGAGGACAGAACCGACGGGATTGACAGGCCTCTGGTTCCAATCTGCTCTCTGAGATGTTCCAAATAAGAACGTTGATTTCTGGGGGCGGGACTAAGGGCCCGCGCTGGGCCAATGAAGAAAGGGCGGGAGTGAAGCTGACAATGTACGCATGGAATTGGAGGGAAGAGGAGTGTAAACACGGAAGTGGCCGCAGGGGTGGGGGATGTGCAGCGCCACTGCTGCAGCGGAAGGGCACGGACTTAAGTTACATGGAAAAAGAAGCTTTACTTAATAGACAGCGCAGTGAAGGCCCTGTATCGATGTAGCACTGCTTGAATACTGTTTACTTAATGTATTAATAAGCATTCATGTTCCTTTCCCCGGGTTCTATTTCATGTCGCCATCGATGGGAATTGGAAGATGAGACATACTTACCGAACAGGCATGCTGTAAAAGATCTTACACTCTTTTCCATCCATTGTTTTTTAGGTGGGGGACTTGAAATTGGTAGTTTGGTTGACGAAACTCTGTGATTCAGGTCATTTGGGGAAAATCATGAACACGTGTATCTCTGAATTTAACGGAAGAACTTTAAGTTCACATAAAGTCTGGAATAATATAACCGTATGTATTGTGTAACACGTAGTGGTGACCAGCCTTTTATTCTCTAAAATGTAATACTATGCGTTTCAAAACTTTTACAGAAAAATATAGTTTACTGAATAGTGATTAAAACACGTTTGACAGTTATCAGGAACTTAAGTTTTAGTAAGAGGCAGAGCACAATAAGAACTTGATTCCTTTGTGTATGCTTGGTCTATTAATATCGTAATATGAATTAAGGGATGGGATTTTTGGCTTTATGTTATTGGTAATAACAATACTTGGGATTGTTGGGTCAGTGATATTGCTGTGAGTGTTGAACTTGTACATTGCAAGAGATGTTTCCAGTGGTTGTGAACACTTGGAGAGAACCTTAGAATGCCTTGCAGTCAGAACTTTGAAAATACGGTAAAGGTAAGAAGGCTTAACTTTGCGGTGGAAGATATTTTTTTCATAAGCTTTTGTAATTATCAATGAAACTGAATGTGACCTGTAGATATTTTGCTTGGAGTAGCTGTATACATAGAGCATCTTGGGTCTGAAAATACAAAAGTTTTGTCTTTCTTTGGGGTTTTTTAAAAAGTTAAATGCCATTTTCCAGCTCTACTGCATTTCGTTAGTAGATACAAACCTTACAGTTAAAGTTCTTTCATGATCATAATGTTCTGTAAAGAATATGTTTTACATACAATTATTTTCAAATTATTCCTCAGTCATGTTCATGTAATCAGAAGTTCCCTTACAATCCCTATTTTAGAAGGAAACTTGAGACAGGTTTGCTGATTTCCCAAGGTTTATTCGGTGAGTTAAAAGTTGGGGAGGGAAGATGGCCTAGAAAATTAAGATTCATGATTCTAAATTTTTATTGCTGCCAATTTCCAGAGGGATTGAGAGAGAGTAATGTTTGTAAAGTTTGTATTTGTAGAATGGACAGAATACCTTTTAATCTCCTTGAGAGAAGTCATCAAGTGTTAGAATTCTTTCTCATAAAAATCTTACAGTATAGTTGAGGAGACAGGTGAATATCTATATAAGTTAAAAAATAGCTAAAGTGATTGCTGTAGTGGGTTGATGATTAGTGTAGAATGACCAATATTTGTGAAAACTTGTAGAGGAGATAAGCTTTTGAGTTGAATATTGCTAGCATAACTTTTTTTCCAAGCAAATATAAAAACACTTAATATTATCACTATTGTTACATGTTAAGGGTACTACAGGATATTCTTGTGCTTTTATTTTCCTCCTTTAGAAGGTTAAATATCTCATATATACACTCCTTCAGCTATCAATATTTATGCTGTCAGGAGTTTGAGTAAAGGATGAAATAAAATAAATAGCTAATGTATTAAAAATCACTGTCACTTTAACATGCAAAGTATTTTTGTGGTAAAGACTTGACATGCTTAACTTTCATTGGCAACATGGTGTATAAGAGTGAGCCTTGACCCTGAAGTCAAGAGTTGAGGTTCTATATCTAGCTGTAACTGAACTAGCTCGTGACTTAACCTCTTTAGGGCTTCATTTTCTGTAAGAGAACAGAGTTGACTGGATGAACTCCAGTGACTTTTAAAGCTCTAAAATAAGTGGCTCAGAAACCTTAATAGAAAGTTAAGACTTTTGATTTTCTTGGATTTTTTTATATTACACCATGTAAGTGAATGTGTGTCCATAAGGTTGTTATGTAATTGGGAGGTTAATTTATTTTAGCCAATCTTTAAAAATCTGAATGTGTGCCAAATTGGAGCTTGAGGCTGTGTCTATATGTTTAAGTCTATGATATATTTTAGTTAATAATTTAGGCTTGTATCTAGTATGTATAGCTTAATGTAGGAAAAACAAATGTCTGTGTTACTTTCCTAATATTTTTGTGAAAGTATTGTATATAATATACTGTCTAGATTTTCTGGAAGATTTTCACTTTAGAATATATTGCCTTCTTACTCTCAAGAATACTTTGCTTGACTTTTTTCTGTATTTTTCTTTTTATTAATTTGAAAAATAAGGTCACCAGAAGTTTTGCTCTACAATGCAGTTATTAGATGAAGGTGAAATTTTTCTGGAAATTTAACCTAAATATTTTCATTGACAAAATGAATCTGTTTTGTTCAGAATTCATTGTGAAATTTGAAATTGAAAATCTCATTTCTGATTTTACTGTAAATTGGGTTATCTAGTATTAGTCTTGAAAAGATCATCAAATTAAAAAAAATTTAGCAGTATGTGAAAAAATATGAAGTATGTGTTAAGATGAAAGTGGAGGAATGGCATTAATTTTCTTTTTAAAAAATGTATTTGAAAATGTGGTTAAGAAATTACTCTTAAGAATTCATTGCAGCATTAGTACTAAAATTTATGTAAAGAGTGAGTTACAGAGTAATAGTGTGTAAATAGTCAGGGTAATTCAACATAAAACAGTTTTTTTAGAAGCAAATTTGGCTTGTGGAGAAGGGCAGGTAGCAGTGTGTTCTTGCTAACTATTTAAAATTATTTCTTGTGTTACCGGTATCTATATCTTAAATGTTCAAAAGGATGCAAAGAAATACTTATGGAAAGCTTTTAAAAAAATCCTTTATTTGTGAATAGACAAATTCACTTACAGAAATGGAATCAATTTTTCATCTGCACACTGATGTTTATGTATATAAGCTAAAACTTACAGAAAAATGAGGATAGAATTTGGTGGTTATTAATTACATTTGATAATAAATTATAGCTGTGTGTCTCAAACCACACTCTGATCTAGGGATTCTGGTAGTCCTAAGAGCCTTTCAAGGGATCTGTGAAGTCAAAACTGTTTTCATCATAATACTAAGACATTATTTGCCGTTTTACTTTCACTAGTGTACAGAGGAGTTTTCTAGAGGCTATGTGATATGATACTCCAACAGATTGAATGAAGGAGGAGATAGGATTCAACTGTCTTCTATTAAATCAAATATTAAAACGACTTAACAGATGTGTAAAAAAGCTACCCTCTATTTTTTTGTTTTTAAAAAGTTATTTTTCTTAAAAATGTTTCTGTTTATGAGTAATAGGTTTATTTTACATGATTAATATTTTAAAGTTTTCTTTGTTTTGATTTCAAATATGATAAATGTCTTTTGATAGCACCTATATAAACAAAATCTCTTTGAGGTCCTTAATAATCAGTGTAAAACAGTTCTCTGACCAAAAAAAGTTTGAGAATAGCTGGGTTGCCGTGTTGTTCAGGTCTACACTGTTCAATAAGGTAGCCACTAGCCACATGTGGCTATTAAGTAGATACTATGTGGCTGAGAAACTGAATTTTTAATTTTAGTTAATTTAAATTTAAAAACAAGTAATTTAAAATTATTTGTGACTTATATTTTTATCAGACAACTCTGGTTTAGAAAATAATTTTCATTCTTACCTTATAAAGCAGCTTTATTGATTAGAAGATCAAGGGGGAAAAAGGTAAAGATGGAGTGTCCCAGACCTTTATCTTTTTCACTTTTGCATTGCATTCTTTTGTATTCTTTAGTCACTTATTACTGTTATACCCTTAGGGCATTATAGGATAAGCTGTGGTAAGTCAGGTATAGTTGAGTGAAGACCTTGTAATATTAGTTTATGGTATTACTTGTAGGGAATATCACCTAATGAAATGTTTTCTATTTTTTTTCCATTGCTCTCAAATTACTGCTATATTTTATTTTTGACTTGAGAACATTTTTATGAACTAGATCCATTGCCAGCATTCTCTTATGCAAAGCTAAGAGGTGTGCCTCTTGTCAGACTTAATTACCAAGTTTGGTGTTTTGTAACAGCTGTTGAGTGAGTCTGGAATAGTCTACAGTACCATACAAACACTGGTTGATTTAGAAAGATAGAAATGGAACAAGAAGATTTTTACTGATATTAAATGAGGGCATAAGCAAATTTTATTTTTGGTGCTATAATTAAAAATAAAATAGTTTTTAAAATTTATTTAATAGATTTATTTCTTCAAGGAGTATTGACCAACAACACCAACTACTAGTGGTAACTAGAAAATGATACCAGTCAGATTGCTTTTAGCTTCATTGTTTCTATTTTTAAAATGTGTTGCTTATTTTTTCCTCCCATAAATTTCATACACAAGTCTAGAAAGATAACAGTAAGTCAGGTTTGTAAGTAAGAGATAAGGAATTTTATTTTTCAACCCTTGCTTGTCAGTTTGTTTACTCTGATTGCACAACACTGTTAAATTCATGTCTATCCTTAAGAAATGTGCAAAATTTTAGTTCATATTTTATTTGAATTGATCTGAACAAAATAGTATTGAAAAGTTTTTTTAAATTACAGAAACCTGAGTAGGATAAATATTTCTTAAAAAAATATTTTTAATTATTATTATTTTTTTTTGAGATGCATGAATTCTCACTCTGCCCAGGCTAGAGTACAGTGACGTGACCATAGCTCACTGCAGCCTCAGACTTCTGGGCTCAAGTGATCCCATCTCGGCCTCCCAAGTAGCTGGGATTATAGTGAGCCAACTGTGACCAGCTTAAATTTCTGGTATCAAAAATTACTTGTTGACTTAAGTCAACAAAATTAAAAAGAGATACTGGTCACTTATACAAAATAGGTTGAGTATTCTTAGAAACTGTTATTGGTACCTTATTGTAAATTGATCTAAGAAAGGACTCTTAGATTTTTGTTTGTGTTTAACATTGAGTTAATAAATAAAAATGGCAAGAAGTAAAATTAGTAAACATCAAAAAGGGAAAGAAATCAGCGTTCCCCCATAAGCCTTTAAGTTACAGAATAACTTATTTTATACTTTTATTTAGTTTTGAAGTATTTTACTTCCACTTATGTTTTCCATGTTCTTTGAACTACAGATTGAGCATCCCCCAAATCCGAAAATCCAAAATTCAAAATCTGAAACTTTTTGAGTGCCAACATGACAATCACAGGAAATGCTCATTGGAGCTTTTTGGGTTTGGGATGCTCAACTGGTAAGTATATGATGCAAATATTCCAAAAATCAAAAAAAAAATTCTGAAATCTGAAACACTTCTAGTCCCAAGCATTTCGGATAAGGGTTACTCAGCCTGTAGTAGTTTAACAAGCTTCATGAGGCCAGAGACTTAGTCACATTTGTATCTCAGGTTTATAGCACAGGGCCTGGCACATGGTAAATGCTCGACAACCATTTGTTGAATGTATGTAGAGTATGAGATATCTGGTTTATAATTCATAGTTAATTTATGCATATTTTATATTCTCATCCTAAATTTAAAGTATGAATGAGTAAATTTGCATATTAAGTTTGTATGTGCTTTATTTTTTTACCCTGTAAATAAAATATTTTTCTAGGATAGATTATGTTGAATTTAGGAAGAGGAGGTTGAGGTTAGAAATACAAACAAGAAAAAACTTTGCAGAAATAATTTTCACTGACATAATAACATGAAATCATGGTTTTGAAAATGTGCTTCCAACTGTAAGAATTCAGAGTCCATAATATATAAATATTAGGCAAATTTAATTTTGTTTATAACTTACAACATTTTAAAATCTGGTAAAATTCTGTTGCTGTATTATTGTATATTTGAAGTTCTGGTTTTAATACGGTAGAGTTTTAGGGTATGTCTTAATACAATTACATAAGGAATTAGTTTACCCAGGATGGTTTATTAATAGCACCTAAGACAACAGCTAAATTGCAACACAAGCAGACTTTAAAGAGAATGGTTGCTAGAACAAATTTTAAAAACCTGAGAATTTGCTTTCCGAGGTTTTGTAGTGTATGTGAGTATTGTAGGGAGGCATTTTGAAAAAAAGACTTGAGAATGGTAATAAGTTTTATACTTAATAATGCCAAGTTTCTTAAAGTTGAGATAGAAGGGCTGATTGAATCCTTTGCTTCAGTGAAGCTGCAGATAAGAGTAAGCAGGGTCACCTAAAGATAGATTTACTTAGAGGTTTGGCTGCCTCTCTGGAACCATTTAGCTTTGAGCAGATTTCCATAAATGGAAAGAGCAACTGGAGAGAACCCAGTACCTTGGTTGGGAGTGTGGATGATGTGCAACAGGTGGTAAAACAGTCCCTGGATTTTTAAAATAAATGTTCTCCAAATGACTGTTGTTTAAGGCTGAGGCTTTAATATTTGCTGAATTTTGAGACTAAGTGGATTTTTTTCCGAATTAAAAGTTTAATTGGAAACAGTTTAAAAATATTCACATGTTTAGTATGTAGAACTTATGAATTTGTAATATGACTTTGTGAAATTTGTATAAACATTTACTTTTAGTTCCTTTAGGGGACATCTTGAGAAAAATCTATCAAATTAGAAACTGTTACATATTCATGTTTCAGAATCTCTTACCAAGTTAACAATTCAATATTTTAAGTCAGGATGTGAAATTAATACATTGTTAAGATAATAAATTTGTTCTTGAATTGCCAACTTCCTGTAAGATCAGTGGATTGTCCTTAATTCAATACATAAAAGAGGGAGGCCGAGGTGGGTGGATCGCTTAAGGTCAGGAGTTCGAAACCAGTCTGAGCAAGAGTGAGACCTTGTCTCTACTATAAATAGAAAGAAACTAATTGGCCAACTAAAAATATATATAGAAAAAATTAACTGGGCCTGGTGGTGCATGCCTGTAGTCCCAGCTACTTGGGAGGCTGAGGCAGGAGGATTGCTTCAGCCCCAGGAGTTGGAGGTTGCTGTGAGCTAGGCTGATGCCACGGCACTCTAGTGCAGGCAACAGAGTGAGACTCTGTCTCAAAAAAAAAAAAAAAAAAGAATAAAATAAAAAAAATACCTATACACCTAGTATATGAAAAGTCTATATTAGGAACTATAGTAGATACAAAGATGGGTTAAGATAGCCCCCCCTGACCTCAAGGAGCTTATAATCTTACAGAAGTGATAAAAAATTATCACCATTTATTGACTTGTTATTTATATGTCAGACACTGTGTTAAGTTTTTTATGGAAATCATTTCATTCTTAAAATTACATAAAGTAAGTAATATACCTGTTTGTGAAAGAGGAAACTGAGGCTTAAGAGAGATTAAGTTGCTTGCCTTGAGTAACAGAAATAAGTGGCAGAGACTAGAACCCAAGCTGTTGGACCTGAAGGCCCAAACCTTTGCTGCACACATTGTTTCACAAATAACTTAATCAGCAAAGCATAAAGGAAGTGCTGGAAGAGAGATACAAAGGGTGATGGAAGTAGAAAAGGCTTCATGGAAAAAAAAATATAGAAACTTAAAAAAATTTTTTTGTTTTAGATTAAAACCCAGCAAAGCTTAGTGAGATTCTGAAAAGAACAGGGTTATTGTGAAGAAAGTTCCCAAGTACTCTTGGCACCGAAGCTAATTCATGTTGTTATCCATCTGCAGGCAGAGTGCGGTGGTCTCTATACTCAGGGTATTGGTTCCAGGATCCCCCACCCAAAATGGACACCAAAATCAGGGGATGCCCAAATCCCTTATATAAAATTAATATACTATAAATATAAATATAAATATATATTTATAGTATTTGCATAGAACCTATACACATCCTCCCATATCATCTCTAAATCTCTTATAAAACTTAATACAATGTAAATGCTATGTAAATAGTTGTCATACTGTATTATTTGTATTCTTTTTTATTTTTTTTCCCCCCAAATATTTTCCATCCTTGGTTGGTTGAATTGTGGATGTGGAACCTGTGGATATGGAGGGCCGACTGTATTCAGTCACCCTAGAGAGTCTGTGAGAATTGAACTAATTCATTAAATGAACTTAGAAATATGATGTAGTTTGGACTGATTCTGCTAGGTATTGCCCCTGGCTTTAGTGGCAATATGTAAAAATATATAATTGACCTCACAGGATTGTTAGTGGACAACCCATCCTTTCCCTGCCCCTCCCCCCAAGTTAGTTTTGGCCTAAAATTTATGCAGGGTTCAAATTTCAGGGGTCTTTCTTTGTTTTCCTTTAGATAAGGTCCATAAACTTCTCAGTAATTTCTAATCAACATCATTGGTTGCTTTATAATCAACATTCATTTTATAAAGTGTAGATACTAGCTGATTTTGGTTTTAAAATTATTTCTGTAAATAATTTGTATAAACTAATACGTCTCAATGGCTTATTTGGAGTTACTCATATGGAAGTTAATTAATTTTTATTTATTTTCCTTTCAAGAATGAATATATTTATTTCTTAGATAGTAATGTATTTTAGTTTAATAATGGGTATAGTGCATTTTTAATTGAGTAGAACTTATTTTTCCCCTAGTGGAAGCATCAGTTCATAGCAGTAATGCACACTGTACAGATAAGACAATTGAAGCTGCTGAAGCCCTGCTTCATATGGAATCTCCTACCTGCTTGAGGGATTCAAGAAGTCCTGGTATGTGAACTGTTCATTTTTATATTAAATGTGTTATATTACTTCATATATCTAGAATGAAATTGCATTTAAATGCAAAGGGATTACTGAAGTTCTCAAAGGTCTGCTATACATAAATACCTGACAGCAGTAATTGAACTTTATTTGTCAAGGCCCCCAAATCTTAAATACTTAATTTCATAATAAATGAGACAAAAAATATTCAGTCTAGACAGACAAATGTTTATTAAATAGCTGTTTGTATTATCATATCTATTTCCTTAACTCTGGGTAAATTATAAGCCTTTGTAGTCCTTAATAGTATGGTAGATTGGGGCAGCTGTGGCCTGTGACCACTTTCGATCCTTTATTCAGTGATAAATAAGCAGCAAGGAACCATCCATGGTTAGAGATAGGAGGCAGCTTATACCATTTTCATTACATTCCCTTCAGCCTTTTCTTTTGGCCCCCCCACCCCTTTTTTTAAGACTGCTTTTGATAGTAATTTTGTACTATTAGGTCATTAAATGTGAAATGTCCGATTTGGAATCAAAAGTTTAGTTTATTATATCTCAAAAGAAGCAGTACAATTAATCAAAGTATGCGCCTAACCTATCAACACAGTCTTGCCCTCTTAACGGTAGCTTGTTTATGCCAGCAGCAAAGAAGCCTAGAGAGCAAGTTGGGGATTAGATCACAAAAGGCATTTTCCACATCTTGTTGCGAATTGAATATTTTTTCTTGCAAGAAGTGGTCCAAAGCCTGGAAGAAGTGGTAGTCAGTTGATGCAAAGTCTGGTGAATACAGTTGATGACAGAGAGTTTCCAAGTCCAACCTCTATAGTTCGAGCAGCGTTGCTTGTGTGACATGTTGTTGAGTATTGTCTTGCAAGAGGATTGACCTGTCTCTGTTGACCAGTTTTGGCCACTTAATGACAAGCATCCTCATCATTTTGTCCAGTTGTTTGTAGTAGACATCCTCTGTAATCAGTTGACCGGATTTCATGAAGCTGTAGTGGATATATCAGTGCTGGACCACCAAATGGACCACCAAACAGACACCATTAGCTTTTTTTGATGAATATTTGATTTTGGATTGTGTTTTGTCACTTAATCTTTATCGAACCACTGTGCTGAATGATTGCAATTGTTAAAAAGAATCCATTTTTCATCATACAGTGTAAAAATGGTTCACTATGTCATGACAGCAAAGAAAGGCAAGTTTCAAGACAGTTTCTGTTCTGATGCTCGTTTAATTCATGCAGTACCCATCTATCCAGCTTCTTTCCCTTGCTGATTGGTTTCAAATGGTCCAATATTTTTGGAATAATAACATCAAACCTTGCTGCTAATTCACACATAGGTTGAGATGGATTTGCTTCCACTACAGCTGTTAGCTCATCATTATCCACCTTGATTTCAGGTCACCCACGTGGCTCATTTTCAAGATTAAAATCACCAGAATGGAACTTCTCAAACCATCAATTTACCATGCGATCATTAACCACATCCTTCCTAAACACTTCATTGATATTTCGAGCTGTCTGCACTGGTTCCACAACAGAACTCACATTCGAAAATAACACAAATGTTTGACTTATACCTGGTTTCACAAAAATTGCTCTAAAAAAACTTTGGAAGATAATCGCAAGCCGAGCCATGCATTTGAAAGACTGAAGATGTGCCTTCACAATAAAAATAAAACAAGAAGTGTCAAAGTGAAATGTCTGAGATGTCAACTGTCAAACTTAGTACTTAAGGAAATTGGACATTTCATACTTAATAACCTAATACTCATTTGTCCTTATTTTAATTTAATGTCCAAATATTAATTTGACTTGATACAGGAAGATTGGCCTTTCTTGTCATAGGGATTTACACTATATGCTAAGAGCAACTGTAGTTGTTAATTGAAATAGGAATCCCAGATAGTATTCAGATATATGACAAGAAAATTAGGGCATTTTTGGTCAATGTATTAATCCATGGTAGTATGTATCTGTTAATTGAAATAGAAATGTTATGTCCTGGCTGGGCGCGGTAGCTCACGCCTGTAATCCTAGCACTCTGGGAGGCCAAGGCGGGTGGATTGCTCAAGGTCAGGAGTTTGAGACCAGCCTGAGCAAGAGCGAGACCCCCGTCTCTACTAAAAATAGAAAGAAATTAATTGGCCAACTAAAAATATATAGAAAAAAATTAGAAAAAAATAAAAAACTAATTATTATACTAGTTTTATTCAAGTGTTTTCCCAACTGATAAAATAATTCAGAGTCTTTCTACAATGAGCTTGAAAGTATCTAAAAATATGAAGAAGGGGAGTGACTACTCATGATCCTCATCTTACCCAAAGGATTAACATTTCCTTCAAGTTGATTTTCTTTGCATTTATTTTCCTTATATACTTTAGTTCATATTGAATATTCAGCAGATTAACTTCTTCTGTATCAAGCTCTTATCCTGCTTTGAATAATTCTTAATAAATCTCACCTCTTTTAAATATTGAACTGTCCACATAAGAAAGATTAATGGGGGTGGGAAATTTTAATTTTTCAACTTTTTTTTATAGTGGAAGTGTTTGTCCCTCCTTGTGTATCAACTCCAGAATTTATCCATGCTGCTATGAGGCCAGATGTCATTACAGAAACTGTAGTGGAGGTGTCAACGGAAGAGTCTGAACCAATGGATACCTCTCCTATTCCTACATCACCGGATAGCCATGAACCAATGAAAAAGAAAAAAGGTAGAACTTATTTATAAATTTCTGAGAAGGTGATGCAATTTTTTTGTGGTATCTTTTCCCCATCAGGGATCATAGAAAATAATGTATGCTGTAGATTTACAATTGGTGTTATCTTAGCTACAGGTTCTCAAGAGAACTGAAATTTTAATTTTGTGCTTTAATATACTTTTAAAGGAGTTAGTATTTAAGTCCTGAAGGAACTTGCCTGAAAATAAGATTTTAACAGATGATGTATACACAGAAGACAGATTAGAGATTTCCTGCCCATTTGTCTTACCCTTTCTTCTATTTTCTGATCCTTTTATAGGTACTTGGTTACTTAAAAAAAAAAAAACACAAAACATTTTAGTCTTTATTTTCTCTATTTTAT
>VBSM01000483.1:15229736-15284591 GCA_008086735.1 Cheirogaleus medius
TCAGAAAAAAAAAAAACAAAAACACCAAAGACAAAAAAGGGAAAGGTGTGTTAGAAATAATGACATTTTCTTTCATTTGTTAAATGCAGTGTTTCACATTGCTGTGATGTGAACCATTCTGTGCTCATTGCTATAAAGGAGACTAATGAATAAGACAGAGTAACTTCCTGTATGTAATACATACAGATTATATGTATCTTGAGAGAGGCATGAGTGAGAGAATTTAGAAGGAAGAATTACTTCCTGCTGTAAATGTTTAAAGACAAAAGCCATACATATAAATGGCCTTATTTTCCCATTTCCGCTATAGCACTAGGCTGGTTCTGTTCAATGGGAGCTGTTACAAAATACTTAAGAAAATTTTTAGATTTAAAAGAAGATAGAAAAGACCATGAAAAACAGGGGTCATATAGGGAAACAGGATGTGATAACATATAAACCATGAAATAATTTGCCAACTTAATACTAATTTTATCTCTTTGAAAGCTCTTTGAAAGCACCTATGTTGTCTACAAGATCTTTGAAAGCTGTTAATGACTATTTAAAAATTATTTATAACCATTTTGTGCTCATTGCAATAAAGAGACACAAGAAAGAATCAGAGTGCCATTATTTATATTTTTGTTGTTAATTAAGTACATTTGGGACATACAAACTTAGATAAGTTATTTTTTAATAGCAGAGCCTTTAATATACTCATGTGCATTATGAGTCTCCAAGAGAAGATAGCATATGATGTTCTAAAAGTTAATTTCACTATAGAACCCTTTTTCCTGTTGAGGAATACCCTTTTAATTTCTCCAGGAACACGATTTTGAAAATGCTGCTTTATAAGAAAGTAAGACCAGATACATACAGTGGCTCATGCCTGTAATCCTAGCATTTTGGGAGGCCAAGGTGGGAGGATTGCTTGAGGCCAGGAGTTCAAGAACAGCCTGAGCAAGAGTGAGACACCTACCTTCTCTACAAAAAATAGAAAAATTATCTGGGCATGGTGGCATGTGCCTGTAGTTCCAGGTACTCAGGCAGCTGAGGCAGGAAGATTGCTTGAGCCCAGGAGTTTGAGGTTGCAGATGACGCCGCTGTGCTCTGGCTGGGGTGACAGAGCGAGATCCTGTCTCCAAAAAAAGAAGAGAATAAATTAAGCGTTTTGGGCTAACTTTTCTATTAATTTGGGCTTTTATACTTGAATTTAGGAGATGGTAAAGATGCTAGTTTTATTACTGATGGATTCATACATATAAATATTATTTAAATTGAGAAATTAAGCTGTATTCTCACAGAGACCAGTGACCTGTTTTAATTTTTGCCAAAGCAGACATATTATTAATTAGAATTAGCAGACTGAAATCCTAGAATATATCTATGCATTTTGAAATAAAATTAGCTCTTTATATAATTAATCTAAATAATCCTTAGTTAAGAATAGGGTGACATCAGAAATTCCAGATATAGCAACCAAATCAGTAATATTATGTGTAATCTGAAAATATAGCATACTTGGATATTCCCAACCTCTTTCCTGAGGTTTTCACTCACCTGCCAGTATTCATCCATCTGTACTAAGGATTGAATATGATCCTTTCAGACTTAGGCTCCCTTTAGTGCAGGGAAGTGTAGTCCTTGCTTTTCTGTTCATTATGGATGCTAGTCTGTCTGAGAGAGCCTTATGTCAGAAATGAGAAACAGAAGGGAAGGGTACATTTATTAGACATATAAAATAATCACTTGGAAGTTTTTTTAACCCTTACAATGTATCTGCATTCGTGGTGGGGAAATTTGAACACTTATGATTAAATTCTAGTAAATTAACTGGCTCAAAGCAGTTGAAGAGTGCTTAATATTTTTCTTTTCCTCATTTGAGTTCAAAGCGCTTCACAGATCGATCCTCTGCAATAAGTAGGTAACAATCCTGTAGATTGTTACAGAAAATAAAAAAGTTTATAGTAGGATTTGTTTCTATTGCTACATTATTGGAAAAGTTTAGCAAATCAAGGTTCTGACAATGTAAATAATAGATTAATAGTACCTGACTTGCCATATACATTGAGATTATTACCAACTAACAGCTATATCTAAAATTGCAGAAATGTCCTTAATGCTCCTTTTAGACAGTGTCTCACTCTGTTGCCCAGGCTGGGGTGCAGTGGCTCAGTCATAGCTCCCTGTTAATTTTGAACACCTGGACTCAAGCAGTTTTCTTCCCTCAGCCTCCTGAGTAACTAGGAGTACAAATGCATGTCACCACTTCTGGCTAATTTTTAAATTTTTTTGTAGTGACAAGATCTTGCTGTGTTGTCCAGGCTGGTCTCGAACTCTTGGCTTTAAGCAGTCCTCCTGGCTCAGCCTCCCAAAGTGCTAGGATTACAGATGTGAGCCACTATCCAGCCTAATGTTCCTTTTAAAAGCAACTTTTCATACACAGTATATTAATCTACATATTACTGTCTAGCTTAATGCATAATGTGTTATCAGAGTCTGCTAATCATGTTCTATTATTTTTCCTATTTTCAACGTATGGTTTCGATATCTTATTTTTTCAGTTGGCCGTAAACCAAAGACCCAGCAATCGCCAATTTCCAATGGGTCTCCTGAGTTAGGTATAAAGAAGAAACCCAGAGAAGGAAAAGGTAATTTGGGGAGGGCTGTTTTGGAGGTGAGATGATTTTTTTTCAGTCAGGTGACATTTTTTACATTATTTGTAATGTAAAAAAATTTTACATTATTTGTAAGAAAATTATTTCTAGTACATGCATGTATGGGAGTACTGTCTGTGGTAATAGTTCTTAATAAAAGGTGTATCAGCATCATCTGGGGAGCTTTTTCAAAATACCTATGTCTGGTACTTACAACTACAGAGATTCTGTAACCATAGCTGTACCTTGGGGGAATATAAGAAAGCAGGCATTTATATTTGGAAAAAAATCATAAGGGCAATCTGATACACATCCTTCATAAGGGCCATTGTTTTAGAGGTTGTATGTATGTATAATAGCACTCATCCCCACATGGAGCCACTTAGAATTGAAAGAGGTTTACAACTAAGACTTGTTCCTGATACATAATTTCTTAACTGTTTAGAAGCAATGTAAGAATTCAAGGCAAGTGGAATTTAATTTTCCAGTCAACAAATTTTAGTCATGTCAGTCACAAGTCAGAACAAACTTAACCATATTTTTGTTTTAGAATTTGCATATCTTCATTAAAAATAACAGCAATAAGCCCTTCCCCATTCTGTTCTTTCTTAATTTGTTGGGTAAAATTATTTAAAGTAACATTTCAGTAGTGGTTTTAGATGTGTTCTATCTGATAATCTGATAACTAAAAATTTATCACTTGCATAAATAAATGTTTTCAGACCAATATTCAAAAGTTGGGTAAATTTTGTGTTAATATATTAAAATTTACTCCATTCTTAACATGTGATCTGACATATAATTTTAGGTAATTAAAAGCAAAAGTTAAGTCTAGTTAAAAAAAAATTAAGTAGTAAGCCTACCAAGAAATTTGGTGTTCAGTTAACATTGAACAATTATTTATTCAGGAACTGATGACTCAATTTGGGACAGATTCAGGATACTTTTCTTATTTCCTTGTGTGTGTTTGGTCATTTCACATTTTTAACATCTTAGGGTTTTGTCTTTTAATTTGTATTGAACACTTTAAAAGTTACATAGTAGCAGTTTAAGTATTAGAAAGCTAATCTTGTAAATACATAGTCCTTACTGTTGTTTTTTAAATAATTATCATCAGTGGTTATCTCTTATATTCAAAGACCTCATGCTTAACATTGGAGAAGTTTGTGATGACCTATTTTTACCAATCAAAATCACCTCATTAAAATTTCAATCTTGTATTATTAAACTTGAGGCAGTGTGTTGTAATATAATAATTAAAGTTATTATAGTCAAAACTGGGTTCAAAATCCAGCCAGTGTTTCCTCTTTTGCAAAACTGTGACAATAATGTCTGTCATAGGAATATGCCTTACCTAATAGTGAATGAAGGCTTCTCTTTCTGCATCCTGTTTTCCTTAAAACCAGAAATAGAATTGTTAATTTTAATTTGAGGATTGAACTTGGGTGCAGTGAATATTTAAAGATAAATCTAAGGAATGTTGATGAGTCTAATTAATCCAACAAACATGGAAATATTCAAATCCCTACTATGTACAGGGCATTGCCTATGTTACACAAAAATTTCTACCAGAATAAAGTCTCTCCTCACTTGTAATGTGTCTACTTGTAGGACCTGATAGTCCCCTGGTCATGAATAATATAAAAATGCCCTCCAACTATGTATTTTGATGTAGTTGAAACTTATACATGGTTTAATAGTTTTTAGATAGTGATGCTGATGTAATAGGACCTCAGAGATACAAATGTAACATTATAAGGTTGAAGGTCAGTCTTTTTAGGTCAAGAGATGCATATTGGGTTCAACTCTGGGTTATTAATGAATTTACTGAATCTTGAGGGAACTCCAAAATGAAAATGAAATGCCAGAGGAAGAATATGAGTGTTTCAATTGAAGGTGTTAGAGTAGTAGCAATGGCTTGGTTTGGAAGCTTCCCACTCTTAGAAGCTCTTCCAGTGTGGCCTATATCTTGGATTGGATTTAAGGATAGTAAAATGATAGTGAGTAGGAGCCTAGAGATGACTTGGTGACTCAGTGGTAGCATATATATTCTTATCTTTTCCTTCTCAGGATTCTTTTCTATTTTGATCAGTTTAAGAGCCTTTGTTCCTAGAGGATATGCAGGGAATACAAGAAAAATAGGCTTGAAAGCCTGGTCTTCTCATGACCATTGCCCACTATTCTTCCTCCCTTTCAAAGGGAAAAAGAAAAGTGATTCTTTCTTTACTTTTGGGATTAAATTCCTTATTTTACTTGCCCAGATTCCTTCCTTTTCTTTTATGTAAAGCTTAACCATCTTCCAAGACTTCATGATTATCTTACCAATCTACTTTATTTTCACTCCTGAAATACCACACACATTACTTTCCATAATTCATGTGGAATATAATCATGCATTACAGATCTTATATTGTTTCAAACTGTTATTTATTTCTTGTATTGTTTAACTTGTTATCTGCTTATTTTTTCCTTCCTAACTAAATTTTGAATTCTTTCAGGCAGGGATCAGATTTTAAACTCTTCTCTGTATCCTCTACCATACTTAAGCATAGTATGTGATGAATAAGTATTTTATTTGGAAGAAATATTTTAATATTTTCAAATTTTGCTAGTAGTGTAATACACCGCTAAAGGAGTTAACATTTGATGAATACTTGACTAGTTTAAGGTGTTGCCATATTACTTTGTAGTATTTCCATTTAAGGAGCTCATATTTTAATACTGAAGCACTAATGTCTCAATAACCAAGTTCAGGTATAATGAAATTCTTTTAATATATTACTATATTATACTGAGTATAATAGTAGAAAGAGACTAGAAATTTTTAAAAATCTATTTTTAGAGGCAGTAGCTTTCATTGATAGCAAGTTTAAATTGACTAGTAGTCCAGAGGAAAAACGATAAGAGAATGCTTAAAGGTTCAAGGATATTTTGTACTATATATGAAGTATATATGTCAGAGTTTATGCCTAGAAATCAAAGAAAAGTAAGTTACCTGGAAAAAGATCCTAGGACTGATGCCTAAAAGTTTCGCACATTTCGTTGCATATTTTTTTGCCTATTTAATGAAATTAATAAGTGCTTTTTGGTGGATTTTGATTATGAAATTTGGGCTTATATAGTAAATTTAGGTGCAAATTTATTTAGAGTTTAAATCTGTATAAAGTAATAAATTTGATTCTGTTTAATTCAGATTAATTTTTTTCTTTCTATTGGGAACCTCTTCATCTCTTAAATTAAGGTTAACTTTATGCCAAGCAGTATGCTTTTGCCTTTACAGAACTCAAAATCTGGGATAGGGTGGTATATGATAGTACAAAGTCCAAGGCCTTTATTATATTAGCATCATAGCTGTAAACATACATAGAAGATACCCTTTTTAAAAAACTAGCAAAAAAGCATATTTAGGATTTTTATGTTACAGTGAAGGATACGGATACTTTGGTTTTAATTATATATTTAATTATATTAATGAATTTTCTTTTTTCTTTTTTTTCACCACCTATAGAAGCTGGTATATGTTAATTTTTAATTAATGTCTACCATTGTTTTTAAAGGAAACACAACCTATTTGTGGGAGTTTCTTTTAGATCTACTTCAAGATAAAAATACTTGTCCTCGGTATATTAAATGGACTCAGAGAGAAAAAGGCATTTTCAAGCTTGTGGATTCAAAGGCTGTCTCTAAGCTTTGGGGAAAGCATAAGAATAAGCCAGACATGAACTATGAAACTATGGGACGAGCTCTGAGGTAAAAACACAAGTGAGCTAGTATTCAAACAAAACTTATATATCACTTTATATTGTTTATTAGCTGTTTAAAGAGAAGCTTAAAATCTCTTAAAATTTTTAACTGTAGGGGAAATTCTAGAGGAGCTTTTGGATTTTGGAAGTAGATAGGGAGAGTTTGGTCTAGATGCTTAAAATTTCAACATCATTGGAAAATCCATTTTTGCAGAAAATGTGCTTTTGTACTTTGGACTATTCCTTACTGGAAGTTGTTGTTGGCTTTTAAAAAAAGTTAAACAAAGTACAGTTTGCAAAGTTAGTCTGCATTTTATTTAGCTCCTGCAAGTTTGTTATAAATAAATGAATCTTTTTTTTTTTTTTTTTTTTTTTTTTTTTTGAGACAGAGTCTTACTCTGTTCCCTGTGCTAGAGTGCTGTGGCGTCAGTTTAGCTCACAGCAACCTCCAACTCCTGGGGCTCAAGAAATCTTTCTGCCTCAGCCTCCCGAGTAGCTGGGACTACAGGCATGCACCACGACGTCTGGCTAATTTTTTCTATATATTTTTAGTTGTCCGGCTAATTTCTTTCTATTTTTAGTAGAAAAGGGGTTTCACTCTTGCTCAGGCTGGTTTCGAACTCCTAATCTCAAGCGATCCTTCCACCTCGGCCTCCCAGAGTGCTAGGTTTACAGGCGTGAGCCACCGTGCCCAGCCTGAAGATATGATATGAAGATTCATTAATAAATGAATACTAATTCATTTATTTATTTATTCTAATAAATGAATCTTGATATGAAAATTTCTCTTAAGTTTTGTCAGTTTGAGAAACCCACAAAACTTTGTCATTTAATGTTCTTCTAATTACAGGTGTTGTCACATGGGTTATGTGACAGTATTGCCATATCATCTCTACTAAGTGTAGCTTATGGCAGTTTTTCCATATAACATCAGGTTGCTTTTATAACCTGTGTAAATCAGAATAGAATTTTTACCAATGTCAGTAAAATATTTTGTATTTAAGTTAAATTATTTCCATTAAGAAAGAGAATGAACTTTTAGCTACTTTACAGATCTCAAGGTTATAAGACCTATGACACCAGGTTCCAGCTTCATTCCTATTCCAAATCTGTAATCTTTTTAGCAGTAAGAGGTCCTTTTTCCCCTCATCTCTTATAGGAATAAGTGAATGTTTTTATTAGTATCCACTGTACATGGTCTTTTTTTTTTTTTTAAATCAAATATGTACTTGATTTATTTAGTACTTTTTCCCCCTACAGATACTACTACCAAAGGGGAATTCTTGCAAAAGTTGAAGGACAGAGGCTTGTATATCAGTTTAAGGATATGCCCAAAAACATAGTGGTCATAGATGATGACAAAAGTGAAACCTGTAATGAAGATTTAGCAGCAGCCGCGGATGAAAAATCATTAGAACGAGTGTCACTGTCTGCAGAAAGTCTCCTAAAAGCAGCAACCTCTGTTCGTAGTGGAAAAAACTCATCTCCTATAAACTGCTCGAGAGCAGAGAAGGGTGTAGCTAGAGTTGTGAATATCACTTCCCCTGGTCATGATGCTTCATCGAGGTCTCCTACTACCACCACATCTGTATCAGCAACAGCAGCTCCAAGGTTAGTGGAGGCAAACCATTAGTTGTATTTACTTGGTAAAAATGAAATGTCTGTTCTAAGAATCCACTCTTGTCAGGACTTTGAAAAGTGCTCGATATTTTAAGTGTATTTTTTATTGTTAAAGTAGATGTCTCAAGTAACCTGAATTGATTTTTATGGTTTTATAGATGGAGCTTAATGTGGGCTTTAGTTTTTTAATGTATTTGCTTTATGGTATTTCATATTCCAAACTTCAGGGATTGCCAGTACATACGTAAAATTTGGGAGCACTAGTTTTAATACATTTTGGATATGCATTCATCTTTTGTTCTAGAGACCCATTTTCTAATTTAGCATTAAACATAATCAACTTTTTTCTTTCCTATCTACTAGGACAGTTCGTGTGGCAATGCAAGTACCTGTTGTAATGACATCATTGGGTCAGAAAATTTCAACTGTGGCTGTACAGTCAGTCAATGCAGGTACACCATTAATAACCAGCACTAGTCCAACAACAGCAACCTCTCCAAAGGTGGTCATTCAGACAATCCCTACTGTGATGCCAGCCTCTACTGAAAATGGAGACAAAATCACCATGCAGCCTGCCAAAATTATTACCATCCCAGCTACACAACTTGCACAGTGTCAACTGCAGACAAAGTCAAATCTGACTGGATCAGGAAGCATTAACATTGTTGGAACCCCATTGGCTGTGAGAGCACTTACCCCTGTTTCGATAGCCCATGGTACACCTGTCATGAGACTATCAGTGCCTACTCAACAGGCATCTGGCCAGACTCCTCCTCGAGTTATCAGTGCAGTCATAAAAGGGCCAGAGGTTAAATCAGAAGCAGTAGCAATAAAGCAGGAACATGACGTGAAAACTTTGCAGTTGGTAGAAGAAAAACCAGCAGATGGAAATAAGACAGTGACCCACGTAGTGGTTGTCAGTGCGCCTTCAGCTATTGCCCTTCCTGTAACTATGAAAACAGAAGGACTAGTGAAATGTGAGAAATAAAATAGCAGCTCCACCATGGACTTCAGATTGTTAGTAGTAGTACTGACATAAACATTTGCAAGGGAAGTCATCAAGTTAAGTCAAAGAAGACTTTAAAACATTTTTAATGCATATAAGAAAACAATCAAACTTACTGGAATAAATTACCTATCCCATGTTTCAGTGGGAAATGAACTACATACTGAGATGCTGACAGAAAACTGCCTCTTACAGTAGGAAACAACTGAACCCATCAATAAGAAAAAGGATTGAAAGGGACCAAGCAGCTCACTACGATAACGTTTCACACTAAGACTTGGAACACTAACATTCTGTAAGAGGTTATTTAGTTTTCAGTGGGGAGGGGTTGGGATGGGTGATCTTGTTGTTACATATAGCAATTTTTGATGCATTTTATATGCATACCAGCAATTATTACTGTGCTTGCACAGTACTCACTTAACTGGTGCTATGTGAAGACTCTGCTAATATAGGTATTTTAGAATGTGAATTGAAGAATGGATCCAAAAGCTTCAGAAAGAGGATAGCAAAAAAGATCTAGTGCGATTTTTTTTTATATATATATATATATATATCATATAGCTTAAGCTGATTTAAAACAAAGGCCTTAGACTAATTTTCGGTTTTCTTTCTTGAAATAAGCTAATGGCTTGTTTGTGTAAAGCTTTTTTATTAAAAGAAAAATTTTAAAAATCTTGTACCTAGCACAGTATTGTTATAGAATTTACATGTAACATTTTATATGGTAGTTTAAGTCTGTCAGTTTCTTAATTGTGGACAAATTAACCGTTGGCTCTGGCCTTTTGCTGTAACATGCCTGTGTCACTCACTTAGCCCTGGCATCTGTGCCGACATAACAGTTTCAGTTCTACTGTCACTTGGAATTTCAGGCTCAGCATGAATTTTTGTCAGGTAATTCTAATACCTGGAGTTTTCTTTCTTTCTTCTTTTCTTTTCTTTTCTTTCTTTTTTTTTAGTTGAAGTTTAAGAGGGAAAGTACCAGTGTTCAAATTTGAACTATAATAGTTTGTATATTCAACATTTGAAGTATATTCTATTTTGTTGTACTCTTGTTTCAAAGTGTATTCAAGTAGGTTTTCTGAAATATAGAAATGAAATTTATCTTCTGTTTTGGTCTCTGGTGATATTTTTAACAATATTCAAAAGTCAGTATATAAGAGATGTTGTTTCAATTAAGAAGTAATAGAAGTCTTCTATATCTCCTTCCCAACTACTGTGTGAAAAAATTCCAATTCTGTTTTGTTCCATTATATTTGGCAAATATCTGCATGTTGCTGCCTCCTTTCTGTTACTATCATGAACTGTAATGTTCTACTTACCATAATGAATTTAGTATTTTAGTTGGCTGCACTGAAAGAATTTATATTTATAAGACATTTTCAAATCAGACCATGTTTCTCAATCAGACCTTTTGAGAGTAAGAAGAAGAAATAATCCTCTGGCCCTTGTACAGATTAGAAAATTGAGATGTGAGAAGGATTACATGACTTACCTAATTTTCACACAAAACTAGGTCTTATCACTCCGAATCTTAATGCTCTTTCTACTACAAAGGCAAGGTGTCTATTTTTACATTTTTTAGAAATTTAAATGAACTGCTACTTTATTTTTTGGCCTTTAATTATGCATTTGATCAGATACAACTTTGGTCAACAAAGATTTTTATAACTGCTCACTTTCTAATCTTTATCTTTTTCATAAACATACCTATGGTACTTTTTAATAAAAGCTCAAAACCACTTGATTCTTATCCCATTTGGGAGTTACTTTTTTTTTTAATTTAATTTTTTTTTAGAGACAGAGTCTTTCTGTATTGCACAGGCTGATTTTGAACTCCTGGCCTTAAACAATCCTCCCGCCTCAGGCTCCTGAGTGTCTGGATTACAGGCAGGAGCCACTGTGCCGGCCAAAGGTGTTAATCTCAAATTCTACTTTCTTTTAAAACACTTCCTAAATATTTCAGCTTTCAAAATCTATACTCTATGCTTTGGTATTTATATCTTTTTGCTTCTTTCATTGTTTAGTTTCATAATACTTTTTTAGGGCAAAGATTATGTTTTATGTCATACCTGCTCCTCTCTCCAAGCGTTGAGCAACACTCAAATCAGACAGTTACTGATTTTGGTAACATTTGCTAAGACTGTAAGTCACATGCTATGGAGGACAGTTGAAGACACTTAAATTTTAAGTGAATAATTTCCTTCTATGCTGTATTAATTGGTTCTAACTAGGTTTAGCCAGGCCTACTTGGCATACCTCAATCACTCTACTGGAAATTTCTGTGTCTCCTTCAGAATAAGTACATCTAACATGTTGACAGTATATACTGACCAGAATGTTTTTGCATATTGAAATATCAATGCCATGGCTCCCCACCACCTGCCTGCCCCCTTAATACTATGGCTTTTAATCTCAGTATATAAATTTAATCTCAGTTATAAATCCATATAACTTATATTTGCTTTTTTATGTCCAGCATGTCACACAAAAACCACAGAACCATGGCTTGATGCTATTGCATCTTCCAGCCTCACTAGGTCTTTGAATTCTGATCAGCAGTCTATTTAATTTTTAGGTAATTTCCTAGCAACAATTCTGGCCTTCACCACCCTTCTCACCAAATGACCAGTATCCCTCCATTTCTGGACCCCTTGCTACAGAGGATTTATGTATTCTCCAGCATACATTCTTACCGCCTGTCTCAGGAATGGGGTGCCCTTCCTCCCGTACTAAGCATTTCTCTTTCACACCTCATTAGTCTCCTTGTTCCAACAATTAATAGCCAGCCTATCATTGTGTCTCTTCTCTTCAACTAATCGCCTGCAGTCTGAATTCTGGCTTAGGAACAGTTCTCAGCCAGCCACAGTGGTGTGCACCTGTAATCCCAGCTACTCAGGAGGCTGAAGTGGGAGGATTGCTTGATCCCAGGAGTCCAAGATCAGCCTGGGCAACGTAGCGAGACCCTGTCTCAAATTTTAAAAATTAAAAAACAAGTCTCAGTGAAGTCTCTAATAACCCAATTGTCAAATCAAACAGGCACTTCAGTTTTTCATGTGATCTCGTGTGTCAGCCTACTTCTTAAAACTCATTTGGTTTTCCATGTTCACTTCCTGCCTAACCAACTCTTCTTTCTTAGTATGCTTCCTGTTGACTTTCCAGGAAAGGTTCTGTCTACAGATCTCTTTTCCTTACAGAGGAGTTGTAAGGATTAAATCAGTTAATATGTTAAGGATCTAGAACCATTGCCTGGCACAAAGCAAACACTCTATTAAATGTTTACTATATGATTTCACTATATAACTGTTATATAATTCTATCAACGCATATGGTTTTTACTACTAAATCTATTGTTACAGCCTAAACTTTTATTCTGAGTCTTAGGTCTAGAGTTTATCTAATTGCCAACTGGTTATTTACTCCTAAATGTCCAGTTGATTCTCTTCCCTTTAAAATCTGTTCCTGTTTGCTCAATAAATGACATTACTAGCAACCACTATTCATGCGAGAAGCAACCTGGGCGCCATTCTAGACATCTTACCTCCTGCAGTCATTCACCAAAGTCCTACTGATGAAAGTACTTTCTAAATATCTTCTATTCTCACACTCCCTTATCCTTATTTCTTTGTCTCCCTCTAATCCATTCTCTATGCTACCAGCTGAGAGCTTTCTAAATGTGAATTTCATCACTCATACCATTGTGATTGCATCTCTTGCTGAAAAGATAAAAGTCCTAAAGCATAACATGTAAAGTCCTTTGATGTGGCATCTGCCTGTCTCCCCGAGCCTCATTTTGTTGCTACTCCTCTTTTAGACATCTCTAGGCTACAGACATACTGAAATATTTCATTTTCTCAAATATTCCAGGCACCCATACCTCATTGAGCCATTCCATTGATGGCTTCTGTCTGGACAACTGCCTTTCCTCCTCCACCTAGATTTGAGTTCAGTTTTATTTATTGAGTTGGAAGTGACAGACATTGAAATAAAAATTTCTGAATGAAATACACTTGGAAACCATTCCAGGTAGGGCATGATCTACTCCGAGTGAGCTCTGAATATAGACTGGAAAGAGTCAAGTATATAAAGACAGATTGGGGAAGAGGAAAAGGAATCAGCAATGGAAGTCAAGGACTGTTGAGAGAACAAACAGGACAGATGAGGTAACATTTCAAGATATGGTGGACAACGGTATTAAATGTAACAGGAAGGGAAAAGCAAATAAAGCCAAAGAAAAAGCCACTGAGATTGATGCTGACAATCAGAGGGTGGTTCTGGTAAGGCGTGGTAGTGAAGCCAGAATGTAAGGGATGGGCACTTGATACATTACTTGGAAGGCCTGCCTCTGACACTGCATACTACACCTAGGAGTATATATTTCTGATCACTTTTATATAAACAAGTCATGTTTAGTTACTAAAAATTATATAAACTTATTTCCAGAGACAAAGTTTTGGCCTTGGGTTTATTTACAAGGTATCCTGTGATCCCTTTGCTGTAAGTCGCCTGTCCTACTTTTATGAGGGTAGTACAGAGCACATTATTTTGGGAAAGCAAGAGTAACCCTACTTCACTTTTCACAGCTATCAGAGCAACTTTTCCTTTATTATAGTTCCTAACCATTCATAGTACTGTAAGTCCTCTGTGGTTGTGATTCACCGAGTCTTCAGTCCTTTTGTTATAATCACTGTCCCCCCTAATTAAAACCCATTATATGTTATAGGAGCTTAGTACACAGTGTTATGAACCCTAATGGTAGAATAAGATACTGATCACCCTTTGCAAGGGCATTGATTTGCTTCCTATCTACATCAAGGCTCCAAACCTTTGAAACACTCAAGGGAGACTTATTTGATCACCTGTAACTATCTTTCTGAATGCTGCAACTTAGTAGTAATCCTGTGGGTTCAAGACTTAACAGTATCCAACAAGCCATGATTTTTTTGGGGGAAAAAAAAAGACTTAATAATTTATCACAGCTTACAAAGCGAAAGCATAATACAAGTAAAACATAATTGTTTAATGCAAAATGGTCCATATCAAAAACAAAAGTATAAATAGTCTATAACAGCAGTTGTCTTCTCCCAAGATACTGTTTGTTCCCATTGCACTGTAGTATGTTTTAACTTTGAGAGTATTTTTTCTATTTCAGAAGGTTTCTTTAATGAAGTGATACCAGCACTGTCCAAAAAGGTAAAATACTAATCTATTTTACATAATCTGCAAATTATTTCTGAGTTGTAGGATATTAACTAGTTCACTTGAATTCACTGGTAACTTTGCTGCACATTAGAATTCGCTGGGAAGCTTTAAAGAATCCTGTTGTCCAGGTCATAGACCATACCAATTTAATTACAATTTTGGGGATAGAGAGTCAGGAATCATCTTATTTTTCTTTTCTTTTTTTCAATTAGCTTTCTCAGGTTGAAAATTTTAAAAGGTGATTTCATTGTGCAACAAAGTTTGAGAATTACTGCCTTACAGTTAACATAAGGAGAGCCTTAGCATTTAGGGATTTGTGCCAACTGAAGCATTTCTAAAATGTTCAATGGAAAAACGTAATTGGAGGTTTGTCTATTATTACAAATGGCCTTTAAAAAACTTACATACTATATATTTTATAGATTCTAAATCCTTTTTCTCATATTTAAAATCACTTTAATTAGGATGAGTCTTTAGAGTCTTATGAAATAGTACTCCATGCTAATATGCCTGTCCCTTCAAAGAAATTACTTTGGAAAGCTATATACTAATGCTAATAATGCTACCATTGTTCAAAATATTTTTGAATTGCTTCTTAGAGCAGAATCTAAATTTTAAAAATATTTAATAGAGCAGATTACCTGTTGAAGATCTTAGTTTTAGAAATATCCAAGTCATCTGAGGTTAATAAGATGTGAATCAAGCCAGGTAATGCCACATTTGGTTCAAAATGAGATGTGGCTATAAAGTTCACACTGGTTTTCTTAAAAGCTTTATAAACATACAGAGGCAGTTCCAAAAGTATCAAAAATATTTTGGGGCAGTTGGTAGCAGTAACTCAAATAGTTTTAAAGTTGAAATCAGAGTTTTAGGAAGCCTTAGAGATTATTCCATTTATTACAAATGAAGAACCTAAGGTTCAGGAAAATTTTTTGACTTAGTTCAGCTAGTCAGTGCGGTCCTACAAACAACTCATCCTCTGACTCCCAGTTTAGTTTTTGCCTGAACTTTCACTCCCTCCCATCCAAAAAGGGGGGGTAGGGAGGGAAATAAGGTTAGTTTCCAAGTAAGTCTATTCTATCATGTAATGATCCTTACTTTCCCACAAATTTAATTTTAAAATATTGCAGAATTTTGCTGGGTGTTCACTTTAGGTTTACCAGCCTATAGCAACCAGAATCAAATGTCAGACATACTCCCTGTCCAGTCTTTCAGTACCTTTCTTGATTGGTATTTCTCAGTATTATACATACAGGACTCTGTAACCATATTTCTACATTCTTGTATGCAAGTTGTCTAGATCTTAAAGCCTGAATCTATTTAACCTGGCAAGATAATTTAATCAGTATTCTGCTTAAATTTCAGATGGTTTACATATTGTATGAATAAATGAAAGCCAACAAAAATAAATAGGTAGAAGATTAGGCAAAGAAAAAAGAGGATGGCAAAAGAAGAAAGTTAATATACATAATACATGCCATAAAATGTTACACAGTAATTAAAATTCAGCTATAAACTTTGGTTTTGAATGTCTTAGCAGTCAAAACAAAAAAGATAATCAGTTGAAATTCATATGGTCCAAGTTTTACCAGATGCTTACAAGCAGCAGAGCTTTTCCTAACATTCTTGTTAAGAGGAATGGCTTTGCTTTGCATGTCTAATTGTACATGAATATTTTTTCAGGAAGTGAGTTTTCCAAAGATATAGGGGGAACAGGGCCTGGAGTTGTGGGTATTAAACTGTTTTGTTACTCAAAGGCAGATATTTCTACTTTGCAAATCAAAATAGTATTGACAACCTCTCATGAAATTAAAGAACCTAATCACCAACCCACAACCTCATATCAGCCTAAAGGAGGAACACTGGGTGGAAGGGAGAGAACAACCGATCTCTTGTCATTCTGTCAGCCCCTCTACCTATTCTGGGCTTTAATTTCTACTAACACTATTGGTTCTGTCTTTTCAAATTGAACTATTATTCTCTGTGGCTAAACAATTTGGAGTGGGTTGTTATGAAATGAAGTGTTGAACCCTTCCGTTCATGTTTTGGACTTTAAGTATTATTATTCAGCTATTTAAATATATATGTGTTTTACAGACATATCACAAATTTGAAGTCAAGGGGACAGGTATAATGATATATTCTGTGGATGAGAAAACTGTGGCCCTAGAGATGAAGTGACCAGGGTCACAGTGGTCACAGCTAAGTGTTTTCACCTATAGCCTGTGCCCTTTGAGTTGTTGCTTTTTCACCTCCCATTATTTTATAAGCTCAAGCTCCAGGCCTTTGCCATTTTGATGTTTAACCATTTTTCACTTAACAAAAATCTCTTGCTGCTATCTACTCTAGATAAAACACCTGACTATGCCATGTTTTTATACATGTCATTAAAAATAGTTCATCAGAGCTCCGTATGCAAGCCCATTCATTTTTGGATGCATTTCCTTTAATAAAATTAAAATCGATTGTGATTTATGAGCATGTTTTAATTTTATCTCTTTGTAATTTCCTCAAGTCTAAGGCACATTACATATAATGCATATTTATTATTATATGCAATAGTCCCTTCATTTTAAATCTTGGATGTTTTTAAAAAAATGGTTTGAATACAGAATATTTGCCATCAATTTCTTTAGTTTGAAACACTACTAGAGTAGCTGTTCTTATTGCTTCCTTAAAAAAAAAAATCATCAAAGTATGAAAACAGTATCAAATATTCTACTTTTGGCAAAACTAGCCTTTATCAGAATAACTGAAATCCCACTGTATCATCCACTGTATCTTCTATTCTAATATTGTATGTCTACTACAAAAGTATATGACTTATGTGTTTGACCATTTGACTTTTTCCTTGAACAAATCTCTTGCTCTCCCACAATACCACTTTTCTCCCCATTTGTACTCACTCAAGGCCAAGGGAACATGGAGGTGGGGAAGAAGCAACCACTTTGGAGTCAAGAGAGACCTGGGTTTGAATCCTGGCTTAGCTGTTAGCTGTCACTTTGCCCAAATTATTTGACCTTTTGAGCCCCTATCTATAAATTAATAGTTTTAAGATCATACATAAAGCTCTTAGAGCCATAGGTAAAGAACTCAAGTGTTAGTTTCCTCTTATGTATGCACCATAATGCTTTATTTAAATAAATGAGACATTTTTTATTACCACGCTGTAAGAATGGAATCTACTGAAATGTGGCATGAAGGAAGCAAAAATCCATGCCCCCCTCACGCCCTGTTCAACTCTGCACAGTTTAACTTCTTTTAAGACTGTTATTTCAGCAACAATCAAATATTGTATCAAAGGAAAAGCAGAACCAAAAGGTACAGGGGGATGAAATAAGAAATTTATGCATCGAACATACTTAAAAATTTAGAATCTGTACTTAGTTCTGTAGAACAGATTTGTTATTTGCCATTTTGCCTTCAGGTTATTCTGATAGTCCCTAAGGCAAAGCTGTCTACAAAGAAAGACTTATGGTAAAGTGAAAATATGAAATTCAACCCAACATGATTTATGTATACTATTAAAAAACCTTGTTTGTTTTAAAAGTGGCTCTAATAATGCAGAATTTTGGGTGATCCATTTTGGGGGACTCCCACCTTGGTGCTGAGATACCACATAAGTACAGCATATGTGCATGCCTTCAGCTTGCAGCTAGAGGTCCACCTTTGTCCACTTTTAAAATGAAGGTTCTGTGTGTAAATGGATAGTGTGGGTTATCATGTAACAGTAGTAAGAGATCAAATCTCCCAGATTCTTTTAGGACTAAAAAGACAAGATACTAAAAACACTAGCTTTAAAAGACCATTTATTAATAATCTTAAGTATTTACAACTCATGAATTAAAATGTTTATCAATTTATTACTGATAGGTTATATTGTCTGGAAGAGGCTTCCTTCACCTGTTATCTTTACCACTTGTTTTTCTGATAGAGGAGTATTCCAGGTTACCTTTTAAACTTTTTACATTCTTTCTAAATGTTTTGAACCACAGTATCTGGCTGTTGTAGGAAATTTCAATGACAGCTTATTAACAGGCTTTCTAGGAAGATTTCCAAGTTTGGAAAGAAGGTCCCACTGACTTTCTTAGCCACTGCCACATAATAGCTCCTAAATAACCTATCATGAAAAAAGCACATTCCAATACAAATAATGATGACATTCAGTGACCTAAACATATACCAATGTTATTCCAATGAAAAAGTTTAAATACATAACAGTGATTAAATAATGAAACAGATTAATTGAAAATTAATTGGAATCTTTTCAAGAAACACATGGAGACATAGCAAGGATTATTTATGAAGAATGTATCAAGAAGACCTGATGATACACTTAAGTAACAAAAACTCCAGGCTAAATATAAATAGTTCCTTTGTACACATTTTGTTAGACCCCAAAGGAAAACATTTTAAAGCTTTAAGAAAATTACTATAAATTACTTTCTCTATAACTTGTGTTTTGCATGGTTCTAAAATGTTCACAATGCTATAATTTATTTACTTAATTTTATGACAATATAAAAAATAAATACTGCCATGCATATCTTGACATTAAAAAAAACACCGTTAAATAAATAACTTAAAATGCAGTCTAGAGAAATTACTCCTACATACTTTATTGTTAATTAAGAAGGACTCAAGCAAGTTTGAGTTCTTATAGCATCCTCAAACTGAAAAAGCTTCAAAATAATCCAGTTTAATGCCCTTAAATGATCAAACTGTAATGCTAAGGGAAAAGAAAACAATACAAGCCAAAATTGGAGTGCAAACACCTTTTTTGCTATAGGTTTTAATTGAAAAGATTTGCGAACTAAGGGGATTCTTTCCCAAGGGCATGCTGGAGACATGGAAAGTGAAATGATAGAAACTTTCCATGTCTCTGTCCTTCCTCAGGTAACTTCTTTTTTTTTTTTTTGAGACAGAGTCTCACTCTGTTGCCCCGGCTAGAGTGCTGTGGCATCAGCCTCGCTCACAGCAACCTCAAACTCCTGGGCTCAGGCGATCCTTCTGCCTCAGCCTCCCAAGTAGCTGGGACTACAGGCATGCGCCACCATGCCCGGCTAATTTTTTTTTTTCTATATTTTAGTTGGCCAATTAATTTCTTTCTATTTTTTAGTAGAGATGGGGTCTCGCTCTTGCTCAGGCTGGTTTCGAACTCCTGAGCTCAAACGATCCACCCACCTCGGCCTCCCAGAGAGCTAGGATTACAGGCGTGAGCCACCGCGCCCGGCCTAGGCAACTTCTTATCCTATTTCAGTTTCCTGAAACATCCCTGGTTAAGACTCTTGTGATTAAAAAGACTAGGACAAGCATTTATAAAAGTCCATCAGGTTCCTCATTAAAGCTGAAGTCACATACTAGAGAAAGGTGGTCTGAAGGATAATTGAAGGATGGTAGCCGGTTGGGTCCAATCTGTTCTTCGGTTAGCAAATCAAGAGCTGACCTTACACTTAGCGCATGTTTAGAATACCAGATATAATCCAGGGTATGCCGGCACTCCCCTGAGGTCCGGATCTTCCAGGTGGTATATGGGGGTTCTGACTGCCCATCAGCACTCAGCAGCTTGTAGGCGCTGTTCAGGTTGAGGCTGGAGGAAGCAAAGTGTTTGTAGACTTCCTCTGTTGGCTCTGCATTGAAGTCCCCACAAACAATAAGTGGAATCTTGGTGCCTTGGGTGATGCTTTGCAGGTTTTGGAGAAGGTCACAGCCTTGAGCTGATCGAAACCGCTCCCAGCCAGTGCGTGCTTTTAAGTGGGTGACAGCGATACAAAACTGTCGACCTGACTCCTTGCATTCTAGGGTCTGTGCAATGGCCACTTGATTGGTTTTCAATGTCATGGCTGTCAGCCTAATATTGGCACTGCTGACCAGCTTGAATCGGTTTTGGAGAAAAAATAAGGCACAACCATCTGGCCCATTGTTGTGTTCTACATCTAAACAAGGTGACCAGGGCTTGGGGAAAAATGTGCCTTGATAGCCCAGTCTACTAAGGAGTGGTTGGAAGGTGTCAAAATAGTGGTCCACCTCTTGGAGGCATAATATATCTGGCTCATAGGCTAGGATTTCTTCTAGGATGAGACATTTCCTTTCTTCCCATTTGAGTGCTTCAACAGGGCATTGTACAAAGTTGTCTTTGCCTTCTCCAAGAGCTGAAAAGAAAAAGCTGGTCAGCTGTCAGCTACTACAGAACCATGACTTGAACATACCTGGGAGTCTCTTTGGGCTTGATACCACTCAAGACCCTCAGAATGCTTCCTCTGCTTGTGAGAGGCTTTGGGTAATTCTCTGC
Organism: Cheirogaleus medius; assembly: GCA_008086735.1. Taxonomy (NCBI): domain Eukaryota; kingdom Metazoa; phylum Chordata; class Mammalia; order Primates; family Cheirogaleidae; genus Cheirogaleus; species Cheirogaleus medius. Next base: position 15,250,236 of record VBSM01000483.1, read on the forward strand.
CTAAACTGCATTAACTCATCCAAACTAAAAACTTGTCACCATCTGGATGAAGCATGCAATTGATCATCTTTTGTATTAAAACTATTTCATGTAACTATATTCCAGGATATAAGTAAGATCTTTGGTTTTAGCTTTAATTAGGAAACAGTGTTCATTGCAGTCCCAGGGATCTTAACTATGTCAAATGAAATAAATATATTTAACTCTAAATACTATAACACGAACTATAATAAAACCATGTGAACTGATAAAGACACTACTCTGAATGAATGGGACCTGTTTTAAATGGGCAGCCTTTCCTAATTATGGATGAACACCTACCTAGAAAAATAAAAGAATCAAAGATTGAAAAGTCAGGGAGTACTCCCTTCTTTTCCAGCAAAATCAAATCAGGGCTTTTTCCCTTAAAACTTCAACCACTACATAAAAGGCAATGGTACAGAAAGGTGACTGATGCATCTGTTTTTTAATTTGGCAGACCCAGGAAATGGGTTCTTTCTACCATAACAAAGTAATATCTTAATGAACAGAGAACTGAAGCAATAAACTTTGGCCTTAAGTTATACAGATGAGTTTGAATGAGAATCTGGTTACAAGAATACCTAGATTCACTATCTCCCACAAAAAGCTGCTATTCCCTGCAGAAAGTTCTAGGTTACTGATTCTAGGTTACTAGTTTCTTCACTGCAAATGCTATCTTAGTGCTATGGACTGAAAGCTGGAGGCAACAGAAAGGTTAAAGCTATTCCACTGATTTGCCTAATAAAAAGACATAGTCCTTTAAATTTGGATCTGCTGGGAAGTAGACATTGTTCTTGGATAGCCCACAAATGGAAGGTAAAGAACTAATCTTTAGTTGCTGGCTTTATTAGTGAAGACTAAATGACTCTCTTTCCCAACCTCCCCTTCTGGGAATTCCTCATGCTGCTCTAGTCACCCCATCCTTCTACACCCCCATCTACTCACACCTCTTCCCTCCCCATAAGACACCAGTCAGTGCATTGGGCATGTGCAGAAGCAGAAAGGAAGTCACAGCAAATGTAACTGCTCAGGCACAAAAGCATCAGGCATACCTTGGGCGAGGATATTCCACTGCATGACCCTAATAGGTGGGTGTCTACTGGGGTAATCTGTCCTCAGATCCACAAAATCCCTCTGGAACCGGGGAGGTCGAGTATGCAGGACAGCCCTGCATTCTTCAAGAAGTTCTTTAGGATCAATGGGCTCCAGGTGTTCTGGGTCAGGTGACACCAAATACTCTGGGTGCTGGGAGGCACTGCTGCTGTTCAGTGTCTTGGCGAGAGCACTGTAGAGTCTGCTTGTACCGTTTCCCATGGAACACGCTACAGAAAAGGAAAGCACAATTAATACACCCAGCTCAATTGCAAGATAAAGCATTTGCTATCCATAGAAACCAGGAGCTCACTTTAGGGCAATGTTGCCAAATTCTTGTATAAAATCATTTCTATAGAGGTAGATTAAAGGAGTTTGCAGGTTCTAGCTTTCTAATAGGACAGGTAATTTACTACTTTTAAAACTAATGTCAGATTAACAAAGACAACTACTTCTAAGGGAGAAATACCTTGAACTAGATGGTCTTTTTTAACCTAGGATTTGTCTAATTTATAAACCCAGTCTTACAAAAGCATAGCTTAAAAAATCCACATTCCTTTTTCTAAAAAGAACTCAAAGACTAGTTTGTAAATATTAGAAATGTTAGAAAGCCCATATTAATCCTGGGGAATAGATTAGGTTATAGCAAACTGCCCCCTAGGTAATCTCATTTGCACAGATCCCTCTGTTATGGAAAGTAATGGCTGGATTAAATTTCTCTTAGATGTTAAATGTAAATCAGGGCTTGGGCTTTTGGTAGAACTCTGAACATCACTGAATAGTAATAGTCTAGTATCCAGTATCAATTGCTGGATTTTTAAAAATCCAGAATACCACCTTCTCATGAGTTGTCCACGTTTTCTGGGATCCTGGAAAAAGAGAGAGTGAAGAAAAATGCAGGAAGCACCAATTACACTGTCTTCATGAGCATTTTTTTAGTGCTTTGCTTTTTGTCTTAATAGATTGTAATTCATTAAGGAGAACAGAGGGCAATTTTCAACTAATTAGCATGAGAGAAGTTGTATCTGTCAGTTCACTGGAAAGCAGCTGATTGCTCTTTTAGAGGTCAGCCGTGTTTTCTCTTCATTATAACATAAATTAGGGGCAAGTTTTACTTGCAGTTACATCCAAGATTCTGTGCATGATGAATCCTGGTACCAAGCAATCTGGATTTCTTTACCCTATCTATATCCTTGCCCTCTCTTGAAAGCCACAAAGTTTTCTTTATAAAATATAAACATTTTATAAGTGAAATATTCATAAAGCTTTCTTTATAAAATTTGCAGGCTCACTGACCACATCTCAAATTAGCAGTCAATCAAATTCACTGTGGCATGTCACAAAGCAAATTCAAATATTCACGACTAAATGTCTTTGAACGCCAAGGTCTATGAGCATGAAAGCATGCTCTTGTGTTCCTTTTCCTCAACTCAAGGTAGTTTTTTGTGCCCAGTAAGAAAACTAGACTAAGGCAAAGAAACATACTGGTTTTCCCAACACTCAGCTGTGTGTGCATCTGCAAGCGTGTTCACCCACAAATACACATACACAACTGCTTCCAGGTGCTTGATTTCAATATTTTAACTGATCCGCCTGCTTATGTGAGTAGATGGGCCCAAATGAAGAAACTGTCTTCTTGGCTGGCAGCGCAACTTTGAAAGTCTCTACAGTTAAATGTCCTAGTGGTTCCCAAGTGTGGTTCTCCTGATCAGCAGTGTCAGTATCACCTGGAATCATGATCCCCAACTGTGTGCCAACGTGTCCCAAGCACGCTCACAGGGGCACTGTGGCACATTTTAAATTTGAAATAAACACCAGCAAACTCCAGGCAAACTGCTCTGTATTCCTTCTGATGACATTATATCTTTGCCAACCTGAGTTTAGGGGTGAGTATTATGATAAAAACCAAGTACCATGCAAAAAATGAGTATGGAAAAAGAAGGTGATAGTGACCAATAGGAGTCCAACGTTTGAGGAGTATGTGAAGTCAGAAAAACAATCTTGAACCACATTTCCTTCTAAAAATTTTAGAAAACTCAATTTCACATAAAGAGAATAAGGAAGAGAACATCACTGAGACAGTGAAAGCATGCCAGAAGACATGCCCAGAACGCAAATCAGACTGTACCCTATTGCAAAGTGAGCTCAAAGTCATTAAGAAAATGACTTTGAGAAAGAATAACCTAAATCAGAATTAGGAAATTCAGAAATAAGGCACCAAAGAATTAGTAATAAAAAATAAAAAGAAATAAAGTGAAAAAGGATTTGAGAAAAGGTGGCAAATACTGAAAATAGGTAAAGATCCAAAATATGGGTAATAGTGTTAGGTAGATAGTGAGGGATTCCAGGTCTCCTAGGGACAAAAGTGGGCCCCTGTCCTGGCACCACCCCACCTTAATCCTGTCCCCAGTGACTGCCATACCTAGGGGAGGAGGGGATACCCTATGAATCTGCCAATCAGAACTTAGCTCACCAACTGCAAAAGAATCCAGAGGAGACTCTAGCCCTCGGGCCAAGCAGTACAGGAACCATAGAGTCTGGAAAGAGACCTGGAACAACCAGCTTTCAGAGAGGCTCATGGGAGATCTGCATGCATAGTAAGACTCAGGTCATATAACTCCCAACTGTCCAAGCAAAGTAGTTAGTTCCATGGTGATGTCTGAGCCACGAGGGTGGTCCCAATCCGGGCACTATGAAACAAGACTGAGACCATAACCAAGCCCCCTTTTTTTTTTTGCTCTCTCCCTTTTGCTCCGACAGTGGGTCTGGTTGTAATCTGTGGCATATGTATCTCGCTCTGTAAACCTATGTCTTGTTCTTGCTCTATAATTCTATCTATCCTCAGCAAACCTCATTTTTGTGCTTGCCTTACTTTGGTGCATCTGGTCATTTTTTGGCCATGAGCACAATAAGAACTGAGAGAACTGACATTTCAGACTGAAACTCGACAACAGGAGTTCTTATAGATGAAGACCAATGCAAGGAAACAACATAAATCAAGAAAACTTTTAAAAACAATGATAATTGAAAACTAGATATTGAAAAAACGCTTGGCATACCTGAGAACCCAGAATGACCAACACCAAGTGGACTATAAAGAAAAAGAAAAAAATCCCTTGGGCCTTTAGGCAAAGACAGCAAGTAACTTACAAGGAAAATAAAATATGACTATCATCAGACTTCATCTGCAATATTTTATGCCAGAAGAAAACGAACATTTTAAAAAAACATAAGGAAAGAAAATGTGAGCCAAGCATTTTATTATTTTATTTGTTTAGAGACAAGGTCTCACTCTGTCACCCATGCTGGGTGGAGTACAGTGGCACAGTATTAGCTCACTGCAACCTCAAACTCCTGGGCTCAAGTGATCCTCCGGCCTCAGCCTCAGGAGTAGCTGGGACTAAAGGTGCGCACCACCACACCTGGCTAACAAAGATTTTATATCTAGCAAAACTGGAATATTGTCTCCGTGAGTCCTTCTTGAGGAATCTACTGGAGCAAGGGTTGGCAAACTGCAGTCAGATATTTTTGTACAGTTCTCAAGCTAAGAATGGTTTTTACATTTTTAAAGAGTTGTTACACAGAGACACACATATACATGACAGGACTGTTTCTGCCCACAAAGCCTAAATATTTACTATCTGGCCCCTTTCAGAAAAATTTTGCCATCCTTGGATTAGAGAACAAACTTCAGACCAAAATGACCAGAGAGACGTTGGTATAAGAACTGGTGGTGAGCGTTGAACATATAGCTACTTAGAAAGTCAAATATGAACAAAGCTTAAGGGGAGAGTACAACATGTATTGACTATATGATCCAACAACGAACATATGAAGATTTAGTACACCAAAAGAGTACGCAGGATAAGGAAAGCATAGTCAATTAAAAAATTTTAAACTTTTTCTTAGTGATCATAATCAGTAGTGATAATATTGGTATTGCTATTCTGAGACTGTTGCGTGTATGTGAGATGAAGCAAATGGTATATTCTACTTCTGTCATTCCCATTGGGCTTTTTTTGGAGAGGGTCTAGTTTTGGAAATGCATTTCATAGGCTATTAGCTGCAGTTCTTGAGGAAAACATTCTTGTTAAAGCCAGCTCATTTTGGATCAGTTACAGATTATTAAATCTGATCATCCACTTTATTTGTGATTTAGCCTCTGAAATACTTCTGGTGGTTTTCAAAAATTAAATCTACCCCCACAAGACAAAGCTTTTGCAATGCAGCAAAATGATGAAGGATATACGTCAGTATGGCCAAATACAAAGCCCACAAAAGACCGTGCCAGTTGCAGTTACATGACTATTTAACTGTGCCACAACTCTCTAGACCTGTTTACAGATCTTTAAAATGAGGGCTTGTTAAGTGATCATAATTTCTTCAAGATCGATTGGAAAGTGCATCTAGGTTAGAACAGGTGGAAACTTCAAATCTACGTTCATATGTTCTTCATACAACATCTCTATTATTTGCACTGGAGACATATCTTTTTCTCTGTTAAGAACAGTTGGACGTTTTATTCATTCAGAATGACTTATTCCCCTCCTATTTGAAATCCAGAATGGACAATTTCTGTCAGGTGTGACAACATTGCACAGGTATGAAATAATGCACTGAAATTTGCCTTTAAAGAAAGTAACTAGCACAGACCTTTTGCCCTTGTTTCAGTGTAGATTAATTCACATGAGAAAGGTATCATTAGGCTAAATTTTGAATAAGAGACTAGGTAAAGGGGAATTGTTTAGTCTAGTCTCTGTCCCCTTAGACCTTACAGAATACCCAAGGATGGTCCCCAAGGTAGAATGATGCAAAACTGAATGCCAGAGTACTTAATAACAAGACTAGGACAAGGCTTCTAATACTAAAGCTCCTGGGAAACTGATTAATGAATGAGAGTGTTGCACAATGAGCAATTAGGACAGAGAGACACAGATGGTCCTGAAAGACATTTCCACTCGCTCACCCTCCTTCTGGACAATTTACTCAGAGCCTCCTATGTGGCAGGCTCTGTCCTCATTGTACACTCTGCAGTTTAATCACCTTTGCAGTTTACTCTCTCAGACAGTGGGACCATCACTGGCAAAATCTTCTTAATTTAATCTAATCCCACAGTTCTCAGGGATAATCTCTCTGCATAAGTACGTTAGTTAATGTTACACTCTTATTTCCCTATTCTCTGAGTTTTGGGAAGGGCACCTCACACCAATAAATTATGTGCTGATCTTTTCCCTCAAAAAAGTTAATGAGTACTTGGGGAAATATTAATATGCATGGATTAACAGGAGAAAAACTGAGTGCTAACTATGCAGAATGGCTAGGGTATGATAAGGGTAAAAACAATCAGGATGGATAAGACTACCTAGAAAAAGTCTTCAAAAAATTAGCATGTAGATAATGGAGCTCTGATTTGAGGCTACACCACTTGGTCCATCACAGGTAGCCACCCCTCATTACCTGCCTCACTCTTTCAAACACACACACACACACACACACACACGCGCACACACAAATGGTCACTCATTCTTCCCCCCGCAAATGTTTGAGTGCCCACTCTATACCAGACACTATCCTAGTCTCATAGAGATATATCAGTGAACAAAACAGACTAAAACCTCTGCTTATGAGCTTATGTTCTTCTAGTGGGGAGAGACAAACAAGGCTCTTGTGTATATGTGTACACACATATGTGAGAGCATGTAGTTTGCCATATGATAAAAAGTGCTATATAGAAAAATAAAAGAGAAAGGTGGAACAAGGAATGGTTGAGTGCTATTATATATGTCACACTCAAGGAGGCCACACCAAAAGATGGAATTTGAGCAGAGACCTGAAAGTGGTAAGGAAATGCTTATGCCTTATGGAGAACTGTTAGAACACACTGGGCAGAGGGAATAGCAAGTGTAGAAGCCCCGAGGAAGGAATATACCTGGCAAGTTTCACCAACAGTAAGGGGATTAGTGCGGCTTGAACACAGACAATAGAAGCAGATAAGATCAGTGACCTAGAGAGGACAGGAAGCAGATGTGTAGGGCCTAATAGGCCAGTTTAAAGACTTTGCTCTTAATCTGAGAAGGGAAGCAACTGGAGAATTCCAAGCAGGAGAAAAATCTGATTTACATTTTAAAATATCTCACTGAAGGATGTATTAAAAATACATGACACTGTAGGGAAACAGGGGTAGAAGTAAGAAAACCCAATAGAGGGCAATTATAATAATAATCTTGGCAAAAGACAGTGGTGGCTTGGACTAGGGTGGTAGCAGGCAAAATGATGAGATTCTAAATAAATCTAAAGTTTGGCCAAGATGATTTGCTGATGACTTGGATATGGTTTGTGACCTAAAAAGTAGTCAAAAAGATCTCCATGGTTTCTGGCTGAGCAATTAGAAGGATGAAGTTGCCAACAACAGTGGTTAGGAAGACATGATGGAGTGTGTAGAAAATGGAGTTGGGCAATTAGTATGAAGATCAGGAGAGAAGTGCAAACTGGAAACAAACATCTGGGAGATATTAGTGTACAGATGTCACTGAAGTGAGTTTATTATGGGAAGAAAGGAGGTCAAAGGATTGAGATCTGGAAAAGCTGCAAAAGCATCATAAGATGATACGGCCAGAGAAGGAGGAGAGAAATAAGGAGAGTATGATCTTCCTGGAAACAAGAAGAGAAAGAGTTTCATCCAGAAGGGAGTTACTCCATGCGTCAAATGCTACTGATAGTTCAAGGAAAATGAAGACAGAATAGATCTGGATTTAGTATATGGGAAACTTTGGTGACTTTAACAGTAGCAATTTCTGATTTTTGGTGGAGTTGTGAGAATAGGAAATAAGACAGAATAGAGAAGTATTCTGAGGAAATTTTTCCCACAAAAAGGAGAGAAATAGAATAGTGGCAATAGAATTTTTTTAAAGATGGTAGCTATTAATATACTATGTTTGTTTGCTAATGGGGGTGATATAGAAGGAAAAACTGACAAGGAGACTTCTGGCACGATGGCATGAAGAAGCTTATAGATTCTCTCCCCAAAACACAACTATAAACTTGGACAAAACTATCAAAACCAATCAATTCGGTGCTCTGGATATCAACCAAAGGCATACAATAAACAGAGAAGCTTTTATTCACTAAAACTATTGAACTTCACGTAAAAACAGTGCTAGTCTGTGACATTCTTGCCCAGGACTGCTCCCACCTCTTCCACTCCAGCTCTGTGGGAGTACTGAACTACTCCCAGGGCTGCCAAGCCACTGAGTTACAGTCATGCCTCCTTTAATGATCGGGATCCACCCTTCAGAGAAATGCATCCTTAGGTGATTTCATGGTTGTGCGTTGTGTGAACATGGTAGAGCATACTCACACGAGCCTAGATGGTACAGCCTAACACATCTAGGCTACAAGCATGTTACTGTATGGAATACTGTAGGCAACTGTAACACAATGGTAAGTATCTGTGCACATAAACATGTCTAAACATAAAAAAGGTACAGTAAAAACATAGTATAAAAGACAAAAAATAGTACACCTATATAGGGCACTTGACATGAATGAAGCTTGCAGGACTGCAAGTTGTTCTGGGTTAGTCAATGAGTGAGTGGGTGAGTGGTGAATGAATGAATGAATGAATTTAGACATGATGTCTAAATGCAACATGGTATCCTGGAGCAGAAAAAGGACATTAGTGGAAAACTAGCAAAATCTGGATCAAGTCTAATAGTTTAGCTGATGCACCTACATCGGTTTCCTAGATTTGACCAATGTACTTTGATAATTTAAGAAGTTAACATTAGGGAAAAGTGAGTAAGGGGTATACAGGTACTCTCTGTACTAGTTTTACAATATTTCTGTAAATCTAAAATTATTTCAAAATAAAAAGTTTATTTGGAGAATGGATCTGACTTAAATGTAAGAGATCAAATTATACTTCTGGAAAAAAACATAGGAGAAAATCTTTATGAATTTAAGTTAGGAAAAGAATTCTTAAACACAGCACGAAAAATATAAGCCATGAAAGAAAAAAACTGATAAACTGAATTTCATTAAAATTAAAATATTTTGCTCTTAAGACACCATTAAGAAAGTGAGAAGACAAGCCACAGATTGGGAGAAAGTATTTGCAAATCCTTTATCTTATAAAGGACTTTTGCCAGCAAATACACACACACACACATAAATTAAACTCAATAATAAGACAATCTAGTTTTTAAAAAATGAACAAAAGGCCAGACACAGTGGCTCATGCCTGTAATCCTCATACTCTGGGAGGCTGAGGCAGGCGGATTGCTCAAAGTCAGGAGTTCGAAACCAGTCTGAGCAAGAGCAAGGCCCTGTCTCTACTATGGATAGAAAGAAATTAATTGGCCAACTAAAAATATACAGAAAAAATTAGCCGGGCATGGTGGTACATGCCTGTAGTCCCAGCTACTCGGGAGGCTGAGGCAGGAGGACTGCTTGAGCCCAGGAGTTTGAGGTTGCTGTGAGCTAGGCTGATGCCACAGCACTCTAGCCCAGGCAACAAAGTGAGACTCTGTCTCAAAAAAAAAACCCAAAATTAAAAAATGAACAAAAGACTTGAAAAGCTATTTCACCAAAGAAGACATAGAATAGCTAATAAGCACATGAAAAGATGTTCAGTATCATTAGTCATTAAGGAAATGCAAATTAAAACTATAAGGAAATACTAGTATGTACCTACTAAAATGGTTATAATCAAAGACAGATCATACCAAGTATTTGTGAAGATATGGAATAACTGGAACCTCTTATATGCCACTTGGAATGTAAAATGGTACAGCCATTTTGAAAATAGTTTGGCATTATTTTTAAAAGTTAAACAAATTTGGCACATGATGCATTAACTAATCATTTAGTTTACCATCTAATTGTACTTTTTCCATGCTACAAATGTGTATTTTATGTCTTTATATGTCTACTGTTATTGTGAAGATAAAAATAAAGGCATGAGGTCAGGCATGGTGGCTCATGCCTGTAATCCCAGCACTTTGGGAGGCCCAGGTGGGAGGATCACTCGAGGCCAGGAGTTCAAGACAAGCCTGGGCAAAAAAGAGTGAGACCCTGTCTCTACAAAAAATAGAAAAATTAGCCAGGTGTGGTGGCATATGTCTGAAGTCCTAGCTTCATGGTAGGCTGAGACAGGAGGATCATATAAGCCCAGGGGTTTGAGGTTGCAGTGAGCTATGATCATAGCACTGCACTCTTACCTGGGTGACAGTGTGAGACTCTGTCTCTAAAAAAATAAAATTAAAATAAAATAAATAAAGGCATGAGTCTAAAACATTTTTGTAAAACATTAACATTACATCTAAGGAATCCTGTTTAGATTTTTTCTTTGCCAGGGGTGGGGGAACTCTAAGAGATCTTGATGCCTTATCTGATTATTCCCCAGAAGATGCAGCATTTCTGTGGCACTGAACAGTTTAAGTTAAAAATGTCATATTTGACATGTTGCTATGTGAACAATACATACACATGAATATTCATATACTTATTTGTATAACTTATATTTAAACCAGTAAATATAAAAATTAAAAGAACAAATGAATATATTCTACATTCATGGCCCAGTATACATGGCACACATGGCATTTCTAGTCTATTCCCCTTCATTATTATAAAATGCTGTACTTGACCCAACTAAATTTACTTTATAACCCACTAATGAAACACTGCTCTAGAGGAGTTCTCTAAGCATAGTCTACAGGCTCCTGGGGATGTCTGAGACTCTTTAGAGGCATGCATGGTCAAACTACTTCCATAGTAATACTAAGATATCACTTGCCCTTTTCAATGTGTTGATATTTGTTCTACCTACAGTAATGGTAAGACTGCTGCTGTCTCGGCACAAATCACTCAGTGGCACCAGATTCTACTACAGCCATTGTATTCTTTACCACCACACACTCTTGGTTTGAACAATGCTAGTTGTACTTAAAAATGTCCTTGTGGGAGCAGTAATGACTATATTTGTTAAATCTGGAACCTTGTTTACATGTCTTCTTAATGTGTGACAAAATGGAAAGGTTACCCAAAGCATTTGTGCTACATGCCAAAATATGTCATCTTACAGAAAAGCACTAGTATGAGTGCCTGAGGTGCAAAACGAACTAGTCCCCTTTCTCATGAAACACCTGAAAGAGCAACTGACAAACTATGGTTAATCAAACATGGATAGCAGTATTTTCACTAAAACGTATGCCATGAGCCTGTCATTTTACAAGAAACAACTGATGAGTAGTTAGCCCAACAATAAAAATTTTCAAGTGAAAATTTTAGAAAACGTAACTGCTATTGACAGTTTCCCAATACCTACTGACTTTTTTGACAAGATTGGTGGTGATACTAATGTTATTTTTTGATTGTTTAACATTTGGAAATCTGCACAACTCAGTTAACCAACATTTCCCAAATGACCAATACAAAAAAGATCCATTCAAAGTACATACCACACAGATCAACAGATTTTAACATAGTAGGAAATGAGAAGTTCACTGATAGGATACTAGATTCCATGTTGCACCTAACTAGTAATATAGACAGTACTACAAAGAAAAATACCCACAATTATTTTTTAAAGCTGTTAAAATACTTTTCTCTTTTTCAACTACGTATCTATGAGAGATGGAATTTTCTTTGTATACTTTAACCAAAACAACATACCACAACAGGTCGAACGCAGAAGCAGAAATGAGAATCTAGTTGTCTCCTATTAAGCCAGACTTTAATAAGAGATTTCCAAAAATTTATAACGATGCCATTCTTTCACTAATTTCTTTTTGTTTTGAAAAGTTATTTTTCCACAAAAATTTTATTTATATGAATATCTAATGAGTTTACTATTCTTTTATTAAATAAATTGATAAACATTTTTAAAATATCTTGGATCTTACATCCTAACATGACATATATCAACAGATGTGTCAATATAAAACCCACATAGTTTTTTGGGGTGCTCAATATTTAAGAATGTTCTTTGGGCTGTTCAATATTTAAGAATGTAAAGGGGCCAGGCTCAGTGGCTCACATCTGAAGTCCTAGCACTTTGGGAGGCCGAGGTGGGAGGATCACTTGAAGCTAGGAGTTCAAGACAAGCCTGGGCAACAGAATGAGATCCTATCTCTACAAAAATTTAAAAATTAGCTGGGCGTGGTGGTGCGCAACTGTAGTTCCAGCTACAGGAAGCTTCCTTGGAAGGCTGAAACAGAAGGATAGCTTGAGCCCAGGAGTTTGAGGTTGCAGTAAGCTATGATCATGCCACTGCATTCCAGCCTGGGCGACAGAGACCCAGTCTCAAAAACAAAAACAACAACAACAACAACGTAAAGGAACCCAGAGAGTAAAAAGTAAGAATTTCTATTTTAGAATGGTCTTTTAACTATACAGACATCCTGTCCAAGGCAGACCTGTGGCAATCCCCCTAAGAAAGAAACACGAACATAGGAGCTTACGTAGCTATTTCTCAAGGCTCTATTTTCTAAAACTTTCTGGTAACATATAGACATCAGTACAAAGCAAGTTCAAAACCCTAGGCTAGGGAATTAATAACTAAATGTAAACACTATAAAGACTTCACTTGTAACACAGTGCCAAGGCTGACCCACCTAGGGAGTGCAATGTAGCAAGGCTATTTATTTGAATTTGAAAACAACAGAAGACTAAAGATTAAGGGGTACCTTTCTCTCCCTCCCATCCTATTATGGTTTGAATGTGTCCCCCAGAGTTCATGTGTTGGAAACCTGATCCCCAAAACAGCAGTGTTGGGAGGTGGGGCCTAACGGGAGGTGTCTGGGTCATAGAGGTGCTGCTCGCACAAATGGATTAATCCTGGTATGGGGGAAGTGGATCTGTTATCACAGGGGTGGGTTCCTTATAAAAGGAGTTGTTCTGCCCTTCACCTTTGCCCCTTCCACCACAGGATGACGCTGCAAGAAGGCCTTCGCCAGATGCCAGCATCCTGGCTCTGGACTTTCCAGCCTCCAGAACTGTAAGATATCAATCTCTATTCTTTATAAATTGCTCAGTCTAAGGTATTCTATTATAGCAGCCTGAAATGGATTAAGACACACCCTAAGAGTGACGATAAAAGATAATAATAGAAGACAATGATAGATAATGACTACTGAATGCTTAATAGACATCACTCACAGGTTCTGCTTGCTTTAACTGCATTTGCAATTCTTATCACAACCTTAGGACTCTTATTATGCCATTTTATAATGAGGGAATAACATTAACAATTCTTATGGTTTCTCACCTATTTTTAAAACATTCACTTTTAGCGTATCAACCATTTTTTTTTCTTTTTTAGAGACAGGGTCTCATTATATAAGTAAGCCCAGGTTGGTCATGAACTTCAGGCCTCAAGGAATCCTCCAAGATTTCCAAGGTTTCAAACTACTCTACTGAAGTTTTATGCCTTAGTAGGAGTTACTGTTCTTTTAAACAATCTTCAAACATTCAGAAAAGCTCAATATTCAGAGCTTAATTTCTGAGGCTAGATAGCACAAATAATTCATCCAGGTGGCAATCAAGTTATTGAAAAGTACCCAAACTTGACAAAACCTCTGCTGAACTTTATTTGGCACTCCTACTAGCTTCTGGGTCTAATTTATACATGTTTGCAGATGAATATTTTGGATTTGACTCCATATGTATTTGGCTTTTGCTCCAAATTCATTTTTTTACAGTCACTTTACTAGAAAAAGTATCAGCTATCGTTCTCAATGTAACATACAGATCATATTGTTTATATAGGCAATAGGCACATCAAAATAGCATCATCACACCTCCTATCCATTTAGCAACACCATCCCATCCCTTGCCACTGACTAATTCTATAAGCATATTTCCATGTACATTTAGAACTGGATGCTTTCATTCCTTGTACTATTATTATTAATACCTCACTGCTATTTTCTTTATAAGAATAAATAACTCTTCTTACCCTTACAGTAGCCTTTAAAGAACTGCCTGAGAATTCAGATTATTTAGATTTCTGAAATATAGTAGTAGTAGTATGTAAACTCCTCCCATTTAGCCATCCTTTCACTTTCCTAAAACAGAGCAAAAGTGAGCTAATAACTAAAATGTTTGAATACATGCATACTCTTAATACTACCAATTACTGCACACTTCTAAAGCAATCCAGGCAGATCACAAGTGCCTAAGAAGACTGACTGTGAAGAAAATGATCAGGATTTAATGAAGTATCTTCACATCAACAATCAGAAGGTTGGATAACAACCCTGACAGTTAAGATCGAAACTGACTGGGCCTACCTTTTCCACCAGTGCTAACAGCACTTAGAAATCACAGAAGACAGACATCGGTCCACCCAACGCTCCTCCAGTTACCTAGCAATTGCTTGAGCTTTGCCTATTCAGAGTCTGAATAATTCCTCACAATTAGTTTGAGCTTAGCACCTTGAAAGGGTGAAAAACCAAAGAATAAACAAAGGAGAGGATTATCTTGGATACACACCTGGGAAGCTGCTGAAGCTGATCAGCCTTGGGCCCAAAGAAACCTCGAAGTACACAAAACACAAACTGTAACCGACAAACGTCACAGGAAGGCATCACCGAAACAGCAATCCAATGCTGCCATCTACTGGCCATGTGTTAAACCACCTCCGAAAATTAAAACAGCTAACTTAAGCAGGTGATGTTCCTTAGGCTTCTTGAGTAGGTTCCCGAATAAATGTGGCCACCTCCAAGACAATAGAGTGAAAATTTACACAAGATAACCATCGACATAAAACAGCTTGTATGTCACATATACAATATATTTATTTAATATATACTAAAGGAATCAATACATAAAGACTCATAGCCACCATGCTTGGCTCTAGAATCAAGCCAGGACTCTTTTTCTGACACCTGGCCTGCTTCTCTTACTTAGGTCACCCTTGCATATTTGAACCACAGTCCTTGTCCTTTACTCATGAGACTCTAAGCTCCCTGCAGGCAGGGACTATGTCTCCCTTTTTTACCACTTCCCCCAGTAGCCAGCCCAGTGCTTTAAAAAATGTTAATGAAAGAACGGATGGTAGTGACAGCAAGTGCCAAGGAATTCAGTCAAACACTGAGAGAGGACCGCTTTTTAATCAGTGGAGCATTTTATGGTATACCAAGTGCTTTTACTTGCTGTTACCTATTATCCACTCAAAAACTCCTTGGCTATTATTAACACCATTTTGTAGATGAGGACGCTGAGGTTCAGAAATTTAAATGACTTGTCCTGAGTCACTATTAAATGTAGCTCTATATTTCTGGAATTCTGTGAGACTGTGGTGTGTACCCATCAGCTAGAAAACCAAAACTCCAAGAGCAGAACATGCCCCCTGAAGGTCTACCTGGTAAATGAACATGACCACCTTCAAATTTTGCATACTATGGACTTGTATGACATTAATTCCCAGATCCTAGAGACTGGATTCTAAGTGCCTATTTAGGAAGATATTATTTTCTGGTGAGGGTCAAATATTTTAGTCAGTGACCAGTCTCCAAGTCTGTTATTGAGTACTATTTACTGAATGTAACAGGCATGCCTGGAACACTTAGCAATTTCAGCAAGGGTTACTATGTGAGCCTTACAGCTGAAGCCTGAACTCTCCTCAGGAAGTTCAGGCTGCAGCTCAGCAGACAGGACAGGCTTAAATACATGCATTCCAGTTAGGCTGCCTGGTTTCAAATCCTGGCTCCACCTTTTACTAATAGGATCCTGGACAACTTATTTACCTCTCCATGGCCCAGTTTCTTCATTTGGGGATGCCTACTTCATTTCGTTACTATGAGGATTAATTGAATTATACTGGATGTACCTAACAGATCCTAAGTGATGAGGTAAATGTTAGCTATTCTGTTCTATTCAGTGAAGCTTCCTTTCTGGGCTTAAAGAGAAGGCTATTAACATTTGAGATAATGTGCCAGGCTCCTTCCACATATTTTCATTACTCTTTCCAACAATCCAGTGCAGTGGGTATTATATTCATCATTTTACAGACACGGATACTGAAGTTAAGAGATTGCAGTTTTCTCAAGATTGCAAAACTAGTACAGGGTTTGGCCCTGAAGAAAGTTACTTTACCTGTACCTTGGACTACTGCTCGTCAGCATCCCCAACCGTGCTGACATCGTGTCAGGACAACTGTGATGGGTGACTCAGGCCAGGGTGTGTGCCAGAGGCACACACAGCAGCCCATTCTTCGCGCCAGGAATAAACAGAGGTCAAGTTCCGCCTCCTCCGTTTGTTGGCGTCATCGCCATTACAGCACACACGCTGCTGGCACAGCACAAAGTGTACAAAGCAGTGTCGTGCCCCGCGTGGCATTACCAGAGATATCAAGTGAAGGTCATGATTCTCAACCTAATGTGTCTAAAAATACAAGCACCTAGACACAGTGTGACAATCCAAAGGACCTTTCTTTGCCAGGCAGCAGTCACAGACACATTCTTTGGACAAGACTGCCAAAGTGTTTTCCGGACAAAGCTGAGCTGTACCTTCAGTCATGACAAATTTCTCTAGAAAATCTCTCTAAGGAAGAGGAAATCCCTCCACAATAAAAGCTAGTTTAACACAGTTGATGGGTGCTCAATTGTGTACTGGCTGGCCAATTATTTCCACAAGCTGGGCTTTTCTAGCACAATGCTCTGAAGTAAAACGAAGAAAAAGCAAAAACTAAAAATCTGGTGGTATCCCATTGCTAACATTTCTGGGATACTCAAGAAAACGATCTGTTTTTACAGTTATGAATGGAAATATGAAAACAAAAAGGAATACTTTGCTGACAGGACAGAGTTCTCTCCAGATCAGGGGTCTACAAACTGGCCCACGAGCCAAGTCTTGTCATTACCCTGTTTTTGTGCTGCCTGTGAGCTAAGAAAGGCTTTTATATTTTTAAATGGTTGAAAAAAACCCTTAAGAATAGTAATATTTCATGACATGTGAAATGATATGAAATTCAAATTTCAGTGTCCATAAATAAATTTTACGTATTGTATTGTCTAGAGCTGCTTTCACACTACGACTGCAGAGTTGGGTAGTTGCGACAGACATATGGCCAGGAAAGCCTAAAATGTTTGCTAGCTGTCTCTTTACAGAAAAAGTTTGCCAACATTTGCTCTAGACTATATTAAAATGAGCTAGGCACCTGTAGTCCCAGCTACTCAAGAGGCTGAGGCAAGAGGGTCCCTTGAGCCCATGAGTTCAAGGTCAGTCTGGGCAACAGAGCAAGACCTCATCTCAAAAAAATAACATAAAATAAAACTGTATAGTCAGTTTGTGTGTGTGTGTATATATATATACATATATATATATATCATAAAACCAGTGAAAGATTTATAGTCACTTAAAAATGATGGGAACCAGTTTTCATATACAAATTTGCTTGAATAATTAAGGCACATGTAGGAATAGAAATTTCTTTAATAATCTCAAGTAAAACTGTCAATGGTTTTAAAAATCTGTATTCCGACTTATTTTTTAGAACGAGAATTGATACATTGCATACAGTCAAAGGTCAGTGGGCAGGCTGACTCCAGAGCAGGAGAGTGAAGTGGAACATACAATTGCTTTCTCTTCTTCCTAAGATCTTTCAAGAATAAAGTAACTACATTCAAAAAATGTCAAAGAATACATCAATAATACCAGGATACAAGAATGAATATGTGCCATCAATGGGCCAAAAATCTGAGGGAATTCCAGGAAGACAGAAATAGGTTTGAATTTATAGAGAAACCAGAGTGGAGATGGCAATACAAGCTACCAAGGGTAAATATGGTTCTTCCCAAGGGCGACTTGAAGAAACTCCAAGCTGAGTCAACAAACAGGAAGGGCAGGAGAGGGGCAATTGTTAGGGTAATTCATTCAAGAGTGAAAACTGAAACAGCTGCAATAGTTACAAGTATCCCCTCACACAGACAAAAGCTGGGAAGGGTAGAATAGAGATGACTTCAAAGAAGCATTAGAAGGGCTCCCAGGGGTAAATGGACCTGAAAGGGAAGCAGACCAGAGCAGGAGCTAACTCTGAACCTCAACCATAGTTTTAAAAAAAGGGTCGTGGTGGTGAGGGGTTAGAGTAAGACTAAAGAGCACAGAACAAAGCCTTCCTTACTTTGGCAAAGGCAGAGGTCCCCAGCCTGTCCCTCCCATGCAGTCTACAGGGAAGCCTGGCTGCTCACTCTCCAGACAACCTTCCCACCTAGCAAGCTCACAGACTGCTTCCTTTTCAGGAGAGAGGTCTGAAGGAGAAACAGACAGCCATATCTGGATATATTTAAAGCTACAAGAGATATTATGGACACAAAACATAGGCTTCTGTAAAAAAAGGAGCAATTACAGAACTAGTAAATGTCTAGGAATTTGAAATGACTGCAGAATAGAAATCTTTTAAAAATCTCATGAAATAGAGAAGAGAGAAAGACATTAAACATGAATGAAGAGACATGAAGGATTGATCCATATGACCAACAATCTGTCTAACAGGAGTTTAAGAACGTGAGAACAAGGCACAGTATAGTGGATACAATAATCCCAGAAATGATATAAACTTTTCCTGTGCTAAAGAATGGTCTTTGGATTGCATGGGCATACCAGATGCTCAGACCTTTATCCTGATGAACCTTTTGAACACCAAGGATAAGAAAATCTTGTAAGCCTCTAAAGATAATCAGTATTCACAATGATATTTAAACTTTGGAGGCAAAATATTTTTTATTATGGGCAGGTGTTACTGCTTTATTTTTTTAAAAAAAATTAAGTACATCATCATGAAATTATTTCCAAATAAAACTCAGAATTATTTCCAAAAAAAAATTCAGAACAAGTGTTACAGCTCTTCTATAATTTGTCTATCCGGTTTTCACTGGAAGACCCACCAAAAATAAAAAATTAAAAAAAAAATTTCAGAGCCATCTGAAAGAGAAATTAATTCTAGAAATAAGTATTTGACCTGCAAGATATGAAAGATAAACTTCTTCCTTCAGCAGACCCTCAATGATAGTTAAGATCCACGAAAGCAAAAATAAAAAGGAAATAGAAAAGTATTATATCCAAGGTATTATTTAGAATCTGCAGAGTAATTTCCTTTGTACCCTGTACTGTACAAGGTGCTGAGAGTCACAAGTGCATCTGCAGTCTTGCAAACACACCTGCCCACGTGCTGGGAGCTCAGTGGCAATGGAAGGACAGACAAGAAGGGAAAGGAGGAAGATAGCTAGCTGATAGAGAGGATGCACGAGATGAAGGGACTTCCATGATATCCCTCTGCAACAATTCTTTCTGTAATTTCTGCTCCATTGTAACTTTTTAAGCACTTATTTTCACCAACTTCTCATACTACAGCCTGTTCCAAAAGTCAATTTCACAAAATTTTTCCTTTGTAGTCTCCATACAATATTTGTAAAGTTTTGTAATGAATATTTTTAAATAAAGGTACATTTAGCTACAGTTTCCCATTTTTCCTATGTATGGTGACTTTGGGGACACCCTGTACAATTCTGAATACAAGAATTGGAATACAAGTGGTTTTAAAATTTCCCTTTCTGCATAACCCTCCACAATTCAATAGCAGTCTAACTTTTGGAGGCAGGAGAATTGCCACATCACTTATGACAGGCTTCTAAGCATTTAGTAAACTGGGTCTCCTCATAGGTGTTGTGTTGCCAGTGAAGTGGCTGTCATCTATCCTGGCTACATGTCAGAATCACCAGATGCTCAGGCATCAGAAGATCCCAGGGGGGTCCAGGCATTTTTTTGATAGTGGAAGGAGAAAAATCATTTTTTTTATAGGGACATTCAAATTGGAGGGTACTACCTTTCTTCAGCCTTCTTTCTCCTGGGCACTCTTGCCCACATCTAAGTTCATGGTAACTATGTTTCAAGTGTTAGTTTGAAGCCACAAAGAGACAAGAGGACAGGTAAGGTTTTCTTTCTTTTTTTTTTTTTATTCGCCGGCGGGCTCAGAGGGGCATACCACCAAATTCTGAGCGAGGTAAGGTTTTCACTTGTGGTCTTACTCCTTCCGTGGGCAGGCTGATTTCTCCTTATTCTATGAATAAGAATAAATAAAAAATAACTTAGCTGCTTTCCGCAAAAGTCCAAGTGGGTTTACCATGAGGCCAAACACCCATGCACATTATCCTTCAAATTTCTGAGTATTTACTGAAGTATAATGCCATCATTTAAGTGGCTATCGAGGCCCTATAAACTCCCATTAGTCAGGAGTGACTCCAAACAACAAATAGACAAGCTGTGAGTCTCCCTTCTGCTCCTCTTCTTTACAAGAAACCAGAATATAAAACTGCCTTTTTTCTTTTAGTAAATATCATAGAAACCTCTTTGGTTATTGTATTTACCTCTATCTATTCTGTAAATATTACAACTGCATGGATACACTTCCATCACAATGTCAGTCTCAAGTTTATTCTCATAGAACTTTCACAGATATGTTAATTTCTTCCTTATAACCTGCTTTTGTTGGGTGAATGTTCTGGCTCAGGGGTCTCTTGAATTGCCTTAGGCCCAAGCTCAAAGATCTTAACACTCTTCTGGAGTCCTCTTCAGAGCCTCTCAAACTCCCCAGAAATTAGTACTTTTGGAAAGGAGGGGTGGAGCTCACAAAATACTCCCCAGACTTTACAAAAGAGTCACCTGGGGCACTTGTCCCATACACAGTTTACCAGGCTTCTCCTCAGGAAAGGGATTCAAACAGATGGATGAAAGACCAAAAATCTGTATTTTAACAAGTGTCCCAGATGATTCTGGATGTACCTCTTTTCCGAAGATGTTCACCACTGCTCCGTGTCACATCTGCTACCTTCTTCCAGGAACTGTGTGGCCACCTCTTCCCACTCCCCCAATCCACCTCACCCCTTCCCAAATACCTTCCTTTCACCTATCCAAAGTAAAGGGTGTTTTGAAAAATTCAGTGACCCTGATTCATCCATCTTTTCAATTCTTACTGCAATTAGTCATGTGGCACAATGTAATATTTGCCCTTTTAAGTGTACTATTCATCAAGGCTTGTGGATAAATTGCTGACAATTTATCTTATTTTTTTTTTTTTTTAGGTAAAGTATAGGGTAAAGAGACAGCAAACAAGGTTAAAAGACTTGCAAATGTTTATATATAAGTGTATTGAATGTGATTCTGGAGCCATGGTTATTAACCCAAAAGCCCCCAAGAGCTCACTGTATTTAAACTATTACCATGAATACTACACAAAAATGATGCCTTAGTTCTCCTACAAGGAAAGCAATTTATTCTGCAGAAGCTTGATAATTACAAGCTTTCCCATTTTTTCTCTCTCATAAGTAGCTTACTCACAGAGTTAAAGGACATACTAAATAAAGCCTCCTCCTCAAATGAGCTGGTATTTGCTGTTAAAATTGTACCAAGAAAAAACAACATGTTACAGTGGTGGAGAACAGTAACTCAGCCAACTCTTCATTATCTGAGGAGGAGGAATGGGGAGGATAGCATTTATAAACCCACAGATGACTCCTGCCTGCACTTCACCCAGTACAGTAACTGTGGCAACTGCCACCTCTTTAGGGGGACTGCTATCATTGCTTGAGAAAAGGAAGCAAAACACTAAGATCTCAAACGTCCCCTTTCAATTTTAACAACATAGAACTTGATAACTCCAAAGGGACTGTACTATCTTCTTCCCTATAAAACCTCCTATTGCCCAGGGGCCTAAGTTAGGAAGGACCTAATTATCAAATGAGGCCAAGCACTGGGACTCACTACTCCCCCTCACAAGATTCTGGAAAGAAGAATGGCTTTCAGCTCCATCAAGGCCTCTCGTACATGTGGGGGCTGGATGTCCAAACTTTGGGACATATAATAAGAATAACCTGGAGTTTTACTATTATTGTTGTTTTGTTCAGAAACATGGAATCCAGGGCCCACCATGAATGATTCTGATTTAATAGGTCTACAACAGGATCTGAGAATCTGAATTTTTAAAAAGAACCTAATTAGTTGGTTCTGAGGCTCTTTGGGAAACACTGCCCATTTTGAAAGTGCTTCTTCTCTCACCTTTCCTCTTCCATGCCTAATGCCTTTCCCCAGTTGCTCCTACTTTTCCCAAACAAAATGTTTGGATAGTAATCTCTTCCAATTCTAACCATGCTTCAAGGTCTAGCTCAATGCCAGCCACTTCTAGAAGCCTAAAAGCATGATCATTCCTGAAAAGGACTTCCCACTCTCCTGCACCCTTGTGCCATTTGCAAATCAAGAGAATAGAAGGTGTCCCCGTCACTAAACAGCCATTTCTTTGTGCAAATCTCATCTCTTACTAGGCAGTAAACCCCTTAGGGACTGACTAAAGCTCACACTTTTTACCTCCCATAATAAAACACCTACATTGCATGAGGCATTCTGTAAAGACCGTCCTGAATGAGAGATCAAGCAATTAATGAATGAATGTAGGCACATATTTCTTCTAACAAGTAACCATGGCTAAAATTGCACAAAAACAGGACAACTGTCTAGATTTTGTACTAACTGTCTACATAGTTTAAGTACCATAAATTACTTCAATTTCCTTATCTGTCGAACTAAGGGATTTCAGGGGACTTTTTAAAAGTTCATGAAACACTTTCCTTTGTCAAAAGCCTAACATTCCAAATGCTCTATCTGACCTGACCATTTATTCCTCAGTTAACACACAACCATCTGTATCCATAGTGTTACACAAGCTTAACTGCATTCCCACCATGTACCTACTAACCCTGTCTCTGAGGGATTCGGAGGGAATTTAAGATATCAGCTGGTAAAGAAAACACCAGTGGTTTTATTTTACTTTTCCCACCTCAAACCTAACAATGTTCCTCTTGAACATTTTTAGCAAAAAAAAAAATTAAGTAGTACCCATTCTAACAGTTATTTCACAATGTGCCAAATTTCTATAGAATTGGGTAAAAAAATGTATGACTAAGTTCATTCTTTCTAAAAAACAATATAGAGTTTTGAGTCTCCAGTAACTAGTTTAACATCCCCATTTTAAAAGTGTATCCCAGCCTAAATAACATGAATAGAGCTTAATCACATTTCAGATGATCGCTTTTGTTAAAAAAAAAGCCACATTGAACCTATTCTTTCCACTGCTCAATTTGTCTTTCTTAATCCAAAACTTTCTTAGCAAAATGTGGTGACTTATAATCAAGACCGGTTATACAAATGTGTTAAATAGCAATAACCTGAGCACCACCAAAATACACTTTTAAAAAGTGTTAAGAAGTAATTGCCAGTTTTGAAAGAGAAACTGCATTTTTCAATTTTAAAAGTGTAATTAATTTGTAGCCATGGTAATGTGTTCCTCAACAGAAACCTAGGTGGCAAAAAAGGGGAACCCAAAGTAGTCTAAGATGATGTATAAAAACTGATATTGGTGAAAGGAAGGTGTCACTTTTATAAGATCTTAATCCAGGTATACAGGACACAGACTGACCTTAAGTATTAAGAGTGAAAGGCTAAAAACAAAAACAAACAAAAAATGTAAACGAGTCATATGTGTTATTATTAACATGACTTAAAAAAAAAATTCAGAACATCTGGGCCATGCACGCCACACGATCAAATAAGTCTCACTTTAAATTTTTTCCATAAAAATTTCCATAAGTAGTGCAATAAAAAGTGTAACCAACATAAATAATTTGTGGCCTCGGAAGGGGGAAATTTAGCGTAGGTCCCGAGCGAGAAATAGTGAAGGAAGGCAAGGCATCCAAGGAGGGTCAAGCGGGAACCTGGATTCACCGTTCCAGTTCTTACCAGATGTGCAGCGAGCCCGGGCAAGTTGGGAGAGAGGGAAGGAGGAAAAAGGGACGGCAGCTCGGGGAGAGGACCCGCTCCCAGGCCGGACCCCACAGGGCTTCCCATTCATTCCGCGCCGTGTCCAGGGCTGTCCGCCCGGAACCGCCGCGCACTCACCTGTTCGGGAACACGACCTCACGGCGCCCGAGGCAGCCGAGGCCGCTGCCAGCAGCAGGGGGGACGCGGGCCGGGGGGCAGCCGCAAGCCGGGGGACAGCCGCCGGCGGGGACGACTGGCGGCGCAGCCCGGGGGTGGGCAGGCGGCGCAGGCCGGGCGCGTCCCTGTGCAGCAGGGCCGAGCAGAGCCGCCGCGGGCTCTGATACATGCCGGGCGCCGCCGCCGCCACAACCGCCGCGACCCCTCGCGCGCCGAGGAGCGGAGCCCGGCTGAGGCCGAGGCCGGCGAGCCGAGCGGACTGTCGGGGCAGCCCGGACCGATGCTCCGAGGCCCTCCTCACCCCGCCCGGGTCCTGGGGAAAGTCCTGGACAGCTGAGCCTGCCGGGAGGGCGCAGCGGCGCGGCGGCGGCTGAGGCAGCGGCCGTACGGGCGGCAGCCGGCGGGCGAGAGCCGGGGGCAACCGGCGAGCGCAGCGCGCTGACAAAGCGGGCGCTACCAAGCGCGAGCGGGAGG
Source organism: Cheirogaleus medius (assembly GCA_008086735.1). Lineage (NCBI taxonomy): Eukaryota > Metazoa > Chordata > Mammalia > Primates > Cheirogaleidae > Cheirogaleus > Cheirogaleus medius. The sequence goes on from VBSM01000483.1 coordinate 15,274,809, forward strand.
GGCGTCCGCGGGACCGGACGCCGGCGCCACCAGGATGGACGTCCTAGGCCCGGGCTAATCCTATTTTTAAAGGAAGGAGGATTTACACTGTTATGTAACGTGGAGGCTGTAAGAGGTCTAAGGTAACACGTATCCGTCGAAGCGGTTTTAAAGAAATAAGCGTCCCCTTCCTGTGGCTCGAATGGAAGCACCCGTAGGCTGGGAATCCCGAGACAGTTCCAGGGCTGTGGCCCAGGGCACACGTGTGTGTCCGCGTGGAAGGCGGCATCGTGTGTGCGTGTGCTTGTGTGTGTGTGTGAAGACAGCAAAGCGCCCCTGCCTCGGACCCCCTGGACGGGGTGTGTTGCGTTAAACGAAATTAAGCACGATAAAGCACCGACTGTGTGCGAGGGCGACGATGATTAAAACAACGTCCCTTTTCTGAAGGATGTTACACTCCGGCAAAGGCAGCAGGCGGTAGCAAGAGAAATCAGACCATAAAGTTCTACAAGCTAGATGAAGATCAGCGCCATATGATGCCACAAGGGTCAGAGGTTATAACAGGCCCAAGAACTCTATAGGGTTCATTAGAAGAATTGGCGTTCGAGTTGGTCCATGACCATGACGTGGAGGTCTAGAATTTACACATGTGGAATTCGGGAGGGAGTAGTGGTGATTTATAAATGAAAAAAGCAAATAAAGAGAAAAGCCCTGGGTGTATTTGGGGAAACAGCCGCTCTTAGTTATGTAAGATGGAGCCTAAGAAGACAGATGGTTGGATAGGTTATACTGTGGCAGGCAAAGATTATACTCGACTCAATTTGGTAGGTAGTGATGAGCTATTGATGTTTTGTGAGCTGGGCAAGGATGTGATAAGGACTGTGCTTTAATTGCAAGTTATACATCTCTGGTACATGAAAAGACAAGAAAAAGGACACTAGCTGAGATAGATATTCCAGACCTGCACCAAGTTAATGGTACTGGAAAAGAATGGATGGAAGAGACATCTCAGGTAGGTTGGGCCGGAAATGATGACTAACCAGGAATGGAAATGGGATGAGGCAGGGAAACCCCAAGACTAGATTCCTATTTGAATGACTTATGAGTTAGAAATGTGTTCTGTGTCCCACATGATTGCTCACACCTGTAATTCCAGCACTTTGGGGAGCTGAGGCAGGAGGGTCGCTTGAGGCCAGGTGCTTGAGACTAGCCTGGGCAACATAGTGAGACCCTGGCTCTACAAAAAATAAAAAAATTAGCCAGGCAAGTGGTGCATGCCTATAGTCCTACCTATTTTGGAGGCTGAGACCGGAGGATCTCCTGAGCCCAGAAGTTCAGGGCTGCAGTAAATTATAATCCTGGTGCACCACTGCACTCTAGCCTGGGTGACAGAGTGAGACCCTGTCTCTAAAAAACAAAAAAAATGTTCTGTTGGTTTCCCATGATTTTGCTGATTCCTTGTCTTGTGGAATTGGAGGTTTTTCATCACCAAGGATATTAAAAATATATTTCAAACCTGGGTTATACATCTAACACCAGAGGGTGTGGATGAATCAGCTGGCACAGGTTGGTCACAACTCCTGGCAGACAAGCTCCTTGGCAAGTCATTAAACCCTCTTAGCCTGAATTTCCTTATCTATAAAACAGGATCATGTATTAGTCATTAGGTGACATAAAACTGATAGTACAATTAACCCATAAAAAGTGTTTTGTGTATATAGCAAAATGTTGATTTAGAATCTAGGGTATATGAGTGTTCACTTACAGTCTTTTTTCTTTTCCATATGTTTGGATATATTCATAATAAAATGTTGGGGGAAAACTGCTTTGAAAAATGAAAAGTACTGTGCAAATACAAACTGTCTTTTTTTTCATTATTGTTTTGTTTTTCAGTTCTGTCACCTAGGCTGGAGTGTAATCACAGGATTATAGCTCACAGCAGCTTCAAACTCCTGAGCTCAGACAATCCTCCTGCCTCAGCCTCCCGTAGCTGGAACTACAGCACATGCCACTCTGCCTGGCTAATTTTTTTTATTTCTTGTAGAGGCAGGGTCTTACTATATTGCCCATACCTCAACCAATCTTCCTACCAGCACCTACCAAAGTGCTGGAATTACAGGCATGAGCCATCAAGCCTGGCTAAAACTATCATTAGTAAAAGGAATTCAAAGAGCATGCTATCCTGAAAGTGAGTCAGTAATGTTATTTTTGGAGTAGATTAAACAATGTATCCTTTAAGCAGTCAAAAATATAGAAATTAAAACTTACTTTAAAATTCATTCAGTAAATATTTATTGAGTACATAGTATGTGCCAGGCTCTATGTTAAGGGCATACAAAAATATATATATATATTTTTTTTCCAGACAGAGTCTCACTCTGTTGCCCGGGCTAGACTGAGTGCCGTGGCGTCAGCCTAGCTCACAGCAACCTCAAACTCCTGGGCTCGAGCAATCCTCCTGCCTCAGCCTCCCGAGTAGCTGGGACTACAGGCATGCGCCACCATGCCCGGCTCATTTTTTCTATATATTTTTAGTTGGCCAATTAATTTCTTTCTATTTATAGTAGAGACGGGGTCTCGATCTTGCTCAGGCTGGTTTCGAACTCCTGACCTTGAGCTATCCGCCCGCCTCAGCCTCCCAGAGAGCTAGGATTACAGGCGTGAGCCACCGCGCCCGGCCACAAAAATATATTGAATAAAGTCTGTTCACAGTTTAGTGGGCAAGATATTGTATAAACATAAATACTTATAATTATCTAATAATAAATACGGAATCATGTTGTGGACATGGCCAGGGTATGGTGGGAGCAGAAAAGAGGAAATACCTAATTGCCTAGAGAAGCCAGGAGAAGCTTTTGGAACAAAACAGCTTCCAAGTGGAAAGAGATCACAAAGGATATCCACAGAGAGAGAACAGTAAGGCAAGGAAGGAGGCATGTTCCAGGAATTGCCAAGCACTTAGATAAGGCTTGAGTACAGGGTGCCTGCAGGGAGTGGCAGGAGATGAGGTGGAAGTTATGAGCAAGAGCTGAAGTGTAAAGGACTTTCAGAGGTTTGGACTTTATCCTGAAGGTTGTGAGGATGCACTGAAAGGCCAAATGGGTAGGTTGCACTATTATGGTTGCATTTTTGAAAGATCATCCTATTAGCAGTGTGGAAAATGAATCGGAGACCGGGAAAGAATAAGAACAGTGCAGATGAGGAAGAGTATATATAGGTTCAGAATCTCTGGAGTGGGAGCAGGAGAGTATGTATACTTATTTTAAAAGAATACTGGGTGGATCATTCTGGTAACACACTCCTCTTCCCTCAATGCTACTTCCCAAACAAATAAATGGGGGCAATGATGGTGGCAAGGAGATGGACTTAAGAACTATGAAGGAGACAGAAATCACAGAGTCAAATAACAGATTGAATCTAGGGGCAGAGGGAGGAGAGGATGGAAGCCAGAGATGACTTGGGTGACTAGTGGATAATGGAACCAAATAGGGAACAGCAGAGATTTCAGAGGAAGATAATGAGTTCATATTTGAACATATAATTGTGATCTGCCCTTGGAACATCCAAGTGAAGTTACTTTGTAAGCACCTGAAACTATAAACTTGGAGTTTATAGTTTGGCCCCAGGTAACCTCTGATTTCCTTTCTGTTACCATAGATTAGATTTATTTTTTTTCTAGAGTTTTACTTAAATGGGGTATACAACATATACTCTTTAACATAATACTTTTGAGAGTCATCCATGTTGTTGTGTATCTCATTAGTTCCCTCCATGCTCTGCCTGGATAGTATTCTATAAACGATACAATTCATTTATCCATTCACTTGTTAGTGGACATTTTCGTAAATAGTGCTATGAACGTTCATATACTAGTCTTGGGACATATATTTTGGGGTGGACGGTGTAGGAATCTTTATGCACTCATTTATGTGTTCATTCCATAAACATTCATTCTGAGTACCCACCATATTCCCGGCACAGAGCTAGATGCTGGGGGTGCGATACACAAGGCAGACAAGGGAGCCTTACGGAGCTCACGTCCTAGCTGAGGGAGGAGAGACAGACACTAATCCCGCAAAATAAACAGGGGAAGTATACAGTGTGGTCAATGCTGTGAAGAAAGTAAATAGGACCATGAGCTGGAGAGTTAGTAACATTTCAACTGAAACAGAAGAATGAGCCCCGCTTTAGGAAAAGCTGGTGCAGGGAACTGCCAGGGTAGTAATGACCTTCCTGGAGGTGGGAAGGCATTTGGTCACTCCGAGGGACAGAAAGGAGCCAACGTGGCGGTTAGCCTGATCACAGCTGTCATAGAAGGAATTTGGATTTCATTCTAAGAGCAATGGAAAGTCATTGGAGGGTAAGCAACACAGGAATGACGACACCTGGTTTATGTTTTAAAATATAAAGCAAATGAAAAACCATGGAACATTTGGTTGCCGGGTGGAAAATGGGTTGTAAAAGGGTGTGGTAAGAATGGTCTTGAACTCTGCTTTCCCCTGGGTGACCTCTTAGCTGAAGCAAACAGCAGGAGCAGAGACTCCCCACCAGAGTCCTTTCTTCCTGGGTCCCTGCGCTGTCCTGTCGGGAAAGCTCTGTGTGTGCGTGTTTGTGTGTGTGTGTGTGTGTGTGCGCGCGTGTTTGTGTGTGTGTGTGTGTGAAGAGAGCAGAGGGGCTGCAGGAGAACTTGGGCCTCAGGCCCCAAAGGTGAGGCAAGGTATTTCTCTCAGCCCTTTTTCCAAACTTTTCCACAGTTTGACCGGGGGTTCCCTAGGCTATTGGAAGGTCCTAGTTGCATAAGTGTTGACTTAATGATCCGGCCACAGGACCTGTGTCACTAAGCCATGTAGTCTCTAACAATAACTGGGGAAATATTAGTAGACGTTACTGAAAATGACAGTCAATAATGAAATGTGAGCAAATTACTTAATAACATTGCGAAAAAAAAAATCTGCAAGTGGCAGGAAGAGGACCTCTAAGCCTTTTGAACTAGAAAAGAAGCATAAAAAGGGGACTTTAAAAGCCCAGTCATCCCAGAAGATTTGATAAATTATTAATGTTTTATTGTCTCATATATAGTTTTATATATAAAAGAACTAAAACATAATACATTTCTTCTCTGAAGTAAATTTTTGGTATATAAGCAAAGTGTTTAGGATGAGGCTATCATTTATTTATGTTTCTCTAATATACCCTTTACTTCCTATCCAATTTATTCATGATACGATTAACTATTTTACGAATCTCAAAATAAACAAGGATAGATTTAATTTTTAAAGAAACTAATATTCCTTAGACTATTAAACATGAAAGTGGAATATTAGCCATATTTTCTTTCTTTTATTTATTTATTTTTTTTTGAGATTGGGTCTTGCTATGTTGCCCAGGCTGGTCTCAAACTCCTGGGCTCAAGCAATCCTCTCTCGTTGGCCTTCCAGGTAGCTGGGATTACAGGCATGTGCCACCATGCCCAGTTTAGCTATGCTTTCCATAATCTCATTTTTTCATTTAAGGAGAATAGATTTAAGAGTCAATTTTTGCATCATAAATTAATGAGGTAAAAATTCTTTTCTCTATATATGTGTCTATATATATATATTTATATCTAAATGTGTCTTCCCCAACTAGGTTTTAAGAAATTGTTAAATTATACATAAAATTTACCATTTTAACAATTTTTAAGTGTAAAGTTGAGTGGCATTAAATATATTCACATTGTCATGCAACCATCCATCCTCAACTGGGTTTTTATTTTATTTTTTATGTCAATAAAATAAGAATAATTTTCAGTGAAATTAGAAAACATGAAACTACTCAAACAGCCATGGTTCTAGGAAAGGTATTAAAGCTGTATCTTACTTTCTAGGTACTTAAATCACTCCTCCAGAGTGCCTAATAAAACCTGTCTCTTCTATGCAGCTCTTAAAGAAGCAACACAAATGACAAGACAAAAGTAAATAAAATGAAAAACCTATGAGCACATCAACCTCATTAGTAATCAAAGAAAAGCAAAACAATAACAACTGCAGTACTACCCCCAAAATATGATTATTTTCTACATGTCATATTGACAAAGAGGGGAAAAAAAAGACTGATAATACCAGTGTTTGCAAGGTGGTCATAGGGTAATGTATTTTTGTGGAATTTGGTTTGATCATATGTATCAGAGTTTTAAATGAACATACCAATAATCCTTCCCTTAATTCTAGGGAAGAATTAAGAAACCCCAAAACAGAGAAATACTTAAGTGTAAATCTAATGAAACATGTACAATACTTATATGCTGAGAACTGCACAATGCTAATGAGAGATATCAAAGCAGACCTAAATAAATGAAGAGACATACAATGTTCATGTATTGAAAGACTTGTCTGTGTCCATACCACCCTGAACATGCCTGATCTTGTCTGAAAGACTTAGCATAATGAAGACGGCACTTCTTCCCAAATGGATATATAGATTGAATGCAATTCTTATCAAAATCCCAGCAATTCTTTGTACACATAGACAAGATAATTTTAAAATTTATGAGGAAAGGCAAAGGAACTAGAATAAAACATTTTTGAAAAAGAATAAAGTGGGAGGAATCAGTTTACCGTATTTCAAGACTGTCATGGGCATAGTAATCAAAACTGTGTGATATCGGCAGAGGGATGGGCAATAGATTAATGGAACAGAATGAAGAACCCAGAAATAGTCCTATGTAAATATGCCCAACTGATTTTTGACAAAGATGCAAAAGTAATTCAATGGAGGAAAAGTAGTCTTTTGAACAAATGGTGTTACAGCAATTGGGCATGCATTGGCAAAAAAAAAAAAAAAAAGTACTGTGACCTAATTCTTATACCTTATATAAAAGTCAACTCAAAATAGATCACGGACTCAAAAAATATAAAATGTAAAACTATAACACTTTTGGAGGAAGATACAATCTTTAGGATCTAGGGCTAGGCAAAGAGTTCTTAGCATTGACACTAAAAGCACATTCTTCAGAGGATAAATTGATAAATTAGACTTCATCAAAATTAAAACTCTTGTTTTACAAAAGATGTTAAGAGGATGAAAAGACAAGCTCAGAGTGAGAGAAAATATTTGCAAACCATGTATCCTACAAAAGACTAGCATCCAGAGTAGATAATAAATTCTCAAAACTCAATAGTCAAAAATCAAACAATTCAATTAGAACATGAACCAAAAAAGCTATACAGATGGAAAATAAGCACATGAAAAGATGCTCAACAGCATTAGTTATTAGGGAAATGAGAATTAAAATCATAATGAGATCTCACTGTGTACCTATCAGAATGACTAAAATAAAGAACAGTGGCAACACTAAATGTTGGCAAGGATCGGGAGAAACTGAATCACTCAAACATTGTTGGTAGGAATTTAAAATGTTACAGCTACTCTGGAAAATAGTTTGGCAGTTTCTTAAAAAAACTATTAATAAATATGCAACTATTATACAATTCAGTAATTGTACTCCTGGGCATTGCTCCGAGAAAGGAAGACTTATGTATAAAAACTTGTACGTAAATGTTTATAGCAGCTTTATGGGTAATAGCCCCAAACTGCAAACAACCTAGATGTCGTCCCACAGGTAAATGTTTAAACCAACAATTGACACATCCATACCATGGAATACTACTTAGTAATGGAAAGACAAAATCTGCTTGCTTTGTTTTCTGGTTCCCTTTCTTGGCATTTGCCCTGGACCGGTTAGGGAGGTCTTGTATTCATACTTGTTTTCTTTTTGAGCCCTAGGAACTGTGTCAGCTTACCAGAAAATGTTTTCGACAACCCTTCTAAGTATGTCAGAGGGGGCCCTGCCATTTGCCAGCCTGTATGGGAAATAGTGCAAACATTTCCTTAGCAGATTTCCCCGATATTAAGTGGCTAAAGTTGGTAACAGGGACATTAGCGAATTACAACATGAATTCCCATGGGAGAAACTATGAGAAGACAAACTAGAATTTAGAACTCCCTGTTATGTTCCCCAAAGCTTGGGAAGAAGCAAGTGGGGAAGAGGTCAGTAAACAACTCATAAGTGGATTTGCAGCATTTTGCAACCTTACTGTGACTTCATCCTCTCCCCTACTCCTGCCTGTGCTAGAGGATGTATTAGGATTTGAATGGATGCCTCTAGAAACCCTACTTTTCAATTGTTCTCTGTAGTCTTTATCTTTTTTGTCTTTTTCTATCAATCCTAGAAGTTTTTTTCTAGGTCCTTAGGATTTTGGAGCAATCCTTGAATTTTTTATGTTAAGGATTATATTTTTTACATATATTAATATATACATACATAAATATTTATATAGGTATGCTAATACATCTATATATCAGAGAACAAAAATTTACATGTTATATTTTGAACTGTCACTTTCACTTGGATAGCATGTAAATGCTAAGTTTATTTATGTATCAATAAATAAATAAAATGGGAAAAATTAATATGTTAAGTACATTCTCTAAGATGGTAGAAATATGAATTTTAAACTAAGTGTCTAGCTCATGGAAACATTAACAAACTGCTTTAGAGTTTTAAATGGTCTCTCTTTCTTTTTTTTTTTTTTTTTTTCTGATATTGCTCTGTCACCCAGGCTGGATTGTAGTGGCACAATCATAGTTTACTGCAGCCTCAAACTCCTGGGCTCAAGTGATCCTCCTATCTTAGCCTCCGGAGGAGTTTGAGGTTGCTGTAAGCTAGGCACTCTAGCCCAGGCAACAGAGTGAGACTCTGTCTCAAAAAAAAAAAAACCAAAAAAGAACTAACGCCTGGGCTCAAGGGTCCCTCCTGCTTCAGCCTCCCAAGTACCTGGGACTATAGGCGCTTGCCACCACACCTGTCTAATTTTTTTCCCTATTTTTAGTCGCCCAGCTAATTTTTTCTATTTTTGTAGAGACGGGGGTCTCCCTCTTGCTCAGGCTGGTCTCGGAAGTCCTGACCTCATATGATCCTCCCATCTTGGCCTCCCAGTGTGCTAGGATTACAGGCGTGAGCCACCACGCCCAGTCCCTGCTAATAACTCTTTAAATGGGGAGACATCGTGCCTTAATGTTTGAGATCATAGACTCTGAAATCATCTGGCTGCCCTCCAGGATTTGAGACTTGAAACAAGTTCTTAAGTCCTCAATGCCTGTCTCCTCTTTTGTAAACTGGGGATAATGATACTACTTACCTTGTCTGAAAAATGGGAGAAATAGTACCTACCTTGCTGAGAGAATTGAATAACACATGTAAAGTATATAGCCCAAAATATTGGCACTCAGTAAACATGAGTTCCATGAGTTCCCCTTTTGTTTATTGAAACAGTTAAGTAGCTTTTGGTTTGCAAGGCCGTCTTCTGGCTGCCAGGTGGCTACAGGGTTCAGTCAAATCATAAATTTGGCCATAATTTAATCTGGAACAAAAGTAGCTCTAAAACTCATTTGTGTAATTTAGAGTTAGACAAATGTAGGGGCACAACTTTAAGTTGACTGTGCTTTAGAATGCATCTGATGACTATCTCATAATTAATGTTTTGTTTATTGTTTTAATACTTCAAGAGAATTGGCTTTGGGTTCATAAGACCCTAGGCAGGAATGCTAGGCTGCCATGAACTGACTGTGGGCTCTGGGGCAGGTTTACCAACCTTAGTGTTGTTATTAGCAGGACATTAGAGAGAAAAACACAGCCCTTGCAGGGTTGCTGTGAGGATAATCCATCTGCACCCCAGCCGTCTTTTGTTTTTTTGACCCCCCTTCCCCGTTTTCCTCCTGCTTTTATACCCTTAGCAGGACTCAAAAAGCGTCCAATCAGCAACA
>VBSM01000483.1:15286997-15409321 GCA_008086735.1 Cheirogaleus medius
GCGGGGAGGCAGCGAGCGGGTGCGTCCCAGCGCCCAGCGGTTTTCCCCATCAGTAGTAATAACTGATATTTACTGAGCGTTTACTATATGCTAAGCATTGTTCTAATTAACTCACTCAATTGTCTTAACCATCCTTTGTGGTAGGTATAATCACTATTTTATGTATTAAAATCTCAGGCACGAAAAATATATGTTACCTGTCCACGATTACATAGCTAGTTAAGTCGGGGAGTTTGGATTTAAACCTAGGCACGTGGCTCCAAAGCCCATGTAATTAGCCACCAAGATGTACTGTCATATATAGTGGGTAATAAATGAATATTAGTTTTTCCTATCCTTTTAACCTAAGATAGGCTTGTTGAATTGGAAGACATTTATAAAGTAGGGGAAAATAGTGTCCCTCTACATCAGAAGAAATGAATCAGGAAATAGCTAATTATTATAAAAATGAGCATAATTTCTTGGGTTTAATGATTCAATGATAAACTATAAGGACAGTAGAATTTTCTAGTTAGTACTTAATAAAATACATATTTTTTAAACAATTTTATGGAAAATCTTTGACCAAGGCAAATGGAGGATGAGTGATTGTAAAAATCAGAACTAAAACATTGCAGGAAAGGAAATTCACATTTATTGAGCACCTATTCTGTCCCAAGCACTATGTTGGATGATTGACCAACCTGACTTTGTTTAATTTTCATAATCTTCTGGAGATATAGAGACTACTGGTGTATGAATGAGGAAATTGTGGTTCATTGAGGTTAGGAAACTTGTTTGACACATCTGGCAAGTGATAGAACCAATGTTCAAACCAATTATGTCAGACTGCTACGCTGATACCTTTCACTCCACCCCTGCCTTTGTTCAGGGAATCACCTGAGCATATTCCTGAGGCCTCTGCCAAGATTTACAATTCGTGAAGTGGCCGTGGCTGGAATTTTCAGTGCCTGTGTGGGGGCTGTTTCCAGAAAACCCAGCACTCAAGTATAGCTGTTGAATGAGTGGCTGCAAGAGGAGGTTCTCCTCCCCTCTGAGCCAGGATAAAGGCTTGACATTGCTGTTCCTCTCCTCCCACGGGCATTTTGCTACTTTCTCTGAATTTAGCAGTGGTCCCAATCTGAGACTTAGTTCTCTTCCCCTTTCATGCATACAGGTCTGGGGTAACTGGAAGACCCAGTTGGGAGGCCATGCAGGGATCTATTTAGATGAGCCACTACCAAGACTTCTGGCCAAGAATTTGTCCCAAGGTTAAAGGGAATCAAGGCACACAGGATTAATCTAAGCCTTTGCTTCAGGATCAGATGGGAGAATTTTTCTTTTTTCTTTTTTCCAACCCCAAAGGACTCCAGTCTTACGCTCTAGGGAGCAGGGACTGGGAGTAAAAACGGAAAGAACTGTTTGATTAAAATTTCTGTGATCAGGACCCACGTATCGTGGCTGACAACACAAAGGTGGGTTTGAAGCACGCAGAGGCCTCAGCAGCACGTTGCTGCAGGGAGCCGGCACCCAACAGGGAGGGAATGTGGGATGTCTCAGGAGAGCTGAGAGGACAGGAATGTGCCCGTAGGAGATATACGCTAAAACTCCTAGAACCCTGGAGGGTGTGGGTTACCTTGAATTGAGTTTGAAGGACCCGCAACAGCAGGTGGGGTTGATATTAATACACTGATCCCATTTCTACCCCCAGGTAGATACGATGTGCTTTCAGAATACCTCTTATGTCTAGAGACATAATCTACGACCTGTTAATCTACTGCAGGAGACATTATTAGACAGATGTTAATTAAACAGCCACACAAATATGTAACTTCAAGCTGTGACGAATCCCATGGAGGGGAAGTACACGGTGTCCTGCTGGTATGTAGAGGGGAATGTGATCTGGCCTGGGTGTGTGTGTGTGAGAGCGAGAATAGTAAGGGAAGGTTTTCCCGGGGATGTGATAGTTGCATCAGGGGAAGGGGAGGATGCCAAAGATCATGAAGCAGATGTGACCGGGTCAAACCGATGACAAACTGGGAGAGCAGGAGCAGAAAAAGACCCATTCTCTGATGAGTCTTAACATGCAGAGTTGCATTTGTGAAAGCAGCAGTAAGTGTGCTTGGGGTCTGTCTTGCTCAATTGGTCAGCTCTGTGTTTCAAGGCATGTGGGCTGGGGGAATCCAGGAATCTGGGCTCTAATTATACCTAGTCACCAACAAGTTGTATTATCTTAAGCAGATTTCATAACCTTCATTTTTCTACATGTAGAGGAGGGCAGAGAAGCAGGTGGAATCTGCCCGATGATCTCTACAATTCCTTCTGGTGCTTAAAAAAAATCTAAGAGCAGCTTTTGAAGAGCCCTCTGTTAATTCACTCTTAGAAAATGAACTGCTTCTTTTCACTCTGTAACTCCTCACAGGTGCCCAGTCTTTCCTGTTCACTCTCAAGCAGGCCTCAGGAGAAGAGAGTTTATTTTGCTATCATGTGAGGTCTCATTATTTTATTGAACACATGCTGTCATTAATTTACTCAATACCTGGGCCAGTACTCAAAGAAGAATAAGATCTGCTGCTGTTCCCCAGCCTCTTAGTCCACTGTTGGTTTAGAGGATGAACAGGGAATTGAATAATTGCAATATAAAGTGACGAGTGCATTGCTAGAGAAATGTAGACGATGTTAAGAGAGAATAGGCCGGGCGCCGTAACTCACGCCTGTAATCCTAGCACTCTGGGAGGCCGAGGCAGGCAGATTGTTTGAGCTCAGGAGTTCGAGACCAGCCTGAGCAAGAGTGAGACCCTGTCTCTACTAAAAAAATAGAAAGAAATTGGCTGGACAACTAAAAATATATAGAAAAAAATTAGCCGGGCATGGTGGCACATGCCTGTAGTCCCAGCTACTCGGAAGGCTGAGGCAGGAGGATTGCTTGAGCCCAGGAGTTTGAGGTTGCTGTGAGCTAGGCTGACTCCACAGCACTCTAGCCTGGGCAACAGAGTGAGACTCTGTCTCAAAAAAATAACAAAAAAAAGAATAGAAAAAGGCTACCTCATCCTCATAGTAGTACAGCATGTTATACTTGGAGATCTACAAAAATGGGTGGGTAAAACATGGCCGGTGCTTAATAAATGGATGTGGCTGAATGAATGAATGAATCGTACTTCGGTTATTCTAACTTCAAATTGCTAGATGGCTAATGCCAAGACCTCTATTATTGCTCTTTCATGTCATAAAAGAAAAAAATTAATAATCGTTACAATTGTTATGATTCTAAGGAGCAGTGAGGTGCTGTACACATTCACATGGGTAATGTTTACCTGCACTACATTTTTCCCCCTAACTTTTCATTAGGTGATTGTTTCTACTATTAATCTCTCCCCTCAGGGACTAGAAAGACTGCTTTTGGCCATTTTCATCTTATTGTGTTAAATCTTAGAAAGGAATGAGTTCAATGTATATAACACAAGAGACAGGTAGGAGACTAAAACCTGGGGTAGAGAAATTCAATAAAAGTTTCCTCCCAGAGGATGGAAGCCCTAAAGGTGGGTGATATGAACTTGTGCAATGATGCAGTCATTTCTGAGCTATGGAGATAGCGAGGTTGAAGGCTTGGAGTTTTTCTGTCTCTCTTTAATTTGCACCGAACACTTGCTATAGTAAAAAATGGGATTGGAAGCCCTAAGTGCAAATCATCAACCTCGGAAGAAAAATGTTACTTTTATGCTGTCCATTAAAACATTTACCTGCTCCATATGCTCCAGCACTTACCAGAGAAAGAAGAATTTTCCCAATGAAAATTGAGAGCACATTTCTGAAAAATTGTTTTCCATAAATCTTGCAAATTACTCTGCTCAAATATTCTAGATTGTAGCCAGACCAACCTCTGGGGAACGATTATCAGGGAAATAACCATGAACAGCAATAAGATCTTGCACAGATCTGACTAGCAACACCAGGATGTGACCTTTTTGTGCAGGAGGCATTCATGTGGGCCTGCCTGAGTTGCCAGGAGCACTGTAATTAATGGGGCACACGAGAACAGCTTCTTCTCCACGAGCTGCTAATTAGTCCTCTCGGAGACACATATCCCCAACCACATCTAGGGTGTCAGTGTTCCAGCTACTGCTTGCCGAGCTGAGTTATATGAGTGTGTTGGGCTATGCTGGCTAAATCTCAATACCACACTGCAGCAGTCCTTTCTCCTGCCCCCACAGTGGTCCCACCTGAGGGAAACAATGGTGCTAGGGCAATACCTACAGTTTCTACTTTCCTTTTTTGGGGATAGGTATAATTTCATTAGCAATATCATGAGTATGAAATATACTAAATGGTTTTGAACTCACAGATGGTTTTGCTTCCTTCTTTACTGGTATGATCTTTTGGTCAGTTGGTGTGACATGGTGTGACAGTGACACTAGCTACGACCCATAGTCAGGGGAGGTGGAAAGCTGCCCTCAGGGTTGCCATGCATGGTTACGCAAGTTGTGCCCTGTTCAAGGACGCCAGCTAAAGACAAGTGGGGTCTGAAATGCAGCCTGTTGTCATCGACCCAGCATGTGTCTTTGTGAACATCTGAACCCAGCCAGTCTTTCCAAATTAGTGTGGTGCTTTTGGCACTTGTGCATTGGAAACAGAGTAGGTTCTAGAGTCAGATCGACTGGGAGTCATGCCAAAGTTCCAGCTCTTGTCAGTTCTGTGAATTTGGCATACTAAAAAAAAAAAAAAATAGAAGAGTCGTAGAACAATAGATAAAATAAGCATATATTTATATTCACGTGAAAAACTGTATTTTCTGTACATGCTCAGAGAAAAATCTGGAAGGATCCATATTAAATTGTTAAGCAAGGTAAGAACTCATCTGGAAATGAGTGAGGAAGAGAGAAGGACATTGACATTTTATTACAGGTACATTTGTTTTAAAATTTTCTTTTAAAAAGTATGGACTTTTTCTAGTTTTTAAAGAATTGATTCGAAACAGAAAAAGCATATATTTTATTTTAATTTTATTTTTTTATAGACGAGAGCTCTGTCATCTATGCTGGAGTGTAGTGGTATGATCATATTAATATTAAGTAGCTCATGGCAGCCTCAAACTCCTGGGCTCAAGCAATCCTCCTGCCTTAGCCTCCTGAGTATCTGGGACTACAGATGGGTGTGGCACCCAGCTAGTTTTCCTTATTTTTTTAAAACAGGATCTTTCTATGTTGCTCAGGCTGGTCTTGATTGCTCAAGCAATCCTCCCACCTTGGCCTCCTGAGTTGCTGGGATTACAGGCATGGGCCACTGTACCCAGCCAAAAGAAAGCAACTATTTTAAAAACAGGTACTCATTTGCAAAGTAGGGAAATCTAGAATTTTTAATTTACCTAATACCAATTCCTATTACTAATTTGAAAAGACAATTATGGAGAAAAGACAATTTGAAAAGAGAAATCTTTATTCTTATTGTCTCTGATTATCATTTCCTTGTAACCACTATAGCTCATTCAGATACCCGAGACTTTTTCTTTGTCTTCCTTTTTAGGGAAAGAAAACACCAGAAAAAACTGTAAAAAGATTTATAATTTTACTAGAATTACTGAAGAAATATTTGGAATTTTTGCTTCTGTTGATGTTTTTAATAGGCTTTATTTTTCATCTGAAACCTGATTTTGCTTTGTAAGCAAATATTCTCACTTTTCTAGACACAAGTTGCTCTAGTTTAATAAATTCTGGAAAGTATAGTCAGTAAAAACTTCAAAATGATTGCAAGTCTCCTGGATATAATAATAATGATTCCTCAATTATTTTTTCTACAATTCTGTTTTGAACCTACCTCAAAATCTTTCAACCAATTCTGTTTTCTCAAAGAATGCATAGTTCAGCATCATATATATGTTAACTTTAATGTCTGCTTTTGAAAAAACTGTATACTGGTTTTAAAAGATGAAGATTCTTCAGTTTTACTTTTGTCACCATTCTAAAAATACTTATTAAAAAACTAGGAAGTTAGCAATATACTTAAGAAATGAAATAACTTTTAAAAAATGTAGTTCCCTTATTTCATTTACTACAATACCATTTTAAAAGTTTTTGTTCATTTAATTTCCAATTGGCTTATAGAAAAGATCTTTATAAGAGATTAATCATTTTTTGATTTATACTTATGAAGTTTTCACAAACATTTTGGCCTGAAAAAATTATATTTGATGCATAAATTATGTTTTAATACAAATTATTAGGATATATTTTCAGTAAATATGGGGAGTTTCATAATCAATTACTGACAGACTGAAACATACTAGTT
This sequence comes from Cheirogaleus medius, assembly GCA_008086735.1. Classification (NCBI taxonomy): domain Eukaryota; kingdom Metazoa; phylum Chordata; class Mammalia; order Primates; family Cheirogaleidae; genus Cheirogaleus; species Cheirogaleus medius. Next base: position 15,293,259 of record VBSM01000483.1, read on the forward strand.
AATATTATTTGAATACTTGACAGGAAAGAAAAAACTGATGTGATTCTGATGAGTAAGAACAAGAACTAAGTTCAGGTTGAAAGGTCACTGAGAATATTTCGAAACAATTCATACGTAACTTGTAAGAATACAGAGGTTTAGATGACCTTATGTACATACATGGTAGTACATTGACTTGTGTAACGCTTCTTGTGGCTGCCAGTCCTCATTATTCTTTAACGCCATCTTCACCATCAGCATTATTTTAAAGTAACTTATTAATCATACCACTCAATGTAGTAGTTAGCATGCATGGAAGATACAAAGAGAGCTCCATATTCATAAATGCAAATTGTGATGTTAAAAGGTTTGACATTGTGCCTTCTATGAATTAGGTAGCATAAACATGGCTTCTTTCTGAAAAAGATGAGACCCTGATGACTCTCTGTTGTTTCAGGGGACTTAGGGACTGATTGGCTCTTTTTTTTTGACATAGCATCTGACTCTGTCACCCTGGCTAGAGTGCAGTGGCGTCATAGTAGGTCACAGAAACCTCAAACTCCTGGGCTCAAGCAATCCTCCTGCCTCAGCCTCCCGAGTAGCTGGGACTATAAGCATGTGCCACCATGCCCGGCTTGATTGGCTCTTAAGAATTTTGTGTCTCTTGCAACAGCAAGTTCAGAACCTGGCACATGGGAGTCACTTAATAAATGCTTACTGCATTTCCATGTAAACTACAATTGAATGCAAATGAAAGCATCCAGGAAACAAAGGTGTCAGAAAAGAAAATTTAATGCTGGGGCCACATGCTGTAATACCAACTTGAGTTCTTAGTTTTTAGAAAGAAACAAAACAAAAACATACTCTTCTGTGTAACTAACATGACTTTGGACATTGAATGGCAGAATAGGTTTTCATTTTCAAATCTTCTTAAATAATATGGAATAAAAATATCATTTTTTTGTGTCAGAAATTTGAGACATATTTGAAAAATTGAGAGATATAACTCCTAGAAAAGTAATGAAATTTCAACATTAGGAAATCCAATAATGCAATTCACATGTTAACATATTAAAGAAGCTCAAATGATCTCTTTAGATGCTGAAAAGGCAATTAATAGAATTCAGTGTGCACTCCTTATTTTAAAAGAAACTATTGATAAGCTTTGATAAAGGCAGCAAACATCACTGCAAACTGCAAACATCATAATGGTGAAACATTAGAAGATTCCTGTTAAAGGAGAGAACAAGACAAGAATTCCACTATCACCATGTTATGGATTTTTGTTTCACATCATTTTCAGAAATGTATTTCAAATGAATTAAAAATCCAAATATTAAAAGATTCCCATAAAAGCACTAGAAGAAAGTATAGGAGAAAGGCTTTTTATTTATTTATTTATTTTGTCTTTTTTATAAACTTGGTGGTGAAGATGGCCTTCCATATAAGTTTCAAACCTCAAGAACCATAAGGGAAAGATTGACAGACCTATCTTCATAAATATTTTAAAAACTTCTGTTTAATGAATGATGCATAAATAAAGGCAAATGTCAGGCAGCAGAGGGAGGAAAGATTTTCGCAGAACCATATGAGAACCACAACACATAAAGAGCTCCTTCAAATTACAGGACAAGTAAGTCAAAAGAAAAATGGGCAAACATAAGTCAATTTACAGATAAAGAACTGTAAATAGTTAAGAAACATCTCAAAAATGATCTAACCTCACAAATAGGGAAATACCAATAAAATACAACTCTCTCCCCAAATTCACAAAAATAAAAATAAAAATATAGTCTCATATGTAATTGATGAGAATGTTCATAGTTGCAACCTTTTATGGAGAGCAATTTGGCAACCTCTATTAAAACAGTAATTCTCATACACATTGATTCAGCAACATAAGCATGATGTACATGGGTGGGTATTTATTGCAGCATTGTTTGCATTAGTGAAAACCTGAAAACAGCCAAATTAGGAAATAGTTGAACACTTATGGTACAGTGATGACTGCACATTTGCTGAGAGTGAGGAGTGCTAGCTGTACTGACATGGAAATGTTTCTGACTTAATATTAAGCAAGTTTCAGAACAATTTGTTTAGTACAATCCAATATATGTAACAAAAACATTAAAAAATAACATTCCAACAACCATGTGTGTAAACAGATACGTATACCTAGAAAAAAGTCTGGAAGGACCCACTGTGAACAATTAACCATTGCTCCCTCTGGAAAGAGTGACGTGGAGAGTCCCACCCCCCATAGGGCCCAAGGAGAGAGGAATAGACACGTTAACTTTTGTACTCAATATACCTCTGTATTGTTAGAATTTTTAAACCACAAATGCATGTTTGTCGTGTAAAAAATTCATTATAAAATGAGAGAGATGAAGTTTATATATTGTATAGATTGTTGCTTTTTATAAGCAAATGTTAGGATGTGGCCAGGGTGTATGGAATTATTTAGAATTTTTATCCATCAGGCTATGATGAATAGTTTTCACCATAAGAGGGGGAAATTGTTTTCTCAGTGATAAAATATTTATTTTCATTATATGTCAATTAATATAATTTGCTACTTCTCACCTTAGAAAAACTGCTTGCTAGGTCTTCAATTCTGGCAGCTGGAAAGAGAATTTGAGTATAAGCAGAACTCAACTAAATGCAAAATTCTCTTAATGGACATTTAATATTAAAAGGAAAACTTTTTTAAAGATATTGCTAGTTGGTTGGAGTCTGTTGTTGAGTATGATGTGTTATTATGAAATTTCAAACACCAGAGGTTGCTTTTTCCTGTCCTTCCTCCCTTCCTTCCTCCCTTCCTTCCACTTTTCCTTCCTGTGATGGTTAACTTTATGCATCAACTTGACTGGGCTAAAGGATGCTCAGATATTGGGTAAAACACTATTTTTGGGTGTTTCTGTGACGATGCTTCTGGAAGAGATTAGCATTTGCATCAGTAGACTGAGTAAAGAAGATACTCTCACCAATGTGGGTGGGCAACAGCCAACCCATTGGGAACCTGAATAGAACGAAAATTAGAGGAAGGGCAAATCTGCCCTCTGCCTGAGTTAGGACGACCACCTTCTCCTATCCTTGGAGATCGGTGCTCCTGGTCCTTGGGCCTTTGGGTTGGACTGGAACTACACCATGGCTTTCCTGGGCTTCCAGCTTGTAGACAAGAGATTGCGAGCCTTTCAGTCTCCATAATCATGTGAGCTAATCCCTCCTAATAAATCTTTCCATGTATCTATATAGAAATCTATATCTATGGATGGATAGATATGGGTGGATAGATATATCTATGGATATCTATATCTATCCTATTGGTCTTTTCTCTGCAGAACCCTGACTAATATACTTCCTTTCTCTCTTTTCAATATTTTTGGTCTTGGGCTGGCCAGGAAGGACTGAGGCCAGGAAAGTTAAAGTGATGCAACTGAGATCCACACGCACAAGGGCAGAGGCCAGTCTCATGGTGTACTCACATATCCATGGGTTCCTAGTGGCCTTATGTGCACTGTAATAACCTCAATCAATTCTGAGGCAGCCAGCCAGGAGGTAAAGGAAAGAAGCTGAGACTAGGGACAGAGAAAGCACCTGGCTAAAGGAAGAGCCTGCTGGGGGTGTCCAGATGATCAAGCTATAAGATTCAGAGAGGGGAGGGAGAGTGGAGCTGGCACATGACAATGGGAGACCAAGCATAATGACATCTGGGGATGGGGCATTGAAGAGCTATGATCTTAAATAGTCCAGTGTTGCTAAAGCCCTCACTGAATAGCCGAAAATTTAGGGAAGCCATGGAGGCAGAGTCCTCTGAGGTCGGCAGATATCAGGACCTCAACTAAATGGGTTAGGCCTTAGGACAGAGACACCTGTGGAGAAATGGAATAAGAGACCCAGTTAGATACCTGCTCTTCCAAGCAGAGCAGGCACTGGGGGAAGCTGAAACAGAAGCATGGATGTCCAGGACTTTTTTATTGTCTATACCAGAAACTGGGCAGTAAAAATGAGTCCCCATCCACCAGCAGTAGCCCGAGCCTATCCATCTGCAGCCTGCTTTGGACAAGACTGGCACGGCTTACTCTAGGGAGGGATCAAGGTCATGGTTGAGAAAGGCTGGGAGAGGTGCACTTGTTGCCTGGGGTCTTCTCCAAGGCAGAGCCCAAACATATTGTGTTGCCAGAAACCCCATGCCTATGTCCATTCCCCAGAAGGATACTTCTCTAAGAAAATTTCAAAGTAGACATCTTGAGTGACTTCTCCAGAAGGTGTGTTGGCTAAATCAGAATGAGAGAGTTTGGAAACAAGAGAAGGACGATCTGTGCCTCTTCTGATGGAACACTTTCCTAATTACTAGTAAAGCCAATGTATATGATACTTTTTGTACCACAAGAGTTAAACCCTTACTTTCATAAGGCAGGTAGTTCACTGCTTCTAACATCAAGTTACTTGTTACCTCTTATGTTTTTTTGCAGGTTACAAGCTCCCAATAACAGGGAGACAGGCCATCATCTTGTGTTCCTCCAAATGTTTTGTTCTATAACACGGTAACATTAATCTCTTCCCTAACTCAAACTTTATAACACCTCTTTCTCAGTATATCTGTTCCCCTGGCACCTGATTTCCCATACATATAGGATTCTGGGAGCAAGGTTATTACTCTTGGCAGGATCTATTTATAATCGCACAGGGCTGGCGGGGATGTTGAAATATTGTTAGAACAATATTGAGGTATAAATCTTGCTGCCTCCATTGTCAAGTGTCCAGTACGGGTCAATCATTTGCTATTGCTTAACTCCACATTGATGGCTTTTGGTATGGATCACAGGTCAGTTAGTTGGTTTGGGCCAACCCAGCATTTTTAGGATCGTACGTGACTTTGGTTGCCATCATATTGGCTCCTAGGGGAGGAGGTGTTCTGGAATCTGAAGATACAAGATGTTTATTCATAACTCTCTCTTACCTCAGCTGTGGCTGTGTTTAAAAAAATGTGTTTGTTTTGTTTCAAATGACGTCACTTTGACCTAGGGCTGCAAAGTGTTGCTTTTTTTTTCTTTCCTTCTGGTTGTCATTTATTTCTTAGGTGTTTTTCCTTAAAACTCTAAATAACAACAACAAACTCTTTTGATAGTTCTAATTTTACACACATTTCTATAGCTTGGGCTCCCACTTTCGATCTGACAGTTAACCAGTTCTGAGATCCTGAGATCCCTCCTTAAAGGAATCCTTGTCTCAATCAACAGGGGAAGAGAGTTCTAACAGGAAATCCTTGATTGGGCTGAAATCTCTTGCTTCCATCCAGGATGCTTCTAATTTACTCAGATGAGAGAGAGAGAGAGAGAAGATGTTTGGTTTCCTTTACCATGAAAGTGTAGGAGGCACAATGGCAGCCTGAATGTGGGCCGATGTGACTTTTTCCACGACCAAGCCTGCTTTCTTGAGAAGAGCAGATGGCTCTGACATACCACTTCCTTCCTTCTTGACTTTGAACATCATGAGAGGCTAAGTTAGGGTGGAGACTCCACTAGTTGAATGAGATTCAGAGTGTATGGGAAATAAGGCAGCTTCAAAAATGATTGAGTGAACAAACAGTAAGATTAATCAGAGAGCATGCAAAGGAATAGGTCAAAAACATTGAGTCTAGTTAACATATGATCTAGCAACTCCTCCACTGGCTATATCCCCATGAGAAATGAAATCCTATATTCACATAAAAATGATAGGTGTTTATAGCAGCATTATTCATAATAGCTCAAAAGCAGAAATAACCCAAACGTTCATCAACTAATGAATGGATAAGCAAAATGTGGTCTGTCCACACAATGGAATATTATTCAGCTATAAGAGAAATGTAGAGTACACTAAAAGCCCTGACTTTACCACTATACAATTCATCCAGGGATCAGAAAACCACTCACACCCGCTAAATCTATTGAAATTTAAAAAAAAAGAAATGTAATACTGACATGTCATAACATGGATGAACCTTGAAAACATTATGCTAAGTGGAAGAAGTCAGATACAAAGTCCACATACTGCATGATTCCACTTACATGAAATGTGCAGAATAGGCAAATCCATAGAGACAGAAAATAGATTCACGGTTGTTTAGGACTGGAAGGTTCGGGGAGAATGGAGATGACTGATAATGGGTAGGAGGTTTCTTTGATGAAAATGGTCTAAAATTGTGTGATGTTTGTACGACCACATGAATATACTAAAAAAATGAATTCCGTACTCTAAGTGGGTAAACTATATGGTATGGGAATTATATCTCAGTAAATTTGTTTTATTTTAAGAAACAGCACATTTGGAAGAGACAGACGGGTGAAGACACAGCACTGGCAACCGTCCTTTAGCTCTCCGTGTGGCAATCAGGAAGCTGTGCCCCTAACCCCATTTCCTTCCTGGCAACGTCTCCTGCCTACTGACCTCAAACTGATTTTCCTAAAGTCCCGTTTTTCTTGCATCAGAAATGTTACAACTATCAATGATTTTCACTGACTAAATGATCCTTGGTCTCGAACCCACCTCTCCAGCCTGGTTTCCCACATGGGTGCTATGTTCTAAGTTGTCCGTCCCCTTGCCTTCTGCCGAACGCTGCATGCATTCCTAGTTGCTCACACAACTCAGCCAGCTTGGAAAATACCACCCTCCTATCCTTCACTTCTATCCTTCAAAGATAAGCTAATACAAATCCTCTCATCTCTTCTGCGCACTCAAATCCCTGAGAAGTTTCTTTCTCCAACCCATCTTTCTGTCTGCCTCACCTACTTCTCACAATATATATATTCCCTGCATGAATATAAAAGTGTCACACATTTTCTTGTATGTATACTCCTCTCCCCCTTACAATACCCATATGCATTTATTTGGGAGGTGTAATGAGATCTGGGAATACCTATTGTTGGGGGACTCTACTCTGAGGCTTGGTCCAGGATGAGCGGAACTGGGTTTTGGAGGATCCCTTATGCTGTCAGTCTCCTGCCCAACCCACTGCACAATCAAATGATAACTTCCAATCCATGAAAGAACTAGGGGTGATAAGAAACGACATGGATTAAAAAATATATTGTTTTCCTATTGCTAAAAGAAATATATTTGAGCATAGAACACTGGCAAATAGAGGAGGGGATAGAGAAGAGAATAAAAACTGCCTTTAATTTCCCAGCCCAAAGGTAGCCAGCATTACATTTTCTTGTATAACACTGTATACACACACATACACACATGTGTAGTGGTTTTAAAATGCAGATGCACAGAAATTAATTTTTCTTTCATAATTGAATGCAACCTGCTTATCAACTCTAATTTCTGCTGATGGAGGAAAAACTTTGTCTTTTGGTCAAATATTCACTCAAATTTAGGAATCTCACCATCCTTTTTTCCTGCCCTTGCTCTTTTTCTTCCAGTTTCTCCTCATGCTAACCTACCCTGCACATGGCTAGATTTGTTTTTGTTTTTGTTTTGAGACAGAGTCTCACTCTGTTGCCCGGGCTGGAGTACAGTGGTATCAGCCTAGCTCACAGCAACCTCCAACTCCTGGACTCAAGTGATCCTCCTGCCTCTACAGGCAAATGCCACCATGCCTTAGTTGTCGGGCTTTCTATTTTTAGTAGAGACAGGGTCTTGCTCTTGCTGAGGCTGGTTTCGAACTCCTGACTTTGAGCGATCCTCCCACCTTGGCCTCCCAGAGTGCTAGGATTACAGGCATGAGCCACCACAGCTGGCCTGGATTAGGTCTTTACAAAACAGGTTTTGTCATGATGTCCCGTGCCCCCGTCTCTCAGCTTAAAGACTTAATGGCTCCCCATCGCCTGCTGGAACAGCCCCAGTTCCTTAGCAAAGCTCATTCACAGTCCGGCCCAGATCTTGCTTGCACCCCAGCCCTGGCTACTCTTACTAATAATGCATTCTGCCCTCTAGCCACTGGAGAGTATTTGCTTCTCCTGAACCTGACAAAAGTTTTGGAGCCTCTTGCTCACACTGTTTCCTCTGTATGGCAACTTTCTTCTCTAAGTAAATACCTTTTTCAATGCTCAGATTAAATGTTACCTTCTCTGGGTAGTCTTCCTTGACTCACTTATACCGAAATTATCCCTCCCCTAACCTGCTCCCTTAGCACCTTGTCCATACCTCTATTGCTGACTGTTTTACACTGCATAAGGATTTGTGGGTCTGTTTCCTCCTCTGGAATGTGAATCTACCCAGACTTACTCTTATTCATTTTTTTCCTTTCTCTTCACACTCCAAAGTGGAATATTACACCCAGAACACTGAAGGTGCTAAAAGCAATTGAAAATAAAAAGACATAATATCTCTCAATGCACATGTACTGGTGGATTAAAGAATGTACAGAAAAAAGTGTGGGATGCCCAGGTGAGGATATGCAGTCTGTGTTATTTGTTAGCAGAAGTTACTCACAAGCTGGCAATGAAAAGATAATTGCCCTTTTCTGGTTCCTCATTGAACTCTGAAAAAGGAAGTCACTGAATCCTCATATAAGTGAGACTGACAAGGGACCACGATGCACATTCTACAGAACATAGCTTTTCACATGGTTCCATGAATTTATCTTAAAATTTAAAAAAAGTACAAATCAAACCAAGGGGTGAAAAGATAAACAAAATGTGATATATACATACAAAGGAATATCGTTCCGCTTTGAAAAGGAAGGAGATTCTGACACATAGACTACAACATGGGTGAAGCTTGAGACATTATGCTACATGAAGTAAAAGGACAGATATTAACACTACAGTATATGATTTCACTCTTACGAGGTACCTAGAGCAGTCAAATAACAGAGACAGAAAGCAGAACAGAATGGTGGTTTCCAGGGGCTGGGGAAGAGGAAAATGGAGAATTATTGTTTAATGGGGACGAAGGTGAAAAAATTCTGGAAATGGATGGTGAAGATGCCTGTACAACAATGTGAACCTACTGGTTAAGATGGTAAATTTTATGTGTTTTTTTGCCACACTTTAAAATAAAAAAAATAACAAAAAAATGTACGAGCACACGACCCATTGTTTTACTGCCTGTAGGGGAGAATACAGATTTTGTGGAACATGAAGCTTATAGAATTTGGGGTCCTTTTTATAGAAAAAATTACAAATAGAAAATTGGGTAAGAAAGCACGTATTTATTTGCAATGAGAACACAGGAAGGGATCATGTGAGTGAGGGTTCCTGCGTATAAGCTTCTTTAGCTTTGAGGGTAATTTGCTTTTGCCTATCATGAAAGTTTTGTATTTTATCCTTGCAGATACGACAGCTGCAGCTGCACTGGTTGTTACTATGTACCCTACAAAGTGGGTTGCGGGATCCACCACCTTTCTTTCGCTCATCAGTGGCTACATATGAATTAGATTCAACCGAATGCAATAAGAAGCCTCCTCTTTATTTTTCTGAGACAAGTAATTGAGCCTTTTGTCTAGTTTAGACCCATTTTATCTATGTCTGCCGACACACTATATAAAGTTTCAGTAAATGTAGCTGGGCTATTCTTTGTGTGTGAAGTTAATGCTTTTATACATGTGCCTTTGGGTGTTTTCCTAGCATGGTTGGTGTGTTTAAATTGGTTGTCAGTCTTTTGGCTCTAGGGTAGGAACAACAAGCACAAATGTAAAAATCAAGAAGCATTGCCTTTCAGTTTTGCAGGAAATGTCCTTTCTGGAGAACAAGCAGTGTGGGGTGGGCGGGGTAATTAACAAGCTCCCTCTGGAAGCCAGGGACATGTGCTGTGTGCCTCTGGGGGCTGCAGCTGCGTGACCGTGACCGGTGCTGGCCACCAACCCCTTCCTGAGTTCCTGCTGCTCGGTCAAGGGCTGGACGGGGATGGGCATTGCAGGGCACGTCAGCACCTGCAGAGTCAGTTGTTTCCAGACCTGCTGGATTCACTTTCAGTTACAAAAAGTTCCCTGGAAGATGACAAAGTCGAAAGTGCAGAAGGGAACTTCCTTTTGGGGAGTTTCTGGAAAGAAAAGCATTCCTTTTTCCTTACGAAGTCTGACTTGGAGAACTTTCCGCTTCCTCTGACTCACATGTGGTTGCAATAGCAGGTCAGAACTTGATGGCTGTTCTTCAAAAATGTTTGTGGGTTACATTTATTTTCAGGTTCCGTTTATGCCACAAGACACAGTTTTGAAATAGTAAGAAAAGTCATGATGTAATTTTAATATTTAACACCAGAAATGTGGCTTAAAAGGAAATAAAGTGGATTAGGGGTGAAGAATGATTTCAAAAATCGTATTTCCTAAATTATCTCTAGTCTCAGCTATTGTGGGTTATAAATGAATAAATCTCTCAACCAATGAATGGTAGGGCTAAAAGGCTGGGCTCTTGAAATGAAATTACTGTTTTACCTAATTACAGAAGCAATGTGTATACATTGGAGGAACATTTTTATCTATAGAAAAGTGTGGGGGAAAAAGACAAAGAAAAATATTCTGTGATTCTACTACCCAAAATTAATCTCTGTAAACTTTTAGGTTAACGATTAAGTATATTTACCTTCAGAATTTAACACAGCTAATAATTTTTCCGTAAAAACATACACTTTGAAAGTTTAGGGAATGTGTTAAATAGTAGACTCTTTGCATTCAAAAATTTAACATTCAGAGTCGTGTATATGTTTTAGCAATCTGGAAGGTTTATAACATGTAGAAACACAATTTTGCTGACAAGCTGGTGGGGCAGTAGTGAGTCACCTGGTTGGTGAGTCACATAGTGGCTGCCAAGTGTCCACATCTCAATTTGGCTTTGCTGTTTTCTATAGGGAAGAACACCTGATTGGTGATTTGTGGACAAGAGTACTTAGTGCCTTCCAGTATTCATTCTCCCCTTTTTCATTGCTTAGACATATTGCTGCCCAACTGAAAGAATACATTCCTAGATTCCTTTGTAGCTAAATATGTGACTTAATTTTGGCCAATGAGATGTCAACAGAAGTATCACAGCTCCTGGGAAGTATTCTTTTTCCATTTTTCCCAGGTGGAATATAATTGCAATGGCTGGAGCTCAGCACCCACTTGGATGTTGAGGATGAGTGCACAACCTAGAGAAAGTCAACTGTGAGATGAAAGGATACTGGTCCCTGACAATTTTGTGGAGCCACCATACCAGTTCTGAGATGCCTATCCCCAGATTTCTTTTGCATGAAAGATAAATATATTTCTGTCTTGTTTAAGCCACTGTGAAAAACATTTTTTTTTAGTTCTTATACTCAGCTAAACTTAATCCTAACATCCACAGGCTTGTTTACTGCTATCATTTACCTAATGCAGGGAATTATTGACTAACCTGTTGGAAAACTAAAATGAAGTGATCTCATTGTGGAAGATAGCACCTGGAGGCATCCTGGTCTTGATTTACTGTCTACTCATGTCTGTTCTTGCCATGTGCTGTCTCCTGGGACCCAGGTCCCGTGGACTCACCTGCAAGAACAGCTCTTAAAAGTGAGGCCTTGCTGTGTTTCTCTGTGATGGGTTGAGATTGGGGTGCAGCAAGAAGCCCCTCCAGCTTTGTGGGTAAGGCCAGTCTTGGCCAGGGAGAAGTGAGTGGCAGTGAAGAACAGAGGGAAGATAAAGACATCTATGCATGCAGAGCAACTTATAAAGTAGCTTATATACTTAGGGGAAAAAGGGAAGCCATTCAGTGATGTATTAATAGAAACTGTGAAAGAATGCATTGTCAAAGTTGTAGGATGCTTAGACCTTGATAACATTTCAAAGTACAAACAACTGCCTCTTTCAAGGAGAACCATAACTGATCAGCAGCATGAATTAGCTTTCAACTTAACAGAACAACTTCATGCGATACTTCAAAAGAAATATATATATTATTCGATTGCTTTGGATGAATCAACTGATACCACTGACTTAGTGCAGATTTTATACTTCATTTAGGTTATAGCAGAAGATTTTCTTTGCTACAAAGAGTTACTTGCTTTGGATACTCTTGCGAACAGAACACGGGGAATAGGTATCTTCAACAATTTTCAAGACAAATGTCGTGAAGTTGGACTGAATTTGGTAAATTTAGTGAGTGTATGTACGGATGGTGCACCTTCCATGACAGGAAAACACGAAAGGTTTATTGCACAGATAAAGGAAGTATTAACACATCCGGACGCTCTCATTTCCTTTCATTGTATCTAGCATCAGCAAAATCTGTGCTAAAGCTACTATTTTAAGTGACACTTGGCAATGAGTTATAAGTATTTTTAACTATATTCATGCAAATGCAACATGGCATCTTCAGTTTCATAACATGCTAAAGTTGAACCATGAAGCATTAAGTGTAGATTTGCCATATCATTCTAAAGTGTGTTGGCTATCACAGAGACAGGTGTTAGCCAAAATTTTATCTCTGTGAGAAAAGATAAATTTAAGAACAGAATCAGCAATGTGAATTATTGAAAGAAGATTTATATAGGAATGCAGCATTTCTGTGTGATATCATGTCAAATCAAAATGACTTAAGTATCACTTTGCAAGGTAAAACTAAGTCTATATATGATATGTGGCAAAAATTCCAAGTATTTTGAAAAAAGATATCTTTTTTCAAAACACTTCTTCGAAAGGAAATTTCAGATGAACATTTTCCCCAGTTAGCAAAGGTCTTTGATGAGCAGGATGATATATGTGAATCATTTGAGAATATGCAGCTGTTACAGACCTATTAATTGGAGAATACAATGAAAGGTTCACTGACTTTGAGAATCATGACATCACACTCAAATTAGCATTTCAGCCCCACCGATTTGATATCACCAAGGCACCTACAGAACTGCAGATGGAATTGATTGAGTTCTCAGTAGATGACATTTTAATGTCATTGTTTGATGCTAAGAAAGATCCAATTGAAACATGGAAAAATGCGGTAGAATATTCAAGATGCCCAAAAAATGCATTCTTGCTTTTCAAGCACTTATTCCTGTGAATCTACATTCTCCTACCTAACCCAAATCAAGACTCCTTTAAGGTCATGAATGGCTGATAGCCATCTAGAAGATCAACTGAAACTGAGGACCTACATGCTGCAACCAAACTTCCAAATGATTTCCAACAAAAGGCAGACATAATAAAGTCATAATAAAAGGTTAGTTAACTTTAAAATTAACACATAATTTTCATTTTTGAAATTATTAAGTACACAGTAGTTAGATTTTTACAAAATCATGTACATTTTAAGTACATCTAATTGATGTTTCTTGAATGTGGCTTTATTTGATTACAGCTAAATTAATGTGGCCTTCCAACATGAAAAGGTTCCCCAGCCCTGGGCTAGAGTATTGCATGCTAATGAGGAAGCAGGGCAGAAGCCTCTGCCCTCAGGCGCCTCCCACCTATCTGGGTGTTTCTAAGGCCTTGTAGGCTCCAAGGAGGGGTTTGGGATATATTTCGTAGGAGAGACAGCAAGAACCCTGGGTGTACCTTTATTTTTAAAATGTGGGGAGAAGGGAGTATACCTTCACAATTCCTCCAGATTGGAAGAAGTGAGCTTTTCCTTTTATGACTCATCCTTTTCAACAGGACAGTGAGCCTCTGGACTGAGTTAGGGTGATCAACTGTGCCAGTTTGCCTGCGACTGAGGCAGTCCCTGGCAAACTGGGATAAAGTAGGCACCCTAGGTCTAGCTCTCCGAAGCCCAGTGGATTTAATTCCCCATACATTGAGAGAACCCTGTGACATGAGTCAAGTCCTCTGGACTTGGTTTTGTGCTAGGCTAAAGACACTTAGGAAATCTCTTTAGCTCAGCAGTTCTCAACTAGGGGAATTACTGCTTGGAATTCAAGGTTGGGAGTGTTTTTTATTGCAACCATAACTGGAGTGTGCTACTGGCATTTAGTGAGGTGGGGCGATGCCCGTGACAGTCCCCACAAGGAATGATTGTCCCACTTACAATGTCATTGGTGACCCATTGAGAATCTGAGTGAGACAGCCTCAGCCTGTCTTTCAGGCTCAGTGTCTTGCTAAAGAGGTTGAATCGCTATTCTCGCTTGCTCTGGGGCCCCAAGTCTCAGTGATGTCTCCTGGGAAGTGGAAAGCTTCTAGGGGGTATTATTTAAAGGAGAAAATTACATGGAGAGGTGTAATATTTGTAAAGTGTTATCTCTTACAAAACAAAGGCCTCAACTCCCAGTGATCAGTGAAACAGGACTCTGGAGCAAGAACAAGACTTCTCAAAGAGGATAAGAGACAACGTAGAATACAGCACTAAAACGTAAGATGGAGGGTAAAGCAGAAGGAATTTCCTAGCCATAGGGTCCTGGCCAACTCCTCTGGGAGAAGAAACTGGAGATTGAGTCCAGAAACTTCTGTGTAACCCTTACAGGTCATTGTATAACTATGTACACAGTTCCCATTGTGGAGCAAATCCATTAGTCATCTTCATAAAATCCCAACTTAAAGAAAACGTTCAGGAATTGTGATAAAAACTTGTCTTGGATAGGGCAAATTTGGCATCAAGATTCTGAAGCTCAGAGTGGGCAAATATGGGTGAAAATCACTCTTGACAGAAAGTTGTATTCACAAGGTTCCCTCTGCACCCCCTAGCCCTTGCTGGGGGTGCCATTCATTATTAATTAATTAAGCAGAAGAGGCCTTGTAATAAAGCCAGCTCAGAACCATTTCCAGTTAACCAGAGGCTCGCTCTTTGCTTATAACAAACTCAGTATAAAACTTATTTGATAACCTTTTTGGAATATATTTATCCATGAACTCTCCAATATTTTTTTGTTTTGTTTTGTTTGAGGCTGGGTCTCACTGTGTCGCCCAGGCTGGAGTGCAGTGGCATCATCATAGCTCACTTCAGGCTCAAATTCCTGAGCTCAAGTGATCCTCCTGCTTCAGTCTCCTGAGTGGCTGAGACTATAGGCACATGCCTGTAGCACAACGCCTGGCTAATCTTCAATTTTTTTTTGTAGAGACGGAGTCTAGCTATTGCCCAAGCTTCTCCAATATTTTTAAAGTGTGCGGCTGATCTTGTAAATTGGTTCACTTAAAACCTAGTGAAACCCTCTTCCAGCCTGTCTTCCTCTATTACAGAGGAAGGAAAGCTAAAAATATTTCCCAGACTCTTTTGCAACTAGGGTTCTAAGTTCCACCAAGCATAATTAAATGTCTGGTTTTCTTGGGGGCAGTCTGGTTTGTGTCTATTGCCCTGGTATAATTATTAAGTGTCTCTTTAAGTCTCAGGGTCACCATAGGGACTTGGAGTTGGAGGGGATGACTGGCTATTTTGGCAAGTCCCTGGGTGTTAGTCCTTCTAAGGCAGCTGTGGCAGCGTTTCTGAGGTGGTGAGTGGTAGTGCTGTTTCTGCTGCACCAGCCACATGGAAAGGTTGGGCACTTTCCCAGGACACTTTGTTCCTGGCTGTGTGGCACTTAAACCCATTTCCCAGGTCATACTGGCAAGTCTATAAGCTTATGTGGAGACAAAATAGACTCCATCTTGGATGCTAATCTGCCATGTAGACTTCTGATTAACCCCAGTCCCGGGAATGCCTCTTGATTTCTACTTTATTTACTATACCTAGTGTAAAAACATGTACTCACCATAGATTCTGCTCTAGATCAAAGCAACCTTGATGTTGTCACATAAGTTATAGGCTATGATGTACGTAGCATTCTTGCCTCTTCTGGAAAGTTGCCTTCATTTGTCTGTGTAGAGCATGTACACCCTCTCCCTATGGTATATAAGCCCCAGGTCTGGGGGGTAACAAGTGCAGAGATCTATCTGTCCTGCTGCAGCCCAAGACCATGCTTCTGTCTATAAGTGCTCCAATAAATCACTTTACACTGAAAGACCGGATTCGTCTGCCTTGTTCTTTAGTTTCTCTGTTCCTTCTATGTTTTGGGGTTGCTTTGCATATATACAGCCCTTTCACGGAACACCTTATTTCATCAGTTCTAAGATGTGCATTTTCCCATACTTTTAAATCTTTGAAACTGAGGTGCTTTTTACATTCAGTGACCTATTAAAGTTTAATTAGCAGTGTTATATCTTTCTTAGTGGTTTACAAAATAATGGCGTGCCTTACAAATGATGGTATCTTAGCTTCAGTGAAAAACAGTAATAAATATCTTACTGCTTGTCTTAATCTGCTTGGGCTGCCATAACAAAGCACTATAGACTGGGTGGCTTAAACAATAGGAATTAATTTTCTCACAGTTCTGGAGGTTGGAAGTCCAAAATCAAGGTTCCAGCGAAGTCTGTTTCTGGTAAGGGCTCTTTTCCTGGTTTGCAGACAGCCTCCTTCTTGCTGTGTCCTCATATGGCCTTTCCTCAGTGTGTGTGGAGAGAGTCAAAGAGTGTTGTCTTTTTTTTTTTTTTTTTTAACAATGGAAGACACTTTATTATTATTTTTTAATCATCTCAAAAATATGGAACGCTTCACGAATTTGCGTGTCATCCTTGCGCAGGGGCCATGCTAATCTTCTCTATATCGTTCCAATTTTAGTATATGTGCTGCTGAAGCGAGCACAAAGAGTGTTGTCTTTTCTTATAAGGATGCTAATCCTATAGGATCAGGGGCCCAACCTTTATGACCATATTCAACCCAATTACTTCCTTGAAAGCCCCATCTCCAAATACAGCCACACTGGGGGTTAGGCCTTTAACATATAAATTGGGACATAAACATTCAGTTCGTAACACTGCTTAAATCAGGCGATCAAGTGGATTATGTTGTTTGCAGCTGAGTACCCCAAACCATATAGAGTGCAAACAAAAAAGGAACTTAAGATGGCTGGAATCAAAGAAGCTATGTCCTAGGTCACTTCTATCCTTTTAAAAATTCTACCTGGTCTTCAAAAAGCTGTTGTATAAATCAGTGCTTTCTGGCAGAGAATATGAAATATTTTTCAATGCCTAACAGTCCCATAAAAACCTATATTACTTGTTCATTTCCAGAGTGGTCTTAGCTTTCTCTGTCCCTCACCTTTCAGTCTCTTATTATCTGAATTTCTCCCCACTTACCCCTGTTTAAATCATAAAAGAAACCTTTATAAGATGCAATTGTTATGCAGTATTGTGTTACTCCTTTTTTTTTTTTTTTTTAACTGTTTTACTGCAATGTGATCCAGGACCAAGTAGGTTTATGTAAATCCAGTAATTGTGCTGCAATATTTCAATTGCCGTAACAATTATCATCAATATCATCATCAAACATACTTAATTGTGTATGTGATTGCTGTGATAAATGTCTTACTGTTCTTGTTTCTGACATGTCTGTTGAATTGGCTTCTTTCCATTCCCACTGGTACCATCCTGGCTGGGATCTCGTGATCTCTCATTGGGACAGTTGCAACTGTCTCTGAGTCCAGCCTTGTCCTCAGCTTCTCAACCTCTTCTCCTTACAGTGATCTCAGGTATCTTAGTAGCCTTGGGTCCTGGGAGTTGTGGCTGAGCAGAAACAGAGCCATAAGTGTGTCTGGTGAGAGGTATGAGACATTTTCCCTACCCAGGTATTCATTTCTGTTCATTGCTTTGCATTGGGGCTGGAAAATTCTTACAAGAAAAATCAAGTTGAACTCTGTCCAGCCTTGGATACACAAACAGATTGGATAGACTTGCCAGAAGGTTCTGACGTAAACCAGATTGTAGGAGGCACCATGGTTCTCTCTTTCACTCTCGGTTATAATTCATCACAGGAAATCTGGCACAATGAGCTAACCTGAGATCAAGGTTTAAGTATTGATGGGGGTGATGGTTCTACCTGCAAGCTTTACCTGGCTTCATGTATGAGACTTGGGGGAAAGAGCTGAGTATTTTAGTGAGGATAAAATTACACCATTGTAGCACAGAGACTCACAATAATCAAGTGACTAAAAGAAATAGAAGTTTCTTTCTCAGCCACGGCCCAAGGTGAGCTCTGCTCTATGAAGTCATTCGGAAGCTCGGAGGCCTAGTTTTCTCTACTGTGGTCAAATCCTGGCTTCTAATGAAGCGTCTGAGATGAAGTCACAATCAGTCAGTATTCCAGATTGAGGGGAGATGAAAATGCATTGAGGAATACATGCTCAGTGTTCTAAAGTCCAGGCCTGGAAATGGCATGTATCATTCATGCCCATGCTCCGTTGGTGAGAAGTCACATGGTCTCATCTATCTGTAAAAGGGCTGGGATGCAAAAGGGCTAGCATGACTAGCTGTAACTCTATTGTTATGGCAGTTAGAGAGAATGGAATTTTTGGGAAAAGAATCCCTCTCTGATTTGTTGAGTATATGTGAATATATAGGATTAGGATGCATTGAGACCCAGATGATTTTGACAGAGGACAACCTTGCATTAAGCTCTCTCTCTCTCTCTCTCTCTCTCGCTCTCGCTCTCGCTCTCTCTCTCTCTCTCTTTTCAGAGGGGACCTCCTGCTTCTAGCATGGAGGCCTGCGGTGGTGTGATCTCTCTCAGTAATGTGGAGTCTTGCCTTGAGGGCTGTGCATGGGTTCTGCACCACCAGTCATGGTGGTAGCAAGCTGCTGCCGGGATTGATGGAAAAAACTCATGTAAACACCCCTGGGGGATTCTTGAAAACAAACAGGAAGAGGAACCCTGGGAAAAGACTGGACTTCCTATTACTCAAGCAGTAAGTGCGCAGAGCATTAAGACATGGGGTAATTATTCTAATGTGGCCCATTTATACTCACAGGCTGATGAAGCTTGGGCTTTCCAGGTATTTGTAGATTTGATTATTATAATTTTTTTTTAAGTAAGAAAAACCTTCCTGTCTCTCTTTCTGCCAAGATAAAGTACAAACTTTTGCATAGCATTCAAGGCTTCTCACAGGTGACTCAAATGAACCCCGAGATCTGATCTTTCCTCCCCACCCTCAGTGCTCTGGATGCACTGCATTGATTACTCTTCCCCAGGTGTGACAGGTATTTTCATGCCTCTGTGCCTTTGCTCTTACTGTTCCTTATGCCTGGCCTGCCCTTCCTATCCTGGATTAATCTTAATCAAAGCTCATATTGCATTATGAAGCTAAAAGAAACCTTTCTAAACTATCAATAAAAACACACCTTGACCAGTCATGGTGGAGGAAGGACTGAATTATCTTTCTACAGAAAGTGATTTTTCAAAATCTCATGAAGAGGCAAAGGATATGCAGCCCAAAAATGTTGTAAAAAGCACATCATAGAAGTGTGCCAGGAAGCTAATTAGTAAAAGTGTCAAGTTCTTTTTTTAGTTTTTGTGTTGCTTATGGTATTCAATAGCTTTGAAAAATTTATAATCTGTGAGGATTTTTAAAATTCTAAATAGATACCTATTTTTAACATTCTTTTTTTTATAAAGGACCCAATATTGTATGAGCACCAGGCCCCCTAAAATCTGGATTTCAACTTTCTCTAATAATTTTTCTCTTATCTGTTGCTTCTTCCCTGCAAAAACTAGCGAGTAAATTTCTGGGGTCTCAGGGAGTATGAGGACAGGCAGAAAAGCTGCAGGTCAAACCTCACAGCAGGCTTAATTGAATTTTGTCTCAGTAAACTGACAAAGTATTACATGTCATGGATCTTTGGAGCTTCTTGAGTATTAAGGATACCTCAGATGTTAAATGAGCAAATTCCAAGAATTTTGCATGAGGCTTTGTCCTTAAGGGAGAATAACCCGATCTCCTTTGAAAAAGTAGTCCAGTGCTAACTCTAGACCTTAGGATCTTCTAAGTGTCCTTATGTTGTGATTGGATGCTGGCTTTCAAATGTCCTATTCGACTGCTTCAAAGAAGAAAGGGTCTTCTGTCCTTTGGAACTGGGAAATGCAAGTCAAATAGATTTGACAGGGCCCATCAATTTTCTGTTGGTCAATAATTCTTGGCTCCCTTACTGTTTCCAGAGATGACTTACTGAGAACAGAGAATTGTTTTTAATGATGTAATCCTGACTTAAGCAAGCGGAAGTATATCTACTTAGAAAGATTTTTACCTCATAGGCAGAACAGATAAGGTCCAAGTTGGTAATCTCCCCGTGAAGAAAGTCCCTCCTGTGCTCTGATACCTTTTTCTTTAGATCTGGAAGTGGGGCGTGGGAGTGGGGAAAAACCTCCCTGCATATTGCTCACTCAGTGATCGATGTTGACAGGGGATGCCTGGGCTCTGCTGCGAGCCTGATGGTAACATGGCTGGCTTTACTTTAGTTGTTGCAGGTGACCCTACACCGGTGTTTCTGCTTGGCTTCACGTTCCCTTTGTGGGTGCTGTGGATCGGAGAATGCACACATGCGTTCCTGATAAATAGCAGTGACACAAGGCACCAAAGACCCTCAGAAATCCCTGTGTTGGCATTTGAGGGTCTGTGTAAGATGACACCAACCAACATCACCTTCTGTTTCTCCCCTCTATTAACCTTGCACTTGAGTCAGAATGTACCACTTGCTGCACTAAAAGCAGAGCAGTACTTAGATGATCTTTCCATGATTCATGATTTCCCTCATGGTGTTTTCTTTACCTGGAATGCCCTTTCTTGCTATTTGCACATGTCAAAAATTTTGTTTATAATTTGATCCATCTTAACCAAATAATTCCTATAGGATTGCTTCCTCTTTGGAGTCCCCATTAGCACTTTATTTGTATTTTGGTGAAGGGACTTGCCTTGCCTTGTTCCACCTGTCGTCCTGGCAGCACAGACATTGCTCAAGTTAGCGGCTGTGTATGTTAAATTGGCTGTGACTGTTTCCTCCTGTATGAGGGTTGAACTGTCTACCTGCAAAGCCTGGAAAAACTCCCATGATGACAAGCTACTAGAGTTCAGGGGAAGCTGATCATCCCTGATCCCGTCCACTTTAAAGTGAAAATTACTTTTCTGACCTCAGGGAAAAGCCATATTTCATCTCTTAGGTGTTATGACCCTACCTTGTCCCCATACAAATTGCTCTTAGGGACCATATGTTTCTTTAGACAAAATGTGCCTTAAAACATCCCCAATTGTCTCAATATCTAAAGAGAAAATAATATTCCTCATAATTTCAAATGCTCATGAAATGTCCACGATAGCAACTTTGCATTCCTGTCTGGCGATGACTGTATTAGAATGGAAACATTTAAGATTCATATTTATAAACCTAGATCTTAGGCCCTCACCCAACTTTATGTATTTCAATTCTTTTTTCACACACTAGATGTCACTGTCTACCCATTGAATTTCAAAGCAAAGCATCGCGGTGCGTTAATTAGGAAAAAAAGCTATTTGGAAAGGGGTTCGTGAGTGGCTGCAGAACATATTTTCAATTACTTCCAAATAGGACAGTCCCCCTCCCCACAGTTTGCAAGAGGTATTTATTATTTCTTTGGTAAAAAGAAACCTTTCAAAACTCATTAAAGGGAAGAGGAGTAAAGTCAGTGGTGGTCTTTTCTCTTCCCAGCGCGGTGGCGCGGGGATCACCGGTGTGGAGCTTCGCTGCGGTATTTCCTCGGCAGGGGACAGAGCCGCAGGAGGGCGCTGGCGTTTGAACCTGTCCCCAGAGAGGCAGGGAATGCCCACGTTCAGCTCTCTCGACACCACCTCAAAAAGGACCTTTCGAGTATGAAGGAAGCATCCCTGACTTAATTTCATTTTCTTGATTTAACTGGCATTTTCAATCACGAAAGGTATGTGCGACCCTTCTAATTGAATCGCTGAGGTGAAAGAAACCGAAAGAAATAACAGTGCAGAAAGGGAGCTACTCGTTTTCTGGTTGCTTAAGCTGAAACAATGTGCAACGTTTGGTGGGCGATTGTCTTGACCCTTTTATTCTAGAAGGCAGCAGACTCGGGAGCAGTTCTCTCAGAACCGCAGGACAGGCACGTTAGTGTGGTATTATTTCGTTTAAATTCCATAATGGTTTTTACACCACAAATGCCCCCTAAATGACAAAACTGCACAATTTCGCAACTTAAAAGGGAAATAGGGACCATTTCAGAGGATCACTTAGATATTGCCTGCTACAGCTTTGGTTAACCCTGGGGCGTATGAATTGGCCAGGAATTCCAGAACTGCTTTTCATTTTAAGCAATTTAAACTTTTAAGATACTAATTTAAAGTAAGTATCATCCCTAACATTACCAAAACAACAATATTCTCAAAATGACAGTAAATAAAAGTGGCAGTTTAAAGTATGGGCCTGAAATTTCAGGTGTGAACTGAATGGCTTTCTACTTCCTAGAAATTTGTGGGTGCTATGGTTTGGATGTTCTTCCCCTCCAAATCTCATGTTGAAATTTGTCCCCCAGTGTTGGAGGTGGGACTGGTGGGAGGTGTTTGGGTCATGGCGGCAGATCCCTCATGAACAGATTAATGCTCTCCCTCAGGGGTAAGTGAATTCTCCCTCTGTTAGCTCCCAAGAAAGCTGGTTGTTGAAAAGAACCTGGCACATCGTGGATCGTTTGAGCTCAGGAGTTCGAGACCAGCCTGAGCAAGAGCGAGACCCCATCTCTACTATAAATAGAAAGAAATTAGCCAAAGAACTAAAAATATATAGAAAAAATTAGCTGGGCATGGTGGCATGTGCCTGTAGTCCCAGCTACTCGGGAGGCTGAGGCAGGAGGATCGCTTGAGCCCAGGAGTTTGAGGTTGCTGTGAGCCAGGCTGACGCCGGCACTCTAGCCCGGGCAACACAGTGAGACTCTGTCTCAAAACAAACAAACAAACAAACAAACAAACAAAAAAACCTGGCATGTCCTCCTGGTTGCTTCCTCTCACTGTGTGATCTCTGCACATGCCTACTCTCTTCACCTTCCACCATGCTACTTGTGCAGCCTGCAGAACCATGAGTCAAATAAACCTCTTTTCTTTATAAGTTACCCAGCCTTTAATGCAACACAAAGCAGACTAAGATAGCGAGTTACTACCCTTGTAACAAAAACTCACATAGTAAATATAAGTTCAAGTAACCTTGAGGTCTACTTTGCACCTACAGGCATGTGTACATACACACACACACACAAATCATGAGGCTTTACAAGAAAGAATGCCTATTAAATTTTAGATCATTATGTACTTTGAATTTAGGAGAATACTCAAATATATCTTAGTCTTTGGTGAAGCTAAGTCACTTGAGCTGTCCCAAAAACGTTATTTCTAAATCATAATTTGTCCTTATTTAGCTGATATTAGAAAGTGGTATGCTCAATTTTCATGTGTGTGTATGTGTGATGACATTTTGAAACAATTCTTGGTCTATTTGTACAGATCTCAATGAGATTCGGTTTGAATTACACATATAGCTTTTCCTTCTCAAATTACAACTTTACATATACAGAGAGTCCTGAAAGCAGGAGAGATATATAAGAAAAGAAATTGAATTCATTCATTCAATAAGTATGTAGAGAGCACTTACTATTTCTTAATAAATAGTTTTTTCTCATTATAAAAGTAGGACCTGTACATTGTAGGAATTTGGAAAATACAGATGGACACACAGAAGGGTATATAGCCCACCCCCATATTCTATCATCCAGAGATTCCAACATTCATATTTTGATAATTTATTAATATTTGGTTGATATATTTCCAGTTTTGGCCTCTACCTATATCCATCCTGTCTATAAATTTGCAATCATGTCATGTATACTATTTTGTCAACTCCTCATCGCCCATTTTTCTTTGTAATTCAATATTCTTCTATGACACCATTTATTTATTCACTTTTTCAGCATATTATGGGGGTACAGATGTTAAGGTTATGTATATTGCCCTTGTTCCCCCTTCCTCCTCGAGTCAGAGCTTCAAGTGTGTCCATCCCTCAGTTGGTGTGCATCGCACTCATTATGTATGTATATACCCATTCCCTCCTCCCCACCTGCCTGACACCCGATAAATGTTATTCCTATACGCCCACTTAGGTGTTGATCAGTTAATACCAATTTGTTGGTGAGTACATGTGGTGCTTATTTTTCAATTCTTGGGATACTTCACTTAATAGAATGGGTTCCAGCTCTATCCAGGAAAATACAAGAGGTGCTGTATCACCGTTGTTTCTTATAGCTGAATAGTACTCCACGGTATACACATACCACATTTTATCAATCCACTCATGTATTGATGGGCACTTCGGTTGTTTCCACATCTTTGCAATTGTGAATTGTGCTGCTATAAACATTCAAGTGCAGGTGTCTTTTTCATAGAGTGACTTTTGTTCTTTTGGGTAGATGCCCAGTAATGGGATTGCTGGATAAAATGGTAGATCCACTTGTATCGCTTTAAGGTATCTCCATATTGCTTTCCACAGAGGTTGAACTAGTTTGCAGTCCCACCAGCAGTGTAGGAGTGTTCGTATCTCTCCACATCCACTCCACCATTTATTGTTTTGGGACTTGTTAATAAAGGCCATTCTCACTGGAGGTAAGTGATATCTCATTGTGGTTTTGATTTGCATTTCCCTGATGATTAGAGGTGTTGAGCATTTTTCCATGTTTGTTGGCCATTATTCTGTCTTTTTTTGGAAAGTTTCTGTTCGTGTCCTTTGTCCACTTTTTGATAGGGTTGTTTGATTTTTCCTTGCTGATTTTCCTGAGTTCTAAATAGATTCTAGTTATCAGCCCTTTATCAGATGTGTAGCTTGCAAAAATTTTCTCCCATTCTGTGGATTGTCTGTTTGCTCTCTTGCCAGTTTCTTTGGCTGTGCAGAAGCTTTTTAATTTGATCAGGTCCCATTTATTTATTTTTGTTGCTGCTGTGATTGCCTTTGGGGTCTTCTTCATAAATTCTTTGCCTAGGCCAATGTATGACACCATTTTTAATGGCTGCAAAGTGTTTTGTTATTTGGAAAATTTTGAGAACCAATTGCTAATGGTTGGGCCATCTTGTAGCTATCACTTCATGTCCAGTCATGATTGGTTCTTTAGGATAGAAACTGTAAGTGGGATTTTTAGATTCCAGAATGTGAATATTTTAAGGTTCCTCCATGTTGCAAATTACCTTCTTATCTTTTAAAAGTCAATTTACATTTATTTCTACCAGCAGTACACAAACATGTCTGGGTCTTTTCACTGTTGCCTTAGAAATCTTTTTATAGTGACTTCAGATGCTTTTCCCTCATCGTCTTAGTGAAAAGCAAACAAGTTTGTTTAACATCAGCCTGAAGATAAATGCCTCAGCACATTAATAAAGGAGTTTTTATATTAGATTAAAGGGAGAGCAAATAAACAATAAAAAGTAATAGTATTGCATCTCTGACTCTGCATTTATTACAACAAGAACAGCGTAGTTTTAATTACTGGTGATAAATACTTCATAGTCTGCTAATAAACGTCCCACAGTATATCTTGAAAAATGCAATAAACTCTTTGTCAGGTAAGAATTCACTTTAGTTCTTGGCCTCTAAATCTCTGTTGAAAAGAAGGATAAAACTGCCATTTTTCCTGGTGAGAATTATTGGAAAGACTGATAAGGAAGTGAGACTTAGCAAGGCTCTGAAATAATTACTGCCATTAGGACAAAATTGGGAAAATAAACCTGCACATTAATGTAGAACTAATATTAGGTCAAGCTAGTGTTTTTTTTTTTTAAACAAAACATTAAACCTAGTGCATAAGAGAAAAATGAAAAAATTAAGAATAAGTTAATTTAGGAAAAAAAACCTTGGTTACATTTGAAAATGTTTTGCCAAATAGGTAGATTAGGGATGAACTTGCATTTCCTTTGGTGGGGGGCTTTGATATACTGTTCTTAGTAGAGTTGGCAAAATTGGGGCAAAAATATTCAAATCATAAAATATGTAGGTTCTAGGTTATAATCTTTATTTGTACTGACTTTAGGGATACTACTGGGAATCAGGAAGAAATTTCTTTTTATTCATTTTGGAGAACTTTCTTACTCTTTCTAGTGTATTTTAAAAACATTCAAAATAGAAATAGAAATAAATTTTTGTCTTTTTTTCTGATTTAGAAAAAAGATACATATGCTTTGTAAAAAAAATTACATAACATAGAATAAAAAGGAAAGCAAAATCACTAAAAGTACCACTATTAATATTTGATGAACATCTTTCCAGATAGCTGACTCTGTTCTCTTAACAGATATGACATTTATGAAAATCTGTTTGTGCTACATATATTGTTCAATAATCTGCTTTTCCTTTTACAAAAATGCATGTTGTGACTATGTTTTGAGGTTAATATGTGTAAGTTTATATCATCATCATTTTTAATGGCTTATTAATATTCTATCATAGATGTGCAGTAAATGATTAAAATTTATTATCTTAATGTTTAAATTTTAAAAAATTAAAAAATTACCATAAAGATATGATTCTGAATTTTTTTAAACATTGAGAAAGTGCATAAAGTAAAAAGTGATCTCATTTATTCACTCTTTCCAGAGTTAATTCTACTTCCTAAAAGTAACTCTTAAAATATGATTTCCAGAGCTATCTATAAGAATATATAAACTTTTACACATACATTTTTTTCCCAAATGAGATCATTTTATGTTGTATAATTTGCTTTAAAAATTTTCACAATATATTGTGTACATTTTCTAGGTTGGTACATATAAAGTTATCTAAATTCTTTTTTAATAACTGCATATGTAATAGTATGGATGCACCATAATTGCTTTCACCTATACCTTGTTGTCTTAGTCTGTTTGAGCTGCTGTAACAAAATACCATAAACTGGTTAGTCTATAAACAACAGAAATTTATTTATTTATTTTTCATAGTTCTGGAGGCTGAGAGGTCCAAGTTCAAGGTACCCACAGATTTGATGTCTGGTGAGGGCCAACTTTCTGGTCCATACATGGCACCTTCTTACTGTGTCCTTGTATGGTAGAGGTAGTAGAGGTCTCTCCCAGACCTTTTGTATAAGGGCACTAATCCCATTCATGAGGGCTCCACCCTTATGGTCTAATCACCTCCCAAAGGCCCCACCTCCTAATACCAACTCCTTGAGGGTTAGGATTTCAACATATGAATTTTGGGGGACACAAACATTCAGACCAAAGCCACCATGGAGGGACATTTAGGTTATTCTAATTATTTTATTCTAAACAATGCTGTAGTGAGTAATCCTGCACATTCATATTTATAAGTGTCCTATTATCTCTTTAGCAGATTCCTGGCAATGCTATTGCTGAGTCATTCTTGTTTAATATCTTGATCAGTGTAGTCAAAGTGTCTTCCAGTTACTTTCCACTTCAGGCTTGTGCTGGGTGCTGATATTTTCATTTTTATCTTTTCTAGCCTTCTGAGTATAAAATTATTTATCATTGTTACTTTTATTTGCATTTTGTTTATTATTAGTGAATTTAAATACATTTTACAATGTTTATTGCTGTTCATTTGCAGTACTTTGATAATGTGCCTATTAGTGTCCTGATCACATTTTTTAATTGGGATGTTTATCTTTTTCTTGTTGTTTTGTAAGAGTTTATAAAATAACCAACCATAAACATTGCTGCTTTTTCCAGTCCATGTAAAAATCTGACTTGCTATGACATATTCTACCAATACTCTCTACCTTCTGCTTGCTGAGAAGACAGGGAAGGGAATGACGGGTTGCCCTGCTGCCCCCATTCCTTCTGTGTCATCATTTCCCGTGTGGCTAATACAGGGATATAACACGAGTAAGAAAAGATATGATAAGTTCCTTGGTTGTTCTTGTTCTAACAGTATGGATTCTTTCAAGTCAAAACTGGTTCTAAGGGAAAGCACAGCCTCTTGGCAAGGGGTGTGGGGTGGGAGGGTCACCACTTCGTTGCACACATAGCAGTGAGTCACGCTGAACTGTCCCACATCATTGGGTCCCTAAGAATTTTGTGCATGGCTCATGGCAAATGGTGTATGTGAATGGGTGGCAAGGAATGCTGTACCCGCATGTGCACACATACTGTATCTCTTCTGCTCACGCTCATTCTCCATTGTCTCACTGGACTTCACTTATAAAACACAAGTTCATAGATAACATTATAAGGAATTTTAAGACAGAGTATTTTGAGACAATGGAGCATGAAATCCAGTACAAAGAGCTGAGTGGGGCCCTGTGTGGCAGCCCATGAAGCTGGTCCTGTGGGAGCCCCATTACTAATTCTTACTGGTGGCTGAGCCTGGGCAGGGGTTTAGGGGTCAGGTCACTGGGGAGAAGAAAGGGACTCTGACTCTGCCACCTGGTGTTAAAAAGGACCTGAGGGCCAGGCACGGTGGCTCATGCCTGTAATTCTAGTACTTTGGGAGGCTGAGATGAGAGGATCACTTAAGGCCAGGAGTTAGAGGTTACAGTGAGCTATGACCACACCACGTCACTGTCCTCCACTCCAGCCTGAGTAATAGATGGGAACCCTGTCTCCAAATAAATAAATAAATAAATAAGAGGACCTGAGACTTTTATAGTTAGCTCACCATAGGGTCTTCTAGCTCCCAAAGACCACCGCCCCCTCTGCCATCCAGTTCAACATGCGCACACACTTCCAGCTGGCTGGGACATTTAGTTTAAACCACGTTGACTCATTTGAGCCACATCAGTAGGGAAGGGGAAGGGTGTGGTCCTGTGTCAGACGCCCTAGCTCGCTCCCCCCAGGAATAGTCCTGAGCTCCGTACTCACTGGCCCATCTCCACTCTCACGCAGAAAGGCTCTGAAATGTGTAAAAATTAGAGCGTTTCCTAAGCACACTTACAAATAACCTTTCTTCCTGAAGCATATTCGCTTTCTGGCAAAGCAGCTGCCTTTATTCTACCCTGGATCCAACTGCATTCCAACGACTGGTGAGGGACCCTTTATACAAGTTTGTAAAATGCTTGAAGAAGCGCCCAGGAAAAAAAAGACACCACACAATCATAAGACGTTATTATCACTTGTTTGGAAGTCTGTGTTTTGTTACCAAACATTCTCCCCCGGTGACTTGTAGATCGGCATGGTTTATTATAAGCAAGGTCATGTGCGGTTTCTCGTATTCCCATCACTGGCCTGTAGAGCGTCTTAGTCTTACTGACTTTCCAACAAAACCGTCCATAAAAGTGCTAAGAAACAAACACTGAGGCGAGGAGGATTTGGATATTCTTTTTCCCCTACCAACAAGTAAAGAATCTAACACCCTAATCCATCAGATCTCCCGGACGGAAGCCACAAATCTTTTTTGTTTTGCTCAGCATATTGGCACAGTGACAAGCGCGTATTATACTCTCTCTCGGATGTCTCTTGTAACCTCACCAAATCTCAACAAGTTCACAAAAAGGGCCGAGGCAAATAACCCTGGAATGCAGGTGATTGTTTATTTATGTATTTACCTTGTTACATACCCGTCTATACCCAAGGCCTTTCTGGAAGAGCTTCATAAAATGTAATAGTAACTGACATTCATCACACACTGAGCTTCTTTTTCCATTTCCTGTTTCTTTAATAGATCCCTACAGAGGGTGGGGAAGAAAGCTCAGGCTATTGCCAGACAATCGTATTACTTCACTCTCTCCAAGCTCATCAAAAATTCTTTTGCTGCTGTATGAGTGAAACACATTTTTGAAAAGACGACATGGGGATCATTTGTAGATATCTCCACCAACGTTTGGCCACCATTTTCCTTGACCTCACATCATTCTAACCCGTTCCCAACATTTGCGATTCTCCCGAGAGTGCCTGAAGGACCAGAGGAAGGAGGCGGAGGACATAATTCCACCTTCTTGCACTTAGCATTATTGCTCAGGAAATTTTAAAGCACTTACCAGTGTAAGCGCCTTCCATTTCTCTGATAAAAATAATGAAAAGTGCTTGGGTTTATGATGATAGGCTTTCTGTAAATTCTGATCAGGGTAGACAGATACCTTTAGAGGAAGAAAGTTTCTCTGTATAAAGGAACATTTCCAGTTCCTTCCTGCTGCAGGACTTGTTCAGTCTCCGTCTCCTACTTTATCTTCCTTTCCTCTTCCTCTCCGTCCTCCCCCTTTTTTCTTACATTGCTTTGAAGAAATAAAAATCTTTAGAAAATTGATTATTCTGATTATTCAGTTTGCTTCCATGTGACCTTCTGACCATAGACTGTGTGACAATAGTGGTCTTTGACGTGCTTGGATGGTCTCAGTTACAACCCTTCTTCCTTGGGTTTGGATAAATTCGGTATTCGGATTTATTTACTCATTTGAAAAATGGACTACCGAGCGTAGTGGCGCAAGCCTGTGATCCCAGCACTTTGGGAGACTGAGGCAGGAGAATCACTTGAGGCCAGGAGTTCAAGCTTACAGTGAGCTATGGTCACACTACTTCCTGCACTCCAGATGGAGAGAGATCCTTTCTATTGAAAAAACAAATCAAAACAAAAACAAAACCCCCAAATGGTCATATTTGTATTCAGACACAAATGAAAAGGAGAGCTGAGCCGGCATGAGGTGAGAGGAAGCTGTCAGGCTTCACTGGATCTTCCAGAAAGGCTGTCCCTCCTCCCTTCTCCCCTCTGCACTCCTCAAACTGGGTTAGCTGCTTCCACAAAACCCTGCATGTATCTTTTCAATCACTGCACTTACCACATTTTTTCCCCTTTGATAACTGGCTTTATTACCTGGTGTTACCAGGGCAATTATGAATTGTTATTAAAATTTAATGGAAGGACTAAAAATAAATATTTCAATCCTAGTGATTTTCTAAGATTATAATAATTAATTCAGAGTTATAATAATTTCCAGCTTAGTAATAAAGCTTCTTTATATAGTCCATTTTTCATTATATTAATAGAACACATAGAGATCAATATCGGCCAGGGATCCCCCTGGGGGAAGCAGTTTGATCAAACATCAGTGCGTGCAAATCTGAGTGCCTGCCTTGGTCATTTAGAATCTACACCTGCTTGCTGCAGACCTTTGAAAGCAAATGAGAGAAATTTGAGGGAATCACTGAGTTCAGCTTGTAATTACTGAGGACTCTTACTTGTCTCCTTTTATGTTAGGCTCTGTTGTTTTTTAAATGTCTGGATTCAGGATGGTAAGGTCAGAAATGGTCCTGACTTTATCACTGGAATGATCTATCCTTTAGATTATCCTTTCTATTTTAGAGTTTGACAATTGAGATGAATTTCAGACCTTAAATATTAAATTTGGAACAATTGGTTTGGGGTTCATATGAAGTCCTATTTATGTTCTCTCCCTGTGGCATGAATGATATGTCTCTTTAGGTGTCTTCTGGTATGTTCCTTGCCTTCCTCCCATGACATATCTATGGGTATGTCCTTGTACCGGGTTTCTGTTTCTGGGAGGCTACTGCCTGCTCTGGGTGCTCAGAAGTGCACCTGGTCCACACACCTCTCTCCAGGTGTCTCATGGGGGATACTGTCAGAAAGAGCCTGTCTCTCTTGATCAGCCCTCATGTTGTTGACTCTTTCTGTCAAAAAAGATCTACTGGCTGGGTGTGGTGGCTCCCGCCTGTAATCCTAGCACTCTGGGAGGCCGAGGTGGGCGGATCGCTCAAAGTCAGGAGTTCAAAACCAGCCTGATCAAGAGTGAGACTCCCGTCTCTACTAAAAAAATAGAAATAAATTAATTGGCCAACTAAAAATATATAGAAAAAATTAGCCGGGCATGGTGGCGCATGCCTGTAGTCCCAGCTACTCGGGAGGCTGAGGCAGGAGGATCGCTTGAGCCCAGGAGTTTGAGGTTGCTGTGAGCTAGGCTGACGCCACGGCACTCACTCTAGCCTGGGCAACAGAGTAAAACTCTGTCTCAAAAAAAAAAAAAGATCTACTGACCACCCACTATATGCCAGATTTTAGACTAGGTATCGGGACACAACAATAGAGAAAAAGACTTTAACTTATGGACTCTTCAAAATTCTCAAAATTTCATAGCATCTTTTGATGAGAAATGGAGATTTATTCATCTTTAAGATAACTTCTTATTTTCTAGCATGATTTCCTTTGTGAATCCACAAGGGAAACTTAGGAAAATTACAACGGACAACTGCAAAAAATTCAAGAACATTTTGAGACACCTTTGCCATTCATAAAATGATGGCAGCATTCAGTATACTTAGATTTATAAATTTAAACCTTTAGCATACTGTTATTCTATGAAATGATGCATTATATAACTTCGTTTGAAAAGAAAATAACTGTGGGTTTTTTCTTGTTCTTAAATACCTTCCCTCAAATTGGACACATAGCCATATACGACACCAACTATTTTAGTGCCAATAACAAAGAAATAGAAACTTAATTTTATTATATACATTATTAATTTCTGTGTCTTTTTCCTATAGGGTGGAGAACTCTGTTTTTCCTGTTTGAATAGCTAGAGACTAGCATAGTACCTGGAACATGGTAAGACTCTAATAAATGTTTGTTGGATAAATAAATGAAGGCAGGCAGAATTTAGGAAACTTAAAAATAGGATGACCCTTTTCTTTAGTATGGTATTTGGGATGGAAAGAAAGGAATGAAAATGGAAAGTTAAGGGTCCCTTACATATATTGCATGTTGCTTGTAGTCCTAATTGTGCTAAGTACTTTATGCACACGACGTGGATGATCTCATGTTTAATTTCATGAAGGAAAAAACACATCAGTTTAGTTTTACAAATAAGGAAACTGAAGCTTGGTGAGTATGTGACCTATTTGTCACACAGCTGACACCCAGGTCAGACAATCAGATTCACTTCACATTTAGTGTTTGTAACTGTTAAAATGTGCTGTATCTTACAGATACACTTTCCCAATGATTTAGCTCATGCAAACCTGCTGGCAGGGTCCCTCCCCGATCCCTACCCCTACTCTCTGTCTCCCCTGTACCTTTGGGATGCTGAGCCTGGGAGAGAAAGTATCAAAGTGTGAGTTTTCCTTGAATCTCATATTTAGTTTGAGGAAAGGAATAATTTGATGACATTTCTAACTTTATTTACTGTTAAGTTTTGGCAACATTTGGTAATAGGTCTCTTTGCATTTAAACATAAATCCCTAATAATTTCTTTGGCAATGAAACTACTGCCTTATTTTAGGAGATAGAGATAGAGACAGACAGATGGGGCAGAGACACGCAGAGAGAGAGAGAGAGAGAGGGAGAGAGGGAGAGAGGGAGAGAAGGAAGAATAGTGAAAGCTTTCTTGTGTTTGTGTGTAGTACCAGTATCAATTGAGTTTTGCTTTTTTGTGTTTTAAAATTTATGTTTTAGAATAAAATGGCCCCTTCAATTTGGGGATTTTTCTGGTTCTTCCTCTGCCTTGAGCCTTATTTATTTATTTATTTTTGGGTTACAGCATATATTCCTGAAATTCTGGACAGTGGAAATGTTTGCTCTTTAAAAGCAGGGGGCACTCTGGGTGCAGAACGATGCCTCCCTTGAAATGTGGAGTGAGAGAATTTTCTTCTTGGGAAGGGCCCCCTCCTACCTGCCACCAGTGCTCTTGACATTGAATCACCTCAAGGTGAAAGGCGATAATTAGCATTCATTACTTAAAGCAGGTCTTGTTTATTACCTTCCGAATGGAGTGGGGGACATTTCTTCCCCTGCCTGTTTGGAGTTGGAAGGACAGCCTCGGAGGGCTGTCATCTCTTCCTTGATGTAAGGAAGAGAGACTAATAAAAGGCATAAAAACATCTTTTTCCTTATTTCACTTGACTCCTTGCGTCTGTCACAGATGCTGCCGGACTGACAGAACATTACACAAATAAGCCTCCTTCTTAAGTGGCGACGAGGCAGCAGCAGGCATTTTTTCATTTAGAGTCTATCAACTGAGAATTGATAAAGTCATCACAGAACAACTGTAGTTTGACCCTGACCTGACAAAAGAGATCGAAAATGTCTCGTGGGGAGGGAAGCGAGGGGGCTGGGCACAGCTTTGCCTCCGACAGAAGCTGCGCGTCGGCTCAGGGCTGACACCCAGGCACTCCGCGGACGTGCTTAATAACCGAAAAGTAAATAATGAAAGGGCAGTCAATAAACAATTGTGGTTTAATAAATTATTCATT
This sequence comes from Cheirogaleus medius, assembly GCA_008086735.1. NCBI lineage: Eukaryota > Metazoa > Chordata > Mammalia > Primates > Cheirogaleidae > Cheirogaleus > Cheirogaleus medius. Next base: position 15,327,087 of record VBSM01000483.1, read on the forward strand.
TTAACAATACTTCCAGTGTTTGCCCAAAGATGGGAGAGCGGCTGCAGGTGTTTTTCGCATTTGCTCGCCTGGGCAGAACCTCCTGGATGCTGAGTTGTTCACCACGCTGGACAGCAGAGGGCGCTCGTGCCACAGCTGAAAAGGGATGGGCCGTGCCTCGCGGCGCCCACCCGTGTTTATGGAGGAGAGGAGAGCAGGGAGAGAGAAATGTTGGGCAGAGGTAGAGAGAGGAAGGTAGAAAAAGGAGGAAGATTTGATCTCACAGGCAGATCGAATTCAACCTTGCACTGAAGCAATGCATAAAGAAATAAATAGCACACAGTTGTTCTGTATGCCTTGGTTAAAACTGATTTATTTATTTGAAGATCAGAGGATAACAGATGTGGAACAGTCAGGGCAAGGGCAAGGAGATATTCGAAAAATTTAACCAGATTTATTTTCATCTTGAAAACCGAACTCTGATTTTCAGGAGTCAAGTGGTTCTCCTGGGCTTCCCTGCCAGTGAGAAATCAGAAATGCCACACAGCTGCCGAGGGACTTTAGGCCATTTGGAACTAAATCCCACCACGCTTTAAAGCATGCCCTTCATGGAAGCGAGTCCCTAATATTAGTCAAACTCTGTGTTCGTTTTCTGTTCTCACGGTGCTGTGCCACAGCCTTATTGTATTTGCAAAACTGTGTCACACGAGGCAAAACTCCTCTTGTGGGTTGAGAAGGGCCATTGTACTCCCCGGGATATTTACTGTATACCTAGGGCACTGAGGTATAATCTGTCCTCTGCAGCAATGCAGATGCTAAAACAAATGGTATTTATTTATAATAACGCGTGAGGCAGCCCACAGGGAAGTGTCATCTTGTTTGTAATCAATCCCAGTGTGAGGCTGTTGTTGCAACACCATCAGGCTCTGCATTAAGTGACAAATTGGCTTCGTCTTCTTATTCTGACTGTCATTTTTCTTCAGCGGCGATACATCATCTCTGTTACAAGGTCTTGGAGCTCAGTGCCACACACAGACACACACAAATGCCATGCCCTATGAATGCACTGGGGGAAACACTCACTATTTCATGTATATCTATAAACAAACCCTAATTTCTACCATGAATATGTTGAAAGAAGCAGGCAGAGCAGAAGAGCACGTTGTGCTTGTGGTGAGGTAAACATTATTGTGTCTAGTGAAGGTGGGTCATTGTTATGGACTAAATTGTGTCTCCCCCAAACTTTGTATGTTCAAGCCCTAACAACCAATGTTACTATATTTGAAGATAGGGTCTTTTTGGAGATAATTAAGGTTAAATGAGGTCATAAGGGTAGGACCCTAGTCTCATATTCTGATAAGATAAAAAGAGACTCTAGAGGTAAGGATGCATAGAGTTTTTTCTACGAGGACACAGCAAGAAGGCAGCCATATGCAAGCCAAGGAGAGAGGCCTCAGGACAAACCAAACCTTTTGACTCCTTGATCTTGGACTTCCAGCCTCCAGAACTGTGAAAAAATAGATTTCTGTTGTGTAAGCCACCCAGTCTGTGGTATTTTGTTATGGTAGCCCAAGAAGAATAATACAGAAATCATTATTGAACTACCACTGGTGTTATAGACTGAAGTTTGTGTCCCCTGCCCACAATTCATATGTTGATGTGATGGTATTTGGAGATGGGGTCATTGGAAGGTCATTAAGTTTAGATGAGACCATGAGGGTAGGGCCTCCAAGATGAGATTAGTGTCCTTATAAAAAGAGGAAGAGACTTGAGCTTGTTCTTTCTCTGCCTTGTGAGGATGCAGCAAGAAGGTGGCTGTCTGTAAGCCGGGAAGAGAGCCCTCACCAGGAATCTGACCATGCTGACTGACACCCTGATCTTGGACTTCTCAGCCTCCAGAACTATGAGAAATAAATTTCTGTTGTTTTATCCGCCTAGTCTATGGTGTTTTGTTATGGCAGCATGAGCAGATTAATACAGAAATTGGCACTGAAAAGTGGGGTGCTGCTGTAACAAATACATAGAAAGTAGATGGCTTTGGAACTCAGAAATATATAGAGGCTGGGAGAATTTCGAGGTGAATGATAGAAAAAAGCCAAGATAGCTATCAATCTTGGCTGTCAAAGATGATTCTGGTGAGAGCTCAGAAAGAAAAGAGGAGAGCTATTAAAGAAAGCTCCCATTTTCTTAGAAAATTCATAAATAATCATGAACAGAATGTTGGTTGCAATATGGACAGTACAGGCCATCCTGGTGAGGTCTCAGATGGAAAATGAGGAACATGTTATTGGAAACTGGAAGAAAGGCAATTCTTGTCATAAAGTGGCAAAGAACTTGGCCAAATTGTGTTCTAGTGTTTTGTGGCTGGTAGAACAGGCAAGCAATGAAATTGAATATTTAGTTGACTTCTAAGCAAAGTGTTGAAGGAGTGGCTTGATTTCTCCTAAGTGCTAATAGTAAAATATGAGAAGAAGGAAATGATTAAAGAAAAAATTGTTAAGCAAAAAGGAATCAGAACTTTTAAAAAATTCTCAGCTTGTTCATATTGCAAAAAATGAGCAATTTGCTCAGAAGAGAATACTAGGGTGTGGCTGAATAGTCATCTGATATGGAGATTAGTGTGGGTGTGAACCACCAGCCTCATCAGCCACCTCAGCAGAAACACCACCCATTTGAACTGAAGGGAGGAAGACCGAATGAAAGGAAGGAAGGCGGTTGGACTTCTTACGTCCTGTAGGACTGGACCATAGAACTATTTGGCTGTAAAAGTATGCTCTTCAAGATGAGGGAATAGGGACCCTGAAGGTGATTCAGAGATCATCAAGGCTGCCTCTTCAGTTTCAAAGTGTGGAGGCATGGGGATGGGGTAGGTGCCCTTCTCCTTGCTTTGAACAGGTCAGATGGCAGCTGCCTGGAGCCATAGAGGTGGGGCTGCCTGGAGCTCCCATCTTGCTGGAGTCTCTCCTCCTTGCTGGCTTTGAAGAAGCAAGAAGCCGTGTTGGGGAACCCATGTGAGCTAACTGCAGAGGTCTGTAGAAGCTGAGGGGCTCCCTCCAGCCAATACCCAGCAAAAAACTAAACCCCCCACAGTCCTACAAGGACCTGCATTCTGCCAACAATCTGAGACCGAAAGCAGATCCTTCCCCAGTTACGTCTCAGGTGAGAGTGAAGCCCTAGCCAACACCTTGATTGTGTCCTTGTGAGACTCTAAGCAGAAGACCAGTTAAGCCATGCCCTGTCTCCTGAGCCTCAGAAACTGGGAGAAGATAAATGTATGTTTTATTTTCAAAGCTACTAAGTTTGTAGTAATATTGTTACACAGCAATAGATAATACTATTAATAAAAACCACATCCACTTTTTCTTCCACTCTGCCCTATCTGCCTGTCAGAAATGGAACTACTTCTAAAGTAGGAGGTCTTAAAGACAAATTTGTCAGACCATCTGGACTAGTGCTTGCTTTCTATTTAGAATAAATTCAAAAGTTAGATAAAAAGAGAAAACAAATTGCAATGGAATTGAACGTATATAGTTAACTGGAACAAGCTTTAGGATTGGGCCTACTTATAAATCAGACCGTGATTGTCTGGTTGGATAAAAGAAGAGGCTCCTACACAGGAGGCGGAAAGCAGGTTCCACAAAGTGGAGCGTTGCTGCCTTTGCTGAGCTCTCTGCTTTCCTGGAATGTTCTCCCCATCTTGCTATGCAGTCCAATTCCCATATGTTTTTCAGGTCCGACTCGAACACTAATAGCCACGTGAAACCTTCCATATCAGTTTTTAAGTCACAGGCATTTCCTCAAATTCCCTTAAACAATAAAGGAATATTATTGGCCCATGGCACTGTATTGTCTACAGGTAAACTGGGCTTCACATGAGGTTGATCCAAAGGGACACAAAATCATTAGGGCTCTACCTAAGTTTTTCTTTAAATTTAAAAGTTTTACTTCCTTCTGGCTTTCCTCATGGTAGCAAAAATGACTTGGGTTCACACTTTCCAGAGGAAGAGAAAATACTTTTATCTTAAAGTTCCAAGCACACCTTTGAGAATCACACTGGTGGGCTTGCTTAGCCCACAGTGCTCACCTATGTGCCTCACGTGTTGACCAGGGGGATGGAAAGTGCTGGTTGGTCTAGAAAATCTCTGGGGCTCTGTCCCTGGGATAGAACCAGCTCCTGTGGAACCACCTGAATTCCCGAACAGAAATTAATGTCCACCCAACCTTTATTAACTCTAGCCCATCCTTGATTTTCTACCTCTGAATTAAAAATTTAATAAGAATGATGAATGAATGAACAAATTATGAATGAATAGTTTTGGCAAGTTGGTATTATTCCTATTTATAGCCAATTCCATAGCAAAATATTTGCCTTCAATTTCAATCCTTCCACATTTCATATGTGGATTATAGGCCTTTCCTAATTGGAATATATGCCTTTTGAAAGCAAGGACCGTACAACTCCTTGAATGCTCTCTCTAAAACATCAGAACCAACGAGAGCAAGGTAATTGAACTTATGCCTTGCAAATTAGCCTCACAAATTTCCTTCAGTTATTCCCACCATTGCTTAAAAATTTTTATTATAGATATGAATTTGATGGAACTCAAATATCATCTTTGATCTTGTATGTCAAACTTATTAAAACAAATTTAATTTGTTTTTGAGGCTGGGTGAGGTGGCGCACACCTGTAGTCCTAGCACTCTGGGAGGCCGAAGCGGGAGGATCTCTTGAGGCCAGAAGTTCGAGACCAGCCTGAGTAAGAGCGAGACCCCATCTCTACAAAAAATAGAAAAATTAGCTGGGTGTGGTGGAGTGTGTGCCTGTAGTCCTAGCTACTTGGGAGGCTGAGGCAGGAGGATCGCTTGAGTCCAGGAGTTTGAGGCTGTGGTGAGCTATGATGATGCAACTGTACTTTAGCTGGAGTGACAGAGTGAGACTCTGTCTAAAAAACCTCCCAAAACCCCAAAAATCAAAAAAACATAAAGACAACCAAATTCTCACTTTGCACCCTTTTTGAACAAACAAAAGGAACATTAATTGTTCCTTTTGAAAAACCATATTAGACAGTATGTGTTGGTGGTTAAATACTCAGGTTCTGGAAGAGACAGACCTGAGTTCAAATTTTGACTCCACCACTTGTCAACTTTGTATCCCACAAAGGCTTTAATGTTCTCTAAACCTCAGTGTTCTTATTTGTGCAATTGTGAAAATAATAGCAATACAAAAAGATGGGTTGAAGCAATGAAAATAGAGTTCCCCAAAAGGAAACAGAATTTCTGTAAATATACAAAAAGATATTGAGCCTTACTCATAAGAGAAAGAAAAATTAAAGCTACATGGAGATACCATTTTTTTTTTTTTACCTGTTAGACGGAGTGAACTCAAAGCTTCGACAATACCCTCTCTTATCAAGGCTGCTGGCGAGACAGACACTCTCATATACTGCTAGTGAAAATGCCCATTGGTTTATCTCCTAGGGAGGGCAAGTTGCCAATACCTATTAAATTGCAAACATGTATCTTTTGGTCCGGCAATCCATTTTTGGTAATTTATCTTACAAGGATATACTGGCACATATGTGAAATGGTATATGCTCAAAATTATTTGTTATAACATTATTTTTAATAGCAAGAGATCAGAAACAATCCAATTGCCCATCAATACGGAACTACTTAAATGGATTATAATAGAATGCTAAGCTATACTCTATTGCAGTGTGAAAGAAGAGGAAGGTATTTATGTACTGGTATGGAAAGACTGACAAGTCTTTGGTTAAATGAAATGGCAAAGGGGGGAAAAAAACCAAGGTGTGGAACAGCATGTAGAGTGCATTACCTTTTGTGAAAAACAAGAAGAAAAAAATATGTATTCATATGTGCTTATATTTGCATAAAGGATCTCTGAAGGATACCTTAAAAATCCAATAAAGTGGTTATCATTTTAGAGAGCTGATGGAGGACAGGATGGGAATAAGATATTTCACTCTGAACCTTTGTAGATTGTTTGATTTTTGAAACATGTAAATGTTTTACTTATTCAAAAAAATTAAAAAAAAAATTCTGAGCATTTCAAATGCTTTTCTCTCTTGCCCGTCTGGGAAGTGGTGGTTGAATCATTTCCGTAGGCTCATTTATGATTTATGTAGCTCGTGTACTGTCTCTTGCCTTAGGCTGGAGGGGACAGCTCGGCGTAATGGTAGAGAGCATGCCTGGAATCTGGAGTCAGTCAAACTTGGATTCCAATTTCGGCTCCATCACTTACTAGCTGTGTGATCCAGGGCAGGCTACTTCACGTCTCTGAGCTCTGTCCATTTACAGGAGTGAGGAATAAATCAGGTGTTAGTAATGTGCTTAGCACAGTGCATGGCACTTATTAAATATTTCTTGAGTGATGGTTGATATTAAACTATAAGCTCCTAGATGTCAGGGGCTTTTTGTTTTGTTTTGGTATTTTCTCCCACCAAATCCGTCCTGGGAGTGCTTTGTGCGAAGTCAGAGGGCCGTCCATAAACAGGAGATGATGTGGGTGGTGGCGTTATTGTTTCCTGAGGGATTGCAGGGAGAGAAGTTTTTAAAAGTTCTTCTTTTTAACCTATAATTAGGAAGAATAAGATGGGCAGAAATTATGGCCTCTTTTGCCCCTCAAGGCATGACCTACCTTGGTTTCCAGCGTCAGTTGGATAGCAGTGGGACCCGTGAACTCAAGGGCTCTTGGAGGCTGGGATCCCCCCACCAGGACTCGGGGAGCTGAGCAGCTGAAATTTCAGGTGCTTTTAACTACACTACAGATACGTCTTTTCATTTTAAGGCTGGAGCCCCGAGAATATCACTAATTCAACAAATTATGAGTCCCTACACGGTGCCTGGCAACCGGTTAGGATAGTGGAGAAACAAAGACCAAAGAAATATGATTTTTCATCACAGCTAAGACCAGTTCTTAGTACACTTGTTCTTTGTTTACTGTGCAGGTTTAAATATGTGGATTGCCCTCAATTCCTTCTATCTCAGGTCTGTTCTCCTATGCCTTTTAATGTTGACATTTGGATCTAGCTGAGACCATAATATTTTCCGGCTCACCTAAATGGAAAACATTTAGGCCCATTAACCCAAAGGTACAAGTGTGCTGATGTTCAGACAGGGAAGGGTTTTAGGTTGCACAGGATGGTTTAGCTTGATCCACATGAAAGAGAAGTAACATTATATAGCAGCACATCCTAGAATGGGGGGATGGAGGCAGCCAATTTATTTACATTAAACTCTGTGTTTATGTGGAGTAGGGAACAACGGAGGGCTGCCATCCAGACTAGTGAGTTGAGTCGGTGGCTGGGATTTGGAGCTCATGCCCTCTCACCCTTAATCTGACCTTTAAGACCTTTCCTAAACAAAACAGTACGTCTGATTTTTCCCATTTGTCAACTTGAAACGACAATGATGATGATGATGACAGTGAGAGGACGGCATAAAAATAATTCAGAATCTTGACATTAGAGGACTTTATTTATTTAACACTGTCAAGACTGCTGAGGTGCTTTGATATTGTAATGTCAAGAAATTGCTGGGCTTGCTTAGCGCTGGAGATAGCCCTGCTTCCTGGTCTGAGACAACTAGCTCAGTCTGTATCCAGTCGATGAAAACTGAAATTGAAGGGAACGAAACCTATTGCATACTAGGTGATTAATACATGAGGCTGGGACCAGGTCTTCTTTCCTCTTACTCAGTAGCAAGTAGTAGCTGTACGTCCAGCAAAGAATGGATCTGAACCATTTATTGCCCCCCTTTGCAGCCTCCCCTGCGGTCTCCAGAGTGAGGGGTGGAGGTGTTGGCTCCCCACAGCCACTAGCACACAGGCATGAAGCATGACCCTCCGGATCAGTGACTGGGACTTCAGAGACCCCTCTGCAGCCGTGTGGCACTGAGGTGAAGGAAGAGCAAGGGCTTCAAAGAGTCCTGGGTCGAAGAGAACAGCAGCGCCTCACTCATGCCTCACTCTGCCCTCGCAGGGGCTCTCTTGCCATTTCGAAGACATTCTGAATGCGCTGGACACTTTTCCAAGGCCTGGGAAAGGGGTAGAGAGGCCCAGGGCTCCAGCCTCGGATGGACAGCCACACTCGGCCTGGTGCTGTGCTGAAGGGAGCTGTTAGTTTGCAGGCCTCTCCTGCAGAGCATCCTTGCTGCCCTGCACGGCTGATGCACAAAGGGCAAAGCCTGCAGTGAGATCTCAGGCTCAGTATTTGGGTTGTTCGTGTCATTTCCTGCAATGTTTATCCGTCCTCTCCGTGTACTTTGCCAGCTAGAACAAAACAGCGCTGCTATGGAAACTGCAAACACCAGGCAATCCTGGCCCCTGCACTTGGCAGCCCAGCCAGGAGAGAGATAATAGCTTTTGTTGTTATCTATTGGATGCTGATGCTCAGTTGGTTGTACCCTCAGGCCCTAACGAGGGACACGCTGACACTGCACCTTAAGCTCTCTCTTGTAAACTTCCTCACCCTTCCGATGCAGGCCTGAGATAACCAGTCCAGCCAGGGCTTGGCTCATTATCCCGATGACAACCCGGGGCTTTATACTTCCCTGACAACCGCTGTGGTCTCTTCACTCTCAGGTGACCCAGAATGCTCAAAATAGCCTGCCCAACTCTGTAACTTGCAGAGCTCAACTGATTGGCAAATCTTATATCCTGTTTTCCTTTCTTTCCCCCCAATACTAATAAATACATTATCCTGGAGACAGTGGTGACTCATAGGCACCATGTCAGGGCTGGAGCCAGGTGGTACCACTGGGCCCAGCGGGCACAGCCACGACACTCCGAATGGGTGGCCAGACAGTTTTCTTTCTGAAATGAATACAAATTACAGCCCTCTAAAAACACATTTAATAGGAAACTCCAAAAGATTATTAAAACCTCTCTGTTGGCTGCTACATTTAATAACAGGTCAATTTACTATATCAAACATTAACAATAATAATGCTGGGAGAAGAGAAGCCTCCGAGATTGAATAATTGGATGCAGAAGCCTTTCACCCTTGGGTTGCCAGGTTAAATCAAACACAGCCTGGCAGGCAGTAGGTGGAGACAAACACAGCTGTGTTTAGAATGCGCCGATGTCTTGGTCTATTTTTCCAATATTTGTACTTTGAAAAGAGCTTTGTGCTTGAAATGCAGGACTCTCTTGTGCTCGGAGCTCACATGTGTGGCAGGAGAAAGTTATTTCATCTCTATTTCTGAGATATCTCAGGGACTGACTTTCTCGTTCTCTTAAAGTGTTTTTTTTTTTTTTTCTTGGTAATACTCATTTTCTGTGGTTTCAAACTGCTCTTTTCTGGTGGAGGTAATCGTGGAAAAATCTTCTGACCCATTTGCTTGCAAATGGTGAGAAATATTTGATATTCTTAAAGCTCTCGCCACATAAAGTAGGGTGATTTTCAAATTCTATTTGATCCTTCTAAAAGCGCGCTATCCTTGTTCTCAGGAAAATTGTAGTGCAGGCACAAAAAAGTAATTCGAATTCCTGACCATTATTTCGCACTTGTAGGCTGTTGCTCACAGGAATACCTCGATGAGAGAGAAGTGGATCAGTGTGAGGCTGTCATCACTAATGGTCCTTCTTTTCTTGCCCCAGAGAGGTGGCAGCCAGGGTGGTGCTGGCTAAGAATGTCATGGAGTCCTTGCATATGGTAATTTGGAAGCTTCTGGGAGTGGGTGGGGTAGGGTGTAGGGGTGCGGCTTGGTGCAGCTAAAGAGCCACAATCAAGGTACATATGACTCATCAGTGGGTTGGATTCTTATTTCCAGCTGGCCTCTGGGGCACGATTTGAATTTGGAGATGGGGGAGGATTGGTGATGAAGGAAAAGTATTGCTCTGCGTAACCTTGTAGGGTATTCATTTCCCCGTGAGAGACGCAGCCTTGCAGACCACAGGGCAGGAGTCAAACAGATCACGCGGGTTTGGAAGAGACGATGCGGAAGGGCAGTCTAACGTAACAAGGGCAGGCTGACCAGGTAGCTCCATTTAGTGTGGCATGCAAAGGGTTGGTTTTTAACTTGAAGTGCATAGTTGCCAAATTATCAAATTTTGGAGAGTTTATATAGAAACCCAGGTTTTTACCTTTTTTAAAGAATTGGAAGATCTGGCCACACTGACTCACAGCCTGCACGGTGACAGTGCCTCACCTGGTCTGACGTAGTTCTGTGCACGGTCTGCTTTGTCACTGCCATTGCCTGTGTGACCGCTCCAGGTGTGTGAGCTTGTGACTCCTGGTCTGGGACTGTTGGCCCTTTGAGTGTGTGTGTGTGTGTGTGTGTGTGTGATTTACCTGTTGGACTGTTGGGAGAATAAAGTGTGACCACATCCATACAACTGAGAAAAACATAGTGAGTTTGGATATAGAATGCCAATGTTTTTCTGTATCTTACTGGAGCTTAAAGTACCAAAGTCATCATTCGCTATTCAGCTGAAGTTCATTTTTTTCTTTGGGGCATTATTTAAGATGAATAATTCAGATTTAGTAAAATGTACAGCTGGGAGCAAGACGATAGATTTTGGAGGAAGCCTAACACCTGAGGGTAGGGCTTCTCGAAGGGTGGAGGAAGAGTCTTAGTCTGAGGTTCTATTTTCACGGCTAATTAAGGCTGTGCCGTGGTTACAAATAGCCCTGGAATCTCAGGGGTTTAACACAGTGAGGGTTGATTCCTTGCTCACAACACAGACTCCGTCTGATATAGGGTGGGCAGCCCCTCTCCATCTTGCAGCAATGCCTTCCGGAACATGCCACCCCCAAGGACACTGCAGCCAGAGGAGACAGGGAACGGACACTCTCCTGCAGGGAGTTTATGACCAGGCCTGGAAGTGGCAAATTTCACTTCCAGTCATATCCCATTGTCCAGACCCAATCACATGGCCCTAACAATACATACACGGAAGGCTGATGATGGAGACTTCCCGTGTGCTCGGGAAGAGGAAAGTGAAACAAGACGGATAACATTGTCTCTGCTGTAGAATTTAAAGGAAAGGTGTATGTTTTGCTTTTTGTGGGGGGTTTATTAGTTCAAATAGAGAGAAAGGTATGTTTTTGAGAGAAAAGCAGACCTCAGACTAGGAGAGCAGAGTTAGGATGGGGGACATGTCCCTTGCTGAGGTGGAGTTACCTATCTGGGTCCTTTTTCCCTAGACTGTGGGAAACATCATCTTTAGCATATGTGAAGATGTAACTTTACATATGTAACTCCCTTTAATTACCCCAGATTTTATGGAAATCTGATATACAACCGTGTGTCACCTTATGTCAAGTGAAGCAGAGAAGGAAGAGACAGCACAGGAAAGAGAAGAGCTCCCTGCCGGATTCCCTTTCTGCTGGGTCCCTTGGAGAAGCAGTGGCATCCTATCCTCTGGAGAGTCTCTGTCCAGAGTGCCAGGCAGTGGCCAGCCACAAATGGATGGTGATCTGCTCCAAGCAGAGAGCACTTCCCAGGGGACAACTCAGGAGAAAGGTAAGTGAAGGCTCCCCTTTGTCAATACCTACCAAAGAAGATTGAGCTCAACGATCAGGTCTTATCAGTAGCCTTTAATATTGATTAGTATTATTGACTGAGTACCTCCATAGCCAGGCACTATGCTGAACACTGTGCAATCTCATCTCATTAATCTTCAACCTGATACAGTAGATAGAATTCTCCCCATTTTACAGGTGAGGAAATGGAGGTTATTTAACCCACTATTTAGCTGGTGAGTGGCAGAGCCAAGAGTCTAACCGAAGTCAGTTTTATTCTAAAGCCACTCCTATACTTCCCTTACCAGCCATGGGCAATGGTCACCTCCACTGTATTCATTTACGAAGGACACCGGTTTTCTTGAGCAGTCAACACCCCTCAGGGGATCTTAGTAACTGGGCCTCTGACCATGACTGATTTGGATCTGCAGACTACATTCCAGGATTTTAAGCAGGTTTGGGATTATTCTTGGGGTTTCAGTTAGAATCAAAAGACCTGCTTTAGGAGGTACTTTAGAGACTCGATGTCCTAGAATTCTAGGAGAGCCTTGATAGGAGCAGATTCCAAGTCTATTCAGGAGTTTACATCACTTTTTGATAGCACAGGTAGTGTCCTGGAGATTATAGCCTGAAACAGACTCTAAAAAAAAAAGAGAGAGAAAGAAAACATCAATACAAGCGCACATACGTTACCTAAATAACATGATTCAGTTAATATTTAGGCCAGGTGTCCTCAAACTTTTTAAACAGGGGGCCAGTTCACTGTCTCTCAGACCATTGGAGAGTGCACACTGTGGGCCTGGGTCGAGTCGGCTGCTAAGCAGGACAGGCATTGTTGGCAAAAACACCCAGCGGGCCGGATAAAGGTCCTAGGCGGGCGGCACATGGCCCGCGGGCCGTAGTTTGAGGACGCCTGATTTAGGCTTATATGCCTATATATCTGGCGCTGTGTGTGTATATATATCTACACACACATATGTATATATATACACACACACATATAAATATTTATAATTTTATTTTTTACCAAAATGATATTCAGCTCTGATACTACTTTTGTGCCAGGCTTTTGGGTACTTCTCCGTGAACCTGTCAGTGCTGGTGGGGATGTCCAGCATCAGGACTTCGGTGTGAGTTGAGGGCCAGGTCAACAGTCAGGAATGACAGAGGCTGAGAAGCACAGCGAGAGGTAAGGAGAGGGCCTCAGCCCGATGTCTGGGCACAGCTGGAAGATGTCACAGGCTTGTTCGTGTGTGGTATGGAAATGGACTTGACCCTTAAATGTGCCAGATTATGCTGGTAGTAAAACAATGGCTCTTTCTCATTTGGATTTATAGATGGGATAGTTCAGTATGATAGTGCCTTGGAATTACCTGGGACGGTACTGATGACTTTTCCCTCCATGACAGCAGTTGTCCTATCAAGGTCTGTCTCATTGGGGAAAAAAAAAACCCAACAAACTTTGCCTGGGCAAGAGTCCTAAAGATGGGTTCAGAGCTGGCAGTATTCTTCTTTTCAGGTAGGTAGGTGGGTGATGTCAGAGACACGGAGCTGACATCCTCCTTCCTCCCCCTCCCTGCCTCCCTTCCTTCCTTAGTTTTAGATCTTGTATCTTTTCAGCAACCAAGCTTCTAAATTTAGATACTCAGTAGTAAAATTTGGCTTCTTTGGCTTTGTATCTGAGGAGCACCAATCACAGGCACACATGGAGCCATAATGCTTATAAATAAATAAAAACAAATGAATGGATTAAACTGACATCAGAGTTTGAAGTTCAGTGAAAGAACCATGTTTTTCATAGTTTGCTCCAAGCACAACATTGAAATGACCTCATTTCAGGGTGTTGGTTTAGTGCTTTTGCTTTTTAAATGAAGGCTTCACGCCGTTCCATTAGGTGAGTCAGGCTGCATTACCTGTGTGTCGCTTTCTGGCTGCTGGGAAGGGAACAGAGGGCGTGTTGGAAGTCAGGGAACATCCCTGACAGTTAAAGTGGAATCAATACCCATTTCTTCTTGGGACCCAAGTGTATCGTTTAATTTCTAGGCATGGGGAGATCCCAAGCATTCCAATTAACAACTCATTTTTTTTCATACTGAATGTAATAAACTAAACACTGCAAACTTGAAAGAGATTGAGAGAAAAAAGAAAAATTATGAGAGAAAGAAAATGCAAAGAGGCAGAAATCCTGTTGCCCTAAGGCTAGTTAGGTGCTTTTATTCAACACAACATGGATAAAGTAACTATGATATCCAAAAACTTTTAGAGAGGCATGGGGAGTCGGAGAGGGTGATGGAAAACAGGAAGGAGGCGGGAGTTGGGGCTGGAGACACAAGTCTCCAGAGGTCTGCCCAAGTGGGCCAGAATCTTTCACTGAGGAAGCTGAGAGGAAGGACTCATGGGCTCACTGGGGCCTATTTGAAGACCAATAATTCTTATTTATTGATACCCATCAAATCCCAGTGACTTTACCTGCGATCCTGGCATTTCTGCAGGATGGATATCATTTTTCTTACTTTGTAAGGGTAGACATGGAGGCTCAGACAGGCTATGAGAAGTTACTTGCCCACTTGATTGTTAACATTCATTGAACATCTATTATGCACCAGGCCATGTTCTAAGCACTTTATATGTGTTCACTTATTTAATCCTCATGATATCCTTATAATTCAGGCTACTCTTTTTCTGCTCATTATACAGATGAGGAAACTGAGGCACCAGGTGTTGAAGGGGCTCATCCAAAGTCACTCAATTAGCAAAGGGGAGGGCCAGGGTTGCAACCGAGTCTGTCGGGCTCCCCGACCTCTTTTTTTTTCCTACTTCACCGGGTGGTAGCTCAAAAAGCTGAGAACTATGACAGGCACCCTGAGTCCAGAAAACAACATAATATTTTCATTAATTTATTTTCTGGGACACTTTTATATTTATTCCTACATTTTTAGGGGCAGCATATGCTTTGATTGCCTCTTTACATGACAATGGTTTTGTAATATCAATTTCTATAGTGACAATAGAAAGATAATTTAGTTCTTGTAGCATGATTGACCAAAGTTTTTTTTATTGGAGTTGGGAGTGCATAAATCATGTGATGTCACACACAGACAAACTCGTTTAATGTAACTATAGAATTTTGGCCTATGATAAAGGAGTTATGACAAATTCTACTTTGTACAATTCTTATCAAAAAGAAAAATGTCTAGTGCATTTATAATTATATATCATGCATTATTGAGTATATTCCTGCTAAAAAAGAACTTTTGTTTTGACTAGGCTTCAACGAGAATCCTCTAGTTACAATTTTACATGTCTGAAGATTAAAATAATTTTCCAGTTGCAATTGTAATCCTTCAGTTACCATTTTAGATGCCTGAAGATTAAAATAATTTTTCATAGACTACCTTCTGGTTCTCTATATTGCAAACCTTGTTTCTCTTCCGCTACCCACAAACTTTCAGTGCTGGGTGCTATATGTAGGGTGACTGCTATCGTCTGAATGTTTGTGTCCCCATCAAGTTCATATGTTGAAACCTAATGCCCAATGTAATGATATTAGGAAGGGGCCTCTTTGGGAAGTGATTAGATCATGAGAGTAGAACCGTCATGAATGGGATTAGTTCCCTAATTAAAGAGACCCCAGAGAGCTGCCTTCACTCTTCCACTGTGAGGATACAGCAAGAAGGCACTGGTCTATGAACCTGGAAGTGGTCTCTCACCAAATACACTGGCATCTTGATCTTGGACTTCCCAGTCTCCAGAAGTGTGAAAATAAATTTCTGTTGTTTATAAGCCCCCCAGTCTATGGTACTATGTTATAGTAGCCCTAATGGACTAAAATAGTGGCAATACATTATGGTTTATCTAAGTTAGTCCGAGTTTACACCTGTTGTCTTGGCATACTACTACTACTAATTATTATCTTAGAGATAGAGTCTTCCTCTGTTGACAAGGCTGGAGTGCAGTGGTGTGACCATAGCTCATTGCAGCCTCAAACTCTTGGGCTCAGGTGATCCTCCCACCTCAGCCTCCTGAGTAGTTGGGACTACAGGCACGCACCACCATGCCTGGCTTGGTATAATTATTAATAGCATCTTTTTTCCCCCTCGGAAGTGTCTTGGTGAGGAAGGAGCTAAAGCAGCTAGCCTGTGGTCCACTTTGCTCCTGATTCCTGGGGCACTGCTTCCAGAAAAGAAAGCAACTGACCTGGTTTAATCTCTTTGGAAATACGCTGATGACTGGACCTCACGGTAGACTAATGATATTGATAGGAGAGTGTTTACATAAGGAATGTTCTTAGTTGGATATCCCTGGCTTAGGATTACATATGGCCAACAGACCTGGACTCTATAGATTTATGAAGCATGATCCCTGAACAGGATCATGTTAACTATACAACTGTCTGGGTATAAAATGGGTTGTTTCATAACCTAAACACTTCCTGATGTGTGAGGTAGTGCAGAAGCCTCATGGAGAGACCCCACGTGTTATTCCTCTGTGACTGATGCGGGAAGGAAGGGCCTGCAGAGTTACACAGGGCGACCCATGCATCACCTGCTGTGCTGTGTGTCTTGAGCGCTTGTATCCTTAAAATTCCTAATACAGATTGATTTTGAGTAAGGTCTCTGATTTGTGTGTGATTTGACAGCCTAATTCTTAGGCTGGGTCATCTCATCTGAACAATAGATTATAGGACATCCTAGCCTTAGGACATGTTCACACTGTGATATGACCTCTAGCCCTGCACACTTGAGTCATGAGGCTGGGCGAGTTTTTCTGGCATCTTATCCATGACTTGACACAGAAACGAGAAACAACTACCCAGATGGTGCTGGTGTTGCTGTTCTGGGTTCCATATTTTGAGAACCACTAGTTGAAAACTATTGATTGAACTCACTGGGTCCCAATCCCGTTCTTGGGTCTTGCTCTGACAACAGGAGGCAGAGAATCTTTGGCACCTGGCTTCCCAAATGCTGCATATGATTACTTCTGGGCTATGCCTTTTAGGACCCAGATAAAAGTCTATTTGATTCTACAGGACCACTGCATTACCAAATCTTCTAGTCCTAGCCCCCTGCCAATGCATTTTAGTACCATTTAGGCCACAGACATTTAACTTCCAGAGGACCCAGTTAGAACAAGCAACTGATGGACCTTTAGCAAGTTTTTGCTGTTTAGAGACACTTACTATACCGCAAGGCTATTAAGGACACAGAGGACCCAAGAAATAGTACCCCTTTCTCATTTAGCCTGTTGTTCAAACATAGCATATTGGAGAATCTATAAGGAGATTAAACGATGCCAAGATGTAATAATAGAATGCCAGCAACATAGAGACAGCCCAAGGTTGGATATAAAGTTTCTCCCATTATCAGATTCAATAATTACATCTTGAAATTTCAAGCCCAGATATGTTAAAGTCTAAAAGATACAAAGTTAGTAATAAGTACCTTTTGCCTTTGAACTGAACATTCTTAAGTTAAAGCCCCAAAATCATTGCCCCCAGTTTCCTATTCTGCTGAGTCACTGGAACTTCCAACCCACCCAAACATACCTGTTAAGCATACTGAAGACCAAGTTGTGGCAATCTGTGTCTCTCCTGCTGAGGTCTCCCTCATGGTCCAAGAAACTTAGCTGAAAGTCAAGTGGTCTAAACCTTTCCCTAGTGGTTGTTTTGTTTTTGCCAAAATCTCGGTATCTTTGTGTAAGGGCAGCGTGGTAGGTGCATTGCTTGAAACCACCATGTATGCAGGTTTCTCTCCATGGAAACAGTCTCTTGACTGAGGACAAAGCCAATGGTGATTTGGAGGAAGTGGGGAGAAACTTTCCCCATTAACACATTCCAGTGGAATTCTGTGCGTATTGTGGTCTCTGAAGCCCACAGATTCTGAGGTTCCAGCCACAGAGATTCTGATTAAGAAGGGTCGGGGCAGGGCCTGGAAACTGGGATTTTAACAAGCACCTCACGTGATTCTCATGCAAGTTTGGTCTGCTGCATTTGACTGAAAACTTCTTGAATGTATTCTTAGTTTATAGCACAACATTTAGCACTTATTAGGAGCTCAATGAATATTTGTCTACTGAATAAATTACTTTGAATCTAAAAGGTGAAAAGGGGCCGCAGAGAATCTGAGGAAGGATTTTATACTGTTCTTAACTGTACTGATAGCTCTTCTGTAGCTTTGTCAAGCTCTTCTGTAGCTTTGTCAAGAATAAGAGATTCCTCCCCTTCTGAAAATGTATCTGTTAGTAAGTTCTTGGATTTCAGACTTTAATTGAGGTGGGACTGGGAAAGAGGAGGACAGGGGTCATATAAAATCAGTTCTTTCTAAAATTACTGGGACCCTAAGATCCAAAGTAATGTCAGGCTTTTTGCCAATGACTGTCACTTTCTATAGTGACTGGTGCCATTAAATAGTCAGATAGAACCTACATTGGATGCAGAATGTAATATATTTTTATTATTTTCTGATATACATAAGCTATTTCTGATTTTAGCTCCACTTTGACTTCCAACTGTACTGTTAGCTCCAACTATACTCAGTCACACCTTTATTGTTAAAAACTTAGGTACTACATGCAAAATTCTTGTCTCCATGGAAATTCTTTGAATATTCTTATACTTGCTCTTTTGTTCAAAATGTCTCTTACACATCTCTAAAACAGATAGCTAAATCTCCACAGCCAATTTGATTCCCTAAGAAATCACTAAAAATCTTTCAATTAAGGAACTTAGCCAACAGCACTCTGTATAGAATGAATTTTAAACTTTTACCTGTCCATACCATATATTTTTCAGAAAGCCACAGATTTTAACTTGGCCTAGCAATGAGTCATCCAGCATAGGCTAAGGCATGATTTCCCACTGTTAGAAAAGCTGTCACTAGACTTACTGAAGATAAGAAGTAGTTAGGCAGCAAAAAGTGATCTGGGTGCCTTGGCCCTCTGGTGTTGCAGAGGTTAAGGAAGTAATCTTACTGCATGTGAGAATGTGTGCACCAGCCTCAGCCATCTCAGGGAGATCAGGTGAGTGTCCTGAGCCACTTGGCTACTGCTTTGCATGCTTGATTACTTGCAGGTGAGACTGGCTGGCTCCACCGTAATGTGAGCCACCTTGCAATCAATCACTCCGCTCCTCCTTTTTATTTCTGAATCTCCCATTGTGAAGGGAAAACCCAAATTCTAAGACATTTATATACTGCACTCTTTTGAGAGTGTTTTTCTTCTCCTACTTGGGAAGCAAAAATCCAGCTCTAAAAATAACTCTGGGTGCTGACAATGTCACATTATGACACATTCCTTATCCCCTTAGTTCCAGAGTAAACAGATGCATATCTTGTACCTTGGCCAATCGTAGAAATTGGGTCTCAGCCACTGTACTCATCTGCTATCTCGGCTGGTCTCCTGCAAATCTATGCAAGCCATAACCCAGGAATAGTTCATTTTCATCAAAAAATTTCCTATCCTCCATCTGTGTTACCAGTTTATTTGTCCAGAAACAATTTCACTCAATCCCTTCATCAGTGGTTCTCAAATGTCAGCATGCATCTGAATCACCTGGAAGGTTTGTGAAACCATAGCTTGCTGGGCCCCACCCCCAGAGTCTCTCATTTAATAGGTTTGGGTTGGGGTCTGAGAATTTGCATTTCTACTAAGTGCTCAAGTGATCCTGCTGCTGTTGCTGGTCCAGGGACTACACTTTGAGAAGCACTGCCCTAAACCAATTTTATTGATTCTGATTAACTTCTAGACTGTGATAAATTTAAAATACCATTAGGTGAAGTTAAATAACATCAGGTGGAGAGGATGTTTAATTAAATTAGATTAAGTAAATTAAATAAATTAGATCAATTTAAAATTCTATCAGATAAATTAAATACCATTGGGTAAATTTAAAATACCATCAGTCAGAGATAATATTACACCTACAGGTCTTATGAAAAGGGGCAAAAAATCAAGAGTGAATGAGACCCTGGAGAAACTCTTGCTTCCAGATATTTTTCAAAAATATATAAGAAGAGATTGGGGCAGTGAGTTGTGCATATTTGTGTATTGATAAAAATGTAACAGAACACAGTAATATTATAGGGCATCATTATATCAGGTCAGCTGAATTGTGGGTCAAAATATAACCCTTGCAGCCTGATACGGGTTCAATAGATTGAAAATGCAGGGGTTCGTTCTGTCTCTTGATCCTGAAATTGTTTATTGAGGGTCTGTTATGTCTATGGCACTGGATTAAACACATTTAGGAAAGTTGGATGACAAGATACAGTTCTAAGTGCTTGCAACCCAGCCTGTTATATTAGTCAGAACTACAATGCAGAGCATAGTATAAATGCCATGAGAAAAGCGCAAACACATTATTTTGGATGTTCAAAGGAAGAAAGGATCATTTGAGGCTGGGGTTGCAGAATGGAGAATGAGAAAATGTGCATAGAAGTGGTGTCTTTTGAGGCAACAGAACTCCCTAGGACAGGAACTGTGAGCTATTTGTGTATTTGAGGACACTCATCATTATGGTTTGAATGTCTGTCCCCTCCAAAACTCATGTGTTTGAAACTTAATCTCAAATGCAATAGTGTTGGGAGGTGGGGCCTGATGGGAGGTGTTTAGGTCATAAGGGATCCGCCCTCTTGAATGGATTAATGCCAAAATAAAAAGGGCTTTCAGGAGTGGGTTCTCCCCTTTTGACCTTCTGCCACATGAGAAACAGCATTCCTCTCCTCTGCAGGATGAAGCATTCAAGGCACCATCTTGGAGGCAGAGACTGGGCCCTCACCAGACACCAAACCTGCTGGCACCTTGGTCTTGGACTTCCCAGCCTCCAGTGGTATGAGAAATAAATTTCTGTTTATTATAAATTACCCAGTCTGTGATATTCTGTTATAGCAGCATGAAATGGACTAACGGACTAGTACGGTGCCGGGTGGGCAGGTGGTCACTGAGTGTTTGTGGGTGCATGTCTTGAAGGATGAGTATGAATTAGATAGGTGGGCAAAGGTGAGAGTCTTAATCAAAAGAACGGGGCATTTTGGGGGGAAGAGTGAGAAAAGATGGAAAGGGGCAATATGGTCAAATTTGAAAAGCCTTAAATGTCAGCTTGAGGATTTATTTTCAAAGACTTTGGGGTACTCATTGATGTTTTTTAAACTGGAGAAACAATCAGATAAATAGGAAGGACGAATTGTGGTAGGATGAATACAACAGATTATGGTCAATGAGCATTTGCTAATGTGCTAGGCTTTGTGCTACATACTCTATACAGAACATCTCATCTAATCTTCATTACAACTCTGACACATAAGTATGTTATTGTTCCCATTTTACAGATGAAGAAACAGAGGCATAGAAACCTAAAGGAAGTTGCCCAAGGTTTTGTAACTAGTAAGTGGTGAAGTAATGAGAGCCTGAGCAAGGGTGACGGCAGTGTGAGTGCAGAGCAGGGGACATGCTGTGGGGACATAACAGTATTGCAAGAGAGTATCTGCAGGGCTGAGCAATGACCGATTGTGAGGGGAAAGGGATAGGGACAAGTTAAAGTTGACTCAGAAGCTTTGAAGCTGGATGAGTTGGGGAAAGGTGTTACCACTAAGTTTTCCATTTTTGACGACATTAGCATCCTAAAGAAGGCTTTCTTGATTTTGAAAAACAGAGTGGAGGGCAACAGAAAGGGAGAGATATATAGATGAAAAGGATATGAAAAGAGTGAGAGTTATTACGTGAAGGGGGCCATGCTGCCAGCACATTGCTGAGTGTGTGTTTGTGTGTGGGGCGGGCACAAATGTAGTATCCACTTTGATCCTATTTTCAGAACCATTCATGCGCCAGAATCTCCTCATTTTTTCTGCCTGTGCGCCCTATGAAGCATAATTGCAAGTGGCCATAGTTCTTTGCTCCTTTTTCGTTAGAGGTAGAGCATTTCCCCATCCTTTGAATTTGGGCTGTCCTTGACCAGTATACAAGGTGGTGGAAGTGATGCTGTGCGCGTACTAAGCATGCTCCTTGCCAGGTGCTGCACGCCTCTGCTTGCTCCCTCGAAGCACGGACATGGTGTAAGAAAGCCCAGGCTGGGCTCCTGAAGGAGACCCTGAGGACCAGAGACAAGCCAGATTCAGTCGGGTCTCCTGACATGTGAGTGAGGCCATCCTAGACCACCCACCTCTCCTCTCCTGAGCCACCCAATTTGCTCAGAATCGTGGGCAAATCAATGATTGTCATTTCAAGTCACGGTGGCATCTAGTCCGCCATTTTCCCCACGTATCCAGCCATGGCTTTTCGACCTGAGGTGGTGCGTCTTTTGGATAGCAGTGAACTCCAAATCAGAAGCTACCAGGAAAATTTCTTTTTTTCTTCAAAATGCGTATGCATTTTTTCATATGCCCTTTGGGTTCTGAAAAGGTATCTAGGTCATTCTAATAAGCCCCTTAACCCTACTTGAGAACCTTCACGTTAAATAATCACATGTATAAATCTGAAAGGCCTAAAATATCTTCCTGGCCTCAGCAGTTTTAATAAAAAAGGAGTAAATTGATAGCTGATTTTCTCAAATAGAAAATATGAACAATACTATGATTTTCTAAATGATTTGAAGGATGATTTCTTTTTGTGGGCAATGGGGGCTGGTGCTTCTGTTCATATTTTAGGAAATCCTTGAAGATGACACCGTAAACATGAACCTTTGGTCCACCAGAGTCGTTTACTTCTACTCTGCACATCCACACTGAAGCTGCTTTCAGGCTGGCTCTGACGGCGGGGGGCATTCTTTTCTGAATGTTTGTTTTATGATCTAAAACCCAGCCTCCCCCGCAGAACAGCTCAGTCCCCTGCATGACAAGGCTGTGTGCCATCTAGGGATTTACTAATGGCTAAGCCGCATTATGAACGGAGATTTATGATCACCTTCCCAGTCAATTAAAATTCCAGATATTACTAAGGCAGAATTCAATTAAGGTTAATTGGGGCTTCTGAAAACTGCTTTTCCAAAGGGAAACCATGATGGGATTGTGACTCCTAGTGGGTTTTGATCAGTTTTAAATAACTTTCTGTGACTTTCTTTTCTTGGCACAAGACACATCCCCTCCGCGCTGCCGGCTCCTGCTATTATCATTCGATTCAGATGTTGATTTTTCTGTCATAAGTTATCATTGTGACTTATTTGGTTTTGCTTTGTCTTTTTCTTAAAAAAAAACAACAACAAAAAACAAAAACTCTAAAACAAAAACAACAAAACAAAACTCCCAAGGCTCTCAACAGACCAGAACCCTAACAAAACCAAACCTGGGCTGCCCAGAAATCACAGTGGTCTGACATGAAAGAAATATAGTCATTTGGAAGATTGTGACAACATTTCAGAAGCAATTATCCAAACTGGAAAAATAACCCATTCCTTTTCCTTTGTCATTAAGGTGGATGGAAATGTTTGCAAACATTGTCAACGAGGGGGGAAAAACAGGTGCACGGGCGAATTACAATGCAAGTCAGGCTTTCCATTCTACCCTAAATTTTATTTTCTTGTCGTCAAGGGCTATTGTGACAGTTCTTAGCACAGTTGATTGAACTGGGAAAACACATGGGATGGGGCCTTAGTCACCGCATGCAGAACGTGCAGTCCGTAGCTCACAGAGCAATCTGGAGCAAGGAGGGAATAATAATTTCAGCAGTTTATTTTCTCAGAATTGCCGACCTATTGTTCATCACGAGAGGCTAATAACAGAAAGATAAAGAGAAATTTTCTTTTTGAAAAGGAGAAATGAAAAGAGAGAGTGTGTGTGTGAGTGTGTAGGGGAGAGATCCTGCAATGGCTCAGATGTTCTGTTGTTCCTCCGAGGGGCAGAGCTACGCACTTGCTGCAGGCGGATAGGAGCCCCCATCAGACGCTGGCTCCTTCTAGAATTAGCAGCTCTTTCTGTGATTTACACACCTGGGCCTATTGCTGTGCAATGGCTCGCCAGAACACACATACTGGGTGCACTTTCTTGCAGAGAGTAGCTTTGGAAAGGGTCTTGCTTCCCTGAGAGCAGGATTTCCATGAGGCCAGTATTACAGCTGCTGATTCATGTAATATCCTTCTTTGTGCATTTCAGTGGATGGAGAAACAATGCCAAGGGCAGGTGGTGACACGTGAGGTTATTTACACAGCTGGTATATGTGGTAATTAACAGATCTATGTAGTATCACAGTTTTTTTTTTTAAAGACAGAATTTCACTTTGTCACCCAGACTAGAGTGCAGTGGCATCATCATAGTTCACTGCAGCCTCAAACTCCTGTGCTCAAGCCATCCTCCTGCCTCAGCCTCCTGAGTAGCTGGGACTACAGGCACACACCACCATGCCTGGATAATTTTGCTTTCTTTCTTTCTTTCTTTTTTTTTTGTACAAAGTCTCATCGTGTTGCTCAGGCTGGTCTTGAACTCCTGGCCTCAAGAGATCTTCCTGCCTTGGCATCCAAAAGTGCTAGGATTACAGGTGTGAGCCACCATGCCTGGTTATCATATGTTTTAAATGCACTTCTTTCCAGTGCCTCTTTTATTTGCATACGAGCTGGTGTTAAGATGGCCTTTGCCCCATTGCAAGAAAGACACATTAGAGTTGTTTTCTGGGGACACTGACAGTCGTTGGCACAGCGTGCCCAACCTTTGCTTTCTTTTGTCTACAGATAAAAGGCTCTAGGAATGAAAGTATAACTACGCTGGTACCCACTCACATACTTCTCTTTGCCAATTTCCTGCTTCCTCTCTTTTTAAAGGCCAAGTGGAAAAGGAAAGACGAGAAAAGGAGAGATTCTAAAATTGTATAGCGGTTAAGGGGGAAAGTTTCTGTAATCAGAAATCTGGGGTGTAATTATACAGTAGCCAGAAGAAAGAAACATGCGGGCGGAATAAGTCTCCCGAGTACGATTACTAATGAATTCTTTCTATTCCTTATGGGAAAGAGCCACATTTGTAAAATTAAAAGTCAATGCCTCTTTGATGAGAGGATTTGCAGGCTCGGCTGTCCTTTTTTCAAATACTGTGTGCTTGGGAAGGAGAGAGAGGGAGCTGCACCTGTAGTCAAGGGCGCTGGAGCAGAGCAGGCAGCCTGCCTTTTCCCTCCCCTCTTTCAAGGCTATGTGAACCTGTTTCTGAAGGAACTTGATCGGTGTTGTGTGCGCGGAGGAATACGATCTTGTCTGTACAACATCAACATAACCCAGCCAGTTCAGAGGAGAAAAACATTTCAGTTATGCCAGTCTTTCAGCATCGTGCAGCTAAAACAAGTGGCCGACTGGATTTTTTTTTTCACTTTTTATCCTGATGTTTGGGGGTTACATTGAATTTGTGGGTATGCGCTCCAGCTCGCATGGAGTGTGGTGGCAGCAGCCACCAAATGGCACACGGTGTGAAGCCAGTATCTAGCTGGTGGCAGAGTCTGCTACTGAAAACCACTTAGGGTTTGAGAGGAGACCAAGAAACATCTATTTCATGGATCTGCCAAGTTGTCTGAAATTCAACCATCACAGTGACTCCTTTGGGTCACATAAAAAATGCCACCAATTAGCAGTCACATTAGCAAACCAGAAGCAGTGCCTGGGTGGGGAGTCATGGGCAGCTGTTTGCTGCAGCCAACCCCTATAGGCTGGAGAGAGCCCATTATTAAATTTTCAGGAAATTTGGTCACTGGTTGTCAAACATAGCCATTGTAATTAAGAAGTAAATTACATATGCTTACAATTAAATAAGTTATATTAGAAACAAAGGTAATAAATACTGAAAACTCATCATTTCCTGTTTATTTTACATATTTTACAATGGTCTCTGCCTTGAGGCTGTTTATGGCTACTGTGTCAGTCTGGTAGGAATGCTACTGTGCGTCTCGTCCCAGCTCGGCCTTCAGTGACGTCACATGGGTAGCTTGAAATTAGCTACGAGAGGATTTATATCACTGAAACAGCAAATCCCACAAATCAGGGATGCTTTTGTTTTGGAGAGTGGCTTGTTGAACATTTATCAGCACAACACTGTGCGTGTGTGTGTGTGTGTGTGTGTGTGTTGTGGTGGTGATATAATGACTTGTGCTCTGGATAAGCAAAGATGTTTGTTTTCAAGTTGTCTTCACCAGTTAGGGCTGCTATGGCAAAATACCATAGACTGAGTGACTTAAACGACGAACACTGATTTCTCACCGTTCTGGAGGCTGGAATCTGCAATCGGGGGGCCAACATGATACGGTTCTAGTGAGGGGAGAAAAAGAGAGAGGAAGGAAGCTCTCTTGAGTCTCTTCTTAGAAGGACTCTAATCCCACCAGGAGAGTTCCACCCTCATAACCTAATTACCCCCCAAGGCCCCATCTCCAAATACCATCACACTAGGGATTAGGAGTTCAACGTATAAATTTTGTGTGACACAAATATTCTGTCCATAGCAGGGATAAAAAAAAAAAAGACAGCAGGGGCAGGTGGGGGGTGGGGCCCTGGGCTTCTCTGTAGGAGAGGGGATGCTGTCTGAGGATGGGAGGGTCCAGGGTAAGCCCCTCGCACCCTGCAGTCCTATCTAGGCAGGCTGTGGTACAAAGAGGCTTCCTAGAGGGACTCTCCCCTGCTTTCTCTACCCTCCTTGGCCAACCTCATGTCAGCATCATCCACTGGTCTTTTCCGGTACTTAGCCGTACTACTTACTAGGGAAAACTCCTGAAAGACAGTGGAATTAGTGGCTCAGGTTATATTACAGACTGAATGTTTGTGCCTCCCCAAATCTCATATGTTGAAACCCTAATCCCCCATGTGATGGTATTTGGAGGTGGGGCCTTTGGGAGGTGATTATGTTTAGATGAAGTCATGAGAGTGGAGCCTCCACGATGGGATTAGCACTTAGAAGAAGAGGAAGAGACATGAGAGTGCACTCTCTCCTGCTCATGAGCACACATCTTGCAAGGAAAGACTATGTGAGCAGGGATTGAGAAGGCGGGGCTGCCTGCCAGCCAGGAAAGAGTCCTCACCAGACACTGAATCTGCCGGCACCTTGATCTTGACTTCTCAGCCTTCGGAACTGTGAGAAATAAATGTCTATTGTTTAAGCTACCCAGTCTATGGTATTTTGTTATAGCAGCCTGAGCTGACTAAGACAGGTTATAAGCATAATTTAGTACAAACAAATTGGGGGGAATTCAAGGTATTTGCCTACCCACAATGAAAGATGCATGTGAGGATTCCAGGGTGCATTGTGCACCCACTTGTGTGTAGGATAAAAATGGGAAAGATACTCCACTTGGAACCAGGAGGACCTGTCCCTTAAGTCAGTTTTGCAACATTGGGCAGGGAACAAACGGAATCTCTGTTTACTTGTATGTAAAATGACACGTTCATCTTGATGTTGTGAAAATCAAAAGGGAAGATTATTTGGAAATTGTAAGGTGTTGTGCAAATGTAAAGTGTTAGTAGTCCAGGGAGTACTTCTAAATTCATAGGTCTGGGCATAAATGAGATTTTCTACATTTTTGGAATCCACTGTACCTTTTCCTCCTGCTAGAAAAAGCCTTATTAGTAATGAATATATATGCATCAAAACATTTCTAGTATTTAATTTTCCTCCTTTAACTCTCTTATTTCTTTTATTTTGGTCTTCTTTCCTCCCTTTTTACTTTCATCCTGTATGTCTCTCGTGGGCCCGTTTCTCCTCCTCTCTCAAGTTTATAACCAGTACAGAATTAAGATTATTTTGAGTTTGTTCTCTTGTATCAATATCACCTTTTGTTGTTTGCTCACTGAAAACTCCCCCTCCTCCTGAAATTAGCTGCATTTTCCTGTTGTGGGGCCCGTGATGATTTTCCGACTCAGTGGTCCTAATGTCCCCTTGCTCTGGGTGTAAGAATCTGGAAATTGCTATGGGAACTCTCCCAGGGCCAGGCAAGTTGATGCTTGCAAAAGTGGCACAGCAGAGGCTTAGAATCCTGCTTTCCTTGAAAGAAGGACGGCAATTAACCTTGGCAGTGGAGCAGAACTCACTTGAATTTGTACTTGTAAATCTGCACCTCTCCTTAAGCAAATATGATGGGAAGAATCTAGATTTTCATCAAAAATAAATTAAAAATGAAGTCTTCACATTATGAAAGAATTTGAGGGGAGATTTCTTTAGTGAGCGACTCTTCCTCCATGTATTTAAAGCATGTTATGATTCTCATAAACTCATTACCAAGAGGGCTTTTTCTGGTAGCATGCGGATGGAACACGTGAGGCACAAGTGCGCTAAGCTGCAGGGGCAGCTCACATTTTCAGTAAGTTTATTAACCAGTATTAATCCTTATTTCTCATGGCATTTTACGGCTTTTTAAGTTTCTTTTTTGCAACGGGGAAGTCAAGCCCAGGTGAGCCTGTTGTTTTGCTTCCGCCCGTTTGGGTTTAAAACATGACCTGTTTATTTGGGCTCTTGGCTCTAGTCTGTTTTCACTTTAAGCAGGGATTTTGGTTTCTGTGATGTGTGGAGTGAGAAAGTAGGTCACTAATGAAATGCTTCATGCAATGAATAAATGATCTGCCATCCGAACAGCACACAAAGGATGTTTACTAAAGGGACAACCCAGACCTAGAGAATGAGCGGCAAAGCCAACTGGTCATGGCTGTCTAGGAATTGTCCAGGATGTCACTCGGAGGACCCGCATCCCGGTCTGGGCAGGGTCTCTGAACTACAGGAACTCTGGACCGGCAGCAAATTCAAACTTAATGTCCAAGGGCACAACCTTCTTTAGGGCAGAGTTTGCCAGAGGTTAACTGGGGGGATGGAGTTGGTGGAGCTGTTTTCCAGCTTTGTGTTCGCAAGGGTTCATCTCTAGTACCTCCTCCTATGAGTACATTCTGGAATGCTGGGCTCTGAGGACAAGATGCAGATTGAAGTGCACCATGGAGCAGCAGAAAGTCCTTTCTATGGAGACTGTAACCCCCTTGAGGAAGTTGTTCTCCATTCACTGCAGTACTACCTGCCTTGGTCTCTTGTGGCTGCCGTAACAAATTACCACAAACTTGGTGGCTTAAAACAACAGGAATTTATTCTCTCACAGCTCTGGAGGCCAGAGTCTGAAATCAAGGTGTTCTCAGGGTCGTGTACCCTCCAGAGGCTGCAGGGAGAACCTGCTCCTTGCCGCTCCCAGCTTCTGGGGGCTGCCCAAAGCAGCCACGTTGCCTTCTTTGCTGGCCATTGTCAAGTTTCCCTCTGCCTCTCCCTTCTAAGGATACTTGGGGTTGCATTTAGGGCCCACAAGGATAATCCAGCATAACCTCTCCATTTTAAGATCCTTAACTTAGTCACATCTGTAGAGTTTTTGCCAAATAAGGTGGCATTTACAGGTTCCAGGAATTATGACCTGATATCTTTGGGGCCATGCTTTGGCCTACTGCCTCTCTCAATTTTTCATCAATACTATGTTTCAATGTTAGTGTAGCTCTAATGGCTTGTAATTATCGAGTGGTGTTGGAAAGCTCCTCCATGGCTCTCCTGCCAACTAAGGGCTCTCTGGCCTTGCAGCACACCGACGGGGTTGGGAGTGAGATAAAACACCCTGGCAGGGAGGAGCAGTTTAGCACAGACATTGGTTCCCTTGCCTGTGCATGATGATAATAAAAAGCAGAATAACTGAGTCCATTTATTATTGTTTTAAAATTTTCTAATGATGGTGCATCCCTTGTTTCTTTCTTTCTTTTTTTTAATAGTCACAAGCTTTAATTAATAATAAAATAAAATGCCTTCTTATTAATTCTCTAAAATGTAGTCATTCAAGAGTAATGTCAAGATTTTGTGATATGCAAACTGAGAAAAAAAACCCACCATGGGTTATTTAAGTGATTTAAAATATAATTGGTAGCTGTCATCCCTTGTTTCTTGCTCCCAGGGCTGACTACTCACTTCCACACCTCCTACCTTGGTACCCCATTGCTCCCACCAGCTTCTTGGTAAAGAAGCCAGCTCCTACTTTACTGATCACAATACACCCAAAGAGGTGAGAAGACTTGCCCTTGGTCATAGAGGTAGGTACACAGTCGAGACCAGCACTTATGACTCCTCATAGCTCAGGGCTGAGTTCTCCCCATTTGTGTCCCTCCCCATGTCCTGTGGCTGGCTCCCCGCTTACAGAGCTAAGAAGGGTGCAGAGGTTCAGCCTGACCCTCAGGCTCCTCTTCAGAGCTGTCATCTTCTGCTTTTCCCTGGGGGCCTTTTCTCCTTTCCAATCTAAGTCTGGTTGTAAGGTACAAGTTTCTGTCTCTAGCTTTCCCATTTCCTGCACTAGATATGGAACATCTAGTTCAAGGGCTCACCATGGGGAAACAGAACAAGGAAAAGAAACAGCCACACGATGCAGCAAAGATCCCAGGCATGTTTTATATCATCCTTACAGCAGCGAGTCATGATCCATAGCTCTGTCTTCCTTCTCTTAAACGGTGTGGGAAGTCCTCCCGAGATGTTCTTGGATTCCTTCTTGTTTTATCTGGCCAGGTTTAGCTCCCCAGGTCTGATTAGGCTGGAGGCTAGCCTAAGGTGCTTGGACTGATGGGGCTTATCCATCCTACTAGCCCTCTTACCTAATCGTTCTAGGCATGGGACCTTAAATGTTGGTCCTCAGTTTCCCTGAGACAACTCTTGGGAGTTGCTCTGCACAATTGCCATGCAGGCTGTGTGTTCCTCTCTCTTTACACCCACTTTCATGTGAACTCCCTGAAAGCACATGCACAGAGCACACAGCCAGGCAGTGGCCACTCTTTACTGCTATGTGCATGGTACCACAAATCCCGATGTGGTCGCTGGCAAGCTCGGGTAGAATGCTCAAGGGCTCATTTTTCCTAGGCAGAGACAGCACTTTGTGGCCTTCAACACTAAAAGAAGGCCAGGTGACCTTCATGACTTTTTGCCCTTAATTCGGTGTACTCTGCTGTCTCCTTCCCAGAGCACTCTTAGGGTAGGGGCAGCTCTCAGGAGGAGACACCCCCAGACTGTTTTACTTTTAAGATGTGAGTGAATCCAAATGAAACTAGTCATATTTACTGCCCAGTTGAAAGTTCTATGCTATATCTCCCAAGGTCTCATTAATATTTTAAACTTTGATTCCTTCTCTTTGAATAGGGTGGAGAGGAGCCACATGCTACCCTTGCAGGTCATCTTTCTGTATCTTTTTTCCAAATACCCTCCTCCCTGCTGTGGGAATCTCCCAGGCTCTAGTCCAGATAACTATCATTTTCCTTTCTCCTCTGGAGAAGTTTGGCGTTTCCTGCATTGGCACCGAAAGCTCCTTTAAGATTTCCTCTTTTGGCCGGGTGTGGTGCTCACTCCTGTAATGTCAGCACTTTGGGTGGCTCAGTTGGGAGGATGGCTTGAGGCCAGGAGTTCAAGACTAGCCTGAGCAACATAGCTAGACCCTTGTTGCTACACAAAATAGAAAAATTAGCTGTGTGTGGTGGTGGCGCATCTGTAGTCCCAGCTACTTGGGAGGCTGAGGCAGGAGGATCACTTCAGCCTGGGAGTTTGAGGTTGCCGTGAGCTATGATGATGCCACTGCACTGTAGCCTGTAGCCTGGGCAACAGAGTAAGACCGTGTCTCCAAAAAAAAAAAAGGATTTCCTCTTTTAGTTTTCTGGGAAGACTGTCACCCGTGGAAGTCCTACTCTCTTCTGGAGCCGGGTTTCTCTGCTCTATTTTGCTCACCAGCTGTTCTTCACCGGCCAGTTCTAATGTTGATCCTACGTTAGTTGAATGCCAGTGTCTTTTCCTAACACTTTGTGCCAGTGGGTCTACCCTCTCAAGACAGCCTGGCCCACTGGGACGGGCCACCTTTCTCTACAGGAGCTTGCATCTTATGTCTTCTCCCTTTCACACTTCCCAGGACTCTCTTCTCACTGCAAGCTCCTGTTCTCTCCAGACGTGCCTCAAGGTCACAGCTTCTTGGCTTCTTGGGGACGGTGGCTGAATGATCGAGCTTCTCCCAATTCAGGTTATTGCAGGTGGGGACCCCTCTTGTGTTATTTTCCTCTATTTTCTTCTCTCCTGTCTTCTCCCTTCCCCATGCCCTCAATGGAACAGTCTTTTAAAAGCCCATCTTTAAAGCCCATTTTGAAATACTTCAAAATGCAGAGACAATAAAAAACATAATATCCACCGAGGGACCAGGAGGATAATTTCCTCACATGCATTTTCTGATAATTTTGGCAAAGCTGCTTCCGAAACATCTGCATTAAATATTCCCCACCGCAGGTGTGTGCTTAATGCGGTCATCGAGTAAATAACGCTCAGAACCGTAATCACAAGGTGGCCTGGGACCAGCCAGGACATCTATCTGGATTTATTCCTTGGGAGTCTAGGGGGAGGGAGGCGGGGACCAGGGCTCCCCAGGGATAGATCTGCTCTGCTCAGCAGCAGGGAAGAGGCAGCCGGGCTCAGGGTCTTCGGAGGAGGCAACACTCGATCTTTAATAGCACGGTCCCTGAAGACCAACCTGTTGTTAATTTAGTCACCGCGCCATCATTCTTCCGCTTCGCAGATGAGAAAAACGAGGCCCTGAGTAGTCAAAGATTAGAGTCTAAGTACCTCACTCCCCTCATCTTGGAGATGAAGAGGATGAACTAATGTTTCTCCTCATTCTAAAATGGTCTGATTCTATAAAATCACTCCTTCCAAATTTATACACTATTGCTGATGAGTACGGCTGCCTCTCTAATTTCTGTGGGATGTGAAGGGTTTTCTAGCAATCTGCAGGCTGAGCTGAATGCCTCTTTGTGCCTTCCATTGCGGTCTAAAATAAAATCTTTGGAATTGTAGGAGAGAGAAAAAAACCCTTCTGAAAAATCTCGGTAAAAGAAAAGTGCCTTCACTGTAGCCTCTGTTCCACAAAAGGAAAAAGATCTTGACATTTTCCCAGGAGTGAATGAGCAGGTGCAGCAATTGTAAGAGTTAATGGCAAGGTTTCCCAAGAGCTCTGGGATAAGGACAGGATCATGACCAAACTTCTCAATGAGGTTTTTAAGGGATGATATACGGGCTGGGATCTAGGATGCCATTATGTTTCTCAGGTGAGGAACAAAAAGGCTGATTTAGCATGTCTCTTGTCTACCTTTGCCCTCGGTAGCCTGCACATCTATCTATCTACCTATCTACTGATCATATATCTATGCATCTATATACGTATGTATATATATGCATCTCTGTATGTATAATCTATCATGTCGTACCATATCATATCCATACATTCATCTGCTTTTCTGCCTCTTTATCTCACTTGCTCGTTCTCTCTGCCTCTTCTCATTTTTGTCTCGTCAGGCTGAAATTACTTGTCTTCCCAAGTAAGGATGAATAATAAAGCAGTTTTTCCCCACCCGTGATATGTCAATCTTTCTTCTGAGTGGACTGTTCAGAGAGTTTCGTAGAATTAAAATTCCAAAGCTGCCCCGCAAGTCGAAGCATACATCTATAATGCTTCCTAAGGGTTTTCAGAAATTCCAAGACAGGTGATCACAGCTGCTGACAGTGAGGGCCTCTTCTCTGAAGGGTCCTGGAGGCCTTTTAGTGTGATCACCACAGAGGCCTCCCTAGGCGCCCGTTGGCCGTCACGGAGTCCACATCTTCCCATTCAAAGTCTCTTTGTGTCCTGAGTGGTGGATGGAAATTTGGTGGCTGCAGAGTCCCATGGAGGATTTCTTAGCACCACCACCTCCTTAAAGGGCTTCAGGTCTTGGAAAGGAGACATCCGTTTTTCCTGGAAACAAACAGAGTTGTGCAATCTACAAAAATAAGTTTTGAAGAGCAGCTGATCTATTTTAACTGCTCATTTGACTTGCTAGAATCGTTTTAGTACTTAGAGCTGGCATTTATTGAGTGAAAGCGTAGGAACTGTTACAAATGTTTTACATGTCTTAACACACTTAATTCTCACAATAGCCTGATGGGGTAGATATTATTAAAAGCCCTATTTTACAGGAAAGGGGTTAATGAGGAAACTGGTACCTTTTTATGGTAAAGTATACATTCTGCTTGGGGATTAAATAGACAAGGGAATCCAAAAAGTGAATTTCTGTCCTACTCATATTTTACTTTTAAATTCCCTACTGATATGTAAAAATAATTTTAAAATAATGAAAAAAAATAGGGCAATAAGAATAAATAGGACAGTGGAAAAAATAGAGCAATGATTACTGGATTTCTGATGTGCCAGGGTTGAAGTGAGCAGAGGAGGTGCTCAAGGCTAACTGGCGATCCTCTTCAGCCACTGGTCTGCTCTCGAGAACATCTTTAAGATAGGGGGTTGCTTAAATCTTTGTCACAGCCATTCTGAGCCTTATGGTGCTGACAATGCCTCTCTTCATCTCTGGCTCTCCCTCCCTCCCCCACAATACAAAATATGGAATCTGGTTTTCCTTCTGTGCCCAACTTCGGTTGACCTTGACTCTTACAGTTTATTGGCCAAGTAGTGGCTCCCGAAGAGCAGGGCGGGCAGAAAGAAAAGGGAACTCTAAGGACCATTTTGCTTCTATGTCTGTTCTTCTACGTCTGCAGGTTTGAAGAGAGGAGGGGACCGAACCTGAGCCGCCGCTCCCACGAGACTGGTGAGATCTTGATCGTGTGCAGTTGATAGCACAAGCTGCTGTTTGACATCCTTCTGGACAGCGCCATTAACTGCCTGTGCTTTCAAATGGGCTAAACTTGGCTTCCATTTTTAAGCCTTTAAACCAGAGCATGGAGAAAGAAGGCCTCTCTAGTGCAGGATATTGACAACTTATCTAAATTTAGAGGCCATGTGGAATGTGATTTTGCATATGTCCCTTCCTGATGCCAGTTGGCACTGCAGAGCTCAGAGCAGGCCCTGAGCATTTGCATTCTGCCCCTCCCCTCATGCATGCACGCGCACACAAATGCTGTCACACACACACATACACACACCCTACGTGTACCAGAGCGTGCTTCAGGCTGGTGACTAAGCAGAGACAGCAAAAGCGCTTTCCAGATTTGTATGAAAATGACTCCTTTCAAAATGCTATGAGATTCAGTTGCAGCAATCTCTCTGGGAATCTATGAGTAAATGTCATGTACTCAGCAGAGTGGTCTCAGGCACAACAGTCCTTGTGTCGGCCAACTCTGTCTTCCGCCAAGCCTGTTTAGAGTGTGAGTTCTCCAGCTTTCACAGCCAGAGCCTCTCTTTCTCTTCAAATTCCAAGAGGAAGACGTTTGCAAGACCTGATAGCATATGGCCACTAGATGGGGCCAAAGGTCTGCGAAACATTTTTGTGGTCGCTGAAATCTGTAATTCCGCCCTTAGCTGAAGAATCCTTGTAGAAGAGAGAGACCTTGATCATAAATCCCACATGCAATAACTGGTTCATAATGCATCCTAGTGACTACATGTTGTATTTTTTTCTCCATGAGAAATAAAATTTCTCTTTCAATGGAGAAGGATGTTCCTTTACATCTAACATGTGCTGATGTTAAATCTCTTTCCTAAGAAGCCGGGAAACTAAGCCTTTAATGTGCACTGACCAGTCTGGGCAATGTCTGTAGTGCAATGCAGATTGATAGCTCGAGGGCCTGAGAACACATAAGCCACAATCTTGGCAGCCTGGATAGAGAGGGTTATTTTTCCCCTAAAAAATGAACATTTGACTTGTCAAAAATGTTTTCTCATTGATCCACTGAGACAGAATCTGCAGGTTAGAGAGACAAGTTTACAGAAAATCTCATTCTTTTTGGAAGAGAAGTTAAGGGAAAAACAGAGACTAATTTCATGCACTTAAAATGTACTTACGTATTGGAGAGGGAGTGAAACGTTGAGTGAATAAAATGTTGGTGGGACAGAAATCCATTTCTTTGTTGCCACGGACTCTTCCCTTCCCACAGCCTTCCATGTTACCTGAGTAATCGGAATCACAAAACATTAAGAAAATTTGCTAAATGACAGAATTAACAGCAGAATCTATATATGAAAACATATAGCAGCATACATTCATCTATGTATCAAATTATTCATAATAGTCATCCTTTTTTAGCAGTGCCATGCAACAAAAAGGGCTGAAATTTCCTGATGATGATACACATGTTGATAATTTATCATGTGCAAAATGTGAGATTAGAAAAAAAAACCCACAACAAAACAAAACCCAAACACATAAAACTTAATTTGATGCTGAGTTACAGTTCCTTTTAAATATCTGCTGTTAGAGGTTCACAGCTAATTCTCCTAACTGGTGTCTTGGAACTGCACTAGGAGGGCAGGTGTCTGGTGTGTGGTTTTCACCTTTGTGTGTCCAGCACTTGGCATCATGCCCGGTACATAGTGGGTTCTCAGACTGTTTGCTCAGTGAGTGAATGGCATGGAGAGAACATGTCCCTTTCCTTATTTTCTAGGTGTCACATCCTGAAATCTGCTCATTTCAGACTGACTGTTCCAGAGGCAGAGATGTGCCTAGAGTCCTTGAAAACTTCCAATTTGAAAAAATGGGATTAAAAACTACCACCACACCCCCATTTCAAAAATGGGGACAAATTCCGCTCTCTTTCAAAGAAATCAAACCAAGATTCCCAAAGTAGAATGTGGCACAATCATTTTTAATAGGTTTCTTTATGACCGTGTTTATCATAAGTAGGGAGAGATTGCTCTGTCACTGATTTCCTTTGGCAGAGTTTGCTGGTGTTTGACTGGTTTCCATAATGTTACAGAGTCATCCCACATTTAGTCCAGGCCCATGTGGCCATTTACAAAAGGGATAACAGTGTACAATAAGGTGCACCTTCATATTTAGACTCTAAGATAAACAAAGCAATAACTCTTAATTAAGTGGGAGAAATGTTTCTTCTTCATTTCTAGAAATAGAATATATAGGAAGCAGATGGCTGTATTCTAGGATATGAGTTTTCTCTTTGATACTTCAAAAACTTTCTTACCTGCAATGCCTCCCCCACCTCGCTCCAGGCAAGGAGATGGGTCTCTTTCTTTCCCTTCTTTGTGAGGTAAATCATGGTCTCTGGATTTCACAAGGGGATGGTTCTGTCTCCTTGGGCTGCATCCCCTGCCATTCAGTGATGTGGAAATCACAGGTCAAGGCTGAGGGATGTACCATCTGCCCCCCAACAACTGGGCTACAGAAGCTGGGATGTGACCACAGCAGGACCACAACCCCCTGCCTCCTCCCGAGCTGCTGAGGCTGCTGACCCAGCAGGGAGGAAGCCAGAACTGGCTTCCAGCTCCTTCCTCAGCCAAACTCTCTGCCCTTGCACCTCCTGTTGTCTGTCAGACCCAACCCAGTACAATCTTCTGGGCTTTCACATTTCAGCCGCTCTTTCTTATGGGTTATTTACTCTGGTCAGAATGTAAGCATATAGCTGCAGGGAACACTTTAGCGTGGTCTCCTGAAGCCCCCTTATTGGTCTGGAGGACCCTATAGCCCTATTCCTCAAGGGGGCTTGTTGGGTGCTCCCAGGACGCATAGCAACATGCATATTCCCTCCACAGAGATCTCTTTGTAGATATTTACACCACAACCCCCCACCAAAATTCTCTCTCCTCTCTGCCCTCTTTTCCTATCCTTCTCAGAACACAGGGGCCAAGAATTGTGGAAGGGCTTCTAGGATCATCTCTTTGCATATCTGTGCGAGGGAGGTCTGTCCCAATCATTTTGATATCATTAATTCTATTAAGATCATCGGTAGAAATGGAGGTGAGAGTCTCATTCTAATGTTGAAGACGGAAGGGGAGTCTGTAAGTGAATGCCAAATGGGGAGGATATCTCTGTCAGCTACCGAGTTCTGTGCAAATGTCACTTCTCAGCATCACCGTTCTCTGCCAATCCGTTAGGGGAATTGTAATCAACTACTACCAAGAAATATTTAAAACCTCTTTCCAGTTTGAAAAGGTACTTTCTGGAAACAATATTTTAGATTCTAGGATGATTAGTGAGTGATGATCTTTAGCAGGGGAGCAGTTAATTAGTGTCCAGTGCTGCAGGAGGGACGGTGGCCAGTGGTCAGTGGTGCGCTGTGACTGCGTAGTGAAAACTAACCGTCACTGCTGAGGGGCCACTTCAATTTGGGCAAATAGTGACAGATCAAGTCACTGCAAAGCCATATAAAAGCCAAAGGGAAACTCGGTCAGCATTTAATATTAACAACTAAAGGAATGAGAGGGAGGAAGAAGGGGTTCCAGGCAGAGACTCTGGGCATGCAATGGGAAGGAGAAGGGGCCGCATGAGTAGGGGTGTGTGTATGGTGGGGGTGCATAGTGTGGAGTGGGTGGTGTGTGTGTGCATGTGTGTCTCTAGATGGGGAAAGGTGTCCTCAGAGTATTAATGAGACACTGACTTGGTCTGCCAGAAAGTTGACCAAGGGAAGGTCTTAAGAGCCAACGCTGAGGTTGATAAACTTGATTAATAGTGAGTGTTGGGTCAAATTGGTTCTTTCAGAACAGGCTTTTCATCACAAAAGTGGCAAATGTAACAAAAAGTGAAAATATAAAAGGTGCATGTGATGGGGTGGTGTATGCTACTGTCACCCTGTCTCAGTGGTTCCTAACTTGCACCACCTGGTCCCATCGTGGTCCAGAGCCAGGCTCTACTTCACCCCATAGTCACTCTCTGTTGCTCACACCTCCTCGGTCTGGGGCAAGTGGTTCAGAAGTGTCTAATGTTGTTGGATTAGGGGCTGGGAGTTTTCCCCTGGGAGGGCTGGGAGGCAGGCATGGGGTCTGTCCTGGGTAGACGTGGGGGAGCAATCATTGTCACTCCAAGGGGACATCACTGGGTGACAACCACCTTGGTGATGGGTGGTCCTCACCGTGGGGCAAAGGGATGATAACCCAGCCAGTCTCAGCTTGCTGCAGCTCCCTGGAGCCCGACAGACACTGTCTTCTGTGGGGGCTCATGACTGTTCCGTGTCACCTTCTCCTGCTCATGCGGTGCCTCTGTTTCTTCTCTAGCGCGTGGGGACTCTGCCTAAACCTTTGCTCTGTTAGTGTGCCACAGAATCTTCCTGCCCTACATTTAAGGCAGAAGACAAAACTTGTTTTATTTTGCTCTTTTCTTAAAAGTCAAGTATTTGCAACATTTTTGTTGTTCTGTTGTGTGCAGCTCATTCCAGGGTACATATAAAGGGGTCTGGTGAGTCTGGGTGGGGGAGAAACATATTGATTAATAATTGGAAATATCCCAATATGTATCATTTAAGAGTGAGTGCCCTTCATAACACCGCTTCTCAGAGAAAACCAGTTTACGTCTGCTGTATATAATTCCACATTATTCTAGGCATATTCTAGGCATATAATGATGTGTGAACATGGGACATAGAATTATGACTGCGTTATTGACAGAGATGGGATCTTACTAAAGGTGCTCTTCTGCAACTTGGCTTTTCCATGTAACACAATTGGATGTCTTTCCACATTGTCGGCTGTAGATCAGCCTAGGAATCTCTAGCGGGAGGAGGAGGAAGCTGTGCAGGGAATTCTGATAGCCACCTCCCCACCCAGGTGCTGCTGTGGGGCCCCTCTTTGATCAGGACCCTCACCCCCTCTGCTCGGGTGCCCACAGGTGCTGTGCTTCACGCATGTCAGCAGGTCTTTATCACTTTCTTGATTTTGTGTCCTCTAACCTACCCTTCTTTCTTCCCTCTCTCCTTCCCTTTCCTTCCTCTCTTCCTATTTCTTTCTATCTTTACCATTTAAAAAAACCACTGAGTATCAAGGTTACCCTTAATGTGGAAAAGACGCACAGACAGGCTTTTTTGCACTTTTTCTTTCCTGTAGTAGAACCATAAATGAGCTTTGATCACCCTGAGGAAGGAGACACATTTAGAATGCCCCCTAGTGCCTCAAGGTCTTGCAGTCTATAGGATGTGGCTTCCCCCCAACCCAGCCCCTAGGGAAAAGCCAGGAGCGGGGCCGCCTGGAAG
Source organism: Cheirogaleus medius (assembly GCA_008086735.1). NCBI lineage: Eukaryota > Metazoa > Chordata > Mammalia > Primates > Cheirogaleidae > Cheirogaleus > Cheirogaleus medius. The sequence continues at coordinate 15,366,424 of VBSM01000483.1, forward strand.
CAGGCTCTGCACGAAGTCTCATGACTGAGCTGAGGCTCCTCTGAGTCCTGTGAAAATAACATTCCTCTCTGTCATGATATTAGGTTTTTTCGCAAGATGTATTTGTGCTTCTGCCTAAGAGCAGGGAAGGTGAGAATGCTAATAGCACCAGAGCAGCCAGTGGACTCCTGTGGTGTCACCACTAATCCCTGCCCCACCCTCCCTCCCCCTTGCTTGGTGGCTTGTATTCTTTTTTTTTTTTTATTTCAGCATATTATGGGGGTACAAATTTTAAGGTTGCGTATAATGCCCTTGCTCCCCCTCCCCTACAAGTCTGAGCTTCAAGCGTGACCATTTACCAGACGGTGCACATCTCACTCATTATGTATGTATATACCTGCCCCCTCCTCCCCCCTCCCACCTGCCCAATACCCAATAAATATAATTCCTATGTGTCCACTTAGGTGCTGATCAGTTAATACCAATTGGCTGGCAAGTATATGTATTCTTGCCTCTAGTCACGAGGCATGGATTACTAGGCTGGAGGAGGTGCCTCTAGCTCAGCGCTACCTCCATCCTCACACGACCTCTCATATAGTCTTCATTGTCAGGGTCACCATCAGAATTTCAGCTTTTCCCTGAAATAAGGGAGATATTTCAGCAAATATCTCTCTAACTTCTATATCCTGTCTCCGTCTGATCAATAAGGAACATTTTTTGACAAGTCTGATGTTCGGTTTTTAGGAGGAAAATAAACCTCCTGAGCTGAGAGAGGAAAGAGTTCTGTGCCATGACATGAAGACTCTTGGCTTTCACCCTGAGCTTTGTGGAAAGAGGTTTTTTTTAAAGAGTAATGAGAGGTTGAGTGACTCCTTTTGCCTTCATGACTTCTTTCTACAAGGGCCTTTTTCTTAAGCTAGTAGCAAACATTATGAACCATGACACCAGCAATCACCAAGAAGGGAAAAAAAAAAAAAAGATTCCCAGAGAGTAAATGACAATCTTTGATTTTCTTAGGGATAAGGGACACCATTCTATTCCAGTGTTTCAAAAGGAGTTATTCTGACACTTGGGTGGGATTTTCTTCAGGAGAAAGTTAATTCCCCTGCCTAAATTCCTTTGCCTAGGGTTTTATTTTTGTGTCTCTTCCTTTCCATTTTACCGATCAGAAGTTTGAGGCACTGATAGTCTTTGTAAATGTCAAGGAGCAAGTGGAATTTGAAATATTGCTCATTGCTTATTAAGAGAGAGTCTCCTAACCTCAGTTTTTGTATTCCTCCTGGATTCGAGAACAGAAGGTATTGTAGATGCACATGAGAATTACAGCTCAGAGGCAGGAGATGCACTGAGGTCTGAGAGCGCCACCCCACACTCAGTTTGGTCTGATCTCACACCCTCACCTGGCAGTTCCCTGTGCAGAGAAATCTGCTTTGATGCCCGGGGTGGACCATTCTACTCGCTGCTATCAGGGTGCTTGGGGTGCAGGACAACAAACCATGGTCAGACAGGGTCTTAATTGTGGTTTTCCAATTAAGTGGGATGCATAGGAGGTGTTTTTCACCCCTAGGAGAAACAAAAGGGAGTTTGGAAGGAATCTCCTACAGCAGTTTCCGAAGTCTGTGCTTTCAGGATGTTTGGAGGAAGAGCCTTCACTCTGGGGCATACCAATTCCAACCCTGAAGCAGATAAATTAAAATGATTGGGAGTGTAGATACTTATTCAAGGTCTGAAAAAGAAAGCCAGGGCTTAACAACTAAGGAACTAACTGAACCTTGTTAGAAATCGATGCATTAAGTGTAATTGAGCTGGTAGATGAAGCCCCAGCCAATTGGTGCCTGGGACTTGGGCCCCTTCGTTTATCAGCTCTAAGTCTTGTTTTGCTCAGTGATAATCCAATAGCAGCTGTGTATGCTGATTGGCTGGGGGAGGTTGTCCTCTCCTACAATGAGAAGATAATCAATCATGTTACTGACTTTTGTCTTGGCGAAGGTATTTAGATTTCAGCCAGCTGGTTAGCTGTGTCAAGGCCACCTGCTAGACTGAAAAATAAAGAATCCGTTTCTTTCCCTTTGCAAGGAAAAGAGACGAAGTATTGACTTGTGTGATAATTTTAGGTGGATGATTAAATTTGGCCTCTTAGGCTCCAGCTGAAAATTCAATTCAGATGACTGGTTTTTCTTTTCATACATCGTTGAGCAATCCTGTGTATTGCCATGGCTAATGTTCCTGGTGCCGACTGTCCCTTCACTTTAACAAAGCACAGAATCCTCAACCCACTCTCTGTTTCATGTGCCTCCCGGCTACGAGGACATAATGAGGAAACACACTCCTTCTGCTTAAGTTAGGAATACTACTTGTATGCAGGCACGCTTGGAGGGGTTCTTAAGTAACCCAATCGCTTTGTGGGAAAGAGTCAGAACAGTGATGATTTCTCTGATGACAGTTTATGAAACATACTGACTTCCTCTGGTGCATTTTGAATTTACAGTGTAATTGGTCATGCATTTTGTGCCATTTGGCTGAAATGTCACAATCTCAGATGCCGAAGTAGTGAACAGGTCCAGTGTGCTATGACCCAGCCAAAACCTCAGAGTCATTCTAGATTCCTTTATCCTGTATGTCAAATGCATCAGCGAATCCTGTAGTTCAGTCTCTAAAACACTTCTCCACGCTTCTCACCTCTCTGCACCTTCACCCAGTACCTGCTCTGTAAAAGCCCCCATCATCTCTCATCTGGACCATGGCAGTTGTCTCCAAAGTGATCTCTCTGCTTCCATTTTTGCTTTCCTACAATCTGTTTCCCTTGTGGTAGCAAGGGTACTCTTTTAACCACTTCGGTACGAGCATAGACTATAGTTGACAGCCACAGATGAACGCGCACAGCCGAGCGTCAACTGTAGCCAACAGCCATGATATGAAGGCGCACAGCCGAGCGTCGACTTTAGCCGACAGCCAAAAGCTTTTACTTTTACAGCTTTTATCTCTGCAGTTGCAGTGTGTACGTTCAGCTAATAAGTTACTACGAATCTGTGAACTTTTAACAAGTCCTTAGTAGGAGTTATTATAGTTATTTTCCTAAAGCTGCCTGTAAAGTAAAACAAGCTTTCAGTGCTTTAAAGCTTTCCTCATCACACAAGAGCAAAACGGATCCGTCGTCAATGCACAGCACAAACTATCGTGTGGACTGTGAGTGCCGGCTGTGGGCAAGGGTTTGCAGCCGGTGAGCGCGGTACCGAAGTGGTTAAAAAACCTATCAGATCACAAAGCTCCCTTTATTGAAATCTTATAGCTCCTATAATAGTTGGACCCGAAATGAAGCTCTCTACACAAGTATTCAGGACCTTATGAGATCTGGCCTTTGCCTACCTTTCTGATCTCGTATCTCCTTCCTCTCCCTCCCCATATTCTAGCTGTTTTTTTGAAAACTTCAGGTTCTCTTTCATCTTAGACCCTTTGCACTAGGTATGCCCTGTGCCTGGAATGTTCTTCCCCTAGCCAAGGTCTTCACAGAGTGCTATATTGTTTATTCATGTTTAAGCTTAAATGTCAACTCCTCAGAGAATCTTTCTTGACTACCAAAACTAAAGTAGTATAGTTCTTCCTGTTGTATCTTCAAAATAGCACTAACTACTCTCATACATTTTTTCTTGTTTGTTCATTGCCTGTCTCCTTTATTAGAATGTAAGCTTTATTGTAGTATGGACTTTGTCTATTGTGTTCAGATCCCCACTGCCTGGAATAGTGTTTTGCAAATAGTAGGTGCCCAATAAATGGTTATCTAGTGAATGAATGAGCAAAGCCTGGTGAAGAGATTCTCTTAAATGATATAGGAACAGGATGCTTTAGGTGTGGCCCTATCAGGAATGAGGGGTCAAGGCTGAATGACTTTTTTGCAGGTTTATTCTTGATCCATATTCTGAACTTCTAAGCGTTTGGATATTTTCTGAGGCCTAATGTCCATTGTGCTGTTAAATGCGCTTAAACAATGACAACCTTTTATCTTGGGGAGGTAAGAGACTGACCTCATTCTCAGCTGATCTGATCAAGTGAAAAACAAAATGTGTCGTTAATTTTAGGATCCATTTTATGTGACATTTTTGTCTTCCTAAAGGTTAGGGGCCAATAGGAGAATTGGAGAAAGCTTGCTAACCAATGTATCTTTATTCACATTTAGAAATTAGTTGGCACTGGGGACAGTCCATGGGTTCACCCTGATTTGAGGTCTAGGTCTTATTTTTCCAGGAAGGGCTTGTGTCTGCGCTGTGTCCTCAGTGTCTAAAATATCTTATTCATGCATAAAAAAAGGGCAGGCATGATTAAGAGAGGATGAATCCCTGAACCTCACAGACAGGAGAAAAATGTAGAGTCGTGATACTTAAAACATTTCTCAGCCTTAGTTGTCAGTGCTGGTACCCACTTCAGCACATTTCTGAAATGAACTCTGCTAAGGCTAGGTCAGCGACACCATAAAAAATTTTTTTGCAATTAAAAAGGCTTAAAGGGATCACTGGCAAGATGGCCTTTTTTTTTTTTTTTTTTAAACCAAGTCACTTAAAGAAGTAAACTCAATAGAAGTATTTCCTTACATCAGTTTTGCCCATCAGTCAAAGTGAAGGGACCCAGGCTGAGAAGAGCTGCCATCTGAGAAACTCTAAAGGGCAGTGTTTAGAGCTCAGCCTTTGCTTGTGAAGCCATTTTTAACCTTATGAAGGCATCTATCATGTGACTTCAATGGTCTTTAAAGTTTGATAATCTACAGAAAAAGATAATAGGATTAGGAAATAAGATATAGATAAAACGGCTCATTGGGAAAGTCCTACCTTTTATGAATAGCTATAGGCTTTACTATTTTAATTTACCAGATGGATAGTAGTGCTTTAAAATATTATAATAAAGAAAAACAGTGGTGTCCGCCAAATCACATAATATTCAATGTACATTTTACTGCATTTAACCCTTCTGGGCCTCAGGAATCAGATTTACTGGCTGTTTAATAAATTAGCTGAAATATATGAAATCAGAGGCAATAAAATGAAGGAAGGAGTAAGAATCACAGTGTCTGGGGTGTGATTAGTGTTTTAAGGGGAAGCGGCTGTCTTCGTGCATCATCCTGCAATGGTCAGTGATGGCAGGAGTTGACTTTAGCCTTTCTCTTGAATGGAAAGTGACTGGGATCCATGAGAGATGATCTCAGGTGAGGAGTTTTAAATCAAGACCTTGCCTAGTTCTTTTAGATTGATGTTTGGAATTACCGGGACTCCACACCGCCCCCCACTCAGAGTAAAAATGACCACACAGCTCTGTTAAGGGACAGAACTGAAAGTTTAGAGAGTATCAGAGCTGGAAGATCTTAGCATCTAACCTGAACTTTCTTTTGCCGACAACAAAATGGAGATCCGAAGGGATTAAATGACTTGCCAAGGGCCATGCAGATGGTTAATGACTAAGTGAGGGCTAGAATGTGGGTGTGTTGATTTATAGTCTTTCTGGACAGATGCAAAAATTAGAAAAAAATTATAATTTCTAAAATTAGAAATTATAATTTCTATAATTATCTATATCTTATTTCCTAATCCTATTATCTTTTTCTGTAGATTATCAAACTTTAAAGACCATTGAAGTCACATGATAGATGCCTTTATAAGGTTAAAAATGGCTTCACAAGCAAAGGCTGAGCTCTAAACACTGCCCTTTAGAGTTTCTCAGATGGCGGCTCTTCTCAGCCTGGGTCCCTTCACTTTGACTGATGGGCAAAACTGATGTAAGGAAATACTTCTGTTGAGTTTCTTATTATATTATTTCTTAAATGCTGTCTTTCTGCAACGAGGTAGCATATATAATGAAAGAGTTATGGAGGCTGAGTTTGAACACAGGATCTTTCACTCTCAGCTGTCTGATCTTGGGCAAATCATTTAGCTAATCTAGGGCCCTGTTCTCTGATCTTTGGGAAGTAAAAGCGAAGGCAATGATGAGCTTTAGAGACAATATATGCAAAGGCTAGTGTATAGTAAACACTTGGTAAATGGCAGCTATTATTATTGTTATATTAGAGGAAATACTGAATACTGGCATTTATATGTTAAATATGCTACTGGGTTCTAGAGTCAGATTGACAGGCTTTAAATCTTGCCTTTATCACTTCCTAATTAGTTCCGAGATCTCATTAGTTTTATAAGCCTTGGGTTCTTCACTTTTAAAATGGGGAAAACCCATTTTAAAATGGGGAACTACCTACTTCATAGAGCAGTTGTGGAGATCTGATAATATAGTCCATGTATTGTGTTTAGTAATATATTGCACACTGAAAAGTTTGATAACATTGGCCATTTAATAATTATTTAAAATTTTATCATGGAGGATATAGGGCAGGATTTGGCAGACTTTTTCCATCAAGGGTCAAATAGTTACTACCTTAGGCTTTGCAGTGTAAAGTCTCTGTTACAACCACTCAACTCTACCATTGTGGTGTGAAAACAGCCATAGACAATATATAAAAGAATGAGTGTGGGTGTCTTCCAATACAATTTTATGTAAAAAATAGGCAATGGGCCAGACTTGGCCTGTGGCCATAGTTTGCCAACCCCTGATATAGAACAAGAACTCTTGCTCTATGGCTTCTGGAAGAAGGCATCCTGTTGATATAAATAAAGAGGGTAGGTGTCTTATTCTTTTACAGAAAGTAGAACTAAAGTTGCCGTTAGGCACATTTTCTATCATCAGACCTTGTTCATGGTAGAATTTACTTATAATAGGCCATGAGAATCTCTGTTTGCCTACTGACCCCACCTTGCATTCTCCCACAAGACATGGCCAGTCAGATTCATAAAGAGGCCAAGAACCTAAGAATTCCCTCAGTCAAATTCACAATACACCTAGTTTCTAGGATGTGTTTGAACTTCATTTTATGATGTTAGTGTACAACATAAAGGGTATTACTTACAAATACTATGTAGTTCTGATATTAATATAATTTGCATAGTTCCCTTTATTACAAATGTTAGGGGGTTTCAGTTTTCTTTACCCTGTCTGTGAAAAATATACCCTTACTTTGATTCATAAGACCCTTCATAAGGTCTTCAGAGACAAGGTATTTTTGGCCTTTGATGCTGATAGGTGATCTTTTTCCTGTTCTTCATGAATGTAACAAGTGGAAGGTTGGGTCGTCCACTTCCAAAAATGATTTAAGGTGACACTTTGCTTCAGAGTGGAGGTGCAATCATATTAATCTGGTACCAGAGTACATCTTGCAGGCAGAGAAAATAGAAATTTAATCTTGGCTACCTTCATATACAGCATCTAGACTGTTTATTTCCTACTCACTGATCTAGGTCCTGGAGATGTAGAAAAGAAGCGTCTTAGGTGGCCTCAGAAATGAGAGAGTGAACTCTGATAAACACTCAGTTGCTTTGTACTAAGGATGGTGATTGCCAACAGTAGTTTAGATGGTAGCAAACTAATTATGAGGAAGAGGCTGTAAGACTTTATTGACAGCAATGATATAGGGTTAAGTGTTTCCCACAGAGCACATGAACTTGGAAAGCTATTTATGGCAAAAAGGAATCAGGTCCTTGTGGGCTCACAGCGAAATCCTGTGACCAATTTTCTCTAGTTAGTGAGCAGGGGCAGTTAAAAAGCACCACAATGTTTAGCAGAATAGGGAAATTGTCTCTTGTATTTCTGGCAGTAAATCATTTATTATTTCAGACGCTTTGTAGACAGATACTGATAATTAGCTTTCCCAGAGTCCTCCTTACCATAGACCTTTGATTCTCTGAGGAGGTATCAAATTTGTCATCTTTGGTCAGAGTTCTGGAGAGTTAATAAGGTATTGCCTTGCCAGTTGGCAATGAAGGGAATTTGTTATATTGTTTTAATTATGTAAACAGTGTTTCTATAGGTGTTAAAATATATTTACAGTATTTTCTTGAACATGATTTTATTTTTTTCTATCTAGATAATAGAGTTGATATTCCTTCAAAATGGACTTTCTTTCATGTGCTACTTTTTGATTTCTGAGGTAACATTGAATTATCTATTAAATTAATTTTGTGTTAATAGATGATGAATTAATGTACAAGCTTTTGAAAGATATTTATTTTTGAATAGAAGATTCTGTGAGACACAGTCCTATAATCCAAAGGGATGTATCTCTCAGATGTCTCACGAGAGGATGGGTGATGAGGTCCTTGAGATTTGGCTGTTGAAGAAGGGATTCGAATCAAGCAGTATTTGGAGGCAGTACTAGGGTGAACATGAGAGGAAATGATGCTCCCAGCAGTCTTGCTGGTCTGGCAGCCCCTGGGAGAGTGGGGGTGGTGGAATCCACATCTACTGTTAGGCAGCCCAGGGAGGATTTCCCACAAAGAGGAACGTAAACACATTTGATGACAGGGGAAAGGACTCTTGGAGAATGAGGACCAGGGTGAGAATGTAGTAGTTGGTTTTTGAGAAAAAGAGATCTCTCTTCTTTTAAGTCTGTGAGGGAAGATCAAAAGGTACATAAAGAGACAAGGATGCTCTTAGCTGAAGAGAGGAACAATTCTGGGTTATCCTGCTCCTCTAGAGAGCCCATGTTGATAATAAATGAAATGTCTCTCCCCCCACCCCACCACACACACTTGCTAACACACAACAGTGCAAGAGTGAACAATGGGTAGAAATCTAATAATTCTTACTTGGGCAGATTTCCCCCCCTCCTTTTTTTTGGCGGTGATGTCATCATACGTAGCTCACTGCAGCCTCCAGCTCCTGGGCTTAAGTGATCTTCCTGCCTCAGCCTCCCGAGGAGCTGGGACTACAGGTGCACGTCTCCATGCCCGGATAATGTTTCTATTTTTAAGTAGAGACAGAGTCTTGCTCTTGCTCAGGCTGGTCTCGAATTCCTGAGCTCAAGCAATCCTCCTGCCTCAGCCTCCCTTTTTAAGGAGTTAGACACTTAAAAGTGACACTTAAAAGAAGACACTTAAAAGTGTCTTCCCTTTTTAAGGAGTTAATTTTAAAGTAATTTCTATGACTGGCTATTGTGAATTTAGTTAAGGAGCAAAAATTGTTCACATTTTTGTGTTTAAGTCTTTTTCAAGTTCAAGAGTTGTTACGACTATTTTGATGTAATTCTTGGCCTACATAGTATAGATTATGGTAGAGACAGCTGTATTCCACAGAGCCCTGAGATCTCTGTCCTCCTGTTCTCTTTTGTCCCCTCATCCGTTAGTCCTTCCTTCCTTCCCTAAACTGATTTCTAAATGTTGAGTATATCCCAAGACTAGGATCTATAAAATAAAATACAAAATTTTACCAGAACTAACTCCTAACCATTACAAGGAATCTCTTAAAGTAGGATGATGCCAAGGATAAAAAAGTCTACCAACTCTATTCCGGTAACGTTTGGGGCTCAGCGGACAGCATGCACATTCTGTAAATTTTCTTTCAATGTTATTTCGGCTTAGCCTGCTAAGGAAATGCTAGGGGAGAAATAATGGGTGCTTTACAACCACCATAAGAAAAGAGCTGGGATCCTTTCATTTCATGTTTATGTGATGACAAGCCTGCATTCCTGCTCCATCTGCTTCCTCCCATCTGCAGTTTCAGGACAGGGAGCGAAGAGCTAAAATGATAGTCTTCTTGGATTTGTAGTCACAGGCTAAACCATAGATCCCAGAAATGAATCAGAAAGCTCGTGTTTATCCAAAGTGCAAACCTCCCGAGAGCTCACTCTCAAATAGCAGAGTGTATTTCTAACAGTGCTGGCCAGTGATGAACAACTTTCATAATTGTCACCCACAGCTTGGTGTAATCCTGAGGCACTCTCTGGATTATCAAGAGCGATTTCTTTTCTGTTCTGTTTTAGTATTCCATTGATTTCATTTGATTTTGTGATTTGCTGAAAACGGAGAGAGCCTTACCCTATTTGATTAGCAGGGACACTGAATTTCTAGCCGTATTCTATAGACAGGGGTGTACCGGACAAAGGGAAGGAAAATTCTTCCATATACTTTTTTTCCCCTGCAGATACAACAAAATTGAAGAGATAGAAAGTCACTTCTTTAAAGCTTGTTGTTGTGCAAGGAAAGGAATTGCCTTGCCTACCTTGCCTAACCACCTGAGTTCAATCACAAAAGAAATAACAACCACTAAAGGGTTAATTTCTAAAACCTGACTGCTCCTTGTGAAGCTGACAGTGAGGAAAGCTGCTTCCCTGGTCTAATTACCCACTGAAAGCCCGGGTGGGAGTTGAGTCTCGGCAGGAGACTCTTGCCCTACCTGCCTGAATAGTTAGGCTGCAACGTGCCTCGTTTTTAATCCTATACACAGCCCTTTCTTCTGTTCGTTGTTATTTTCCTTCCTCACCTCTGGACACTTCGGCACATTCACTTGAAACATCGTCACAGGAGAACTCAGCTTTGACAGAAACCTCTCTGAAATGTTTTTTTTTTTCTCCCCCTGTTCTGGCTTGCACTTGAATAATTCTCCATCAACAGCACGTCTGATTGAGTTGGCATCACAAACCCTTTTGTATGCTATTTTTTTTCTTCAAGAAATATTAAAGTCTGAATAAAATTGGAATAGCTGCCTGGTAATGATCTCATTATATATAAATACAGAAGTGCTCACAGGGGAGATAATGACTCCAAGACTCAGGTATGCAGTGAATACCTATTATCTTCCAAGGAGTCGGCCCACACTCAACACCCCTCCACGGCTCCCCTGAAAACAGCCCTTGCAGTTTAAGGTTCAAGTCGCAGAAAAACGAATGGCTGATTGAAGCTAGGAATAGCGGTTTTCCCCCCTCCCCCTTCATGACATATGTTAGGAGATGAAAGGAACCTGGGCTGTGTGTTTACTCTTCATTTGGGAGTTTCACATGTTCTGATTGATCGGAAAGACAAAAAGGCAGAAGGAGAGACATTTGGTGCTGGCTGAAAACCATATCCATTCTCAATGTGAAGTTTCCTCGTTTGGTGAGGATAATTGTGCTGAGGCAGTTCTGGGGATAGACGCTACTAAAAGATTTTTAAAAATAACAGGCCCACCACCCAGTTTGAGTTCTTATGCAGCAAAAGAACAAACACAGATGGTAGCAGTAGGGATGGGGTCCGGGGTGGGAAAGGCCCTCCTAATGTGGGAGTTTACTAGTTATTAGCCCTAGTGATCTTTTCTGGCAGCCAAGGTGTAAGCAGATGAATTTAGCACATCACAGAAGACCACATAGAGGATTTGATTCCCGATATGGGCTAAGTGTCTCTGGAAATATTTTTACTCCTTGTGATTAGCATCGAAAAAGGGAATTGGGTAGAGAAGAGGGTAGATTGCTTTGACTGTCCCTGTTAGGTTCTAAAGGGCATTTGTCTAAAGGAGCATTGCTATCTGCCACCTTAGACCAGAGAGAGGTGGAGTGGAGGATGAGTACTTGGCTGTTTCTATTTGCATCTATAGGCTTATTATTCCCTTCTGATTTCCATATTAGAGACTATCAAAATATGAAATAACATTATAAGCATAATTCTTTGGCAAAGGGAAGGGCTGGATGGCACAAATATTTTGCCCATAGCTAAAAGTTTCATGCAATAAACATGGTATGCTGTTGAGCAATGACAATACATTCCTGTTAGCTGAGAGAGAGTTATGGTCATAAAATCTAAAGGAGGGTTAGTCAGAATAGACAGGGGCTGGTGTGACCTCCGGTATCAGGTGATGAGACCATTTCCATTGTGGGGAGAATCAGGGAATCAGGACAAATGTCTTTGGCCACAATCAGATTCATGCTGTCCCCATGCTGCTTGACACACTATGTTTTTCCTTCCTTTATTAAGTATTGGCATTTGTAATGCCTTAGCCCCAGGGAAAGAATCTTCTCTCTCTCCTTCTAGTGCTACAGGGACCGTTGGGATTGGGAGAATGTTTCTCTCACTTGTGCTCCTCCTTGGGCGATGACAATTGAACATGGATTCTGTTGTTTGCAGAAATTGAGTGTTGGAACCCACCTTCTCGTATTTCCCCCCACTGCTTATGGAGGTATCTAAGGGAAATTCCCAGTGCAGTAATTCCATGTCCCCCACTACCCAGTGTATCTCAGGATGGATGCCTCCATTTTCATGCTAGTCATAGTAATACTCTATTACTCTTGGAGGTCTAATGTGCTCCAGGCTGTGTGCTCCATGCCTCACACACTATCTCATCTGACCCTCACAATGCTGTGAGGTGGGTGCTTCCATGCCATCTCATAGATGATGCCACAGATCGTGGCTTGATGTCCAGTGGAGAATCACTGGTTTGTGGCTACAAATATCTGGAAGGCTATGGAGGCGGGAGAGGAGATGGTTTGCATAGAAGTCTCTGAATGAATGAGTCAGTCCATTGTTTCCTTAATACCTTTGCATTTATTTAACTTATTTTAATGGCAACTTCAGTATTTAGCCTCTACTGTGTGGGATACCACATAAATATGAGGCACAATCCCTGCCTACAAGGCTCCTATAATCTGGTAGGTAGATAGGAGTAGAACATGAAAATACCACTCTGTGGAACAAAGGTGAATTTGACTTCTCATCTGCTATTAGCTAGGCTTTCTGGGTCTAAGCTGCTTTTTTTTTTTTTTTTTTTTAAAACTAGGTGATTGGACTAGATCAGAGGTTAGCAAGGTTTTTTTGTAAAGGGCCAGAGAGTAACTATTTTAGGCTTTGCAGGCCATATGGTCTCTGTCACAACTACTTAACTCTGCTATTGTAGCATGAATGCAGACAAATACTGTGTAACAAACGGGCATGGCTGTGTTCAAATGAAACTTGGTTTACCAAAATATTTGTAAATAAAAATCAGGTGGGCTGCATTTAGCCCAGGGATGACCCTTGGATCCGATGGTACCCATAGGCCTTTTTGGCTAGAAAATGCTATGATTTCTCCATAGTCCACAGGACATTTCTTTGGCTTTTCTGTTCTTGAGAAGGAGTATATAAAAAATGTCAATGGAAGTGGTCCTGGAGAGGCACCAGGAGGGATTCCCAGCAATGCTCTGATTGAAATCGCAATGGGAGAAAGCCATTAAAAAAGGTGGGGGGAAGGTCCCATTAATCAGAGCTGGGCACTGCTGTTTTAGTTGGAGATCTGGCTATTAGCTCAGCAGGAAGACAAGGAAGACAAGATGGGGCAGGCTGGAAACATGGATTTCCCAGAGGCAGAATGCTGAAAATTCTTTCCAGAACAAAGTTTTTATGTAATTTCTTGTGTAAGTCTTAGAATCCAAGGCATTGTCAATAGTGCAATTTTGCTTATATTAGTAAACGCAATCTAACATCCTCATCATAATCTAACACAATCTAAACAAAGATTTGATTTTTTGTTAAATATCTATTTCATTTGAAAACTCTTTCATGTATTATTTCCCTATATTGGAATAATTGGATTTTCCAAGACATTAGAATAAATGCACAATTGTAGGACTCTTCCTGTTGCAAGTGACATAAAAATCTTGCTCAAATGAACTTAACAAAGGTAATATATGGGCTTGGAATACAGAACAGTCCAAGGGAATACTAGCTTCAGCTGGAGGAGGGTCCGATCTAGAATACGAGGTCATCAGGGCTTCGTTTCTTTGTCTCTTTCATTTCTGCCTTTTTTGTTGGTTCAGCTTTATGTTCAGGCTGATGTCTCCCCTGGGTGGAAGGATGCTATCCCAAGACTCGACTTCTTATATGACCAAATACAGATAGGGAGCAAGAGCTCCTTTTTCTCCAAAGCCCCAGCATAGTCTCCTCATATCTCCTTGGCTCTGACTGGGTGGTGTGGCCATCCCTAAACCAATGTCTGTGGCCTCAGCCAAGTTGGGCTAAGAATGGTGGAGGAGAGAGAGGTTCCCCAAAGCTGGGTTGAATTGCATTTGCCAGAAAGAAGTGGGTGGTTTTGGAGTAACAAACAGCAGGTGTCCAGTTCAATGATCCTCTGTAATTTTCAAAACACTTTTGTCAAAATTAACTCATATGATTTTACAATTTTAAGGCAATATGTCAGCTGTTATTATATCCATTTTTGGATGAGAACACCAAGGCTCAAATCACACGACTTGTTCAAATTTGCAAAGTTGGTGAAAAAGATTCTATTAACTTTTTTCTTTAAGTGATGCGATATTAATATCTGACTACTATACTACCTCTCCTGTTTTGGATTAGGTGTCTATTAATGTTACCATTTTGGGCAGCCACATGACACTGGCTTCTACTGATTTTATAGCAGAGTAAGAGCTCCTCTGGTTTTTCACATGATTTCTGGTAAAACATAATATACCTAAAATGGTATTTTGAACTTAAGTGCAGGGCTACTCTTATTTGCATGATAGCTCATATTAAATTTTTTCCATTACTCCAGCCAGAACTTTTGAGTCATGTGGAATCCAAAATATTAACTATCTCTCCCAGATTCATGCCATCTTAAACTTAACCAGCATGAGATACTTCATCTTCTAAGTAATTACTAAAAAGATTGAACAATAAGGTACATGCAATATTGATTAATTACCAATTTTAATCTGGAATGAAGCCTGTAGTCATCTGTCACAGGATTCCATCTTGGGTTGTTCAACATTTCTATAACTAGTATGAATGGAGGCTAAACTGATGTATTGAAAATGTGAATCACTTCGCAGATAGAATATGTCTGCTCATTTGACCTCTTGTCTCATATTTCTAATATGAGCAACATTTTGAAATGAAATGCCCAGTTATTAGCCTGGACTCAATGGTAAATATGATTTTGTAAAACTCCCAAATCATTTCTCCTGGATAGAGTCAGGAATATTGTAGCCACTCAGTTAATGTTAAATTCCTGCAATGACAATAAGATGATAATCACAGTGGTGACTGAGCATCACAATCTATAAAAATTTGATAATAAAGTAGACAATACACTTTCCCCCAGGGACTTAATTTTCTTTTATTTCAGATTAGAAAAGTGCAATCCAAACGTAAATGATACGAGGATTTAACCAGAAATATTATCTAGGACTTTTGATTTCTAAAGATTCTCAGGCAGGAGAGTGGTGGGTGGGTCTCATATTAGAGTTATCTGGTGGTAGGAATTGCAGTGAGGCTTTGAAACCAACCTGCTCCCATCAGAGAGCATTAATTTGGGTTTAGTTCAAATAGGTTTAGAGGAGGATGAGAGATTTTTATGAATATTAGAATCAGTTATTATTATAATTGATTTTAAACAAGATTGAGAAACATCACTGTGGAACTTCATTTCTCTAAAAGACTCCTTTTAGGATTGGCTTCAGCCGTGGAGCAGGGAGGCGTGCTTTCTTAGGCCCTCGTTGGAAGGTGTAGGGAGAGGCCACACTGCTTTCTATTAATACCTGAGGGCCGCTCCCGCTGGTGGGAGCCCTGCAGCCGCTTTCTGCCGGGTGGATGGAGGTAACCGGTCCTCTTCCACCCAGCGAGGCTGTCAGCACAGCTGTTCCTGGGCTCTGCCTTACTTGTCCCATCCCTGCTCCCTCGCCCCCACCCCCAGGTCTTGTAGAAATGCCGCCACTACTTAGATATTTCATAGAGAAATTTTGCTTTCAAACTGTAATGAATAGGTTTCAAAGAAAATGAATGAAAGCTATTCTTTTCTTCCCTTTCCTACGAAGTGATTAGCCATGCAGTCTGGAAAACAGTTTCTATTTAAAAGTAGAAATATTTAGAGAGCAAACATCCTTCCTCTTTCCAACTGCACTCAGAAAACAGGAAAACGGCAGCTCGTTCCCCTCCTGTTCCGTGCCATGGCCCAGCCCGCCCCTCCCGGGGTCTCCCCTGGGCCCCCCTTCTTCGTGACACTCCTTCCTAGCTACAAGAACAGGTTATCAAGGTGACAATAAGCGAGAAAATGCTCCAACCTTGTTTTAAGCCCCAGCCACACTGTGCAGCTTAAGCGAGGTTAAATGCCTGCGTGAACCCGTGTTCCCCGCCCCCGGCCACACGGCCCTGAGCCAGGCGGATCCTGCCTCGAATCTCCCCCTCTCCGCCAGAGACTCGCTGGTGCGGGATGATTGAAGTGGCCCCAGCCTCCCCAGCAGCTGCTGACTTGCACTTGGAAATTCAATCCTCTCAAGGTAATTCCTCAGCTTATAAAAAACTTCAGGCAATGAATTCTGTATGTGATGCCTCCCACTCCAGGCAGGATAAAGGCAGGCTCGCTGACTTCCCCCGACACTGAGCCCAGAACGGGTGGGGTGCATCATGTTCCCAGAAGCACTTTTAAAAGTGGGACTTTTGTGGTCTCATTAGGAGATTTCTAGCTATTTCTAGAACACTATCCTCAATTTTCTCCCTTTTCTAAGGTCCCTAGATCCCAAATGACCTAGGGCCTGTGTGGATCACACCTAGGCAGCAAGTGGCATGGCCTTGCCCATCGGAGAGAGCAGAACTGTGCTTTAGTCTTCTCGTGGGTGGAGCTGCTCTAGTTGATTAGGTTGGCAGTTTGCTGCTAAATTTGGAGACCAACGTAATTGTGAAAAAAGATGCGGAGTTACCATTTGATATCTGTCACCACCTACAAGCTGGTGGACGTGGACATCTTCCGCAAAAGCAGATGGGACACAAGGCTCGGAGAAATTCCTCTCTGTGCAAGAAAGTTGCCTAGAGATTCTGAAATAACCATCTGCCTTTAAGATTCTTTGAATCATTATTCTGAAGCTGTAAGAATCTCCATTTTTTTCCCTTTACCACCCCCAAAGCTGCCCTGTCCCCAACAGCATAAAGTCCTGGTGGTGGTTGCAGATGCTGCTGTGACACTCCTGGGCCTCCTCTTGGGGACGGCTTTGTTGTAGGAGGTTTTCAATGTCCTTGTTGTCTCCTAAAACTTCAGCTGGGAGTTTCAGGATGTGTTTTGGCAAGTGCAAAATCCAATAGTCATTGAACCCTTGATAGTCTTTTATGCCCTGTAGAAGTATGTTTTTATTCATCCGTTTCTTCAGGAGGTAAGAAATAAAGCTGTTCCATTCTAGGCATAAATTAGCATTTATAACAATGCAGTGCAAAAAATGTAATTTAAATAGAACTGATTAGAATTTTGATAGGGCACCAAGGAACTTCTAAACAAATGCTGATCAGGTAATGAGTGGAACAAGTCATTTATTTTAGTGGTTCAGCTATCTGTTCAACGATTGGGTCACAGTTTCCCAAACATATACAGTGACTGTTCATTAATTATGCACTTCTCGCTTAGTAATTGTCCAATTTAACTACAAACTGTGAGCTTATAGGCAAAGCCACAGAAGACAGCAGAGGGAAAAAGTAACAACCTAGATAAAAGCATATTTTCTTTTTGTAATAACATTTAGTAATTCAAGGACTCAGAGAGAGGGGAGCTATTGTTAGATTTTGGCCTTGGTCTTGTCTTTGCACGACGGACTAAATTGCTCCCATGTGTGAAGCAGGGGCATTTAAGCTTCTGAGTGCCGAGCTGTATGATTGGCATTCAGCCTGTCCTTTTAGGTATAGCCTCATCTTTGGATCATTGTGCAACGTGATGAACGCTATCAATTGAATTGCATGTTTTTCTTCATGTTCATTATCCTGGAAAATATTCCAAATCATCTGAAAGGTTAATTTGCAGGATTTTTCTCCTTTGATATGTTGGAGGTTTTTCTTTTGTTAAGAAGACTAAAATAGTTCCCTCCAATTTCATGAAGTAATCTGACTCCTATGTGGGAAATTCTTGATGTGGTCGCTTCCCCACCGTATCATTAGGTTCAATGTTCTGTTTTACTTATTGATCATTGTTACTGGTAATTAAAAATCAGTTCATCAGCCCTGCTGTCTTGATACTGTTTTGATGTAATCTCGATGTAAGATGTCACTTTCTGGAATGCAGATGAGAAATTATTAAGAGGTTTCAAGAAAGGTTAACATTTAAACATTTTTTTTCCAACTCAGGGTGGAGCATTGTTTTAAAGGAAGAATCATCAGCGCGTTATAGTTTTCATGTTGCCTTCCTCACCCTGGTGTTTTCAGGTGTGAAGGACTTCCAGGGATGTGGCTGTACAAGATGAAGCCTGATTTGAATGAGCACCTAATATCTGAGGGAGGTGAAAAGAAAGGGCTAATGTCGTCCCACGGTCTGGTGGGCTAATGCTTGCCATAGAGGTTTGTGTGCGTGGCACTTGTCTTTATTTATGCCGCTGCCTGAAATGAGAACACCTTCTGTCCTTCTGTCCTTTGGGGAATGGCTGAGTACAAAGCAAGCATCTATGCCAGTACCCAGTGGAGGCATCTACATTGCTCATCACTACTGAATTAATAAAGCTGGGGACCAGGTAAGGCCCACACACTGGCAGTAGAGTGACATGCCTGTGTATAGAATTTCCTTCTTGTTGGAAAACAACAGCAAATATCTCCCACAGAGAGTCTTTGTTGCCCATACTTACTGTACCAATGGGGAAGAAACAGTGAAAGTTTGTTATAGCTGGAAGAATTTATAGTGTTATACCTTCACGTTTTGCAAAATGTGATCATCATTTGAATACTTATTTCTTCCAACAGGTGTCAGGCCATTTTACAGCTAAGTAAACTAAGGCAAAGGGAAGTGAAGAGAATTGCCACACTCACAAAAGAATTCTGAGGCCCAGGAAAAGATCCAGTTGTCTGCCTTAAATTGCCTTTGCCTATGCATAGCCCCTATGTCTCTCTTTTAAAATAAAGTAAAAAGGAATTATATATATGTATATATATTAGAGATTGCTGATATTATTTTCTTACACTTATGATTTTGTTTCAATGAATTATGCTATTTAGAAATATGAAAAAAGGACTTACTACCCTGAAACAAACAAATGGCAAACAGATAAAATATGATGTTTGGGATAATTTATTTTCTCTGGCTATGTTAACTCTTGAGCAATTAACCAGATTATTTCCCTTATGTGAACAATGACTGTATTCATACTAAAACAATTAATGGGACAATTGTTCTAGGGTGAACATTTACTCTATTATTTTTTTCCTTCCTCTCATGTCATCTCTCTTTCCACACATGCCCGGCTCTCTGTGAGAGCAATTTCCACAGCATAATGTCTATGCGACACTCTCAAAAAATCATAGCCAGGAACTATGGCTGCACATTTATTCTCAGCAGATCGGCACATATCTTTGGATTTTTATGTTGTGCTTACTTTACAATCACCGAGTTCCGTGTTATAATGTCTCCATTATTTTGGTGGGCATATTAGAGCTGATTGTTTCTCTCAGCAGCCTTCAACCGCCCCCTGTGAGACCTCCACAGCTTACCTTATCATAATATTGGAAAGCAATTTCTCTTGACTGCTGTGAACCAACGCCAGAAATCCAAAATGCTGCCACAGTCATTAAGTGATTTCCAATTAGTTAATTGGTTTCACAGGCTGCTTCTTTCTAAACTGCACCTTAAATGAAAAGCAGAACCATCCATTTTTGAATGAGGAAAAAAAAATCCTGGGCCCTTGGGGTTTTAAAATCCTAAAACACAGCAAACTTTGGAAGAAACTTCACTAAAAACACTAGTCCTGCAGACCAGAAAATATTATTATTATTGCTACAGAAAAAGAATAAAATTGCTCCTTTGGCTTTTCCATATTGTCTAGGGTTTACTTTGCCCACTTTAACTTAGGATCGAAGGAAGGGAGGTAGATTATCACAGACCAGCACAGAACATGGAGAATTTCTAGACCAACCCTAATTCTTTTCTAGGGAAGCTTCCTGGGTCTCTGTGTTGATAGCCCCAGGGCTGTGTGTGCTTGGCTGCTCTGGGATGCTATGTGAAACCTCACTGAGCAGTAGGGAAGAGTCCTTGAGGATGGTTCTTTAAGCAGATGCTTTTTGGAAAGAGAATGTGATGTACTCATGTCTGTGGACTGGCAGAAGGAATGGAGAGAAGGAAGCATGAGAGATCCGTCTGGAATATTTCTTGTCAACACATGTGTTGTGAATGGTGGGGGCCATAAACATGAGTTTTGAGCAATATTTGATTACTTCGCTTTAATAATAGAATGCATACAAAAATGAATGCAAATTTTGCCTGTATTAGACAAATGTGCAATCAATCAAATCAGAAGCAGCAGAGTAGAGTGGCTAAAAGCATAGACTCTGGAGCCAAAGTCTCTGCATGGACATCCTGACAGTCACTTTCTAGTTGTGTGACTTTGGGCAAGTTACTTGACCTCTCTGTGCTCCAGTCTCCTGGGAAAAGGAGAAGAAGAATATCACCCTCACATGGCTGTTATGAGGACTGAATTGGTGGCTAAAATTGACAAATCCCTTAGAGCTAGAGCTGACACATGGTTTGTTAAATAAACTAAATTTTGTAATATGCCCTGTTTTGAAAGATTCACCTTTTGATCTCTCCTTTGGATAAAACCTCTCATCTTACGGTTAGTGAATTACCTGTGAGAACCAATACTCAATGAGGGCTATAGATGAGATGCTGCTGGCCCGATCAGTTGGTCAGTTCATCTGCCAGTCAACTGTGTTCCCTGCCATCCCCTCTTTAAGACAATTTCTTTCTCCCAGATTTATCCAGTACAGGATCTTTTTGTTAAAGAGCAATGTTTGTGTATAGAAGTAGATTAAATTGAAAGGGTAGAGGAGGCAGTGATTGGAACACTGGATCAGAAAGAGGCAAAGAAATTCACTGTGTGCACGTGTGTGAGAGCATGCAAGAGAGAGAGACTGAGAGAGAAAGAAAGAGAAACATACACACACACGCACACTCACACACACACACAGAGCACAGCTGGGTAGCAAGAGAAAATCCTTCATGCCAGTGGGAGACCATGCATGAGAAGTCAGCTCACTGGCAAGAAGGAATCAGGGACTTGAGACGGCCAGGGGAGGGAGCCAAGGACAGAAAACCCTAACTCTGGCTCTGTTGCCTTCCTGCCAGTTTTAGAAGCAGTTGTTTCATCATTGCAGCAGCCTGGAGTCCTTTAGTAATGACTTTATGGATTAAAATTTAAAACCAAATTAGATGTGTTTACAAAACAGCACCCATACTGGATTGATAATAAGCTGCATAGTTGGGCTTTCAGTGATCTCTGTCTGGAGCTCCATGGATTGCGTTCCCGTGCATGGTCCTAACGTTGTTCATGTGGGTAAAACTATAGCCATCCTTTCTCCAGTGTCATTAACCCCTGCCTAAGGATAGCACTTTTAGGTGATGCGCTGGTGGGCACAAGGAATGCATTTATTTCTAGGCACATGTTTGCTGGCCTTGATAGTAGTGACTCAGAAATTTGTCTCCTTTTTTTTGTTGTTGTTGTCATTTTTCAAACTTTTATTTTTAGGTTTCCTTATGCAGCACATCCATTCTGGTGGAAACTATGGTTTGAGAAACACTAAGTACAAAATCTCACAATTACATAAGATTTTTGATATTGTGTGCTTTGAAAGTGAAATGTTTTCAGGGATGATAAGTTCCCCCGGCCCCCTGTCCTGCAACTCCTTCGTTTCTAACCACCTCCTTATTTAGGAGAGGGAGAATCTTTTATTCCGGTTTTATGGAATAGAATGCAGTATTTTCTACTTGTATTTTTTTTTTTTTCAGAACAGTAACTTCTCTTTGAAGTTGTTAATCAGTATAAAAGGAAAGAAGCATCAGAGGGAATGCTGCTTGGTTGTTTCTAAAGGGAGCAATACATTTTTCTTATAATTAAATATATTGATAGATTTATTTCTATGGTCTATGAAGATAATTAGGACTCAACACCTATTAAATCAATCAGCACATAACCTCGTCCTGCCCTCGAGCAACTTATATTCTACTGAAACAAGATGACTATCATGCACCTTTATCTTTTTAATATCCTTTTGCCTTCTATTTATGGGAAACAAAATCTCAAGACTTCCCGTTCAGGGATCCTGAGAAGGTTTGGCTTGTTATACACTTAAATTCATTTCCAAGCCAGTGAGAAGATTCCTTGGAGTTATTACCTGAGCAATAATAACACATGTGAAATGACTCTTAAAAAAGAGTTAACTACTAAAAATAACAGCAGAGATGAAGAATGCGTGGCTGATGGTGGTAGCCGGGTGGTCTGCAGTGTGTCTCTGGAGGGTAAGGAGAGGACAAGTGACCCGGGACAAGGGTTTGCCATATGTTAATCACAGGACTTAAAAACCACAATTCAATTCCATGAGAGACCATGTGAATATGTCCCTTGTCGAGTGGCTTTTCCGTTTCAGAAGGCAGCAGGATCCCGCTGTATAGTCAATGTGTGTCTAAAGCCTGATTAACTGTATTGTGGTGCACATGGAATATTTAGTCTCTGAATATTATTTATGCTGAGACAGAAGCAGTCTTGAGGGATTGGAGATGCATTAAATCCCCATGCACTTAACGGGTGATCTTTTCCTTCCAGAGAGGCTGTGTGTTGCTGTCTAGGCTCCAGTGGCCCTGGGTAAGCTCTTGGCTTCTTCCTGACCTGCAGTAAACCTGCGCTTCCTGCTTAAGATGCATTAGGAGTAAACAAAATGCACTGTTTGAATCGATATCGGGCATTAAGCGGCTCCTGGGCTTTATGTCAGGGTCTCTGATAGGAGAGGTTATCCTCTGTTTGCACTGGGGTTTGGGTGACAGGAAATGTAAGACTAAATGGGCTCCAAGTTTAATCCTCCGATGCACTTAGTCTTGAGACTGTTATTTGGCTCTTGAGTCTTTACGAAGCGCCTTAGTCAATAGGAGGGAGGGTGATGTCCTTGGTTAATGTTTTATCCTTTCTTACTGCTCTTCTTCTTCTTACCTTGTCCCTCCAACCTAGAATGCCTTTCCTTCTACTTCTAGAAGCCCAAAGTTAACTCATTCTTCAAAAGCCAGCTAAAATGTCATGCTGGTCTTCCTTGGTGCCTTCCTTCACTAATTCTGCAATTCCTCCCATGCTCCTCCTCCCCCTCAAAAATACCCGGGAAGCGCCATAGCATAGAAAAGGGTAGATTTTTGGACTAGGTAGGTCTGAGTTTATATTCTAGATCTTACAGTTACTAGGTGTGTTTACCTGGTAGGGTCACTTGTTTACTTTTAGCCTGGCTTTTCCTTAACTGTAAAATGGGGATGATTCTATTAAGGTTTTCAGGAGGATTAGAAGGTGTCACCAAGGACAGGGCCTGGCAGAGAACACTTGGTAGATGCCAGTTCCTTCATCCTTCCACGCGCATTCAACTAACTGTGCTTCTTAACGTTTTTGGGGTCATGGATCTGTTTGAGAATCTGCTGAAAGCTATGGTTTCTCTTCTCAGAAAGAACTATATATGTAAATACATGCAAATATTTCCATACAGTTATAGGAACTTCAGGGATCCCTATAGTCCAAACAAGAACCCATTAGGGGTGGTTTTGATTCTCAGATTAACCAACCCCCTTCCCTGCAATAGCCAATTTATGCAAAGCTCCTGAAGAGGGACCTGCCCCTTAGAAGGTGCCAAACAAATACTAGTTAATCTACCAGTTTCCTACATTGCAATCAGAACATACCCCTTGCCTGGAGAAAATCTAGCTGTAATTTTTCCTTATATTTAGTTTTGAGAAGCTGTCTTGTACAAGTGACAGAAATACCTCTGAGCAGAGCATCTAGTCTTTGACTGACATGTCTTCCAGCTGGCCTGCCATACCTTGTTTGAACAAATTTGGCCTTTTCAAAAAAATCTTCCCTTTCTTGTCGGACTCTACCCTGCAGTCCTGTGTGAGCTGCTACCCAGCCAGGCGACGTGTTCTGCTGACATCTCTGTCTTCACTCCCTGTATGGAATTTATAGCAATTATCCTTTGGTTGGTCCCAGTGTCTGTATTTTGGCAGGGCGCCCTGCCTTCCATGTGATAACTGCTTTGCAGACAGTGTAGCCGTAACTCTGCCAAAGCCTAATGTCACCCTTTGTCAGATGCTGTCTGGGTCCAGGGGTTCCTGACACCCGCCCCCGCCTGTCTCACGTCTGCTGGTGCAGGCTCCCCTCGCACTGTGTTTGAAAGCACACGATGATGTGCAAGGCTGGCTGCCATCCAGTTCATTGGAACAATGTTAACAGTGAACCTGGATAATTCAGGCACCTCGGAATGTTTTTCTATGGCCCGCACTACCTGGATTGGTTTGTCTGGCTGTGTACAGCAAGTAAATGAACTGGATAATCGCCATATTTCTATTCCGCTCCGTGCTGTGTAGCCTGCGCCTCTGGAAACAAAAGTTTTCTCCAAAACAAAGTCACTTCTCAAGAACAATTATGCCCCCTGGGAGTGAATATCTTTGTCAGTGTGTGCCAAAGTATGACTAAACAAATTGGCTCAAAAAGTATCTTTTCCCCATTTGACTTTCATTTGATATTTTCACCAAAGATCAATGAGGACAACAACAAAAACTTCTAAAAACAAACAAAAACCAAACCAAAATTCTGCCCCCCCTACAAACGCTCTTATTGATGTGCTCCATTCCAACTGTATGGTCCAGGCTTAATTTAGTTGTTCTCTGGCTGCGTTTTGCACATTTTACATCTGCAGCAGTGAGTTTAAGGATGCTGTCGAGCACTGCTTCTTGAACTTTAATGTGTGTTTAAATTTGAGATCTTGTTAAAACACAGATTCTGATTCAGTGGGTATGAGCTGGGGCCTGGGTGTCTGCATTGCTAATAAGCTCCCAGGTGATGCCATTGTTGCTGGCTCATGGGCAGATCTTGGAGAAGTGAGACCTTAGTCATCTTCTGGAAGATATCTGCACACAGTGATTAGGCCAATCCCAACACGTGCCAACCTATGCGACCTCTCTAGGGTCCCTATTTTTCCTGCTGTTTGTCATAACCCAACTCTGTTTTCTTACAGCAAATCTACATGGAAAGGCTCTGGTCTTCAGAGAAAAACAAATACATTTTATTTTAATAAAATCAAGACAGAACATACCTAAATACAAGATATTACCCATAAAGAAACCTCCTTACTTGCAAGTCCTCATTGGTTTCTCTCTAGTTATTTAAAGTTCTAAGTAGAAAATTGTTCATCACTCAAAATTTAGAACAGCCTAGAAAAGGGCAACGAATGGAAAATTTTCAGAGTCTTGAGGACTTGAGGCAGCAAAGAACAAATTTTTGGAGCTTGAGTTCAAGACAAGAAAAACTCTCATCATATCCATTCATTCTTTGTTTATTCCTATTAAATGTCATTCTTTTTTTTGTTTAGATATTTTTTAGATTTCAGAATATTAAGGGGGTACAGATGTTTTTGATACATGGCTTGAGTCAGGGCTATAAATGTGCCCATCACCAGAATAGTGTTCATTGTACCTATTAGGTGGGTTTTTGCCCTTCCCCTCCCCTACTCTCCCCCTGCTTGATTTCCAGTGACTTTTACTTCCCTCTGTGTACTTGTGTGCCCATTGGTTAGATCCAATTTATTAGAGTATATGTGGTGTTTTCCATTCTTGAGATATTTCACTTAGGATAATGGTCTCCAGTTCTATCTAAATTGCTATAAAAGGCATTTCATCCCTATCTATGGCTGAGTAGTACTCCATGGTCTACATATACCACATTTTGTTAATCCACTCATGAATTGATGGGCACTTGGATTGATTCCACATCTTTGCAATTGTGAATTGTGGTACAATAAACATTCCAGTGCAGGAGTCTTTTTGATAAAGTGACTTCTTTTCCTTTGGGTAGATACCCAGTAGTATCACTCCTTTTTGTTTGTTTGTTTTATGTCTCTTACAAAACCACCTGAACTCTTTTCTGGAATGAGTTAGGTATATAATAGCAAATTATTTAGGTACACATTTATTCTTTCAACACTAAGTGCCTACCATGTATAAAAAAAATTGTGGTAACGACTTTGGTTCTGTCTCTAAGTTAATAAAGCAAGCCATTAACCTCTGTGGGTTTTCATTTTCACATCTGAATAATGAAGTGCTGGACCGGGTGATCCTGAGCTCTCTGATATTGTCATTCTAGGAACTGGGAGAAGCTGAAGCAGTAAACATTCTGCCTGTTTGTGGCTTTTCACTGTCCAACACAAAGACTTTTCTAAGCTCTTTCTCTTTCACGGGGAAGCAGAGAAGGCACACAGCTTTCTCTGTGTGGGTTTCATGGTCATAGGGCGATAGGCGAGGGAAGGAATGTTTCTCTGGAGTAATTAGTAATGTTGCCTTTTTTTCATTTGAGTGAAAAAGTATTCCTATTTAAAAAACAATCCTACGTAGAATTCCTGTATGTAAAAGTGAGAAATGTGATTGGGTCTCAAGGCCATTCTGTGGGCTTTCCCTTTGCCCCCTGAGGTGGTTCTGGAATTACCCTAGATCTTTATATAAATAAAGTAAGTTCTCTAAGATCCAAATTCCAAATCATTCCATGTTTCTGTGTAAATAATGCAAATGGTGGGAAATCTAATTTAGGAAGTACATGCTTAAGGGTGTGTAAATCTGAGTAGGTTTGGGGACATAGGAAATGAGGAATATAGACGGGCCGTTTCCTTCTGAGGACGGTGCGGGAAAGAGGTAGGGCCTGGCCCCTGTGCATAAAGTGGAACAGTCTGGGCTTTCAGCACCTCACTGCTCTTCCTGTGCAAGGGATGGATTTGAGTTTTTGTAATGGAGAGACTGGGCTTGTCTTGAGACAAGAATGAGGGGTGAGAGGAAAGAGAGAGGGAGGGAAGGAGAGAGAACAGGAGAAATGTAGCCAGTCTTTTACTCCTTGGGTCTGGTGGGCAGGCAATGAGGCAGAGCTGCTGGGCGGCTGTGATGGATGGCGTGGAGGGGCCTCTCCTGTCCTTGCGCTGCATCCGTTCACATTGGGTTGGCTTTGGAAGTCCCAATCTGCAAACCACAGGGGCCGGGTATAGATTCTAAATCAAGCGTTTCTTTCTTCACTGCCTTTGGTGTCTGTGACATGCTTAAGCACCGAGTGAAAAGAGGAATCTTAGTTTTTACTTAGGCCAGTAGAGCATAAGCCCTGCTATGTCCTTTAGGCAAATGGCTTTTTATTTTATATATATATATGTGTGTGTGTGTGTGTGTATTTTTTCCCCCTCTCCTACAAGATGACTAAAAGTGAAGTGTTCCTTTCCTGTTGTTTTGAAGGCTGCTGTCTAGTTGAGTTGCTTCTGTAGCAAGAACAGTCAGTGTCATTAATTTTTTCCCGGTACTGTGTGGGCTGGGAACATGAAACTGACTTGATTGATCACATTGCCACTTCAGAACGGGAGACTTCGGAGGCAGGTGGGTGAGTGGGTTGGTGAAATGCTTCGGAGAGTTAATGCGTTTGTGCAGTTATCAACAGTCCCACCCTTTGGTAGATGGATGACATTCCGGATCAGCTGGAGTATGAGGGGCCCGGGTAAAAATCCGGATGGAAAGAGAGAGATGGGGTGAAACTGAAGTGAGAAAATGACTCTGCCTCAGCCCCGCCGCAGCTGTCACTGTGATGTGGGCTGTGGGTGTCCCCTGAAAGCAGAGCATGGGCAGGTTGGTGCATTACTGGGGGATGAACCAAGACAGGGAAGGGACAGGGAGTCGTGTCATATAAGGAAGGAATCAAAGACTAAGCCTACCTAATGGCAAGAGACATCTGTACTTTCATGTGTGTCCTGTTTATTGTCTTCGATTCTTGAAAGGTTGTTGCAGGGAAAAGGCTTGGGACTTTGTGTGGCTTCCAAGGAGGAATCGAGGCCTATTTTGGCTCCATTTGAGGGCGAACTGTGTAAACCAAAAGGGCAGCGTCTTCTCATGAAAGTGGGTTTCTCCTCGTGACATGGTTCAAGCTAGTGCTTTAAGGAAGATGTGTGGACTGGGATGTATTTGGCCTGGACAACCTCCAGAGCCCCTTAGAAGGCTGTCAGATGAAGATTCCACGGCATTTCGTAAATGCCCTCCACATCCCCAATAACAACTCATGGACGATTTCTGGCCTTACTGAAACTAGATATCTTACCTGGACAGAATCCAGTTTCCTGTGGAAGTGGTGTCGTAATAGACTTGCCTTTTTTTTTCCATTTAAGAAATAAGAGGGTTACAAATCTTAATTTTTGTGTAGTTGTAGTATAGGAGAACGAACACAGAACTCGGAATCTAGAGTGGGATCCTACCTTAAATATTTAATTGCTATGTCATCTTAGGCAAAGCCTCAGCTTTTAAATTAATGAAATGGGGCTAATGTTACTACCATTACAGGGTTGTTTTAAGCATTAACTGAAATGATATATGAGTAGTGCCTGAGATAGGGCCTGGCATAGAGTAGTTGCTCAATAAAAGGAAGCTATTTGCCTTAGTCTTCCAGATAATTAAAAGTAGCACAGTCAGATAATAGAGCAACATAGGGATAAGGTTGGTTTGTAAACATAGGTCCCCTTTGTATTAGTTTCCTAACACTGCTGTAATAAATTGCCACAAACTTTGTGGCTTAAAACAAAAGAAATTTATTCTCTCACAGTTCTGGAGGACAGAAGCCTGACATCAAGGTGTTAGTAAGGCTGTCCTCCCTTCCAGGAATCTAGGGGAGAATCCCTCCTTACCTCTTCCAGCTTCTGGGGGCTCTTGGTGTTCCTTGGCTTGTGCCTGCGTAACTCCTGTCTCTGCCTTCACCTTCTCATGGCCTTCTCCCTGGTGTCTGTGTCTTCTCCTCTTTGTCTCTTATAAGGATACTTGACATTGGATTTAGGGACCACCTGGTTAATCCAGGATGATCTCTTCTCAAAATCCTTAACTTAATTGCATCTGCAAAGACACTTTTTCTAAATAGGGTCATATTCACAGGTACCCAGGATTAGGACTTGGCCACATCATTTTGGAGGTCACCATTCAACCCACTGCACCCTCTGTGAACTGAATCAAGTGACAATTTCTTGTCCTGTAGATGCCCTCCACTAGCTTTTAATTATGTAAACAGACTGTACAATATGTTTCTTAGCCTGTCTAGTGGTGGGTTGGTGAAACAGAAAGGAAGTTATTGAGGTGAGGTCAAGACATAAGCCATTGACCCATTCTGGGTGAGATCTCTCCTTCATGCTGCATGTGCATTTGCTTCTCTGCCTTCATTGAGTGCCTGGCTGCGTCCTCTACCCTTTCCCTCAGATACCCATTTAGGTTGGGTTAGACATAAGAAAAATGTCTACTGGTGGATTTGGGCGAGGAAAGGAGGTGAGGGTGAAATGGTGGTGTGGTTGGTTGTGCTTTGTATCCTTAGCTGCCTGTTTACTTGGACAAAACTGGAAATGGTAATCTTCTAAATGATGGTTATCATTCCCAGTTTTCCACCCCTTAAGGCTGCTTTGTCCATATTGACTGTGATTCTCCACAGAGACAGAATACGATATATTCTTGAACTCAATTGTAATGTAGTTGGGGGTGCCATTTGAGTCTAAGCTGTGTCCAACACTGGGGTCCAGACAAGTCTGGACAAGGCTACCAAACTGGGAGTGGTGGGAAACAGGGGAGGCTTCTGACAGGCTTGTGTGCATAAAGGATGCAGGAGCGTCCTAGGAGCAAATGCACTCTAATGGGAAGGAGAAGACAGCATGACAATCCAAGGCTAAAACTTTAGAGGAGAGGTGGTATTTTGAGTGATGCATGGCATCTCATTTTCAAATCTGCCTGTGGTCTATTCCTGCGTCTTAGGGAGAAAGCGAACTGGAAGTTTAAGCTAAAAATGTGGTTCCACTACCACTTTGTAAGATACTCTGGCACAATCAATGCAGTTTTTATATTTCTTTGCCAGAGAATAATAGAAAATGGCGTAGAACAAGAGAAGCATAGTTCAGCTCTGGCTGCTCAGGTGTACCCCTGGCTAACTTACTATTCACTGGGAGGTGGCAGCAGTTTGGCAGACGTGGTTCTAGGCAGTGGAGATTACAGCTATGCTCAATAAGGGTGGCCGTACCAGGTGGGTCAATGGTTTGCTACAGAAAGTGATGCCCAGCAGATACTACTGGGTAGCAGACCAGACTTCTCTGGGGAAACTTTCAACATTCATTTAACAAAGATTTGCCAGGCATCCACTATATGCCAGCTAGTGGGAACACAATGCTAGGGTGACACAAATGGTGGGCAAACCCCTCACGATCTCTACTTTGTGAAACTGTTCAGGGACTGGGGACTTGTAAGAGCAGACAGAAGCAAAACAGGAATAAAACTGGGTAGTTTTTTTTTTCTTAAATGAACTCATCACATTCCACAGTCTAATGAGATTTGGAAATTGGGATGCCATATATTATAGGGGTGCAGATATGCTCAGGCTTAGATTTTAGCTCAGAGGTTTGCAAAGAATTCTTCCACACTTGAACATCTTTCTTATTTTTTGTTTTAATTTTTAAAATTAAAACATTTTTATTTTTATTTTTTTTATTTCAGCATATTATGGGGGTACAAATATTACGGTTATGTATATTGCCCACGCCCCCCTCCCCCCTCGAGGCAGAGCCTCAGGCATGACCATCCCCCAAACGTTGCACATCTTACTCATTATGTTTGTATATACCCATCCCCTAAAACATTTTTTAAATTGGCAAAAATTGTGTATATTTATTGTGTGCAATATATTGTTTTGAAAAATGTATGTATTATGAAATGGCTAAATTGAGCTAATTATCATATGCATTACCTCACATACTTATTTTGTTGTGAGAATGCTTAAAATCTACTCTCTTAGCAATTTTGAAGAATACAATACATTGTTATTATCTATAGTCACCATGTTGTACAATTGTACAATCCTGAACTTATTCCTCCTATCTAACTGAAATTTTATATCCTTTGACCAACATCTCTCCAACCCCCGACTGTGTGCCCCCGCCTCCCCACACACCCTGGTAACCACCATTCTACTCTCTACTTCTATGAGTTCAACTCTTTTAGATTCCACATGTAAGTGGGACTATGTGATATTTGTCTTTCTGTGTCTGGCTTAGTTCACTTAACATAAAGTTTATCCATGTTGTCACAAATGACAGAATTTTCTTCCTGTTTAAGGCTGAATAGTATTGTGTATCTATCTCATTGTGTGTCCACTGTGTGTATAGCCCACATTGTCTTTATCCGTTCATCTGTTGCCGCACATTTAGGTTGATTCCATAATTTGGCTATTGGGAATAGTGCTGCAATGGACATGGGAGTGCAGGTATCTCTTCGAAATACTGATTTCATCTCCTTTGGAAACGTACCCAGTAGATTGATTGCTGCATTGCATTGTAGTTCCATTTCTAATTTCACCTGAACACCTTTCTGCAGTCAACTGTGCTACCACTGAGCTATAACCCCCTTTTACCTGACGCCTTTCTAAGATAATAGGCCATAGGTGGCTTCACCTCTTCACTTGGGGTGGGTGCCAGTCATGGATCCAAGACCAGGGGAGGGATGGATAGATGGGGGCTCCGGTGGAGGGGGGCAGTGGCAGAGCCGTGAGCCCAGTCTGAGGGGAGTTTAGACTAGAATAGGGATCTTCTTTTGTGGCTCTATTTGCCTCAGAAGAGTGTTTGTGTGTTTCCCTTCTGCTTCTTCTAGGCTTAAGATAGCTATTGCATTATTTCTAGTAGTCCAGTGTTTACCAAACTCCAATAATGTGTATACAAATGTATCGAGGATCCTGCTAAAATGCAGACACTGATTCACTGTATCTGTGGAGGGGCCTGAGTGTCTGCATGTCTAACAAGCTCCCAGGTGACCCTGAAGCTGCTAGTCTAGGGACTACACGTGGATCAGAAAGGTTTTGGTCCACGAGAATGCTGCTTGCATAAAGCCTTTGGAGCCGTTTCTAGTCTGGCAATGACTTTGGAGTTCTGCCTGTCTCACAGTTTGCCAGGATTCAAGGAGAATGTTTTCTTATCATTTTTTTTTTTTTGCTAAGGCACGTTATTTATGAATACTATATATTTTTTTTTCTCCAAAGATGAGGTCTACCTGTTCTCTATAAAGTCATATCTGGGCTTCTGATATCAACACATACTTTTCTCAGGGTGGTGCTAACACCACTGGTGGTGAAGCCCTAAGTACAAACCTGTTTTAGGAAGGAAATTCATCTTGTTAGAGGGAGCCGAGCTACTTACAAGGCAGATAACGTTCTGCAGCTTGCTGAATTGATGGAGAGAGGCACCGGGATTCAGACTCACCTATTTTTCATTCTTTGAATGAAGTCTATCTTCTGAATTACATGAGCCATGTGAAGCAGGGAAAGAGAGCAATGGTTCTGGAAACAAAAACAGAGTTCTTATCTTTTAATACAGAAGAGAATGCCTCAGGATATTATTATTTGTGATTTATGGGGTGCATAGCAATATGACCAGTGTCTCACCACAGCAGACAGAGGACTCTGACCCTCCGCCTTTGATGAACTCTTGTAGCTTCCCAGGGGCAATTTTCCACTGTAGAATAAGCTGCTGCATCACAAAATTCTGGTTTAAAAAATCATACTGAATGAGTTACTAGGAAACTTGCTTTCTATTTCTAATCCTACCATTGACTTAGTCTATGACTTTGTCCAAATTCTTTAAATCTTCTTACCTTCTAGTAAGTTAGGTCAATCACACTTGCTATATTTGCCTTTGAAATATCTTGAGATACGTTTATTAGATAAATTAGTCTCAAATATTTGTGAAAATGCCATTTTCTTCCTGAAGATATATCTGATTTCACTGACAAGATCAAACTAAGAAAATGAATAAAATCAATTAAATAAAACAGAGAAGATGACCACAGTACCCTTTGTAAGAAAGGAGTAAATGAGAAGGCAAAATTCCTTCCTTCCAACCTTCTTGATTTTCTAAAACTTTACTTTGAAACAATTTCAGATTTATATAAAAGTTGCAAGAATAATACAAAGAATTCCTGTATAACCTACATCCAGATAGCCCAAATGTTAACATTTTACCACACTTGTTTTCTATTTCTTTTTCTTTGTGTGTGTATGTGTATCCATATCTATATATCTATATCTGTATGTTTTTTCTGATCTTATTGAGAGTAAGTAAAAGACAAGATAGATACCTTTGTATGGTTAAATACTTTAGTGACTATTCTAAGCATAAGGGTGTTTTCTTATATAACCACAGTTCAATTATCAAAA
Source organism: Cheirogaleus medius (assembly GCA_008086735.1). Classification (NCBI taxonomy): domain Eukaryota; kingdom Metazoa; phylum Chordata; class Mammalia; order Primates; family Cheirogaleidae; genus Cheirogaleus; species Cheirogaleus medius. The sequence goes on from VBSM01000483.1 coordinate 15,399,422, forward strand.
TCAGTAAATTAAACTGATAATAGTATTAAATCTATGGAATTTATTCAAATTTTGTCAATTATCTTAATAATATTCTTTATAGCAAGAGGGAAAAATAACTTTCTTTTCTAACTTTCTTCTGAGCCAGGCTTATGTGTTGTATATAACTGTTCTGTTTCTTTCTCTCCTTAACCTGGAGTATTAACCCAGTTTTTCTTTTTTTTATAGAGAAGGTGAATTCTTGACCTTAAGAGATTTTATGTAGGTTGAATGGACAAATGTTACTTTATTTTAACAAACAACCATAAAAGGTGGCTAGGAAATCCCAAGGTTAGATTCTGAAAATATTAAAGTTGTTTTTTTAAAGTTATTAAAATAAGACAATTATAAAAATTTAAGTAAGTACAGAAATGAATCCAGTAGAAATAAAAGTCCTCCTTCCAATTGCACTTTCACTCAAGTAAACACTGTTAAAAAATTTTTGTATATTTTTTCAAATCTATTTCTATGCTTATAAAATATATACATTTATAACTTGTGCTTTTTTTAAAAACAAAAATGAGCTCATACTGTACATATTGTTCTATAACTTTCTTTTTATAAAAGTTAGTGTGTCATTGGCATCTTTCCCTATCAGTTTATGCAGGTGTGCGAGCATGGACTTTTGCCATCCCTCCTGGGGAAGCCCTAACCTGGGCTCACATTCTTCTGTGCTGCTTTTGGTGGTAGCTTTGACTTACTAATAAGTTTGCAAGTGTCCTTGTGCACTAGGAGAGAACATTCCTTGTTTGCAGTTAGTTGCCCAGGTACACAAGGAGAGTTCGGGGAGCAAACTCCCTCTTTGAATTCTTGACCCTCTCATGGTGCCCACAGATCCCTCCCTTAATTTATGGGCTTTCTGCAGAGGACCTCATTAGGCTGACTGCAGCCTGGGAAGGCTTGATCACAACTTGGTAATATAGCCTTAAGGTTGAGCCATTTCAAAGGTGAAAACAAAGTATGAAAAAAATGTTTAAAATAACACTCTCAACTCATTAAAATCTGTCTCTTTTGCACTGCAACTAGAGTACATGATGACATGACTTGTGATATATATATATTACACACACAGGCACACACACACATTTTGTAAAGTTTCTGTGATCACATGTCTGGGAACCATCTCCATGGGTGTTAATTTCTAACTGTTTGGATACTCTTTTATCTGTATCCTAGATTAGAAGTGCAGCTGTTCTTCTCCAGTCTTAGACACACTTGCCTGATCTTGGAGTGACTTTAGGGGGTTTCTTGCAACTGTTTTGCTGAGATCTTTGAGAAAATCAATCTTAAAGATTGGTGTAGGCTGGTTTTCCTTTGGTTCTCGACTGGATTTTCACTGAACCTTTCTGACCTTTAACTTTATTCATTCTTTGCTTACCCTGACCTTGTGGTGCCTTTAAACCCAAGAGGGTGATGAAGCAGCCATGATCCAAAGTTATTTATGAGTTTGATGGCTGTATTAGTGGCTTTTTTTTCCCATTTTGCTTCTCCCCTGCAGCCTTTAGCCCTGCAAGCACTTTGGAACAGGGTCTGTTTTCCTGTAACCGCCTTCTTGCACTTGTTGGGCAAAATCAGAGTAGTGATTGAGTCCTCAACACACTTATGGCACTGCAGAGTAATAACATTTATCACACTTCTTGTTTAAGCCCTTTAGAGAATGACATTTCACAGTGTAATTTTGCTTCACAGATTTTTCCCTTGTGAGTTTTAACTTTCGGGGTAGAATTCTTTCTTATGGCTTCACCTTTTTCCTGTTTTGTGTATCTGTGAGAAGTCACACAAATAAGGCTCTTCTCAGCATAGCAAATGGAATCAGGTCACGATCCCAAGCGCCCTTCACCTCCAGATTCCTGATTGTTTCTTCCTTATTTGTTGTGAGCAGGCCCAAATTGCCTCACCTCTGCCTGCCCTTTTCCACTTTATGAAACAAGCAACTCACAGCAACGCAGCTCTAAAAATTCCCGGGTGACCTGCATTTTGCTCTTTTTATTATCCCTTAAGAAATGTCTCAGTAATTGAAATCTAGAGTAGCAGAGTTGCGTGATCTTGTCATTAAGCATTTTCCTTATGTTTGGTTTATTTATATTGTGCCTTTAAACCCCAGCGTGGTCCAAGTCTGCCTAAGGGACCTAAAGGACTGAAACCAAGAATATCGTCATTAATCCAAAGGTGAGAAGTTAAACAGGGATCTTAGCACCCACCTTTATTTGGGAGTTAGAGGGAGGAAAAGAGGGAGAAGAATATTGGAAAATTTTAGTTTTCATGGAGAGGCGAGACATCTACGCTGAGATTTATACCTCATGCTACATTTTATTTATTTATGGGGACATGGGCATCTGATTTTTTTTCCCTCTGCAGTAATTTATCAGTGAGTTCATCTTGATTTAGTAGTGCACAGAGGGAACCCACTGCTAATTCCCTTTTATTTCATATATTTCTTTTACCTTAACTCGTAAAGCTTCAGCGTTGCTACTTCCTTTATCATCCACCTGTATTTCATCGCAAGTCCAACTCTTTTTGATCTATAGCACAAATCCTCCTTTCCCCACCTCTTTGTCCTCTCTTCACAGATTGCATTCCTCAGTATTGACATTCAGTCATATGATTTATCCCAACAGGTTCCCTGGTGCCAACCGGATCATAATTCCCTTTCTGGTAGCATCACTTCAAGACCTTCCTGGTTATTTCCCTTGGCTCCTAGTATTTGTGGATCAGCACCTAAGAGATTCACTGATGATTTGTCTCCTCTTTTAGTTTTTTGTTTGCTTAGATCCAAATCACAGGTGGTAACTTGGGAAGCCCAAGGGTATCTGGAACTGTGTGAAATGTGAGCTTTGTTCTGCTTGGTAGGGAGTGCTGGAATGTTCTATCTCAAGCATTGGCACAGAAGAGCCATCTCTGGAATTGCTTCAAACAGAAGGACCTGCCCATGAGCATTTTGCTAACCTTTGTAAATCAAATGCCATCTAACAAATTTCCCTGAGAGCTTCTAGATGGGGAGAGCTGGATGATCAATTTTCAAAGTGGATTATCCCTTAAAAAAGGGATACACCTGTAAGAAACTCATACTAATTTTTGTTAGAAGCGAGTAAACTAATCCTTTTTTTGTACCATTTATTTTTTACTAGTACTATATTTGTGTGGTCTGGGCACACACATGTACATAGACAGACACATACGTATATAAGAGAGAGACATGGGAGAAAGAAGTAGAAAAAATTTTCTTTTTTTTGAATTCTCTTGATGTTGGCATTAAAATACTGAATGCTACATTATCACGAGACCTTCAGTTGTCCTGATTTGCATTAGTGACATCTATTTCTCATGTCAGACAAGAGAAAGCTGCATAGATTTTTTTCCCCAGCCCTTTTAGCTTTCTCTGAACAGTTCCTGTGATTCCACATGGAGAGAGGTTTTGTGACTTATGTGTCATGTAATAGAGAAGGGTTATATTAGGAAAAGTAGCCTTCTTGCCTTGCATTGAATGTAAATGTAATTCAAGTGTTTATGAGTGTAATCTAGGATCTTATGCATTATTTAAAATTATATTTCTATGAAGGACACTCATAACTCTCTGCTGCTTTACACTGTATGGCATGTGGGGCTGGGGCCTTTTGGAGGCTGAAAATTGATCTTGGCTCACTCACGATGGTAGATAGAAGGTCTAACCTTGGGCAAGGAATGCCTATCATAAAGCTCTTTCTCCACCCCATTCATTGCTTGAAGAAACACTGATGATGATGACACTGCAGTGTCTTGTCTTTACCACTGTTCCTTCATCTATAAAATAAGAGTTCAATGAATCTTCTAGTCCTAAAAATCAAATTTAAAGTGGGCTTCTATTGCAGCTGGAGGGATTTGGGTGGCCATCAGGAAGAATGTCCTGACTCTGACGATGTCAAATTGCATGAGTGGTTGTATAATCACATTCTCAACAGACCTTTAAAAAATAATTTAATCTCCCTCAGATACCTGAAGGCAGAGAAGAGAAGAGAATAACCCTTTGATTTCTCAGGATCATAATTCAGCTCCCTTGTAGGAAAGATCACAACAGGTAATACCGGTTTGTAATTTCTGATAATAATGCATGGATTTCTGCCCAATATTAATAGGTGATTGATGAAAAATTTTCCTGGAATCCTGTGAAATGAATCCAAGCTTATAGGTAGGATGACCAAGTAAACAATAGCAAAGTCGTGACCACAAAGGTCAACGGAAAAAAAGCATGGAAAAAAAACCGGAAAAAGAATATTTGTTTAACATCAGAGATAAATAATAACAAAATCAAATTAACTTACTCTTTTTGAAATCCATTTTTTAACAAAAATTACACAGACAAAAAAGAAGTAAAACCTCATCTTTGAATGAGAGTCACCATGGCGTCTCTCTTTGAGGACTCAAAGGGGAAAATAGTATTAATATTATTTTTCAAGATATCAGTAGATGAAGTCTCTAGGGAAATAAGACCTGTGTGTCCGAAAAATCTTTATTACTTATCTGTTATCAGGGTTGAAAATAATATACGCATGCCTATTGGAATTACCAACAAGTAGAGTGCAGTAGCATAATCAACATTGGTCACTGGTCTCAAACATTTAGAATCATTTTTATAGATTTAACCAATTCTTACCAATTTAATATAAAGAATTTAATTATCTTATTATGATGATAGTATGTACTCTCTGAAATTAGGAATATGCTGCAAGCGTTGACTAAAAATGCATAGGCTGATGGCTTTTAGCAAACATGGAAGACAAGTCTTAAAATAAAACAGATTCCTAAGTGTTGAGCTATGACTTCTTCTCAAAACAGCTTCTCACAGATTTTTTTTTTTAAAGGCTGAAAGAGAAGTACTAACTTACCATTTATATAAGGGGCATAATTTATCTGCACTGATTAAAATGATCAAGTATGCAGTGACAGGTCTTTATATTCCAGGTAAATGCTTCCTTTGTGCTTTTCAGACAAGAGTTTCTGACATGACGTGGGAAAAGCCGACAAAGTCAGTCTTTGGGGTGTGTTTTTATCCAGGAGGTAGCTTGAGATGGATTAATGGCAAATCACAATAAATTATTTATCAGATAATAAGTGTGATAATTGTTCTTATTTATCATCAGTCTAACTTGCCTTGTTCTCCTGTCATGCTTTCAATCAAACCCTCCCCAAAGATTTGCTGGTTAAAATATACAGCCAAAAGGTCATTCCAACAATTTTTACTCATAATGGCACACTGATTAACTCCTAATTGAAAAATGTAAACTAGGGGCTCTGTAAGTAATGTGAGTGACCCTTGCATTTCTAACACAATGAGGAGAGTCACTCTGTACCTCATTCATCCTGCCATGGGAAACAGTACAATTTTCAGTAATTTTGATAGTCTCCTGAATTAATTGGAAATAACTTTTTTGTTTTCCATGGAGAAGGAAAAAAAAAAAACCCTCACATGCCCAAATTTGCTGAAAAAGTAGAGATGTAAAATACCATTCACTATCTACTGTCCCTCTGGCAGCTAATCCATTGAAGCTTAATTGTAATTATCCACCAGGTCTGGGCCTGGAGAGGAATACTGATTACCGCTACGTGCGTTTCCATGGGCAAGGCTGTGTATTGAGCCTGTTGCAAAGTTTCGAGTAAATTTATTTCTACCGGCAGCTGTAATGGATCATTGGTCATGGACTATTTCTGGACTTGGTGCAATGGGAGAAAATAATTCCAACTTATCTGTGCAGAAGTCCTTAAAAGATTTCCAATGTTGCAAAAGTAGATGGATACCCACCTAGGCAACCCACACTCTCCAGTCAAAGGCACCGGTGGCGCAGATGTCCTGGGTTATTTTCTTACGGTTTTCCTCTCCACCCAGAAATCCATACTCAGCTAGACAGCCATGTGAGTGTTTCCCAAGCTTCTGTAATGGGGACAGTGGTTACCATGAAAAAAGAACTCTGTATACTTCTCTGCGTCTCCTCTCCCCCTTCTTTCTTCCCTCTCTCACCTGTTTTTGGGGTCCCTCTCCTAATGCTCGATTTCCCACTGATGTGAATCCTGTCAACTTAGCTCACAGCTTCTGTTCCGCATGCTGCTCCCATGGCCTATGAACCAGTACCTGGCACTTCCCTTGCCTAAACTGCCCTATTCCTTTCAGGTAAATCTGCTTCTCCTGTGTGATCTGGGGATTTTCCACACATCTGGGTTGGATCACTCTCTTTCCCGAGTTGTTCTGCACCCTGCACAGCTCTGTTCTACGAGGATCCCACTCAGGCCCTAGGGCACGCCCTCCTAGACCAACTTGCTCCATATTTGTTATCTTTCTTCCAGGCCCTCTTGCGTCTTAGAATGTTTTCAAATCTCTGCAGAGCTCTCTTCAGACCTTTCTATTGTTTCCCTTCCTCCCAACCTTGCCTTCATCCTTGGGCTCTCTTCGATTTCCTCCTCTCTAATGCTGCACAGGGGAGAGCTGGATTCAGTGCTACTCCTTCAACTCAGGACATGTAAGAGCCTTGATCCTCTGCTTTACCTCGTAGTGGAGTTTGGGCAATATCAGCATCACCCTCCACAGTAGAGGCCACTTTCTGACTCTCAATAGCCCCATCAATGGGCCTATTTTCCAAAGGGACTTGGTAGCTATCTCTGTAATTTTATCAGTTCATTGAGAAGTTGGTCTGTCCCATCTGGGAAATAGAAGATTTCAGTGAACTGGACGGTAGTAGTATACTCTCAAAGAATGTCATATAGATCTTTTCTCCAAAGCTCTTTTTTTTTTTTTTTTTTTTTTAAGACAGAGTCTCATTCTGTTGCCTGGACTAAAGTGCCGTGTTGTCAGCCTAGCTCACAGCAACCTCAAACTCCTGGGTTCAAGCGATCCTTCTGCCTCAGCCTCCGGAGTAGCTGGGACTACTGGCACTCACCACTACACATGGCTAATTTTTCTATTTTTAGTAGAGACAGGGTCTTGCTCTTGCTCAGGCTGATCTTGAACTCCTGACCTCAAGTGATCCTCCTGCCTTGACCTCCCAGAGTGCTAGGATTATAGGAGTGAGCCACCGCACCTGACCTTTCCAAAGCTCTTTTAGCCCTGGTATTGATTGAGATTCAGTGATTCTAACCCTGTGTACAAGGCAAGAGTCCCTCTGGTGATCAAATGTTTTAAACCCCCAAATCAGGAAACATGGATGAACAACAGGACAGAATATTGGAAATCTTGAAAAATCTAGGATGCTATATTAGTTGTCTATTGCTGTGTAACAACAAATTACTACAAAACTTAGTGGCTTAAAGCAAACATTTATTATTTCACATAGTTTTTGTGAGTCAGAAATTTGGGAGAAATCGTGGGTGGTACTGGCTCAGGGCCTTTCATAGGGTTGCAGTCAAGATATGGGCCGGGGCTGCAGTTATCCGAAGACTTGACTTGGTGCTTCCAAGAAGACTCACTGACACGGTTGTAGGCAGGATTCTGCTCATCACCACATCGATCTCTCCAAAGGGCTGCTTGAGTGTCCTGACAGCATGGTAGCTGGTTTTCCCCAGAGCAAGCAATCCAAACAGCAAGGTAGAAGTTGCAATGTCTTTTACGACCTAGCCTTGGTAGCCACACTCCATCGTTTCTGCACTGCCCTACTGGTTACATGAGTGAGCCCTATTTATTGTGGGAGGGAACTCTTCCAGGGCAAGAATACCAGGAGGCAGGGATCACTGGGGACCCTGTAGGAGGCTGGCTACCACAAATGTGTAGACTCCTTTATTTTTCCTCATCCTACCCTCACTATCCTTCCAACCCAGCTTGGAAAGTGGTGGAGAGGATTGTGCCTTGCTCAGCTCAGCTGGAAGAGATACGGGGGCCCATCATGTCCTTGTAGCACATGAATTAGGAGACAAGGGACTCCCGACACTCTCCTGGTTAAAGCAAACTGGTAGTTTCATTCTCTCTTTTGTTCTCTTTTCCACCCCCTTGGCATCTCCCAACATGTATTTCCCAGAGTGCTAGTCCTGTGAAGTGTTCTACCAAAAATTATTTTGTAGTGAAACTCAGAGATTCCCAATTTTCGTGGGCGGATGGATGGTTCTGAGAGTCCTTACAATAGAGATACTTGTTCCACTTTGTTTAACCCAGCATTTCTGAAACTTCTTTGTCCACATATTTATTTTGTCATATCTAACAACATCCTCCAAGTATAGTGTTCATTAAAACATACATTTTGAAACACTAGTCTAGAAAGCTAGCCGTTCATAACCAGTATTACTCCAGAATAGATTCAAGATGGTCGTAATATTAAAAGTAGCACACTGAACCTACCTGAAATCACAGAGTCGAGTGTGCCCGCTAGTCTGAAGCTGTTGGAGTGCAATCCTATAACCACAATACCTAACTCAGTTCTAAACTGTTCATTTGCTGGGGAACCCTCAATTGACCATCCCCTTTACAATGCTTCTAATAGCATGCACTTTGGTGTTTCTCTACCCCTGTATGAAATCACTATTGAAAACTGGCCCTCAAAGTCTTTCAAAGAGCTCTAACCTTCTTTCCTCAGGAGGAGGAAATTTTCTCCACCTACATAGAAACTCCAGGAAGCATTGCACTGCTGAGATTAAGCATCTCTTAGCTGGTGTATTTTATGGCTGAATTGTTTGTCTTGGTATGCAAGCCTCTGGGGCATAACCATTTCTTCTTATGAGTCTGGTACAGCACTCAGCACACTGTCAGCACTCAACCCAAAATAAATCATCATAATAATAGTCATAAACATAAATCAAGGGAGCACAATTCAACTTATTTATAGCCTTACAGGAGAAGCACAATAGAAAAAGTGCAGTTATTTTCCATCATATTATCCTATATCATTTCCAAGCAAAATGTCATATTGTCCACTAGTGTGTAACCAGAGAGGGAAGGATTCTGGTGTAGCCTGCAAATTCTGTGGGGCCAGAGTTAAATGATGTGAGGCTAGAAGCTCACATGTCCTAAGTTTCCATAATTAAAATCTGAATTTCTGGGGCTTATTAAGATAATATTTAACATATAATTATCTTGACATTTTAAAAAGGAAAAGTGTTTAAGACAGATTATATAGTAATATTTAATCACAAAAATCTACTTGTTCTGCTCATTTCTCCAAAGGTCCGCTCTCTGATTTCCGAGGTGAAAATTTAAAGCTTAATGAAGATGTTAATCTAATATTTAATCTAATGGATAATAGTGGATTAGTGAGTGGGTTATCCCTCCCATGTACCATCCTTTTATGTACAGAATGCTTTTATCACCTTGAAATCTTGACCACTCTCAAAGTTGGGTCTGTGATCCCATATGACTGAATATCAAACTATTGTAGCCACATTTCCCACTTTTTTTTTAACTTAAGGAATTTGGAGAACACAACTACACCCATACCTACACACACACATATACGTGAAAATAACAATCATGAATATATCCATCATCCATAAAAAACCACTTGAACATTTTGATAGACTTGTTTTCCAGGCTTTTCCCTAGGCATATACTTTAAAAAACACATAAGTAACACACGACTCTATTTTCCTTAAAAAAATTAAAACATTTCAGATAGAGTGGAAATCCTCTTCAACTAACATCTAAATCTTACCCTCCCTGCGCCCCCTTTTTAGTGGTACTTAATTATGATTTCATTTACATTCTTCCAGATGATTGTTTTTTGCACTAGCATACATTTAAATGTATTTTAATAAAATATATAGTATTGTTTTGTAACATGAACAGCATTATATTATATTTACATTGTATTTTATGCATTTCATACAAACTACTTTTAAAACAAAACCATGTTTGATGATACATACACACACACATGCACATTAGTTCATTCTTTTTATCCACTATGTAATGTTTCACATCTTGAATATACATTT
>VBSM01000483.1:15409421-15446305 GCA_008086735.1 Cheirogaleus medius
TGTACCTCATTTTAACAAAGTGAAGGTGAAATTTTCTTTTTCATCCATGATTTTATGTCTAAGGCTATTATATTTAGCAGTTTGATTCCCTTTCTTTGATTTTCAACATCATCTAATTAGACATTTGGCAATCTCCATTGAATTGCTTTCTCATTCTGTCACTAAAATTTTAACAGCACTTGTTAAGTGAAACAAGAGAAAGCTGTGTTCACCAAGATGTATTCCAAATGCAAGGGAAAATGAGTTTGAGAATTGGAATCAACATGGTATGTCGCAGGAGAAAAATCTCCCTCCTACTTTGTTTACACCTGATTACCTCTGTTTTTACAGTAGATTTCCTATGTTCAAAAAAATCTTCTAGCACGTTTATTCTTGTCTGCTTTATTGATATATGTTCAGAGTAAGATATCAAGTAGTGAGACAATTAGAAGACAAGATCTAAAGTAATTGCTGCCCAAGTTTTCAGCAATGGAGATGGAATGCTGAATCCTAGTAAGGTAGAGACTCCTGGCATGCCACTATACCATGGACAGCCTCCAGATTTGTCACACATGCTAATTAAAGAACATCTGTTGGATGGTAACAACCTCTTACATTGATGACTTTGAGCTTATTTTAGATGTCTTGGGATTGACAGGGTGGCATTGAAAATATCTTTTTCATGGAAAATTTAACTGTAGTTATATGGCTAATATTATATAAGATTTCCTTAATGAAGAACCTTCATATATCTTATATTATTTAATCCTCACAACAAAGCTGATGGGTATTATTTTTTAATGGCAGCTTTATTGAGATATAATTCACATACCATACAATTCACCTATTGAAAGTGTTCAATTCAGTGGTATCTTAGTCAGCTTGGGATGCTATAACAAACTACTATAGACTAGGTGCCTTAAATAGCAGACATTTATTTCTCATAGTTCTAGAGGCTGGAAAGCCCAAGATCAAGGTGCTGGGAGATTTGGTTCTTGGTAAGGGCTCCCTTCCCTCCTTGCAGATGGCAGCCTTCTCACTGTATCTTCACATAATAGAAAGAATATGGGCTCTTGTCTCTCCTCTTTTTTCTTTTATAAAGACAGCAATCCCATCATGGGGGCCCCACTCTCATGATCTTGTCTAAACCTAATTTAATTACCTCTCCAAAGCCCCACTTCCAAATACCATCCCCTTGTGGGTTAGGGCCTCAGTATATGAATTTGGTTGGGGGGGGCAAATATTCAGTCCATAACAAGTGGTTACAGTATATTCATGCAGTTGTGAAACCATTATCACGATCAATTTTAGAACATTGTCATCACATTTTCAAAAAAATCCCACACCCTGTAATAGTCACTTTGACATTCCCTTCCATCCCCAGACTTCAGCCCTGGACAACCATTAATCTATTTTCTAACTCTATAGATTTGCCTTTTCTGAACATCTAATATAAGTGGAACCATTTAATGTGTGGCCTTTTATGACTGGCTTCTTTCGCTTATTAATAGTATAATCTTCCAATGCTCATCCATATTGTAGCATGTATTAATACTTTATTCTTCATTAATGCTGAATAATACTCCATTGTATGGATATGCCACATTTTGTTTATTCATCAGATGATGGAAACTTGGATTGTCTCAACTCTGTAGCTACTATTACCCTCACTTGATAATGGGAAAACTCAACAATCTCAAAGGACTCAAGAGATCTGTTAAAGAGCTCAAGTGATCTATCCTCAAGTGATACATACACATAACCAGTCAGTGGTGGTGCTACAGGCATTAAATCTAGCGTGCATTTTTCAATTGAAGAATACCTTTTTTTATATTTTTCACTTTCTCCTTGCATCCTCTTAAAATTAAGGACACCCCAACATCTATGTTTAGAAATATTGCTATTAACTTGATTCTTCTGATGCTAAGTAATTTTCTTTAATCCCCCTGCTAAACTCTTGGCATCATGAGTGTAATGAGATTTCCACACACTGAAAACTCCAACACAGAAATTCTCTAAGAACACATACTTCAGAATCCCACTCATCATCATCATGCTAACCTATTAACTTTTGATAGTTTGGTAGTTGATTACAGTGAACAAATTTCTGGCTGACAAATTAGTTACGATTAGAAAGCAGGGAGGAGTATAAAGTCTTGAATTCTCTTCTGGTTCCAAATTTGCCAGGATTTAGAGAACTATATTTCCTTGTTCAATATGTTAAATGTGGAAGAATTTCTTTCTTTCCTTTTTTTTTTTTTGAGACAGAGTCTCGCTCTGTTGCCCGGGCTAGAGTGCCGTGGTGTTAGCCTAACTCACAGCAACCTCAATCTCCTAGGCTCAAGCCATCCTCCTGTGTAGGCTCAAGACAGCCTCCCAAGTAGCTAGGGCTACAGGCATGTGCCACCACACCCGGCTAATTTTTTCTACTTTTAGTAGAGATGGGGTCTCACTCTTGTTCAGGGTGGTCTCCAACTCAAGCTATCTTCCCTCCTTGGCCTCCGAGAGTGCTAGGATTACAGGTGTGAGCCACCAGCCCCAGCTGAATTATTAAAATTGAATCTAGATAATGCAACAAAAACCTCTTATGTAGGAAGAAAACACCAATTAATTTAAATAATTGGGACTTACGATCATCATGCAGTGCCAAATACATTATTAATGTTCAGATGAATTGGCCAAAACACTCTATATTCAGCAATATTACTTGAAACTTAATGTTTTATATTATCTGGTTATAGAGTAAATAGGCAAAACCAGATAGATAGTTCCACATTTGGAAGGGATTTTCATGCTTCTTATTTTATAGTTGGGGAAACTGAGTCCTAAGAGGTTAAAGTTTTCTTTAAAGTCACAAAGTGAAGGTCAGTCTTCTCATGCTTCACCTGACTAACCACTGGCCTTAAGACTTAGCAGATGCCTCTGGTAGGACACATTCTTGACATCCTTCTTCAAAGCTCTTTTGATTTGCCCAAATTTCTGAGGATGTTATAATTATTTGTTATGTGAACTTGGCAGACTGTGAGCTTGACTATGGCCTGCTTCTTGATGTTTTTATTACCAGTGTCTGGCACAAATCTAGGCACTCAACGGAGGCTCCATAAATATTTTTTGAATGAATTAAGCATGACTTTTTTTTTGATACTTTAACCAATCAATGTTCTTTTATGATTTTCTGTTTCATGGTCTATGCTAGAGGTTTTCTAACTATATTTTTAGCAATGGGACAGTTTCCTCCCCAGTAACATCTTGCAGAAAACCCCAATACATAAGGCAGAAAATAGAGGAGCTATCTTGGTTGTAGCAGAATTCAGGAAGCCAGAAGCCCCACCTTTTCGTCCCCCTCTGGGAGTGGTGGGAGGGGGCACGTCAGAGATGTGCCAAAGCTAGGAAGATCACAGCTGAAAATCCCCCATTTTAGACTCTTAGAGAGAACCACAAGTAATATCCTAAATAGGAATCACGATTGCATATTCATCAGTCCGTGTCCTGTTTGAGAAAAGTAATCATAATAATATAAGACCCTACATCTTGTTCATTTAATTCTCTCAACAATCACATAATAAGTACCAGGCTCTGTTTTAACAAAACAGTGAGCAAGACAGACCAAAATATTTTCCTTCATGAAGTTTCCATTCTGATAAGGAAAGCAGACAATAAAAAAATTATATTGTATGTTTGATGGCGACAAGTGCTATGGAGAAAAAGCGTGAAAGAGGTACATGTATGTGTACGTGTGTGTGTGTGTGTGTGTGGTGGGGGTTGTAGTGGAAGGTCTCAGTGAGAAAGTACATTTGCATATAGACCCGAAGGAGATGAGGGAATGAGCTATAGGCTACTTGGGAACAACAAATTAAAAGAGAGTTTCTGTCTTCAACATCCTTTACATGAGATTCCTTAGATTATGGGGAAAGACTGAAGAATTTTGATCAAGGAAATGATTAGGTTGGATTTCCTTAGTTCAGATCTCATAAATAGGCAATAGATAGGAAAGCACTTTCATTATGAATAATCTAAAAATAGCTGACCTGTTATCATGGGATGCAATTTTGTTTAGCCAATTATGTTGACTCCCATATATGCTGATTTGAGATGTAAATGAATCGCCTTCCCATCTCTCTCTTTATGCATGTGCGGAAGGGAAGAGTTAAGAATCTCCTTTTCTAAAAGGTCTTTAAAAATAGGCTAGAGTCTCATCTAGGGTAGTTTAGGAGAGGCCTTGCCTGTAGGCAGATAAATCTCTCAAGTCTCATTACTGCCCAAAGAGGCTTTACAATAGACCGAGCCTCTCTAGGTGATCTCAAATTCTGTCTATTAACCAGGAGAAAGTTCTTCAGCACTGTCAGATTTTCAGTTTTCTCTGCATCAGATGCAGAGAAAATACTGGGGCATCCCAGACCTGAGAGGGTGCAAGAGCACTGTTCTCCATCATTTAGACCGTAAGCAGCATCATTAGGGCGATGCTGGAGGAAACTAGTCCTGAGAGGTTGCTGTGTGATTCCTATGACCACATTTGCTACAGACCCTATTTTCTAAAATGCCTCGCTAGTTTCTTTCAAGGGAGGTTGTTATCTGCTTCTCTAAACAACTTGCTTTGTAGCCAAGTCACTTGTGGAGAGGACAAGTTATGAGGTTTCTGAACCAGGCTGGTGATAGGAGTAACAGAGCGGAGACCAAGGGCCTTTAAGTGCTGTTTGTACATTAGGTTTTGTTTGGAGCCCAATCCCGGCCCCATGGAGTATAGTATTTATGTTTTATTTAATGAGTGCCTGACACTGAAAAATGACTGCTATATAGCTTTTTAGTGGGAGGCTAGGGAGGGCGAGTCAGAACCGTAGTGCAGAGGGGAGCTTGAAGTGGAGGAGATGTAACCTGCCCTCTCATTACCAAGTTTACATTCCCCCATTGTTTTTACTTGTTTAAATGCCATGTCCCATGGCTCCTCTAAGGACCAGCCCTTGATAGGTATATGGTAACTGCTTGGTTACTATTGTGGGGTTATTGGTAGTAGTCTTGGTGGTGGGCATCATAACAAATGATGCATCATAAAAAATGACCCTATGCTTATACACATGTACCACACTTCATGCAAGAGGTGAATTCTTTTCATTCACTAAGATATACCAGATAATATCTTTATTAAATGAACCCAATTTTTATAGAGTTTCTTTTTAATTAAGATCTTTTATAAAAGTGGACTTTCATAGTGGAGATTGCATGAAAACAAAAAATAATGGTAGGATACTTTGACAGGTGTCACTGGAGCTCAGCTTAGGAATGTTCAAGAAACTTAGATTTAGGTACTAGAGTGATCAAGGTTTGAATCTTGCATTAACCATTTGCAAACTCTTTGACTGTGGATAAGTCACTTAACTTCTGAGTCTTCAATTGATTCATGTGCAGAAATGGAAGTAATGATTCTTCCCACACTGGACTGTTGTGATATAAAGTCTCTGACACATGGTAGAAACTCAACAAATGTTATTTCATCTCATTCTTTTTCCCATCTTGAAGCATTAGCACATCAATTTAGGCTGAACTGAAAGTGTCATCTTGGTTTATTGGCCACTTACGGTAAAGAAACCATCCCTCACACCATTTTAGTGTTTTCTTTGGGCTTTGATGACTCAGCCTCACGTCTGAAGGCACCTGTGATGATTTCTGCCTCTGTCCCCTGCAGTGGCCTCAAGGACTTCCCCTACATGGGTCCTGCTCATCTCTCAGTGCCTTAGAAGTGACACCACTTTGTAGCTCATCACAGTTACTAATATGTCAACTTGTTGAATTGAATTCTGGGTTTCCCCTGAGTGCCCAAATCCAACATTTTATGCTGAACCAGTTTCCTCATATTTTGGAAAAAGCTTCAGGTGACCAATAGATTTTATAGAAACTGGCAAATAGGAGAAAAGAAAACCTTTTCTAAAGTTTATATGTTCACTATATTTATTTTCCCATAGACCAAATAAAAATGCCATTATTTCTATGGCATTGGAGTGGACTACCTCTAAGGAACTTCAACAAATGGCAGACACTTGTAATAAAACACAAGAAATTGGCTCAGATATTACAAAACAACATGGTATTTGTCATTCTGACACCCTTTGAGGCTGGGTGGAATGATGCTGCTTAGTCCTTTCTTGTAGAGGAGATGTACGCATCTACTGTTACATCCCTGGAACATTTTCTTATATAAAGGCTGAGTTGCCTGTGGAAAGATAGTTATGCACTTAAGATGTTGAAGGTTCTGTGTGTTCTCAAAGTATTCTTGCTCTCTTGTGGAAAATCTAAGGGAAGGCAGTGGGTTTCAGCATTTGCCAAGTAGTGCTATTAATGATCTCCCTAGGAACCACCTTGGCTATTAGCATAAAGTTTGTGGCTCTCTATGGAACATAGCTGTATGCTAAACATCTGAGAGCACACTGTATTTGTGTTTCTTTATCAGGGCGAATGGGAGCAGAGTGCTTTCATTATTTTTCAGGAGCTACAGTGATCTGGTAGGTGGAGTCTCCACTGCACTTGCTTCCTAGTGTGGTTTCTTCATTGGTCAGTGTAACTAGCTTGCTGTATTTCTCAGTATTTGTGCAAAGAGATGTAGAGAAGGAGCAATTCGTCCTGCTCCAATAATCCTGTAACTTCATTCTGTGAGCAGTGACTGACTGCTGAACTTGAACTTGTATCCCCAAATTAGCATTATCCTTCCAAAAAGTTACCTAGCTGGGAAGGTGGAACACTGACTCCAGTGATACCATTAATACTGCTGCATGATCATTCAAGCCATTTTTGGGACTTCCCTTTGGAAACTGCCTTCTGAGGCAAAACACTAGCCACAAAGAAAATAGTTTGCTGATATCAGAGTCTTCAAAATCTAGGAACAGCAGCATTGCTCTCTCTGAAAATCAACACTGTTTAAATATGTAAGCTGTAATTGGCTTTAAAAAATCAGCCTCATTACTTTATGGTCACAGCCAGGAAGGATGGAAAAGAATAATTATAATAACATCCTAAGCACAGCTACAGAGGACAGCTTGTGCGAGGAAGGACAAATCTGAGTCTCAGCTTTTCCTTGATCATCAACAACGTGTTCTTTTCTAGTCATTATGTCACTCCTTGGTACTTGTTTCTTATCCTCCTTGATTTTTTTTTTCCTAAATTTTTCTCTTAAGGCTTTCTTTCATGATCCCTAAACTGGTAGTCTCACTTGGTTAAGGGAAGCTTTTGTAGTCCCAGTTCCAGGCAAATTCTTTGGTGGTTCAAAACTCTCTGTTGTTCTAGGCTTTTTAGCCAAGACCATCTTTTCTTCTTGCTCCCTAAGCCATGTTTAATATTCCTACCGGTGGAAAATGCCAACCACGTTTGCCTTCCCGGGATACTCACCTGGCTTGTCCCGACTGTTCTGCAAGGTCGTATTTGAAATCTGAACTCATAGTAAGAAAGGACGTATGTAACAGGGTTCAGATTTCTTTTAGTAGCCTTGTACACGTCACACGTGTGTATCCTCTTTTCTGGGTTCTTGTCTTTTTACTATACGTCCCACCAGTCAAGTTCCTACTAATTACTAAGGCTATATAAAAGTCTCCTCTTCAGAGGGAAAATATTTTTATAGAGCAGCATTTAGGAGTTTGGTAGCATGCAGAATATGGACGAAAAAGGAAACTCAAAAGTCGGGAAGACTGATAAGTGACCCAGTCAACCCGAGTCCCTGGGCATCACACTTTACTTTTTGCTTCAATAAAGTCTGCTTCAAAGCAATCTCAATCCTTCATCAAAGAGATTTCCAGAGCACTCCCAATGGGTTAACATAAATCTTACTGTTCTCACTCTTTTTTTTTCCTTCTAAGTTGCCTTTCAAAAAAAAAATCAGTCCTTGTGTCTCTATTTCTTTAAATCTTTTATCCTCAGGCTGCTACCACTGGCCGTATGGATTACATATCAGCAGTTAAGAATATTCCACAAAGTCCTGGCTTGTTCTCACCCTGCAGTGCTTACAGTCACCGATGGCGATGAAAGGAATTTGAAAGGCACAGCCAGGCAGTCCTGAACCGGCTCAGCACATTGCCTCTCTGCGGCTTATCGCGCTGCGGATGTTCTTTTGACCAGCCATCAATCATGTTTGAAAGTTTCCCGTGATTCCTGAGATATGAACCCCTTTGATAGAAGTTAACAATACAGCACATGCAGCACGGGCTAAGGAAAATACTTTTGAATTCGAGTTAAAGAAATGCTTTGTTCCAGCTCAGATTTTTCTACTTTCTTACGGTCTCGTTTCTTTTGGGCAGCTTCAGGGGCCCCCTGTCAGGTAAGCCAAGTTCGAGCACCCACCGGGGCTTAAGTGGCTGCCATCACCAGAGAAGAAAGGGGCCTGGAGGGAGATTGAGTGGAATAAAGAGGAACAGAGGAAGAGATGGAGCAGAGAGAGGAGAGGGGGTAAGAAAACGAGATGAGCACATCACACTGAAGACAGAAGCGACTAGGAAGGAGCCAAGTCCTAAAGGAGCCATGGGTGCTAATGAAGCTCATAGTGTTGAATGAGAGGGGCATCTAGAAAAAGGAAATCCTCCATTACCAGAGATCTGCGTGTTTTACTATTAACAAATGGTAAAGGAGGCATTTTGGAAAATGTTCTTGGGAGCTGGAAGTTCACTCATTACTTGTACACCACCATGTGTGATTTTCCTTTTTAAACTTAGGCTTTACTTTAAAATTTTTGAGTTTTTATGCCTGGCTCAGGGTACCAGGGCAGATAACTTTGCTCTGCTGCTGGGAGTTGAGCTTTGAGCTCTGGGGGCTAATATTTAAACACTGATGAAGTCCGAGGAACCCCCATAGCAATCAGGTAGACTTCATTTTTGGTTGCTTCTAGCTGAAAGAGAAGAGGGGAGCTGTTGGCAAACTTATGGGGCCCTAGACCCCCATATCATCGTGCGTTATTTTGAGTGCACAGGGCATTGATTGCTCAGTGCTATGGGAAAGCTGTTCATCAACTGAACAACATAACAAACAAGTGCCACCCACATCCCTGTGTTGAGGGCTGAAGATTGGAATTAAAACATCACCCTTTCTTTTGTCTTCTGCTGCAATTTAGAGGAGCTTCCCTGGAGTGTTGATTTACTCTTTCTTTCATGGGGTTAGAATAATTCCATTAAAAGCCTTTTGCTTACTCAAGTAAAATACCCTACCAAGTGAGTGGCATTTGGCAAACTCACTCCCTTTTCTTGATTATTCTGGTCTATTGATCTGTGTCTCTGGAGAAATTCTGGAAACTTCCATGAAGTCTTTTGGTGTTTGAAATATTATCTCCCCAGTGATTAACTCAAATCAGAGACTAATACGATGAATTCCTTCCTTCATTGGCAGTCCCAGTTCTTCCCTCATGCCCATCAATCCTCCGGCTCTCAGAGAACCTAGAAATAAAGAGGTATATTCATCACTAGTGGGTAGCAAGGCAATGGAACAATTCAGATTGGCCAGCCAGAAATAAATGCCTTCATGGAAAAAGTAGAAGGCACACAGTTGGTTGTAGGAAATTGGAAAGAAAGAATTTTACATGGAAATTGTGGAAGGATAAACCTCATTCTGTTAGAAATCACAAAATTATATTCGTCCCATCTCTGGTAAACTCTGTGAGGCTTGGATCCAAATAATCTGCCAGTGGGAATGAAGGAAAAAAATGGAAGTATCTTTTTTTGTATTTTACTTTGGAAACATCGCAGTTGGCTTTTGAATTCTTGGAGCATAATGCCAGCAAGATTTTCCAGTGAGTCTACTTTCTCCAGGAGAGAAGATAGCAGAAGAATGAATGATGGGCTACTTCTAATTTATAATGATGGTTTCATCTCTCTCAGATATTGCCTTAGTTCTTGGATGATCAGTTCTTCTCTCCTGAAACCTGATTGCTTTTTAAAGATGAAAAAGCTCACAGAGGCTATATAGTCCATTTCTAGTCATTACAAGTTTGCAACTTACATACCACTTTTCATACTGGTTTAAAATGCTTGGCTAATGAAAGTTCTAGCTTGTTTTAAATTTGATTTTAATTTTTTTTTCTCTATGGCTCAAATAAGCAAACACTGATACACAAATCTGGTTAGTTCATATCTCTTTTTTAGTTTTGTTTGAGCATAACTAGTGGCTTGCTTTAATAGAAGAAATCAAATAGCCAATATGAGAAATGCTACTAATGTATATGTCTTACATAACAAAAAACAAATGGTGCTTAGATGTTTTATAACAATGAGATGAATCATCCCTTTGTGCTTGCTCTTGGATTAGGCACTTAAAAAAAAACTATACTGTAGTTTTCAAGTATTTTGAAGCTCTGACCACTTTCATTCATACTTACATAAAAAACTTGGAATGCTTTCCAAAAGAAATGGTGATGCTTTATGCTTCTATTTTCAGAAAGATAATTTGGTCTTAAGGAAAAAGCAAGGATAAAATTCATGTATTAATCATCTCTACTGCCTTTGTCCCAAATTTAAGATAATTGCCCTTCTCTCTGCGTTAGTATCTTTTAAAACCCATGCTTCTTTCTTTTAGACAGGGAAGGTTGAAAATAGGGATAAAAGACAGAATATATAAGAGCAGGATATAGGCACAAGATACATGACTCTTGGGGGGCACATACCATGTCTTTTCCCCCCAGCATTTTATTCCATCCTCAGACTGTTTTGCTTTGCCAAATACTTAGAATATAGCTTGATAATCATTTGAATTTGTTAATGGGATGAGTGAGATATGGTTTGTGGGCAGGTCTAGACCAACAGTTCCTGAAGTGTGGTTCTGTGTAACACTAGTCTATGTGTATATATATATGTTGCACAAAAATATTCTAAGTGGGAGAAAACAGATCGAGAAATATTACAGATTATATTTGCTTTAGGAGAGGTCAAAATGTGCATTAGTATATTAAAGACTCTGAAAAAGTCCTGTAGGGAAATTAACTTGAACAACTTGATTAACCCAGGTGTCCTCAAATCTATTTGACCATGGAACTATTTTTTCTCCCTTTTTAAAACATTTTTCCTCTTAATGTCCCACAGAACCAGTGCTCTAATTAATTCCCTGGATTAAGATGGATTTGATTAAGAGAGAAAATCTTGTCTTCCTTGAGCATGAAATTCAAGTTGTATTTATTAAACATGTACAATGTCTTCAGGTATCACAGGAAGTTCCACTAATAAGAAAAAGGGGACAATGAGAAGTAAAAGTCTTCATTTCCTATTAGGTCAGAAAAAAAACAACAACAGTTGAAATAAAAACCTTGGTGAAATATTTCTTAGGGAGGAACCAGATACCGCTTAAAGATATAAATATCTATATGGGAAGCAGTGGTTAAGTCTGTCTAACGTTTTTGCTATTGTAAAGTAACAGGCTTAATATAATCTTACAGAGAGAAACTATGCACTCTCCTGAAGTGAATAACAATTTAGTATGGGCAAACCATATGGACTGATGATTTGATGTGTCTTTGATTTTTTTATGTTTTTCTTAAGAGTGGGCTGAAAAAATAAAACAAGCTGCTAAATATTTTCTCTGTTTTTAAGGCTTGTGAAAGACTTTACCATGAAGAGGCTGATGTACAGTCTTCCAGGCAAGCTTCCTTGTGACTCGTTTTGTTCCGAGTATCATTAAAGCCCTTGTTTGAGACAAACAGGCTCCATCATTTCTTCACCATCCAGAGCTGTGGGAGGAAGACGGCACTGACGGGAGTGAAGCTTCCACATGGCAGTCACCTTCCCTTTATTTCTGCTCTCCCTTCTTTTTGGGTAATGAATCGGGGTGTCGTTAGCTGCCTGCCTTGTGTTCATCACTGTCAGTCCTGGCAGGGTAACAGATAACGGCAGAGATTCAAGGCCACCCAGGGAATGAAGCCTGACAGGACCTCATTTATCACTCCCCTTTTAGGGGGTCTCTGTGGTAGAGCCAGCATCAACGCTGTAATCGAAGCTCACCGGGTCGCACAGGGGCCAGGCAGGACTGCTCTGCCAAAAAGCAACTTGAGCTGTCAAATCTGCTTTGTAAATGAAGTGTTTTCCTAGAGACAGTGTGTTTATAATTGTCATCCTGTATGTAGTCCCTCAGTATCCAAGATCTGCTCTCCATGTGGTCCCTCTCATTTCTCTCAGACAAATGAAACTTACGTCACATAGAGAAAAAGCATGCCAGAAAATAGATTTCTTTGACCTTGGGCATCCCTACACACACTATGTCTGAGGTTTATCTTTTTACCCCAAAGGATTGGAATTTCATCTACTTGAGCAGCTCCATTATCAAGGTCAGGTAGGAAGGGCCTGCCTCTTCTCTTGTCCCTTTCCCTGGGTGAGTCCATTCCCCATGGCTAACCTCCCCCCGTAGATGTCAGTGACTCCCAGGACTACCTCAGCAGCCAGCTCAGTTCTCCAGTCTGCACTTCGGAACAATATGTCCAAATCTCTACTTGGCTATTCCACAGGCTTTTCAAGTTCATCATATCCCAGACAGGACCTATCATCTTTATTCCAAACCTGCTTCTCATCTGCATTCTCAATCTCAATAAATGCACCACCTTCCAGCAAGAAAAGGAGAAGCATTCTAGATGCCTTGCTAATCTTTACCCTCCTCTAAAAATCCAATCAAAACCAAATTCTGTTGGAAGCAACTCCTAAATTTCTCCAATAATCACCCATCTCCTCTATCTTCTCATTTCACATGAATTTCTTCAATAGCCTCCTTAATACTCTCCCTGCTTCTCCACCTCCATACTGCACAGAGATTTCCAATGTAAAGAGCTGATCAAGGCACTTTACTATTCAACATGCATCAGTGACTCCTCATTGCCTACTGGGTAGGCTCCAACCCCCTTCCTGTGGCATTCAGGATCTTCATAATGTCTATCTGGCCATTTTCATCTCCTGGACTTTCATCACCTTGAACTTCACAATCTAGCAATACTGAGTTACCTGCATGCATATCCTAGAATATGCCAGTCCCTTTAACATCTCTATCTTTTTACATGCTGCTTCCTCTTCCAGTACATGCCCACTTAGCAAATCCTATTCATCACTGAAGTGTCAGAGCAGGGACTATGTCATCTGTGAAAACTTGTCTAACTCCTTCCCTGTCATTTACTTTTTGTTATAAGATTATTTTTCATGCCTGCCTTTCCACTATACTACCTACAAACAGCATCTATTGAATGCCTCCAATTGTTGAGCACTATATTAGTTTCTTTACATATTTCTATTTAATCCTCAAATCAGCCTACATGGTAGATACTATTAGATCAACTATACAGATGATGAAACTGATACTCAAAGTGATTAAATAGTTTCCACGAAGTCACACAACTAGTAAATGGTGGGAATGCATTTCAATTCCAAATATATGCTACTCCAAGCTACTGTCTTTCTGTTGTTTTAAACCGTATCTGTTCATGTTTTGAGAATAAGCACTGTTGGTTTTTGTTTCAGTTTTCCTAGTGCTGAACTGTGTATGGCACATAGTAGTCGACATTCAACAATGGGTTACCGAATGAATGAAACTGGTGAAAGATTTCATCTTTTTGTGTCTACAAGGTACATTATACACATAATCTCTATTTTTCACAACAATCCCAAATCATAGGCATTGATTTTCTCATTTTTATAGCTGTGAGGCTGAAGCCCGAGCAGCTGCCTGCGCTCAGTTGCACGAGGGGCAGGATCAGTGCCTCCTCACTCTCTAGCCCTTGCTCTTCTCAGCTGGCTGTCAATGAACGAATTCTCTGATGGCAATGACAGAACAACATCAAGGCAGCGATACAGGGAGATTAAGAGCGTGAGGTTCAAGTCCAAATTTGTTACTGTGCCCTTCAAGGCTTTCTGTGGTTTCATTATATTCTTTCTGTCCCGCTTTTGCTAACACAACTTTGTGACCCCCCCTTCCCCCTTCTCTTCGGTCAGGCTGGCCTCGTCACATTTCCCCTTACATATTATGCCTGCTGCTCCTGCTCTCTGATTTTGCTCACACTCTTTCCACTGCCTGAAGTCCCCTCCTCCTCTGCTGCTGCTCCCAGCCGAGCCCATACATCTCTCAAGGACAAGCTCAAGTTCCATCTCCTCTATGAACTATTCCCCACAGCTCCATCCTGCCTGCCCTGACCAAACATAATGCTGTCTGTACCTTATATTTTGGTCTTGGTTACATAATTTTATTGCATTGCTCTATACTGTCTTGCATCCTGTAATTACTTCAGCATCCAAGTTTTATTCCCAGGAATATTGCAAACTCCTTGACGGGAGGGACGATGCTATATATTTCTTTTATAATTCACACTGTGCATAGCACAATTCTAGGCAGGCGTTCAATAAATATTTATTGAATTAAATTGAATATGGCACAGACTACATTTAAGCCTTCACAAAATTCCTTTTCATAAATTATATGGGCCTAGACAAGAGGATTATTGGAGGGAACCACTTGAATATATTTGGTCTGGGAAAGTACACATGAGATTGCAGGGCTATAATACAGGTTCTTGGACAAAGAGAAATGGCTAAACAGGGATTTGGAGCCAAGGGTGGGAAGAGGAAGACTCTGCTAGATCAGGGAGGAGTGGAAATAGGGGCTGCAGCAAGAGCAGGGAAAGAGAACTTGTAAACCAGAGATATGCCTTTCTGGCAAAGAGTTTGCAAAGAAGTACTGTTTTTTAAAAGTTATCAATGAAAGTTAAATAATTTGACAATGTGTTCTTATGTAGTTAGGAAATTTGCTGAATAAATATCTTGCTAGGTCAGCAAAATAAGGCTGCTGTCAATAACTTCTGTACAGTAGAATGCAGTGTTTTCAGAGTTTTATTTATAGAAAACATTTCTATCTTTTTTCTGTTCTTCTCTCCCAGCTCTATCTCCTTCTTTCTCTCCCCTTCCTTCTCTCTCTCTCTCTCTCACACACACACACATAAACACAGCCACACACATACACATTCTCTCTCTCAATTGGATAGTCTTCCCTGAATATTTGAGATGATAATATTCCCTCTTAAGTGACTAGATTCTTGAAATATTTTGTGATTTTTTTTGTCCCATCTTGGATTTACGTGTTTGGGTCTATAAAGGAAGCTCGCTTGTAGAACTTGATCCTACATTTATCATTCAGACACAAAATGACATTATATCAAACTATCCATGGCAGTTAATGTATGTAATGTAAAATATTTAAATATTTTAATTTTTTAATATCTTAGCATATTTGTTTTCCTCATTCCTGTAATTGGAGTCTTTTCATTACTGCTAGGAGCACATTCCTAAACAGTTCTAAGAAGATAGAAACCTAATATTCCAGAAGCACAGATTGGAATTAAATGGCAACTCGGGGTACTACCTTGTCCCTTTCCTTGCTTTCTAGTAGGAAATAAATTACAAAAACATTTCCATCCATTTCACTGCACCTGAAAACTCTTAGAAATATCTAGGGAAAAACATGCCACACTCTCACTAGGAAATAGTTTTGGTGTCCCATAAATGCTATCACATATCAAGAAAATGCTCTCCATGAGAAAATGTTTTTCTTTATCCTCTCTTTTCTCTCCCTTCTCCTTTTCCTCATTCCTGGTGCTTGATTGTGAAGCAGTGATTTATTTCCAAGTGAAAGTTCTCTATGGCCACTAAGGAAATAGTTTTATGCTATGTGACAGGCGCTGCTGGCTGGCCGGCCATCTCAGACCCACATACCTTCATCTTCAGGCTGAGCGTGACCACGTGACACAATTCTGGCCAATGGGTATAAATAGAAGATGCTGGGTGACTCTTTTGTAAAAGCTTCTTAAGAGAGGATAGATTTTGCTCACCTGCCCTTTTGGCTTTTTGCTCAGTCCTCTTCTTTCTCCCTGGGATGTTGAGGTGGGACATAGGGAAGCCGCAGCCACCTGACAATCATAAGGTTGGAAGTGCGGAGAAAAAAGTGTACATGCCAAGGATGGTGGACTCCAAAAGAGAGAAGAGGAGGGACATTGATGGCTTCACTGAGGCACTGTGTCAGGCTACCACTTTCTACTCTTAGTTGTGAGGCAGACAAATCTCATAATTTTTTAATTACTATTTGTTGGGTTTTCTATTAAGAACAGCCAAGCACAATCCTAACTGATTTTAATCATCTTCTACTCATTGTTGGTTGCTATCATTGAAAATTTCATTTATATAGCCCACTAGGATAAAAACAAGTGGTAAAAAATTATTTTCATTGCCATGTCATTTAGAAACTATACACAATAGGAGATATCATTGTATGCCTTCCCTTTCCTGTTAAAAATTGTTTTATTCTCCAGGTAGACTATATATGGGTGTGACTGCATGGTCGAAAATGATGCCGACGAGAATATTTTTCTTGTTCACCTATAACCTGTGCCATCACTGTGGCTCACAGTTGGTCCTAATCTTTGCTACAAGCTATAGATCTCACTAGCACCTGCAATGACACTAAGGTACGCATAACACCTAGATTGATTTCCATATCCTGCCTGTTTATGTCTATTTATTTTCATCTTTTAAAATCTAGACATTTCTTTTTCTAATCTTCTTTATTAGCAACAATTCTACATTCTAAGGGGGACATCCTATACACACTGGGCTGGGTGATTTCCCATGGGTTGTCTGCAAGAAACCCATTTCACCTATAAAGACACACAGACTGAAGATAAAAGGATAGAAAAAGATATTCCATGCAAATGAAACTACAAACAACAACAACAACGACAAACAGGAGTAGCTATACTTGTATCAGATAAAATAGATTATAAGACAAAAACTGTAAAAAGAGACAAAGAAGGTCATTATATAATGATAAAGGGGTCAATTTAGCAAGAAGATATAACAATTTTAAATATAATATATATGTACTCAATACTGGAGGACCCATATATATAAAGTAAATATTATCAGAGCTAAAGAGAGAGACAGACTGCAATACAATAATTGTTGGAGACCTCAGCACTCCACTTTCAGCCTTGGACAGACCATCCAGACAGAAAATCAACAAAGAAACATTGGATTTAATCTGTATTATAGACCAAATGGACCACCTAATCGATATTTACAGAATGTGTCATCCAACATCTACAGAATACACATTCTTCTCCTCAGTTCATGGATCATTCTTGAGGATAGACCATCTGTTAGGCCACAAAACAAGTCTTAAAAAATTCAAAAAAATGGAAACCATACCAAGTAATTTCTCTGACCACAATGGAACAAAACTAGAAATCAATACCAAGAGGAACATTGGAAAATATACACACACACAGAAATTAAGCAATATACTACTGAATGAGCAGTGGGTCAATGAAGAGATTAAGAAGGAAACTAAAAAGTTTCCCAAAACAAATGAAAATGAAACCACAACATATCAAAATCTATGGGATAAAACAAAAGCAGTAAGTACTAAGAGGAAAATTTATATCAATAAATGCCTACATCAAAAAAGTAGAAAAGCTTCAAATAAACAACCTAACAATGCATCTCAAAGAACCAGAAAAGCAAGAGCAAACCAAATCCAAAATTAGTAGAAGAAAAGAAACCATAAAGATCAGAGCAGAAATAAATGAAATGGAAACAAAAAAGTACAAAAGATTGATAAAACAAAAAGTTGGTTTTTTGAAAAGATAAACAAAATTGACACATCTTTAGCCAGACTAACTATGAAAAAAAGAGAGAAGATCCAAATAAATAAAATCAGAGATGAAAAAGGAGACATTATAACTGATACTGCAGAAATCCAAAGGATCTACTAGAGACTACTATGAGCAACCAAATGCCAATAAATTGGAAAACCTAGAAGAAATGAATACATTCCTAGACACAACCCACCAAGATTTAACCAGGAAAAAATTCAAAACCTAAAAAAATCAATAACAAGTAACAACATAAAAACAGTAATAAAAGTTTCCCATAAAAGAAAAGCCCGGGACCTGATGGTTTCACTGCTGAATCATACCAAGCAGTCAAAGAAGAACTAATACCAGTGCTACTTAAACTATTCTAAAAAATCAAGGGGCAGAGAATAATCCCAAGCTCATTCTAGGAGGCCTGTATCACTCTGATCAACAAAACCAGACAGTGACACAATGAAAAGAGAAAACTATAGGCCTATATCTCTGATGAACATAGATGCAAAAATCCTTAACAAAATACTAGCACACTGAATTCAACAGCACATTAAAAAGTGTATTCATCATGATCAAGTGGTATTCATCCCAGGGATGCAAGTATGTTCAACATATGCAAATCAATCTATGTGACAGATCATATCAACAGAACAAATAACGAAAACCACACGATTATTTCAATTGATGCTGAAAAAGCATTTGATAAAATTCAACATCCCTTCATGATAAAAACTCTCAAAAAACTGGGTATAGAAGGAACTTACCTCAACATGATAAAAGCCGTATATGACAGACTCATAGCTAGTATCATACCGAATGGGGAAAAATTGAAGGTCTTTCCTTTAAGATTTGGAATAAGACAAAGATGCCCACTTTTACCACTGCTATTCAACATAACACTGAAAGTTCTAGTTAGAGCAGTCAAACAAGAAAAGGAAATAAAGGGCATCCAAATTGTAAAGGAAGAAGTCAAATTATACTTGTTTACAGACAACATGATCTTATAGCTAGAGAAACCTAAAGACTCTACCAAAAAAAAAAAAAAAAGATTAGAACTGATAAACATATTCAGTAAAGTTGCAGGATACAAAATCAACATATACAAATTTCTATATGCCAATAATAATCAATCTAAAAAAGAAACCATGAAAGTAATCCCATTTACAATAGCAATGAATAAAATAAAATACCTAGGAATAAACTTAACCAAGGAAATGAAACATCCCTATAGTGAAAACTATAAAACACAGATGAAAGAAAGAAGAGGACACACTAAAAAAGGAAAGATATTCCATGCTCATGGATTGGAAGAATCAATATTCTTAAAATGTCCATACTACTCAAAGAATCTACAGATTCAATGCAATTCCCATCAAAATACCAATGACATACTTCACAGATAGAAAAAAATCCTCAAATTTATATGGAATCACAAAAGATCCAGAATAGCCAAAGCCATCCTGGGTAAAAAGAACAAAACTGGAGGAATCACATTACCCGACTTCAAATTGTACTACAGAACTGTAGTACCCAAAACAGCATTGTACTGGCATAAAAACTGACATATAGACCAATGGAATAGAAGAGAGAAGCCAGAAATAAATCCACAGATCTACAGTGAACTTACCTTTGACAAAGTTGCCAAGAACATACAGTGGGGAAAGGACAGTTTCTTCAATGAATGATGCTAGGAAAACTGGATATCCAAATGTGGAAGAATGAAACTAGACACTTATCTCTTGCCATATACAAAAATCAAATAAAATGGATAAAAGACTTAAATCTGAGACCTAAAGCTATGAAACTACTAAAAGAAAGCATTGGGGAAATGCTTTAGGACATTGGTATTGGTCTGGGCAATGACTTCTTGAGTAATACTCTCGAAACACAGGCAACCAAAACAAAATTGGACAAATGGGATCACATCAAGCTAAAAAGCTTCTGCACAGCAGAGGAAACAATCAACAAACCATGAAGAGACAACCTGTAGAATGGGAGAAAATATTTTCAAACTACCCACCTGACAAAGGACTAATAACTAGAATATATAAGGAGCTCCAACAACTCAATAGGAAAAAATCAAATAATCCAGTTTAAAAATGGGCAAAGGATCTGAATAGATATTTTTCAAAAGAAGACATACAAGAGGCCAACAGGTATATGAAAAAATATTCAACATCATCAGTCATCAGAGAAATGCAAATCAAAACTACAATGAGATATTTTCTCATGCCAGTTAAAATGGCTTTTATCAAAAAGACAGGCAATAATGAATGCTAGCAAGGATGTGGAAAAAGGGCAACCCTTGTACACTGTTGGTGGGAATGTAAATTAGTGCAATCACTATGGAAAACAATATGGAAATTCCTTAAAATACTAAAAATAGAACTGCCATATGATCTAGCAATCCCAGTGCTAGGTATATATCCAAAGGAGGAGAATTCAGTATATTGAAAAGATATCTATACTCCCCTGTTTATTGCAGCACTATTGACAATAGCTAACATACGGAATCAACCTAAGTTTCCATCAATGGATGAATGGATAAAGAAATTGTGGTACATATACCAAATGGAATATTATATAGCCACAAAAGAATAAAATCCTGCCATTTGCAATGACATGGATGGAACTGGAGAACATCATGTTAAATGAAATAAGCCAAGCACAGAAAGACAAATCTCGCAT
Source organism: Cheirogaleus medius (assembly GCA_008086735.1). Classification (NCBI taxonomy): domain Eukaryota; kingdom Metazoa; phylum Chordata; class Mammalia; order Primates; family Cheirogaleidae; genus Cheirogaleus; species Cheirogaleus medius. Next base: position 15,429,706 of record VBSM01000483.1, read on the forward strand.
GTTCTCACCCATATGTGGGAGTTAAATATTAAAAAGAAATTGATCTCATTAAGACAGAGAGTAAATGATGGTTACCTGAGGCTGGGAAAGGTAGCAGAGAGGGGGGCGGATAAAGTGGAGATGGTTTAATAGGTGCAAAAATATAGTTTAGACAAAATGACCAAATTTGACAGTACAGCAAAGTGACTATAATCAACAAGTTGCGGTATACTTTAATATAACTAATAGAGTAGAAATGGAATGTTCCTAACACATGGAAATGATAAATGCCTGAAGTGATGGATACCTCAATTACCTGGATTTGATTAATTCACACTGCATGCCTGTATCAAAACGTCACACAAACTCTATAAAGATATATGACTATTATGTACCCATAATAATTACAAAAAAACCCTGTTAGACGTTTCTATTCTAAGTTTCAGACAGATCTGCCTTAAAAATTATTGGTTAACTCTCCCACTTAGACACTAGACTTCTACCATGCTGGAGGTGCACTTTCTCTCCTTTACTCCTCCTCTCCATCTAGATTATGCTTTCTGTGTATTTCTGAGACTGGGTCATCTAGATATTTCTTTGCATTGTCTTAGATGATTCAAGTCAAGCCTTGTGGCTTCAAGTGTATAACCAACCAAATGTGTCCAGTTAGGTGTGTCCCTAAACAAAGACGGTTTTCTCCTTGTGAAAAATTCTGCTAGTAATGCAATATTTTTTTTCTTTTACTATGAGTGGAGAACATAAATTATGAAAACTATAAAATGTTCCCATTACATGTGTTTGGGTGTTGAGATTATGGGTGATTATTTTCTTTTGTTAGGACCTTTGAATAAAAATTTTCTGTAATGATTATGTATTACTTTGGAACTAGAAAAAGTAAATAAAACGTATTAATCAAAACAAATACAAATAAAAGGAACATTATTAAAATTGATCAATATATCTATAGGTACTTCTTTATATTTTGAAATGTTAATGTGTCCTTTATGTTTAGAATCTAAGTTCCTAAAAGAAGCTAATTTTTAAGTAAGTTCTTTATAAGGACCTAATGCAGTGTGGCTCTCTGATAAATGTGAAATGATGCCTACTTGATTCACTTCCTTAGCTGACCTACTGGCACTGATCCAAGACATTAAACCATTTTATGAGGAAACTTGATGGGTACAAGTTATTGCCCCATTATCAGTGTAGGACACAATAAAATACCCTTCAGTTAGGCCCTTGGGAATAAAACCTGGAAAGCAAGAATAACTTGAAAGAGAAGGAACTAATGTGATCAAAATGGACACCAAAAGTACTGCAAATACACAAATATTAGAGAAAGATGTGATGAGATAGAGCTATGATAATGACTATGGAACATTGACCTTTTTGGCCAATTTTTTTTTCCTACTTCCTCACTTCTGCTATCATTTTGCTAGATCAACAATTCAGTTTGGACCAGCTGCTCATGTGATAAAGCTTTAAATAAGGATATAGAAATAAACTGAGACAAATGATGGAGTTATCCTTTACCATAATATATTTTCACAATGTCTAACAGTCCCCCATTTAATCAAGAGATTGGCAGGTCAGGGAACAAGTTGGTAATTTGCAGATGAGATGTAATAAAAATGTTATAATTCATGGGTGAGACACCCAGACTACATTTTGTATTATGAGTTTAACTTGACTTATAACTCTTTCTAGAATTTAAACTGTCATATCCGACCATATGCGTTGACTTTTATAGTGATTTAATGAGTTGTTTGGTGAAAATAAATGTTGACAAAGTTACAAAATTTTCTGACTCTTCTTTTTTTTTTTTGGTGGTTGTTCTCCCTTTGGATACTAGAGCTGGCTGTCTTACAATAGCCCAAGAGTTTCTTTTTCCCCATAATCCACGGCCAGGATCTTGGTCCTTGGATACATTTTGCTCATTTTTCATGCTTGATCTTGGTGGATGGATCATGACAAAAAGAGCCTAACAAAACATATTGATTAACCCCTGGTGACAGCAAGATAATGATATAAATTTTGGAAATATGGGACCCAAAGCTATTATATATGAAGTACTAGATGATTCCTCAGAAAAGTGCTTCATCTTCAGGATGTGGTTTGGCTTCTTAGTTTTGCTGAGGGGCCATTTTGCAGCAATTCAGATAGCTGGTCATGATGCTGGATTTGAAGGGTGAATGATTATCTTGTAAGGACAAGCTTAATTCCTATGGAAGCTCATAGGAGATGCTCAGCTATAGTGATAGATGATGTTCACACTGAAAGAAATGAAATAATGCCAAGTTGTAGTAGTAGTAGTATAGCAAAGAATCTTGTCAGATGAGCTGTAATTTGAGCAGGCACACATTTTATACTCATTAAGAAAAGCAAGGAACAGCTAATTGGTTTATTATGCACTCTCTAATTGGTTCAGCTAACTCTTGGTTATGGCATAAGGGAGTAAATGGGGGAATCCTGTTTTGGGATTTGGCCGGGCCAGAGAGACCTCATGAAATTTCCCTACATGATAAAAATGATTAGATGCACCACCATTTAACAAACATAATAAGGAAATAACCCATAATCTATAAAGAGCTGCCTAACCATCCTGGCTGTGTGGTCAATGAGCCGGCATGAGCGTAAAACACCCTGGGAACGAGTGATCTGATGTGTGGGAGGGAGTGACCTCCTTTAGGGCACCTAGTAGCTTGCAGAGTGATTTGCTCTCTTGTCCTCCAAGAAGCCATTTACCTCACAGGGGTGACATTTTTCTCACCCATGAGTTTCACCTCAGCTGCTGTTGTTATCTGCATATGTAAAGGGATGTGAAAATGTGAGGGAATTACCTAGGTTGTATGAAACCCTAAAACACTTTTTCTTCAATTGCCTGGATATTTCAGTCAAATGGTTTTTTGGCCTAAGTGATAATTTCTTTAATCTGCATTTCACTTTGGATATGTGGCCTAGACTATGTCACAGCAGGGAAAAGTATTAAAGTTGTCAAAGGAAATGTTTTCCAAAGTGTTTTAGAGATGACCCATAAAGCTATATTAAAAAAAATTTGCTTGGGATATGTAGCACAATGATAATTGATGCATTTTTATCCTTTAACATTTATTATTTAAGCTTAGGTTTTAATATTTAAATCCATAAACATAGCTTATTATCTGAATGCTAAAAAAATGAAGTTAGATGTTTTTAACATCAGAACCTGGACCACTTTGTACCACCACCACTGCTAATACCTTGTTCCAGATTCCATCATCACGTCTGGATTATTTAACGAGTCTAAACTGGTCTCCCACTTCCACTCTGTATCTGGCTGCTATGCTTCTATTTTCCATACAGTGACCAGAGTTATCTGCTAAAACACAAATTAATTTTGCCATTTTCCTACTAAAAACTCTTTGATGACTTTCCATCTCACTCAGAACAGTCTATGGTTCTCACCATGGCTAAGGGCCCTGCAAGATTGACTCCCAGCAACCTCTCTGTCCTCTTTTTGAGTCCTTGTTACTCTCTAACCACACTGGCTTCCTGCTTATTTCCTGACCACATGAAGAACTCTCTGGAGTGCTCTTGCCCCATTATCTGCGTGGCCCAATGGATCAGTTCTTCCAGAATCTCTGCTCAAATGGCCCCTGATCAGAGAAGGCTTCTGTGGCCACTCTACAAAATAGATGGTGTGCTCAATACCATCTATACCTTTTTCTTTCACTAAGTCTTCTTCATAGAAGTTATTACCTGATATTTCCCACATTTATCTCTTGACTTGTTTATTGCCAGGCTCCTCCAGCTCCTAAGTGTATGTATGAGGTCAGAGACTTGGTATTTTTGTTTATTTGTCATGGTAGATTGAATTTTCTAAGATGGCCACAACAAGATCTCCCATTGTCAAGATCTCCCATAGAATGTGACATTGGACTGTTCCCATTGAGAGGTGAAGGGTCTATGCTTCTTTTCCATCTTTCCTTTGAATCTTGGATGGCCTGTGACTACTGGCAGAAGAGATACTATGTAATTTCCAAGGCTAAATCATAAAAGGCAATATAACTTCCTTCTGGTCCTCTTGGGACACTCTCAGTCTTGGAACTCAGCCACCGTGCTGTGAGAAACCCATGCTACACAAAGAGGCTATGTTTAATTGCCCTGGGTGAGGTCCTAGTCAACAGCCAGCATCAATTGTCAAATACATGACTGAGGAAGACTTTGCAATGACTCCAGGCCCCTGTTACCATCTGGCTGCAACTGTATCAAAGACCCCAAGAGACAACTACTTAGGTAAGCCTAGGCAGTCAAACCCAAGAACCATGAGGCATAATAATAAAATGGTTGTTATGTTTGAAGCCACTAAAATTTGAGATATTCGTTTGGCAGCAATGAATATCCAGAACACTGTTATGTTCCCTAGAGCCTAGAATAGTGCCTGAAACATACTTCTTCAATAAATATTTTCTGAATAGACAAATGATACAGAACTTTGGAGGTAAAAATATACTGGTTTCTTGATGGAAACATCTTTCAGTCTTTCCTAATTGAATGGCAACTCTTGATTAATTTATTTACATATTTTTACAGCCCCTTATATATTAAAAAATTTCAAGCTGGCAATTCCCTTTGAATTTTTAAATACATATATAAGTAAACAGTAGACTACTCACAAGATCTGAGTAAAGGAAGGTAAACTTAAGATGAAGCTTAAACATCTTTGTTTCTATTTATATTCATTTGCTGTACATAAAGATCTTCAACAGAGAGAATATTATCAAGTCTATAAAAAGGCTTTACTGTGAAAGAGGCTGAGGTCCTGGTATTACCTGTTGATTGCCTTTATTCTTGTTATATTTCTTCCCAATTGTAACTGCTAATCAATCATCACTCGCATAGAGAATAGGAAAGTTTTAGCCTCGCCTAGTTTACAATTTATACTATTACTATAGCAGCATTTCAGGCAAAAGTAAAAAGCAAAGCAAAAAGAAAAATCAGTTTTCAAAGTCACCATAAGTCTCATGAAGTAAAATTATTTTAAAATGGGTTCTTTCGTGGGCAGTTCAAGCCATTCACATTTATTGAAGAATTGATAAGTGGGGCAGATTTCTGTTCATCCTGTAGAGTTGAACTTTGTTGCTTTGTTTTCTGTCTTGAGCCATTGTGGTATCTACAATGACCTTTAGATTTTAGATAATTTTACACTAGTGAGTGTCTATTGTGCTGATCTGTGTGTAACGCTATTCTGAGTACTTCCTGGAGGGCAGATCTTGTCTTGATGGAGAAAATATTCACATGTTACACATCTGATAAAGGGTTGATAACTAGAATCTTTATAGAACTCAGGGAAATCAGCAAGAAAAAATCAAACAATACCATCAAAAAGTGGGCAAAAGACATGAACAGAAAACTTTCCAAAAGAAGACAGACTAATGGCCAAGAAACATATGAAAAATTGTTCAACATCTCTAATTATCAGGGAAATGCAAATTAAAACCACAATGAGGTATCACTTAACTCCAGTGAGAATGACTTTTATCAAAAAGTCCCAAAACAACAAATGTTGGTGTGGATGTAGAGAGATAGGGACACTCATACACTGCTGGTGGGACTGCAAACTAGTACAACTTCTATGGAAAGTGATATGGAGATACCTCAAAGAACTAAAAGTAGAACTACCATTTGATCCAGCAATCCCACTACTGGGCATCTACCCAGAGGAAAAAAAAGACATTCTATAAAAAAGACACTTGCATTCAAATGTTTATAGCAGCACAATCCACAATTGCAAAGATGTGGAAACAACCCAACTGGCCACGATTACATGAGTAGATTAATAAAATGTGGCATATGTATACCATGGAATTCTACTCAGCCACAAAAAACAACGGTGATCTAGCACCTCTTGTATTATCCTGGACAGAGCTGGAACCCATTCTACTAAGTGAAGTATCACAAGAATGAAAAAAACAAGCACCACATGTTCACCATCAAATTGGTACTGATTGATTGACACTTATGTGTACATATGGCAGTAACATTCACTGGGTGTCAGGCTTGTGGGAGGGGGGAGTGGGGTGGGTATATTCACACCTAATGGGTGCAGTGTGCACTGTCTGAGGGATGAGCACACTTGTAGCTCTGACTTGGGTGGGGCAAAGGCAATATATCTAATTTAAACATTTATACCCCAGCAATATTCTGAAATTTAAAAAAATAATAAATAAAAAAATAAAATGAGTTCTTTCCTCAGTAAGAGAGACCTGTTACGCTCAGAGCTGTACTGTTTTCCTCTTCACTACCTAGCGTCAAAGCAATGGGGTGTTTCTAGGGCACAACCCTTATAAATGTCACTTGTCTCCAATCTTAAAAGTCAACCAACCTGATGCAGTCACTTGGCTTTAGACACAAAAGAGTCAATCTTCCATCTTGGGACAGTTTCCAAGAGGTCTGGGAATGGTGTTTCTTTCTTCTTTGATTTAGACTGGCTTGTCTTTTGGCAGGGCTCTGGACCATGACAGGCAGCTTTGCTGTTACCATCTGGCTGTTCAAGCATGTAACTTAAGTCTTGTGGAGATGTTAGGGAGAAGGCCAGGGCCGGCTGCCATTCTTTTTCTTTGAAAACATGCAGGAGCAACATAGGAAATGGCCGCTTCATTTAAGGTATCATCCCATTGCTCATCTGTGCCAGATCCAAAGCAAACCTGAGCATTAAAGGATACGTCAGGATCGGGGAACCATCTCATAACTAATGCTTTCCAAATCCCCCGCCACTCTCTACACTTCCTCCTTGGGGAGAGTGGTGTCCCTTCAGGCTAGGGCTTTATACCTGTTCCATGCCCTTTAGTCTCTCTTTAATCTTGATGATTTTCTGTTATTCCCAGGGGCTGACAGCAAGTTTGCAAAACAGCACGGGTGAATAAAGTCACATTAGAAATTTAGTGCGGGCTTGAGGCAGAACACAAGGAGCAGGAATTTAAGACCTGGCACTTGGAAACTGTGGAGCTATGGTGTAAGGTACTTCATGCACATCTGTGATGAATATCAGTTGAGCTCCAGTCAAGCTATCCCACTTGCTTCTGTGTGGAGCAGAGGCAGACCTTTCCCACCAAACCATGCATTGTTTTTGTTTGAAGCCTTGATTCTTTTTGTTTTAAGCTGCTACATTTTGGGGTGGTTTGTAATGCAGCAATAAATATCACCATTCCCAGTCCTGCCTCCTAGAGGAAGCCACATTGAACTATGTCCATTTTTGGTATCTTCTGGTAGCTACTGACAAATATGAAGAAATTTTCTATTTTATGATTTACAATTGTAGACATTGTGTTATTGATTTGTCCCCAAAACAGTAAATACTGTTAACATTTTATTTTAATCAAATTGGGGTTTTTTTCGAGGCAAAGAAAAATGACCCAGCTTATGGAAGAGCACAATGTGGCCCCACTGTGCCCCACTCTCAATTTCTGTTGCCCAAAGTCAATCACTTTCAATTATTTTAGCTTGTCCTGGTATTAACTTTTTAATTTCTCAATACCATACTCAGATCAAAATTTTTTGTCTTCACGTTTTAGACACTATCTATTGACTTCCTATTACAGAAGATAAATTTTCAGCTTTCTTAAACTGCACACTCTACCTCCACCCCCCACCTGCTATACATACTTTGATTTCTTCCAACTCTCAGTAGAATTATCATAATTTGGGGGTAAATCAATGACTGGTATCACATTTCTATGGTTATGTAAATATTATTCACAATTTGGCTAGATATGTACTTTAGTTACATTTTCTTTCTTGAACAACTGTTTTTCCCTAGAGTTAATAATTATTTCAATTTTTCTTTTGTTTAGCTTTCTGTGTAACTGTTAACACTTCAGTCTGAAACTGAAGTGTTTGTGAATGTAACTAAATGTGTAGTCACATTGAATAAGTGCATGCAACTTCTCTCTACCATAAAATATATAAGATAATATATCAGTTTCATTTTTTGGGGGACATCCTTCCTAGAGTTTCTTCTCTGTTCAAATCTGCTACATGACTGTTCCCTGGGGCTTCCTTATCTTGGAAATGTCTTTCACTTTTCTTCTGTGTTGGATCCCTTGTGTATTAGTTGTCTATTGCTATGTAATGTATCATCTCAAAACTTAGCATAAAATAACAAACATTTATTTTCTCACAGATTCTGTGGGTCATAAATCTAGGAACAGCTTCGGCGGATGGCTCTGGTTCAAGTTTCTCAGAATTATGCTTCTAAGCTCACTCAGATGGGTCTTGGCAAGAGGATTCAGTCTTTGCCAAATGGACATCTCTATGGGGTAGCTAACAGCATGGCACCTAGCTACTTCCAAAGTGAGTAAACGGAGAGAAAAAGAGCAAGAGAGAACAACCAAGAGGGAACCTCATCTCAGAAGGAATAGACTGTTACATTTGCCATCTTCCCATCTTCTATTGGCCACTTAGACCAATCCTTGTCCAGTATGGGAAGGGAGTATACAAGGCTGTGAATACCAGGAGGAGGGGCTCATGTGGGGCCATCTTGAAGATTGGCTACCACTCCTTCACTCCTCTTGGGATTCCATGTTTTGTCTCCTTGGTTGATTCCTTTCTTTCAGTGGATTGCACCTTCCAGGAACACCTTGAAAAAGGATGCCTGGGAAGTAACATTTTTTAGATTTTGCATTTGTGCATGTCTTTAGTCTGTCCTCATCCTTGAATGATGGTTTGAGTTTAGAATTCTAGGTGGATAGCATGTTTCTTCAGAATTTTGAAGGCATTCCTCCATTATCATGCAGTTCCCAGATGCCATTCTGAATCGCCATTGTTATGTGTCCCTATTTTTTTTGAGACAAAGGCTTGCTCTGTCACCCAGGCTAGAGTGCTATGGTGTCAGCCTAGCTCACAGTAACCTCAAACTCCTGGCTCAAGCGATCTTTCTGCTTCAGCCTGTTGAGTGGCTGGGACTACAGATGCGCCACCATACCGGGCTAATTTTTCTATTTTTAGTAGAGACGGGTTCTCACTCTTGCTCAGGCTAGTCTCAAACTCTTGACCTCAAGCAATCCTCCTGACTTGGCCTCCCAGAGTGCTAGTATTTTTGTGTTCTTGAAGCTTTTAGGATCTTCTCTTTATTTCTTGTATTCTGGTGTTTCATATCTATGTGTGCTTTTTTTTTCTTCATATATTTGTGTATTTTCCCGGGAGTATGATGGGCTCTTTCAATTTGGAAACTCAAACTCTTCAGTTCTGTGAAGTTTTCAATTTCTATTTATTTGATAATTTTCTCAGTTATCTCTTTCTGGGGTTGTGTTTGTTGCATGTTTAATGTATATCGATTTTCTGATCTAAGCATTATTTTTTCTATCTTCTATTAATTTTTCTTTGATCTGCTTTCTGAAAGACTTTCTCAACTGTATCTTCCAAAGGTTTTATTGATTTCGAAATTTCTGCTTTTATGTTTTTAACTTCCAAGAAGTCCTTTGTTGTTTCGTGAATGTTCCTTTTTCAAAAACATGTTGTCCTTTCATTCTGTTTTTATCATTTTGTCTATTTTTCCGATTGGATGCTTTCTGAAAATGTCTACCTTAGTCATTCTGGACTGTCTATAAGCACGTAAGAGTGATGCATCTAAAGCCATTGGAACTGTGTGTGCAGAGGTAGGGCTTGTCAAGACCTGGGTTTTAGTTTTGGGTAATCGGCTGGGGCTATTTCACTGATAGATATTCCAACTCTCAGTATTTATAGGTCTTTTTATCTTGCCTTGTTCAGTTTCTTCAAGGTAGAATTATCTAATCTCTTACTTAGGCGGTATGTGGGGAGGATGGGTAACAAAGTAGGCTGCCAGGATTCTAGGAGCCAAGTAGGGCAAGGGGAATGGGGGATCCCCTCGAAACTTATTCATGACTCCACCCAGTTTTCCTGTTTTGGTAGGATGTTTCTCAGCTCTGCTGTCATCCCGGAGTCTGGAGATTGTCAGGGTTTAGCCTCTCAGTAAATTGCCAGCATGGAGAGAGAGCCAGTCACCTGACCGTGTCAGCTAAAAGGGGGGCTGGGGAGAGGGGTTTAACCTCTTCATCGACAGACTTTCAGCTAATCCTCTCTGTCTTAGACTGAGCCTTCCTTTCGCCTTCATCATAAGCACTGGCTTCTGTTGGGGGAACACTTGCTCTGTCAGGTCTACAGATAGAGAGGCATTTATTAGAATATCAGTTCTCAAAGTGTGGTCCAGGAGTCTCTGGGGGCTAAAAGGTCAAAAGATTTTTTTATAATAATACTAAGGTATTATTTGCCTTTTTCACTCTCATCTTCCCATGAGTGTACAGGGGCATTTTCCAGAGGCAACATGATGTGTGATATCACAACAGATTGAACACAGAAGCAGATATGAATATCTAGCTGTCTTCTGTTAAGGCAGACATATAGAGATTGGTAAAAATATGAAACAAAGCCACTCTTCTCACTATACTTTTTTGGTTTTGGAAAATATAATTATCTCTCATAAAATATGTGATTCATGTTAACATATACTGAGTTTATGAATACTACTTAAATGAATTAATAAACACTAAAGAGTATCAGTTTTAGAGTAAATGTTGAAATATATAACCAATGTGAACAAAAGCTCTTTGGGGTCTTCAATTATTTTTAATAGTGCAAAAGGATCTTAGACCAAAAAGACTGGGAACACTGCATGAGAATAATACTCCTGGATTCTTCCTTCTCCCTCCTCTACTCCTCCCCAGGCATCAAGGAGTGGCTGACTTAATTGGAGAGAGCGGGAAAGGAACCACGGAGGCATGGCTCAGCCCTTTTCTCTCCCCTTCCTTTTAGGTGATTCTGGGATCTTAAACTGAAGCTCTGCCTGTCTGTAACAGAGCAGGTGTTCTTATCGGCTCTTGGCGATGCATCAGCGTGGAGCCTGCTGGCTGTGTTCTGCGGTGAGACTTGAGTTGGCCCATCATAGCTTGCAATTATGAGTAGGTAAATCTGTCTAATTCAGGAGTGAAGTAGGCACATTTATCCGATTCAGGCGGAGTAAGCTATGTTTTCTAATATTAGCTTTATCAGTAATTAAGGAGACATTTAACTTTTTAAAAATGTTCAACTTTGAAGTGATTTTAGATTTACAGACAACTTACAAAAATAGTACAGAGGATTCCTGTATACCCTTCAACTAGCGTTCCTTGATGTTAAATTATAATAACTTCTTACATAACCACAGGACGAAGATAGAAAACCGGAGATTCATAATACATTACAATTAACCAATCTATGGAACTTTATTTGAATTTCATTCGTTTTTCTACAAATCTTTTTCTGGTCCAGAATCCAATCCAGGATTCCACATTAAAGGTGACATTTTGATCTCCGTTGCCTGGCTCCTGCATCTACATCTGGACTGGTTGTGTACTCAGTTGAGGAAAAGGGGGGTGTCATTTATCAGTCTGACTTGTCTCCCAATGCCTCGGAATCTTGTATCTTTCTGGGAGTCTATAATGTGGAGGGATTATTTCCTCATGTCTTCTTCCCTCTACCCTCCAGTGTGGCAGTTTCTTGCCTTCTATCTTTGACTTGGTACCATAAGCTGACCTCCTTTCCATCTTTCAGACCTTTGCTGATTCCTCTCGTCTGCTGTTGTTGGCTCTCTTGTATTCCTGTGATTTGCTTTCTGAGACTTCCATTTTTCTCTCCCCAATCTACAGTCAATGGCCAAGCCGTACCCATACTCTGCAAACTTGGGACTTAATGTATTTTTTTATTCCTTTAATATTAATATTGGTTGAATTTTAAGAAGGAGCAGAGATGAATAGGCTTAATCTCCTTGTTTAATTAGAAATCTGACTCGATGTCTAATCCACAATTTGAACATTATTTTTGCTTTTCAATTGAAAACCTTATTTAGATAACTTTTATGACTAACGGAAGCTTTATAGTCATTCTTACATTAAATAAAGACTATGGAAAAATTGAGTAGCTTTTCCACTAATGTTACAGGTATATATATATTTTTTACTATAATCAGACACATCTAGGCACTGATTGGAATGCTTTTCTGCAGCTTACCTTGCATTTCTTAGCTTGGAATGAACAGCCCTGTCTAGGGATTTGCTTTATCCTTTAGGCTTGGCTGGTGTCATGGTGCCTTCAGCTACTCAATTCTCAGAGATCAACTGTGGGTCTCTTCTAGTCTCCTCCTCTTGCAGTTTCTAAAAGAAGGATTGCTGGAAGGAAGAAACACTATCTTATCTCTGGTTCCCAGCTCCCAACTTTCTTCTATCATTTTCTCACACTCAACGGAAAAGGAAGAGTGAGATTATAGCTATGTAATATTTTGTGATACTGAAAGTATTCAATTATCCTTGATTACTTTTCCTTGAATTAAAAAGGAATTAGAAAGGTTCTTTACAGCTTATAGTATTTTACCTTGATATGTACGTACTTCTTATCTTTATACTTTTGCTTTGTAGCCATATATCCGTAAATAATGTATTACATTATTTGTTGTGTATTTAAAAATTGCATCCATGATTTCCTTTTGGGATGAAGGGTGAGGAATGGGAACAAGAGTGGGCAAGGAACTCTAGGGAGCAGTGTCTTTGACTGTTTTATTTCTTGCAAGATAAAGATTTGGAGCACATATGACAAAATAGTAATGTTTATTCATTTTGGGTGATGGGAATGGGTGTTTATGATATATATCATTTGTACTCTCTATTTTTAAAATAGGCTTTCAAATTTAAAAGTAATATTTTTTCAAAGCTATCTATAGCTTGATTTTAGTAGGAACAATAGTGATTACTTGGTCGACTGTCATTTGAGAATGAATCATTTTTTGTAAGTGTAATGATTCTGTACAACTGAAAGTTACCTTTTGGTTATAAATAAACTATATTTCGGAGGCCACACTTACCTTGGTATGGGATAGTATAACAGCAGTTACAAAGCAATATTTCTATCTATTATCTGTTCTCATTTGGTCTAAGCAAAGTTCAGCTTTCTCTGATTTGGCAAAATAGTCTGAAAGTCTCTAAGAATGTCTGTGTCATGTAAACTTCAAAAACGTCTCCTCTCCTGGATAGCTCTAGTCATGACCCAGTTACCACAGATGCTGTGTCAGCTACATCACCAGTGTCCACCCAAGGCACCGCAGCGGCCAATGTCTGTGATAAGTTGGTTGATGTGAGTTACCTGATGACTGGCAATGAGGGCCCTGACTTCTGTGGCCTGATACCTGGGGCATTGAAGCTGTTGCCACCCCTGGTGACAATGTGCACAAAACTGCTGCTACTACCTACCACCCAGCCACCACTGGTACCAAGGTTGCTGATGTTTTACAGGCCACAGGTTCCATGGAGCCTTCAGAGAAAGAAGTATTTTGGCTCCTGTTGGCACAACCTGCCATGGGTATGGGCTCGAGGAGAGTCTGAGTGACAGTCACATGCTATACTCTCATTTCCTTCTCCCTTCCAAGCTTAGGCCATTGACTCTTTCTTTAGGATGAGCTCTTTCCTAGGAAGAACCTTGGTCATCAGTAAAAAGATTCCTGGTGAGTTTGCCCCACGGTCCTTTTGGAATGTTCAGATATACTAAGTTTGAGGTGAACACACCATAGTGTCAAGGTGGGGCCCTGGTACAAGTTCTAAAGCATTTACATTTTTAAAAACACAACTTAAAAAGGAATTTTTCGTAATATGAACTATTTAATCCTGGCTGTAGATATTGTTTTTATAATTCTAGTGCAGACAACAGTGAAAACAAGGTACTTGTGAGTTTCTGGGAATTATCTATAACATAAAAACATATCAATAACTTTAGATATATGCAAAACATGACTTAAATATAAATGTTGCTAAGGTCCAGAAGCTGGAAGTACTATATGAAACTGGCTATATTAGTATGTCAAAAGCTATTACAAGTTAAATTGAATTAACATGCTGTAAGAAAAGCCAAGCCAGTAGAAAAGGGAGTTGATGGTCAATGATGGAAGTTAGCAAAGTGTCCTCAAATGCTAGGTATGTTCACATTCCTCCTAATATTTTCCCACCATTTCTAAGATTTTGATCTTGTTTTCAAAACAAAACAGGGTGGGAGAGGCAGGAATGGAGAGTTTTTGTTTAATGGGTACAGGGTTTATGTTAGGGATGGTGAAAAAGTTCTGGACATGGATGGTGGTGATGGCTATTCGATAATGTGAGTATATGTAATGCCACTGAACTAACTGTACACTTACAAATAATTAAAATGGTAAATTTTATATATGTATATTTTGTCAAAATTAAAAAAAGATAAACTAGATGACTTCTTGATGCATATAGACAATGTCCTGATGTATAACACAGATTTTCCAGAATTTGGGTTATTTCCTTGTTTTAGAATTTAGAAAGGGTCTTACTGCATTAAAGTTCATGGTATTTTCTGGCCTTTAATAAGTCTCGTCAAATTATTTTGTGAAAACAATTGTGCATTTTCACGGTTCTCCTAAGGTACATACAGAAGTACTGATCTCGTGGTCTATACTCTGACCCCCATCCCTGACTAAAGGAAAGAAAATAATTTAAATAATTCACAATCCTAGTGAAAGACTAAACACTGAGCATAGGACCCACATTAAGTGATAGGAAAAATGATGACTGGCTTCAATATGCATTTTTTCATTACTAGTGAGGTCTAAACTCTTTTAGTATCTTTTTTTTTTATCAGATGTATTTCCTATTCTGTGGATTCTCTGGTTTCTGGAAGCATCTTAAAATTCATATATCACTTTGTTCAAGGCAGTTTAGCAAAATACATACATAGCAACAGGGTGTTTTAAAAGTGAGGAAAATTGGACCAAACTGAAAATAATGGTGGGAAAATAAAATGAAGACAGAGTAAGTTATTGCATTTTAAATTTGACAGGGGGTCTGGCAAGAGGAAGACAACATGTGTGTCTATGAGTTTGCTGGAAAAGGGGGAAACAAGACCCACAGCTTGCTGAGCTGAGCCAACTTGCAGTAGCAATTCATGTGGTAACACAGTCATTCCTGGTGTAGGATCTGAGACAAATTCTTCCTGTGGGTTCACAGGGTAGACTGTATCAAAAACAGCAGGAGCAACGTTTTCCATCCTACATGATTTTCCAAAACATTGTCACTCCCAACAAGATGTGGAGTCCATTTTCCCCTGCCTTGAACCCAGGCTGGCTTTGTAACCGACTGCCTTGATTAGTAGACTATGGCAGAAGTAAGGCTGGGTGATGTCTGAGGCTAGGTGATAAAAGGCAATACAACTTCCTTGTTCTCTTTCTTCCGACACACATTCCTTGGAAGCCCTGAGCCAACATAGAACAAGTCTGGCCACCATGAAGC
This sequence comes from Cheirogaleus medius, assembly GCA_008086735.1. Lineage (NCBI taxonomy): Eukaryota > Metazoa > Chordata > Mammalia > Primates > Cheirogaleidae > Cheirogaleus > Cheirogaleus medius. Next base: position 15,445,011 of record VBSM01000483.1, read on the forward strand.
TGCCACAGTGGAGAGGCCACGTGGTGGAGGTAAGAGAAGTCCCCAACCAGAGGGAGCTGAGGGGAGCAGAGACGAGCTGTCACTGCAGAGCACTACCCAAATTGGAGATTTATAAGCAAAAATCAATTTTGTGTGTTGCTTAAAGCCCCTGTGTTTTAGGGTGGTTTGTTTAGCAGCAATAAATAACTGGAAGAGTTGCTTTAAAAGCTGCAGCAAACACTCTTTTACTACATCCATGTGCCCAACCCTTGGGGTTCAAGGGCTGACAATACAGGCCAAAGCCAGAAGCCACAGCACCTGTCAGCAAAACCAGGTGACTAGATGGGGCCCCCTTTTTTTTTTTTTAGACAGAGTCTCACTGTGTTGCCCAGGCTAGAGTGCCGTGGCATCAGCCTAGCTCACAGCAACCTCAAACTCCTGGGCTCAAGCAATCCTACTGTCTCAGCCTTCCGAGTGGCTGGGACTATAGGCATGTGCCACCATGCCCAGCTAATTTTTTCTATATATTTTTAGTTGTCCAGCGAATTTCTTTCTATTTTTTTAGTAGAGATGGGATCTCACTCTTGCTCAGGCTGATCTCGAACTCCTGAGCTCAAACTATCCACCGGCCTCAGCCTCCCAGAGTGCTAGGCGTGAGCCACTGCGCCTGGCCTAGATGGGGCTCTTAAACAGAGTTCTTTGAATGTCACTGAACTTTTCTGTACGTTTTTAGGAACACACGTGCCACTCTTCTTAGCAGTACCTTGATAGTGTGTTCAGCTCATAAATTATCTTTAATACAGACATATTTTCAGAGTTTCTTCTTAAAGGTCATTTAACTTTCACAGAGAATATTTTAAACAACATTTAAATAGTTTCTGAGTAGAGGTTTACATTTATTTAATGGCAAGCTACAGGATGTCCTACACTTTTTTTTTTAAATTAAGGATTTCAGGTAAACCAGAAATAAATTCCAGATGTCTGCTAAGTACTCAAACCTATATGTGCATCATTCAGATCTATTATTAGAAGGGCAGAGGAATGTTTGGGAAGTCTGATTCTTTCTCCTTCCTCTAATGAATGCCACTGTGAAGTTCTTCTACTTGGTAAGATCTTCAAGGATAAAACCCAGTTGAGGGCAAGAAAATCTGGGCAAGGAAGTTGTGATAGAAACTTTTCATGGGTCCCTTTCCTCCATGTTCCTGTTTATTGCTACTCTAGAACTTCCATTGGATAGTAAATTCTTTTAGAAAAAGAAGCCAGGACACAAGAACAGGGACATTGACCAGTGGAACAGAACAGAGAACCCAGATATA
>VBSM01000483.1:15446405-15474741 GCA_008086735.1 Cheirogaleus medius
AAAAAAAAAAAAAAAAAAAGAAAAAGAAGCCAGGCCTTTCCCTAACTGCAGAAGTCGGCAGAGAGCCAGACACAGTAGGTTATTAGCATAGGTAAGGATGTGAGCGCAGACTCTGGATCCAGAGAGCCTGGGTCTAAATCCTGCTCACGCATCATTAGCTAATGATCTCAGGCAGAATATTTCGCTGCTCTGTGCTTCAGTTGCCTTGTCTACAAAACAGGGCTACTGAACTCTTTCATAGCTTCAGGCTACAGATTTATCCATACACATATTTCACTTGTTCACTGATTGGCCTTGCAGGGCTCCAGGGCTTAGGTCTTCCTGTTCCTTCTGCCCTTGGTTCTTTAAGTGAAACTAGTTCATCCACAATAAGAGTGAAATGTATTTAACAGCTCACGATGTACTCCTTTTTCTTCTACTTGTTCAGATTTCCCTCTGGCTTACATCCTGGTCCTTGTTCTCATCCTTCCTGGATCTCTGATAATTTGCCTCTATTTACAGATCATTGATACACATTTCTCCAGTTTATGGGCTTTGAGCTTCTCTGTTCAACTTTCAACTTGCATCCCTTGGGACTTTGCTCATCTCCACCTGCAGGATGTAGATGCTGTAGCTGCCTGCCCCACCCTTGGTGACCCATGCCAACCAGTATGATTTGACAGACTCACCACAAAGAGTCCTTAAGCACAGACCTCAGGGCCACCCACTCAACTTCCAATGCCTGTGAGGTCTGAGGCCCCACGCTGCCCCATCTTGAGAGCATGCATCTGAGTTGTCCATCAGTTTAGAGATTCAAAGTGGAACACACACTTGTATGGTATGGTCTTTCTATCATGGCTCCTATTAACATTTCATGGTGTTTATTTAGCTATATATCTGTTTTACTTCTTATATTACTGTGTTTCCCCGAAAATAAGACAGGGTCTTATATTTATTTTTCCTTAAGAAGACACCCTAGGGCTTATTTTCAGGGGATGTGTTATTTTCCCCTCAAAGCCTCAGCTTGCAGCATGCACAGGATGGCCGGGACCTGACAGGGGGAGCCCATCTTGTTGGTGGGGCTGCCCGCACCTTTCCGGTCACCTCTGGGATAGTAGCAGTCACGGTGGGGCAGATGAGAAGGGCTGCTCCTCTTCTTTACCGCTCCACAACGAAATGCATGGGCTGTGCAGATACGCTGCGTAGCCACGCCCATCACTAGGTCTTATTTTCGGGGTAGGGCTTATTTTGCACAAATGCTTAGAAATCCTGCTAGGGCTTATTTTATGGGTAGGTCTTATTTTTGGGGAAACACGGTAAACACATTTTCATGGCTGGAATTGTGTGTTATTGTGTTATACGTGGTGGAAATTAGGTCTGTCTGTCTCAGATTTGTGTTCTAGGTTCTTGACATAACCTCTCTCTTCTGTGGATTCAGGATCTGTTGATGGAAATAAGAGGAGTGTGAAGTTTAACCTCTGCAGTTGAGTCTTTGCCATGTCTTGCCCAGCTTTATGTCAATCAATCTGTTCAACAATTATTTGGGATTCTTTTGCTCTAGGTTTTTGTTGTGTGCTAGACATTGCGTTGGTCTAGGTGTCAGAATAGCTTGATTTATGCTTTAATCCCATGGACAGTTCATTCCAGTTTTTCAAGTCTTGGTTTTCTAATTCTTAAGAGTGGGACAATAATACCTTTGGAACTGTCTGAAGATTTAATGCAATAATACTCATCAGACTCACAGCTAGTCTATAAGAGAGCTTTGTGTAAATTAGAAAAAGGTGCCCCTACCTCTCTAGGCAGACGCGGTCCTGTGCTAGGACATGCTTCTTATGAGCGGAGCGCAGGCTGGATGTCCCCACTCATCTTCTTGGCTGGAGGGATGCCCTGGCCACAGGCCACAAACTGTACTGTATGCAGAGACCCCATGAGCTTTTTACCCCATTTTTTTATTGTGTTAAAATACACATAACATAGAATATACCATCTTAACAATTTTTAAGTGTACAGTTCAGTGGTAGTAAACACCCTCATAATGTTGTGCGACCATCACCACCACTCATCTCCATAACTCTGTTTTTCTTATAAAACTAAAACTCTACCCATTAAACCGTAACTCCCCATTTCCCCATTTCTACCTCCCCTCAACCCCTGGCAACCATCATTCCACTGTCTGTCTGGAGATCCCATGAATTTTAGAGTTTAGTTTATAAAAATAAAATATTATATATGTATTAGGAATTATTATTAATAAGTTCTATCTTTCACTCTCTCATCTGTCTTCCCCATCCATTGAGTCATTCCACCTCTTTCCACAGAGGATTTCAGGTGGCCCCGATTAGATTATAAAATCACAGCTAATATTTGCATAGCACTCTTCTGTTGATCTAAATTATTTTTTTTTAATCCTCACAATAGTCCTATGAGGGGAATGTCCTATCTCTCATTTTACAGATGAGCAGAGGGGTCTTATCAGTGAAGGAGCCAGTATGGAGTCCCAGGTTTTTTGAATTAAACCCATGTTCTTTTACCAATACTGTGCCATCCAACCAGCCTGTCACTGTGATTAAATACAGTGTAATAGAACTATTTTTTATTTTCTGTGTTATATCTCAAAAATTGGAGCCAGTCATCAGTAACTGAAACTGAACAAAATCCACATGTATTATTACAAGCACAATGAAGACATGCAGAGTTGGTCTTCTACTGGTTGGTGTACTGGCTTCAACTGTTAGAAAATTTAATTTATATGGAGAGAAGCAGCACATTCAATCAAAAGGATGTGAGTTTCATAGAAATAAGCTATGTTCAAAGGGGACTCAAATAGCCAGAGGAAAGGAAGATGAGGACAACATTAATACCTGCAGCTTAAGTAATCACGTACAATCATTTATTGTGGCTACTGTATATTGTTTCATAAATATATCATACATGATCTTACACAAAGGGGATTTCCAGAAGCAGTCTCATTGCTAAACACAATTGGAGTTTAGATAAATCTCATACATCTGTTTCACATCACCCTTTGTTATAGGATTTCAAAATGCTTGTGAAACACTAAGGAAATGAAATGATATCTAGCTCTTATCAAAAGAGCAAGAGTATTACATCGATGGTTATGAGAAATATGAGTGAAGAGATATTTTGAAATTACATGTATGCCACTCAGAACCACAACCCTGGGCTTTGGCAGTCACTCATCACTAGATATTTTCCTAGAAAAGATACATTTCCATGATTCCTTTTACTGTAATTACTCATGTACTTCCAACATCATTTTTATTAATATTGTTTAGTGTAAGCATTGCATTTTCTACTTAAGTGGTATCAGATTTAGGAAAACTTCATAAAGTAGGCTGGATATATTTCTATAATTCCAGGTCTTGAGGCATTTATTCAGAGGTATAAGGTCATGATGACATTTCTTCCCTAAAAAAGTGCCAAACTCATGTGACCTTTAGAATAAAGGGAGCCTGGGCTTGTTGGGACTAATGTTGAGCTATAAGAAAGGGATTGACCCCTTCTTGCAGCTTTTGTCAGGGAACAGGACAAACACCCACACTCTAGTCTAAATTTGTCAACTATGTCTTAGGAGAAACAATTTGATTTATGGCATCACTGGATCCAGCTTACAGAGAGCAAGAGAACCCATATGGTGCTTGGCATTTTGGCAAGAAATGTGATTTATGTAGGAACTTAACTGTTTTAAACTCAGAGTCCTGGAATTATTTTAAGAATATGAGGAAACTTTAGGTTTAGTCTGACATAGTTTAGTCCGACATCTTTGTTTTCTACGAAGAAGTAGACCCCAGTGTGGTTAGATGACTTGGCCTGTGTGGACACCAAGAAGACCAAGGCCTTTTGGATGCCCAGCCCTTCCTCATGCATCATTCTACCACTTCCCTTTGTCTTCAAGATGAGGACAAACATGTTTATTTTTTGAAAATGGTAGACGTATTCATAATTTGTTTGGTAGCTTTATTCATAACTTTTTGCATGTCAGGCACTATATTTTCTTCATTATTATATTTAGTCTTCTTGAAACTTTGTGGGTCTAAGTACTGTATGATTGTTACCCCATCTTACAGATGAAGAACTGAGGCTTACAGAGGTGATTGGGGACCTTGATCTCAATCACACACCTTATAAGAGCCATGGTTCTAACCCTATCTCATCCCGGAGACCGTGATCTCAACCGCCACCTGAAATTAATCCTCCTCTGCTGTAATCGCTTTGGGTCACTCGGTGAAGGAGTTTCTGTTGAACATTATCCCCAGTGATGGAACCCAGGAGGAGAGAAACACCTCACTTTCTAAATGCTCACTGTCTTATACTCTTGTTTGTTTTGATTTCTACCACAGCCCCTCCTTTTACTTTCTGGAAACCTGAGACAGCCCACAGATGGTCTGAAGCATCCCACCTCCATATCCCATTTCTTACTCAGGGCTTCCTCTGTAGTTTTCCTTGTTTTATTTATACTTTTGATTGTATGGTTCTTAGGGCAGAGACTTTATTGTTTGTTTGGTATAATCTTATTTATGCTATAAGGTGATGTATACTTTTGACATACACATAAATATTAAAATAACAATATTACTCACTTTGATTGAAGGAGATTTGTTTGTAGTCATTCTTTACAAAGAGCTGGTAGTTAGTTTGATTGTTATTGTGACAGAGGCTATAAGCACGGCCTTTAGCTTTTTTCAAACGTATGCACATTCTTCTTATTGAGGGCACAGGAAGTATATTTTCCCTCTGATTTTATTAGAGTTTGGCAGCATGGAGAATACTTGTGGCACGAAGAGCACTTTCCTATTAAGTTGAATGGTTTGCTGCCTTTGGCTCCGTGTTTAAGAAAATACACTGCTGGTGGATGAAGAACATAACAATGAGGTACTTTGTACCTGAAAGTGTTTGTACGAAGTGCTAGAGCTTGATTTATGGTGTGAATATTGTTTGGGAGATGATAAATATGCAGTATGGGTTCAATTTTTATCCCAGCAATCCAAACCACACAATTTCTTTGCATCTGGGGTAACTTAGTGATATTTGTATAAGCCCGCAGCTGGGATATCGGTTTGCTTCCAAGCATGGTACAGGTGTGTCCAACATAGCTAATAAATCAAAGACTGGACAAATTGAAGTGTATTAATCTTTTCTCAGGGGTTGTGTGGCGTCCCAGGAAAGCACACAGGTGATACCTCTGCTGTGATGCAGACATGTCTGGGGATCTCTGCCGACCCGGTGCCCACCGAAGTCTATCTGCATGGGCACCAAGGAGAATTATGGGAGAGCACTCATCTTAAGGGAGCCAGGCATGAAGACATGAACACAGGAACAGGTGGAGATGCTCTGAGTACTGCATGCTGCATGTGATTTGGATTTGTCCCCGTGCCACAGCCTTTCTGCACTCATGGCTGTAAGGGAACGGCAGATTCGATTACTAAATACTACCAGAAAATAGGACACCAATCATGCTGCTTAGGGGCCTCTAAGGGACTGTCCACGGAGGGGAGCTGTCCATTCTCCTTCCATCCTCACTGTAGACCACTGCCCAGCCTGGCTCTCTTAGGCCGCTTGATTATATCATTCCAGAGGATTCAGTTCATTGACCATCACGTCTGTCTGTCCTGCTAGGCAGGGAGCTCCACAAGGACAGCGACAGTTTTGGTCTCGTCCCACGCAGTAGCACCAGAACTCAGCGCAGTGCTTGCCTCACAGAGGAGCTCAATCATTGCGTTGTTGGATGAATGATCACTGGCTGGAAGAAAGAAGCAATGCCCAGGGCTGCACGAGGGGTGCCTGGCAGAGCTGGGGTGAGCTGCTGAGCCTTGTGTGGAAGCAGAAGGACTGAGTTGCCCTGGGCGTAACTGGCCCTTCCAAGTCAGAGAGGAGAAGGCAAACTGATACTTGTGTGTGCGTGTACGTATTTTGCACTTGGATTTGGTCTTTCTTAGTTTCTATCGTGTGACTTCAAGTTTACGGTAGCCTCTGAGTTTACAAGAGGAGGGCATTCCACTGACCAAGTGAAGCCAGTGCTATGTCACAGGCCTCGATGACCGATGTCACTTAGGCACTTGCCATTTGCTGCTTCTCCACGTCCTAGGTTTCAGGTAAGTTTCCAATTGTCAGTGCTGCTCATCTTCGAGCCTAGGGATCAGAAGACTTTCATATCCTCTTGCCAGCAGTTCCCATGTTCCCAGGTGCCACTTTGGTGCCACTTGCTAAGTCCTGCCCTTCTCTTGTTTATTTTCTTTTTTCTCTGCTCCTTTTTATCCATGGAGTGCTTGTCTCAGTGCTCCTTAAAATTCTGTGGCCCAGTCTAATTTTAACAACTGCAATAACAGTTACAGATTAATATCGTGACACACGCCAATGAGATTGGACGTGCATACAAGGAGGAAGCATATTCATAATGAGGCCATTAAATCTTATTTCCATCAGAAACTTGAAAACCTCAGAGGGATCAAAAGTGCTACGTGATTTTTCCCAGAGAAGATAATTGTTCTGGCATTAAGGACAAAGTTCCGGAGATTAGTAGACAGTTGCAAACCTAGCGTGTTCCTGCATTGGAACACATGTGATAGCATTTATGGATGTTGCTAGGAGAACATCCTAGCAGGGTTGGCTTGAAAAAGCACTCAATGTCCTGTTAATTTCCCAGACCCTCCTTTGCTCTGCCGTGATTCTGGGCTTTTATATATCCACATCCCCTTTTCCACCTGATAAACTTCCACTCATCCTGAAAGACCCAGCTTCTTAGTGAAGCTTCTACAGGTTCCCAGGCAAGTGCTCCCAGCCCCTACCTTGTGCTTCTCCAGCACTCTTCTGTGTACATCTGCATCGTAATATTTACCAAGACATAGGGCAGGGGGTGGCAAATTATTCTGTAAAGGGCCAGATAGTAAACATTTTAGGTTTTAGTGGCCATATGGTCCTGTTGCAACTATTCAACTTGGCTGTTACAGGGTGTAAGCTCTCATAGACAATATGTAAATGAATCAGTGTGGCTGTGCTCCAATAACATTTAATTATGGACACTGAAATTTGGATTTCATATACTCTTCAAGTGTCATGAAGTATTCTTTTTTATTTAATTTTTTCCCCAAACATTTAAAAATTAAAAAAACATTTTTAGCTCATGGGCCATACAAAAATAGGCATGGATTTGGCATGTGGGCTTAGTTTGCCTACCCTGAGATAGAACTTTTATTTGACTACGTGTCTGTGTCTTCCATTCGAATGTAAGCAAGTTGAGCTCAGGGAGTGGAACCTCCAGGACATAGTATAGTTTCTGGTACTTAGTGAAAACTCAACAAATACTTGTTAATGAATACTTGTGTGGGAATATGAAGTAATACTTCCCAATATTTGCTGAGCACTTACTACGATGTCAAGTGTTGTGATGGACACTTTATATGCATTTTCTCATTTAATTCTCATTTAATTTTGTTGTCTAGGGACAGTAAAAGCAACAATTATCATTAGACACTGTGCTGAACACTGTCTATGTAGTCTCATTTAAACTTCTCAACAACCCTATGGTGAGTAGGTACTGCTAATATCCACTTTTACAGCCTAGGGAAATTAAGCTTGTAGAAATTATTTGTCCAAGGTTACCCCACTAGGGAGTGTAGTGGGGTCAGCAATGAGCCCAGGTCACTAGACTCAGGGGTCCTAACTCTTAACTCCCATGCTGTGGTGTCTCAGGCGTGAACTTGAGAATGAGGCAGATTCTGGGACTACGGTGATGCTGAAATGGGCATTGGAGATGTTCCCTTCTCCTTCCGGACGTTTGCTTATGTTTAAGAACTACCATGACTCTTTCTTAACTATCCGTGTAATGTTTGGAACCTTGCTTAACCTTTCCTGGTCTAAGTCTTTTTTCTATTAGTATAACAAAGGTTTCGAATTACCTGCTCTCAAAAGTGTCCTCCTGTGATAAGTTTCTGTAATTTTGTTCTCTGCTGTTTTCTGCTTATCTGTTGCTATTGCCTACCTCTCTTTTCTCCCGACCCTTGACTTTAGAAACTCCGGGCTGCGTGGGGTTGCTTGAACTTGGAGGGGAGGAAAGGAGAAGGGAACTATAAAAAGGAAAAGTCCATCTAGTCACAATGCATTTTTAAGTCTCCAGAATGGCTGCTTTAAGTATATTTGCTTTTTGGCTTTTTTTTCTTTGCATGCAAAATTAGCTTTTCCAAGAAAAACAAGTAACACTACCTGTCTATAAGAAAGTGACAATAGTGATAGCATCGTCCATTTCCATGGTATCATTTAAAAGTAACTTTTGAAGTTATTATCTAATTCATCCTTCCATATTCCTTTGAGACAGGTAAGTAGCTTTTTTATTAGAAGATCCTTTTATATAGCTGCAGAATGAGACTTTCTTTGTTGTAAACCAAAGGCACCAAGTGGCCCAGAGAGATTTCAACAGCAGGCCACCAGGTGAGCGGTCACTTTCCAGACTTATGGTCACAATTCTTTAAAAATAAAAAAATCCAGGCTTCTGCCAGGGCTTTTATAAATTTAAAGATATATTTCCCCCTTAAATAAATGTGGCCTTTTTCCCCCTACAAGTCAACATAAAACTTTATTCTTTATTTTCCTATATTTGGTTGCTTACTTTTGTATTTTAGCCTTGATCCAAAGAAGATAAGAAACTGATAAAAATACAGTTAAGCAAATACATGTTTTAAAAGTGATGAAAATACATATTTTAGGAATGATGGAAAAATATAGGTAGAAAAAACTAATGAAACCAGGGGAGTTAATTGCTAATTTCATTCTCTGAAGCTCTGTATATTTTCTTTTTTTTATTATTTCAAAATATTATGGAGTAAAAGATACCTACACTTGAATGTTTCTTGCAGCACAATTCCCAACTGCATAGATGTGGAAACAACCCAAGTGCCAATCAATACATGAATAGATTAATAAAATGTGATATATATACATTCACACATAGATACCATGGAATACTATTCAGCCACAAACAACAAAGGTGGTCTAGCACCTCTTGTATTATCCTGGATGGAGCTGGAGCCCATTCTACTAAGTGAAGTATCACAAGAATGGAAAAACAAGCATCACATGTACTCACCATCAAATTGGTATTATTTGACCAACATTTACATGCACATATGGTAGTAACATTCACTGGGTGTCAGGCATGTGGGAGGGGGAAGGCGGGGATGGATATATACACACCTAATGGATGTGGGGCAGACTGTCTGAGGGATGTAGCTCTGACTCAGGTGGGGCAAAGGCAATATATATAACCTAAACATTTATACTCCTGTAATATTCTGAAATTAAAAAAAAAGAAAAAGAAAAGCCAAAAAAGAAGGCCCACACCAGATGTCAGTGGCATGATCTTGGACATCCCAGTCTCTAAAACTGGGAGAAATAAATTTCTATTTTTCATAAATTACCAATCTCAGGCATTTCGTTATAACAATACAAATGAACTAAGACATGGAGTTCTCAAACTTCAAAACATCTCTACTTCTCTCCACCCTTTCTCCCATTGCCTTCACCCTTTCTACAATGGAGCATCCAGCTTTCTCTAAGTTGGAAATCAAGTTGATAAGCTAATTCACATTATGGTATAAATCAGTGCTAGGACTGGGGATTTTATAAATAAGGAAAATTTTGGATTGCCATCTTTTGTATTCATCTTCTATCACCATAATTTTATAAAATAAAGGATACCTTAACACCTGCAAATTAGAATAGATGTAATATTACAATAAAAGATAGTTTAGCCTAATAGGAGACAGTTGGAAAATTTATGCCGACACACTTTTTAAAAGATAGGATATATTTTTAAAAGATTGAATTCAATAAAATTACATCATTCAGTTTTATTTTACAATTTTACATGTAAAATTGTCAGCTGAATAATCTACATCAAGAAGTCTAGATTGTCTGACATGATCTGGAGCTTTTTTTTCCAGTATAGTCATTGTCATTTATCAAATTTCACATGGAAGAACTCGAGAAAAATATAAGCTCTGTTTTTTAACCTGTTTACTCAATCTGAAATGTTCTAGGTGAACTGAGAAGCTCAGGAATTATAGCCCTCGAGTGGTCCATTGCTTTTCCGCAGCTTCTTTTTGCAGGGCTGGTGAGAAACCTGAGAAATTAAGCTGTGAGCAGGGTATCTGGTTAGCAAATTTTCTGAAAAGAGACTCCAGAGCAAGTACCATGAAGCATCTACTGCCACATGGGTCTGTGCAACCGGAGTGCCCCATTCACCCAACCTGGAGTCATCAGAAATGTCTCTAAGAAGGAGGCTTCAGATTGGTAAAAATTTTTGCATGCACTGGTCACAGGCCGACCAGCCTTTGAGAACTGTTTGCATAAAAGGCATCACTAATCTTCCAAGGGCAATTTGCATTCTAAGAGCTTGTTAACCAAATAAGCATCCTGTGTCTTAGTTTTAGTGTGCTCAAGGATTTTTTTTTGGAATCCACTGAGAGCCCTAGACATATTCCCCAGGAAAATGTCACCAGCCCATAAAAAATTGTACATTTTTGTGTACAATTTCAGGGGAATTATGGATTTGCAAAACTCTACCATAACGAATGGAAAAGATGAAGCTTTTCATAATTATGAGAGAACTATTAGGGGAAGGGAAATTTCTCCACAATTTTAAATTATATCTATGGTGGGTACAAGTAGCCCTGTTTCCAGTGACTCAGGGTCTTAGGTCTTTTAAATTGTGTATCTGCCTTCTCATGCAACTAGACATAGATGGGATGGGTATAATTGCAATCAGAACCAGACAGAAATATATCATTTTTTTGTTCTTCTAGTAAATTAGAGAATTGCTGAATTATAGCAAAATAGTCCCAGTTTATGCTTTTAACAGAAAAATATATAAGAAATGATTGCCTTTTGATCTTTGAAACCCTCTTGGAGTTCAACCACCCAAACCAACGCATCCTATCTAGATGTTCATGAAGAATTTATGCTCTAATATAATGCAGTGATTCTGTTGGCATTATAGTTGTCTATATGCTGAACTCTTCTGTCCTGCAACTGTGGTGTTATGGAGGTACAAGCATATAGCCCTGGCCTCCAATTCTCCATGTGTAACAAAATATGTGTTTCTTAAGTCTTGGAGTTGTTTTCACTGATATTTCTATTGGTGAGGGAAAATACTAACAATTAAAGAGAGATTGCATTGCTCAATATGCTGCATTCATTATTCATGATGCAGAAGCATGATTCCTTTTCCCTTGCTGTGCTAATGCAGACCATCCATAAGGTAGAGTGGTTATATATAGGCCCTCCTTTTTTATACCAATCTGTTCAATATTATCAGACAGGACTTCTGTTACACACACACACACACGTGCACGCACACTACAGACTCATACATATTTTTTTTTGCTTTGAATATTTCTATTGTAAGCATATAAAAAGACATAGCATGATACTTTCACACTTTTTTCTTATATGAGAATTCTGTTTTTTGGATCTCTTAAAAGCATCTGGACTGAAATGACAACCCTTCAGCTAACAAACCAGTATAAATTTGGATTGGTCTTCTAATTATTCTTCTGCTGGCTGCCCCCCCCCCCATCTTTCCATCCCCCTCCATCCTGCTCCCTGGTCTGCAGGAGTCTCTGGTATAAACAAGAGGAAGTTTGGATCCTGAATGCAAATGGTGGTTACCATTCTCATAAATAGAGATTGAATTCTATTTCGGTTTTGCAAAACAGTTTTAGGCAATATAAGCACGAAAGATTTGCTTCCGAGCTACGCTGTTAAAACAACTCCACCTTATCAGGCCTGAGTGAAGAAATGCTGAATCAGATGACTTCAGCCTCCTAAGATGCCAACATACCTGTCTTTTACCTAAAGACAGTGATGCTGCTTAGGCCTAACTGTAGCTAGCTGAATGTCGTTCCGTGAGAACCTGACACAACTTACTTAATGAAAACTACCAGCTTGGTCTTTAAGAAAACAAGTACATGGAAGTCATTGTCAAACTACTGACTGGAGAGCTGGTGTACCTGCATTTTAGCTACTGTTAGGAACTTATCCATAGTGTAATCTTTTTAAAAGGAAGATTTAGTTATTCATCTACAAGGAAAGCAAATAGAGTGACAGCATTCTTCTGTCAAAGACTAGCTAGATATTTACCAGTCTTTCTTCTTTTCCCTGGACATAAAAAAAACCTATTTCCCAGCCTTGCTTGCAGTTAGTTTGGGGCCATTTACATACTTTCTAGTCAATGAGAAGTCATGGGAAGTGATGAATGCCATTTTTAGTCTGGACATAAAACCCCTTTACAGTCATTCGCATACATTCTTTTCTTTCTGGGGTATGCTGGAGATGACAATTTGTACTGTGTGAATGAGAGTCATTTAGGAGATCTGTTCTACACTGATGACAAGAATGAGAAACAAGCACTTATCATGTGAAGCCATTGAGCTGTTGGCTTTGTTATTTAGCAGCTAGTGTTACTTATTAAATTACATATTCACATGACTTTGAGATGATATTATTAGTTTATGAGTGAGCTGTGTAGAACAGTTCTTTAAAATCCACCCTCCACAAGTTTTAATTTTTAAAAATGTCAAAACTTACAGAGAAGTTGAAAAAATTAAGTGATAAGCATCCATATATCCTGTATTTAGATTAACCAGTTGTTAATATCTTGCCACATGTTCTGTATCTTTCTTATTTATTTATCCATTTTTTCCCTCTGAACCTTTGGATAATAAGTCACAGACACCAGGATCCTTAAAAGTTTTGATCCAGATTTTATGGTGGAAATGATTTGGTAGAATGGCAAAACCTTTTTTCCCCCCCAAATCAATTCTTTTCATTCAAGTGTTTATTTTGAAGATGCATTTCTGAACATAGGCTTTGTGTAATTTCTATTATTACATAAGCTTAAAGTTTCTAGAATTGATCATACAACTCAAGATATTTGAAGAAAATGTCACATTTCTTTTCTACTTTCATAAATAAACCCTTACTGAATGCTTACTGTGTGAGGCATTTGTGGGAGGAAGCTTCTGACAGAGCTCCCAGTGATCCAGACTCCTGGCATTCATGTCCCTGTGTAACAGCCACCCCTTGAGTATGGGCTGGACTTAGTGACTCACTTCTAGCAAATAGAATATGGCAAAAGAGATGGGGTGTCGCTTCCAGGACAAAAGGCTGTAACTTCTGCCAGAACTCTCTCTCTTGCTGGCACTTTGTAGCCTTCAGACGTCCTCTGATGGAAACAGCTGCTGAAAACAGTGTTATGAGCTGCCCCACGAAGAGACTCAGGTGGCAGGAAGCTGAGGGGGACAATAGCTCATGTGGAACCAAATCCTGCCAACAACTACCGGGGTAAGCTTGGAAGCAGATCCAACCCCAGTTGAGCCTTCAGATGAGACAACCGCCCCTGCCGACACCTTGGGTACAGCCTGTGAGAGATCCAGAACTGGAAGACTTACACTTAGCTAAGCCATGCCTGGATTCCTGAAATAAATGATGCTTTAAACCACTAAGTTTGGGGGTAACTTGTTTTGTAGCAATAGATAGCTAACACAGTGCTAGATTAGATGATCAGGGTTGAATGATGACTAAAGAATGATTCCTGTCTTTAGGGAGCACGTGAGGATATCCTATTTCCACTGAGCCTCCAAGCTTGGTTGGCCTATTATTACTGTTTTTGAATATGGAGGTAGTGACAGAGATTGGGCTGTGTATTTCTATTTAAACTTACCTATGAAAGACTTAAAATGCTAGAAAATTATTAGAGCATTAAATTTCTAAAAACTATAGTAAATAACAGAATCAGATATTTCACAAGTTGATAACTATATAGCATCAAAAAGTCCCACATCTCACAACTACAGATTCTATTAGAGAGAGGACAGTGATTCAGCCTGAAGATAACACTGTTTTTTTCTTTTTAAAGGTACTCTCTAATTTGTATTTAATTGGAAAGATTAGGATTCTGTGCTGGTGTCCATTTTGTTGAAAATAAAAAAGAACCTTTTGAATTATAAATATACTACTTTTCAAATTTTACTAATCTTGCATTCAACTCTTTCCTAGTTAAATGATCAAATAGTTTAACAATACCCATTCTGCTCAGATTTCTTCTGGAGCATTAAATTTGTCTTCCCCTGGATTTATTTGCTTTATTCTCGGTCCTTTCCTCTATTTTTAGCCAAGAATAATGGACTTCTTGGATAACTGATAGTTGCTTTATTAGCTGCACAGCCAGTATTTATATTGGAATGCCTATTTCCATGAGAATCAGCAGGGCTTTGTGAAGGAAACTTCCATTTGTTCCTGCACGGAATGGGACTGATGAAGTCCTGGGCTCCACAGGGCCAGCCTGGCTTGGTTCAGTCACTGGAACTCAGGGATGTTGATTCTGATGATGAGTCTAGCTTGTTAGAACCACTTTTTGTACTTCTTTCTCAGTTGGGGACATTTATTCAAGAATCACTGCTATGGCAGGCTGAGTGAATGGGGTCACCTTGGTGTATATGAAACAGCAGCACACATCTATCAATCCTAGATCTGGGCATGTTTAAGCCTGCTGCTTGAGAAGGGACAGACTCATTCCCTTGGTTGAGATTTATCTGATGCCTGATATCAATTGCACTTAAATCTCACTCCCCCACCTGGAGTTCCTGCTGGTATCTAAGTCCTCTTTTGCACACTTCAAGTATGGTGGTTGCAGTTCCAGAAGGAAGAAAGGTTGAGTGGAGGTCAGGTCTATAAAAATATCAGGGGAGAGCATGGTTAGGTCTAAGAATCACTGTAAATTTTTACCAGCTTCATCTATGTTCTGCTGTCTTGCAAAAATCATATTTCTCAAAACTAACTCTAAATCCAAATTAAAAAAACCACAAAACGATCTCTTTCATTCTGAGTCACATTTTACATAACACTCTATGTGTTTGATTGTACTAGCCTTACACATTGATAAAAAGAATTATAGAACGACTACTTTTTTGGGAGGGATTATGTTTTCTTCAGTGTTGTCACTTATAACAAAGAACTCCCAATGGACAGAGTGTAAGAATATTAAAAGGGGAGAAAAATCCCAAACAAACCCTTGCCTACTTTTTCACTGGGCTTTTTCCTGCTTGCAGCTGTGTGCTCCACAGGCTACCTGGTGCTTTTACTCAAGAAAGTTAGGAAGTTTTGAAGGTCTGGCTGCTGTTTCCATGTCCCTGAATTCCAGAGCCAAATGCTGAATGTCCCAGTTCACTGTTTCTTCTTTTCCCCTTGTTGGCGAACATTTCTCTAAAGGCCACAGTAATGCAGTGACTCACATCTCCTCCCCTTTGGTCCCGACAGACACTACCTTCGTGTTTCGAATGGCTCATGGATTTTATCAGTTGGGGCATGCTTTGATAACAATCAGCCACGAACATTTCAGCATCTGAAAAATGGGATGCTATTTCTCACTCATGCTAAGTGCCCACTGTAAGGTGCCATGGGACTGTGGTCCATGCACATTTTACTCTTCTGAGAGCTGCGTATCCATTAGGTACATTTTCTGCCTTCTGAGTTTTCGCAGGTGAACATTTTACCCAACATTGTATCGCTGTGTAATAGGTATTGTCATTCTTGCAGCTTCTGACAATGGTTTCCTGACTGTCCCCTCCCTGACCTCACATTTTAGTCTTATTCCGGTAAAGCAGAATTTTGCTTGTTGGTGCTGATGTCTGCATCAGCCAGGAGTGGCTAGGTTATGCTGCATTTTAGGAAACAACTTCAAAATCTCAGTAGGTTAAATGGCACAGGGCTGTTTCTTACTCCTATTACACTCCATCGTGAGTTGAAGGATTCTGCTCTGTGTCATCCTTACTCAGAGATCCAGGCTGTTGAAACTCCACAGAGACTTCTATAGTTGCCCAGGCTGGTGTCTCAGTTACCTATTGCTGTGTAACAAAAAACTTTAAAACTTAGTGGCCTGCAAAATCAACCGTTTATCTGCTCACTATTTTGCAAATTGAGTAAGGCTTCTCTGGGCAGTTCTGCTCATCTTGCTTGGGGCCACTCACAGCTCCATCAGTTGGTGGGCTGGCTGGGGACCGGCTGGTCTTACTCACATGTCTGGGGCTCAACTGAGCTCGCTGGGACACCGGGGATGGCTGGATCTCTCTAACCATCTCGTCTCTCTTCTTCAAGGAGTCTAGCCTGGGCTTGTGAACATGGTAGCATTGTTCCAAGAAAGAGTGAGAGGTGATGTTTCAAGCCTTCTTGAGGACAAAGCAAGTCACAGGACCAGCTCAGATGCAGAAGGAGGGGAAACAGACTCCACCTCTTGATGGGAGAAACTGCAGAGAATTTATGGCCATTTTTAATTCACCAGAGCAGGAAAAGGGGATTGTGGGAAATCATGTAATTGCTCTTAAATTTTTTTGACTGGACATGACAATTGTCATTTCTACTCACATTTCATCACCAAGGAAAGTCACATGGCTATGTCTAACTTTAAAGAGGTTGGGGAAAAGGGACTTCTACCCTGTGCTAAGAAGGTAGGTAGCTGAAAGTATTTGGTAAATGGAAATAATGATGTGAATAAAAGTTTTCCAATTGTTGAGCATAAGAGCTTTTATTATTAGGGATTGATGGGTTTCCCAAATTGTTTTTCAATAGTGAGCCGCTCAACTAGCAGGATTAATCAATCAGATTCAGATTCTTGTATTATATTTGGGATGTTTGCCAGACTTCTCTGGTGCTGTTTTGACCCAGGCCTTTCCTAAGGTTTCATCAATTTGTAGACCTCATTGATTATAATAATCTTTGCCATGGCTGTTATCAAATTTTCTTTTGAGTGTGTAGCATCAACACATCAGATTTTGGGTACTGTTCTTAGAGGAGTCTTATAATGTTTATCATTTATTGATAAAATAAGTCATCTACATGTCTTTTTATTTCGTTAGTTCAAGGACAAAAATCCAGTTGACATGTGCATGAAGGTGATTGAAAGGAAGTCATACACATAATTAGAATCTCACGTGTCGCTAATTTAAATTTAGTATAGTAGTGATCTTTTGATATGAACTTTGAAGAGACAGCAGTAATCTGGAATCCGTAGGGAGGCTGTCCTGTTTCAGTGAGAGGTGGTCCCTGTTTATGAAATGAAAAGTCTAGTGAGAGATAGCAGTAGGTCAGTACAAGTTATACAGTGTTCTTAACTATTTTCTTGATGCAATTAAATAAATCATGTCAAGAAAATAGTTACATACAACTAGGTATATATAAAACTTGTTTTTTCACAATTTCACACGTACGGCTTTAGACGGAGGGAGTTAGCCTTCCAATCTGTTGAGGAGTCAGCTGGCAGAGTAGCGCCGGGAAATCTGAAAGGCTAATGCAGATATGAATAGCGTGGTGGGGAAGAGGAAGGGCTTCGGAGCCTCGTGGATCTGGTTCAGGTCCTGGCTCTGTTATTTCCCAGCAGCGTGTCTCGGAGACAGCCAGTAGGAGCACTCAGGATGGCCACATTTCCACACCTCCCTCGCAGTTCGGGTGTGGCCCTGTGACTGTATTCTGGCTACTAAAATGAGCACTGGAGCAGTGGGTGCCACCTTCAGGCCTGGGACAGAAATATACCCTTCCATGTGTGATCCTCACTTGGCCGGCTGAGTAGGAGTGGCAGGCAGGGGTAAACTTGGAAGAGAACCCGGAAGATGGAAGGGGCCTGGGCCCTTACACGACTTTGTGTAGCAGAGCCGACTTACCCTCTGACCCCGCAGCTACTACATCAGGCTGGAACAAGAGCAAGAAAGTTTTATACCTTGTCAAGCCACTGAGATTTGGGGTACGTTTGTTATAGCGGCTAGTGTTACTCCATTACATGTGTGATACTTAGGGCAGACACATAGTCCTTATCATCTTATCATCTTCACTTTTCTCCTCTATAAACTAAGACCCACTTCACAGGATCTTTCTAAGGATTAAAAGAGATAAAGTTTATAAGTGCTTGATGTAATAACGCCTAGCATATAGTAAACACTCAATGAATGGTAGGTATCATTATCCTTATTAATAACAGGATTATAAATTGGAAGGTTAGAGCATTTTCTTTTTGAAGTTAGAACAAACTACTTTTTTTAAAAAAAATTATCCTAATGGACTATGAAATTAATTATGGTAAATAGCTTGGAAAGACTGAGGCACAATGAATAGTTTATTATGTACTTGGCTGGCTACCTTAGGCTAAATGGAAAAAAATAAATAGAAGAATGCCCTATTTTATTTATTTCTTTGGTGCTGAGAAGTGGATCAAGTAGAACAGATCAGATAAGGAATATGAAAGTGGGAGCTCCTAGTTCACACCATCAGTGGGCACAGGCACACGGCCGGTGAGACACAGGAGCCGACCCTCACCAAGGCCAGCGTATACCAGGCACTGTTGAGGTGCGTCACCCCTGTTAAATCCTGAATCCTCACAGGATCCATGTGGACTAGGTGCCACTGTTATCTCCATTTTACAGATGAAGAGACTGAGGCCCAGAGTTTTTAAGCATTTATTTGTCCCTGGCCACCCCAGCTAGCAAATGGTAGAGCCAGGATTTGGACCAGGCAACCTGACTCCAGGGCCCACGCTCTGATTACACACTGTCATGTACATATGCAGAGTAGGTCCTCCATAAATACTTGTCCAATCAATGAAACGTGTCACTTGACATGTTTTCAGAAGCTTATACCACCCATGTGGGAATTGGAACCTCCTTGGTAGCAATCAGATCCCTGGCCCTTTTAAGATATTAAAATATGATGAAAGTGGTGCGGGAGAGGGGTCAAAGAGCCACATTGGATTTGTGAGATGCTAAAATTAGCCCAGCATCCCGGCTGAGTTCACGAGACGGGCACAGCCTCTGCTGACGTGGCACTTGCTTTCTGAGCAATAGGTATTTGGCCTCCGCTCATATTGCAGGCGAGTCTAACAAGGTGTGAATTGGCAAATAAGCGTAAATGCCCGTCTTCAGCCCTTGGAGAAGCTTCTGACCTGAACTAGGTGCGTCCTCCTCAGAGGCACCGACTGCCACCGCTCCTCCAGCACCAGTTGGGAGGAAAAGAAATGTCACTTGAAAATGGAAGCACAATTTGCACTTAATATTCCCCAAATCACTCTTCAAAGCTTATCTGCTTTTCCAGCAATTTTGTGATAGATATCACTGCTTGTGTTACAAGCTCCCTACAATTGGTGGGCTTTTTTTTACTAGAGATCATAAGGTGAGTGACACTATACCTGCCACTATCTGTCTCCAAAGGTGTTTACGCACATATATCTATATATAGATCTATACGAGGAGAGAAAATAGACCAAGTTGACCTATGATTCTCTTCTTCCTAAATTTTCCCCATGTCTGTGTCATAGCGCTGATCTTAAATCTTATTTGGCAAGTCACAGAATGTGCTAGTTTATCAAAGAGATAAAAAATGGACTTTTTTTGCCTTCTGAATTTCAATGAAAGAAGAGTATTTGTCTTCGCTATTGATCTATTCCATCGAGTAGTCCTTGTGATGATTACCACTTTTCTATATTTATAGAGAATCAGCACTTCATAAAAGTCAAAAGGCACTTTGCTTTACATAAGTGTCAATGTTCTAACATTTCACCAACTTAGCAATTATCATGAGAATCACATGTGGAAACTGGAAAATAAATAATTACTAAGGGAAGTCATTTTTTTCTTGATAGAATTGGGAAACATAAAAGTTCTGTATTATCTGTCTGTTATTTTGATTGCTTGTCCCTGACCATGTGATGTGTGTCACACGTCACTGTGATATGTGAACTTTCTGATCTCCTTTCTCCACTTGGTTCTCTGCATCAAAGGTCCTCTCTCATGGGGCTTGCATATCAAGTGGGCTACAAAAATCTCTTGCAGTGTGGAGTACTTGTACTGGGACAAAGAAAAATGACATTTCAATGACAGGCATCGGAATCAATCTTTTGGGATATTCTGTAATTATTATATTGAAGTTAATAAAGAAACTTTTATATACTTTCACGACAATATAAGTGAAGATTTCAGATGATTTTTAAAATTGCAGGTGGGGGATTTCTAAATAATGCTTAACAGCTGTCCTGACTGAATCGACCAGCTCTTTCATGTCCTGTAGACATAATTTGTGCCTGTAGATTTTTTGTTTTTGGGAACCAAAAGGCTACGTTGAACAGTTGTCATAGCAACATTAGTTGTGGGTAACATAACAGGGTGAGGTGGTGGCCTCCACTGGACTCCAGGCTTTGTTAGTTCATGCTGTTGTATGCTGGAATGGCTTTTTCAGAGATAACATTTCATTGTAGCAAAAATACTCTATGCTGGAGACTCCTAGGAAAGCTATATCTTGTTCTCAAAATGAACTGGCCATGTAAGCCTCTCTCACTCCCCTATGTACCCCATCGCCTTGACTAGTTAGTGGAGCCCATGTTTGATCTCTTGGCACATAGATTGCCATTCTCCACTGAATCATTCCTGATAGTGTGTTTATTGAATCATGCTAAGTAGGGGGTATAGACTCTTCTGAATTGCTTTAGATGGAACAGCAGCTTTTCAGTATTGTGTGGGAGCCTTGTACAGTTTTCTTTGTTCAGTCTGCTGGTAAAGTCGGAGATGTTCTGGGTATTTTTCAGCACACTGCTGTCACCTACACATGGTTGTTATACATGTTATGGCTCTTGCATTTAATGACTGTGTTAAATGATGTTACTTTCATAGTTCAGGGGGACAGTTTGCAAAGCCCTGTGTATTTCAGGATACTGCAATGGAATGATGAATTCCATCTGTCTTCCTGGCACAGGTTTTTGCTTCGAGTTTTCTCTGTTAAGGGTCCTGGGCTGTCACATTTATGTTGATTGACTTGTCATGTCTTCTCAGAGGGTGAAAAAATTCCTGCTTTTATTTTTTATTTTTTTGTCCTTGTTTGATTTCAGTGGTTTGATTTCTGGTATTTTCAAAAATCTTCAGGATTTCTTTCAGAGTTGCATTTCCTTTAGTTGATCTGCCTGAGTTCTTACTTGCTCTGTCTCTTTTATACTTTTTCTGGCCTCTCACTTTGACCTTATAGGAACGTGATAGGCACCTAATAAATTTTGATTGTGTTGACTTTTAAGGGGGACAGAGAGAAGCAGGATTTGAATGAATGTTATTTTAGTAGACCATCTTTATGTTGAAGTCTTTCAAAGGGTTATGGCCTTATGTCAGGAAGTGGAATAGAGCTGAACTTCCCCTGCTGGTAACCAGCCACTCTCTGTTTGAAATAAAGAGCAGATTTGTTGGCTGCAGGCAGAGTGTGTGGACTGACACAATTCCACGAGCTGATCAGATAATTGAGAATATTCATATATTGGAAAGATGTCTATCCTGTTATGGGAAGCTAGCAAAAGAAGGAGACAGTAATTCCTATTCCGGAATAAGCCATTTCTATGTTTGGGTATTTCCATCAGATTTATTGCCATGATTATTTTAAATACTCTTATGTAGAGTGAACAAAGAATATATTTTGCCTTTCATTCCAATAACTCTGGTGATATGTGGTTCCTGATTTCGATCAGCTGCAGTAGTGCCATGTGAGGGAGCAAGGTGATAATAAATGAGAAGGCAGCAAAGATAAACTGCCCTGTCCTGCCCATTCACCTCCATCCTTTAACCACAGATTGACTCCGGGACATGAAAGGACTGCCAAGTAGTTAACCTGCACAACAGCAGTAGAGCTGCCGTGGATGAACCGTCCTTTGATGAAAGCATCCCCGTGCCTCCTTAATTACATCCCTGAGGATTCGCATATCTTAACAACCAGAATGGCCACTTTGCAATGGCTGCATGGAAGAGGAGTGAGAAGGCTCAGACACCAGCAGATTAAATTACTCAGGGATTGTGATTCTCAGAACTCTAACAAAAGGTGGACAGGAAATTCGAGCATGATAGGGAGTCAATCACAAGGCATCTAGATATTGTTTCAGATTCACCATTTTTCCTCCGAACCTGCAATGCCCCACATAACTCAAGACTTAAATTTTTGTAATGGAAAAGATTCTAGGATAAAATTTTCACATTTCCACTTTCCCAATGGGGGAAAACATCACATAGAAAGATTCCATAGACTTGTCTACAGTACTAACTTGTAGCTCTAAATGGCAAAGTTTAAAGATGTTAAACACTGTCATATCTCCAGTTAAAGGGGTCCACGGTGATATAACAAAAAATGGGGTCTTGTTTTCTATTTAAAAGATGTAAGAGGAAAAACTAAATAGCATGGATTGTAATAGGAAATACAGTGTCACCTAGCACACAGCTGGTGCTCAATAATGATTGGAATCAAAGAATATGTGGGCTATGCTACCTGGTCCTATAATTCAAGACTATTCAGTTCAGTTCAGCATGTTTCAGTTCAATCGAGCAACCTTTTACTACCCATTATTTACAGGCACTGTGTCAGGGGCTGCAGAGAATAATGAGATACAATCTGTTGTTGTGGTTGTTGTTGTTGGTGGTGATAATTGCCAATCTCAGGCCAGTAAACAAATATAGTATCTACAAAACAGGCAATAGTGGCTTTACAAGAGAGTTACCAAAAAAGTACCCACAAAGGTTGTGACACACATATATTAATATAACTCCTAGAGTACAGATTACAGAAGCAACCCAAGTGGTAGTCACTGATAGCACTTATTCAGTTAGGCATAATGAAAGTCATATAAGATTGAGTGCATATTTGTAGCCCAGAATGAGTGCATGGCGGTTTTATCGAACCTTTCTCTTGTAAAGGATGTCTTGTGGTCTGATGGGGTAAGCACAGCTATTTTTTGCCCAATGAACCCATGCTCAAGATCCTACTTGCACTAATTGTAAGCTTCGTGAAAACTGGCAAATCTCTCTGATTCTCAGATCTTTTATCTCTAAAATAAAAATCATATTCCTATTAATACTAACTTGCAGGGTTGTTGTGAGGATTAAAGGAGATAATACATATAATAGCCTTAGTATAGCATCTGGAGCCTACAAGACCCTCAATAAACATTCCTTCCCTGTCTTTCTTCCTTCTCTGATGGAGTAAGCTTGCACACAAGTTAATCTGTTCGCCTGACGCTTTTGTCTTAACTGTGCCACGGAATAGGGTAGTAATCCTTTTCTGAGCTGTTTACTTTTTAGTAGCACTAAGGAAACAAGAAAAGAAAATTAAGAATTTGCAACCAATGCCAATGGACGTTTCCTGAGATGGAGGGAACTCAATGTGCTGAATGCATTATCTGTTGTTAACAAAACTAACATTGATATTCAGAGGATTATTTCAAGCCTCTTTTACATACATGATCTAAAATTCGCCTCATTCACTGTCGAGTTATATTTGAAAAGTAGCCAGCATCTTATTGTGAATGTTTGACTGATAAATATTTTATTAACAATATAGCTCAGATCTACTCTCATGTCCTTCAATATTTGGATTTTTTTTGTTGTTGTTGAATTTGAATAACACTCTACTCATGACTGAAGGTGGTGGTAGATTGCATTTCTGAGCATCTTTCTTTCACCTCAAGTTTGAGGTTCTTTCAGGTGTTAAATTGTGTCATTTCCCCTCTTATCCCAGAAGTCTCTAGTTTCTCTGACTTAATTGAATCTTTTCTTGAAACGCAAATTCCTCTTTATCTCCATATTTTTCTTTTTTGTTTCTTCCTAAGATGCTTATTGAAGATACCAGATTGTAAATTCCTTGAAGGGAGTCTTTATGTCTTAAATCTCTTTGCTCAATAAATATTTACTCATACATCAAAAAAAAAAAAAGCTCAGAAAAGCCTCTATTAAATAAAATCCCCCATTTGTAACATTTAAATCTTTATTCTAGTCACTAAAGAATTACTCATTATGAAACATTGTTTCTAATTCTCCTAATGAGTCAGAAAAACACAAAACACTATACCTGGAAAATTCACATCAAATGGATATTTTGATTTATTTTACATGGTGTATATTGATTTGTAGAAGATCTTAAAAATCTAATAGATTGGGCAAATTCACATCTAATGGGTGTGGTGCCTGATGTGTGGGGGTTGGGCAGGCTTGCAGCTCAGACTTGGGCAGTGCAAAGGCAACTTATGTAACCAAAGCTTTTGTACCCCTGTAATATTCTGAAATAAAAAAATAAAACTAAATTTTCCTTCTTAAAAAAGAATTAATATCAATAAATAAAATATCAATATCAAGAAGAAAATATGAATAACAAGGAGACAACCTTGTTTCTCGAAGTTCCAGCATGAACTAGCAGAAGAATTATTTTACTCATTTAAACTTAAAAAAATTAATCACAAACTCCTCTTATTCACACAAGCTTTCCTCATTTGTTAGAAAACCTGACCACACTGACTAACAGTTACTCAATACAACTTTCAGATGTGCATTAAGAACTACACCAGACTCTGTGCAGAGGTTGGGAAGTTGGTGGTAATAGTTCCCTCACAGGCATTTTTAATAAATGATAAAAATAACCTTTTTGATACTTAAATTATTTTGCTGCCAAGGGCATTTAATCAGGCCCATTGCCAAATGCTAATTAATGAGACAAGTGCAGGATTTTATTTAAATTTGTTATACTAATATGTCGAAATATAAATAGAAACTGCCAATTGAGAGGAACCCATCAGAGGGCAGAATGTGTGAGATGAAGGAACAAACACTGAACTTTGAAACAATAGACCTGTTGTGTTACGGAAGATAATTGGAATAGAAACCTTCCGAAGGATAATTTATTTGTAAACATCTTTTTGTGAGATTTAAAAATACTCAAACTACTGAAAACTACATAAAATAATGAGGTTTATTTTAGGCCAACACTTATTAAACAGGAGGAATTCAACTCAGTTGTGAGGTTACCGCTAGACATCTCTCTTTCATTGAGAGATGTTTATGTCTTTCTTGGTGTCAGTCCTGAGTTTATTTTCCAACACTAGCTGTTGGTGATGTTCTACTTGAGGTCTTGCTGATTTGCAAAGACAGTTCATTGTAGGGACATGGTATCACCTATGGCTAATGGCTAACAAGATTAATTACATACTCAGTAGAGCAATGCTATACTGCTAAATCCAGATATGTCTGGGATATTTATGAAACATGTTTTCCACTGAGAAGCACAATGGTTTGGCTTTTTGCCACTCATGCTCTTGACGTGTCCCCGTGACTTTATTGTGGATTAGAATGACTGGGTTAGCTAATGGCAGAAGATATACCTAAATCTAAGAGGGAGGTGGGGGCCACACACTCTTTTATTCTTACTGGATGTGAGCAAAAATGGGAAGGCCTATTTTTCATCTGTGTGAGTGACAAGATTGGATCTATAGATCTCTAAACTGTGGTCTGGCAACTAACCACTTCAGTTAATGAACTGATTAATTCTGGTTAAAAGAAGCAAGTGCTTTGGGTCAAGGAGCTGTTTTTAAGGATCGGTTTGAGGGGATTCACTTCACGAGGTACAGAGATAGGGAGTGGGGACACGTAGGTGGTTGACACATTGAGCAGGAGTGCAAGACATCACCTGCTCTATTCTGCTTACTTTGAGGTTTCCCAACTCAGTGCCTTTGAGCTAATTTTCTCTTCCTAGAGCGAGCCCCTTCAAGTTCATGTTTCCTTTTACAGTCATCCGTTATATGCTGGTGCAAATTCCATTTTCACTGGAAAGACCTTGGGGCACTCCATCTGAAATCGATGCCTCACTCTGCTGAAGAAAGACATTGATTAAATTTAAAGTCCATAAATTTAAAATAAATGGCACTTTTTGCTTCAGATCATGTGATACTTGTGATATACTATCTTGTTTGGTAATTGCTTGGATACTTATCTCTTCAAATGAGATTTCACATTCAGAGAAAACAAGGATGATACCTTTGCACTTCTTAAGTCTTTGCACAGTTTCTAGCTTGGGAAATTTGCATGGTAAGTAGTTGTTGATGAACAAATAAATGAACACAGTGGGTTGAACTCAAAATGATCAATGTCATCACCAAGCTTGGGACCACAGTGTGTCACCCTCTCTGTCCAGAAAGGGGCCTCGCTGCATCTATTGAGTGAAACATTAACTTTTTACCACACACCCAAATGGTATAAACATCTGGGTGTGCTCAAGATAGACACATTCAAGTCTGCATTACCAAACGACTACAAAATGCCTGACAAGGCTTTTCAGTGTTTCTTTTTGCTTGTAGAAGATCTCAGTCAACATCTGGAATCCTGTAAGCACTGGGTGATGTAACTCCCTTGGCATCATAAGGAGATCATATCTTTAGTTGCTCTTCTCAAGACCTGACATCTTCTACCTGGAACTGTACGGACAACATAGGCTTTATACACCTCTTCCCTTTCAGCAAGAAGCTGAAAGGACTTGCTCAAGGTCATTCAGCTTCTTACTGGCAGAGCAACCCAGGTTTTTGCACTTTTGCTACTATCCACCTGAATATGATATAATTCACAGATGGCATCACTGTTTGACCATCAGATGCAGAACAAGCCCTTAATTTCTTGACACTTTTGTATACTCTCTCTATATCATCTTGAGCTATTTTGATCTTCATATATCAAACCTTGAGAGTCTCTGCCAACTAGGCTATTTCACAGATGAGGAGACTGTATCAAATACAAGTTAAAATCATTTGCTTGAGATGAGTGATAGCTAAGCCCATGTAGAAATGATAGTTACCACCATTTGAGCTTTTATTGTGACATTTAGTTCTGGCAAAGAAAAAGCATTTATTTTTCTCTGCTCTTGCTTGGTTGGTTCCCTTGGGGCCAATAGCAGGCATTTATAATGAACATTGTTACTGTGAACATTTACCCAACTGTGGAGGCAGAGCAAGGCATGGTGATACCAGTAACCCAGAGTTGCTGCTCCTGTCCCTTTTCTGCCCCTGCAGGGCATCGAGCTTTCCTGCCAAGCCCTCTGCAGGTGTGTGTGGGGTTCCCAGTCATTCCTGGCAGGTGCTGACAACTGAATGTTTGGCTTTAGAAATTAAGCAGCATTAGACTGTGTTCCTTGCTTTCTGCGGTGATCTCCTTGCCCCCAGCCCCCAAAGCCATTTGAGTAAGTCTTTCCATTGCCATTTCTAATGGTGGCAGCTGTGAGGCCACTCATACTTGTGCCAAGTCTCATCTTTTGCTTTATCCAATGATGCCCACCTGTAGGTTTCTGAGCGGCGATGGATTTCACGCAGAAATGGACACTGGCTCTCTCCCCACTTCTTTGCCTCACTTTCTTACTTAGGTATACAGTCTCAAAAAGCCTCTTTAGAGAACGGCTCTTTCAAACCTTGGCCCTAAGTCCTCCCCGTCTCCGGATATGATGTGAATTCAGGTGGCAGGGAAGAGACAGGTACCATGATACCTTCTTGTTTTAGTCACTTGGAGCTGCTATGACAAATTGCTGTAGACTGGGTGGCTTACACAACAAACATTCATTTCTTGCACTTCTGGAGGCTGCAAATTCAATCAGATCAGCATGGTAGCGCGGGAGAGTTCTGGCGAGTTTTCTCTCTTCCAGGTTGCAGGCAGCTGACTGCAGTGTCCTCGCACGAAGAAAGAGGGCGCTACCTCTCTAGCCTCTTCTGAGGGCACCAATCCCATTCATGAGTGCGCCAGAGGCCCCACCTTCAAATGCCATCACGTGAGGTTAGAACGTCCACACAGGAACTTTGAGAGGACACAGACATTCAGTCCGCAACACCTGTGTTCTTTATTTCCGCCCCCTCTTTCCCAACCCCCTCCCATGGTTTCCCAAATCAAAAAATTGACAATTTTTACTCTCCTCCAGCTAAAATCCAAAAGAATGTTGTGTCTCAACTCGTGGAAATAGTTGGTGGACAGAGTCACAGGCCCTGTTCCTCGGACAAGTGGGCAACACACAAGGGTGAGCCCCTCACTCCTTTTATTTTCACACCCTTGCTCTGGACCATAGATTTTGCCACACGTTGTCATATTTAATTCTCACAACACTTCGAAAGGTGATGCTGTTATTCAAAATTTAAGAGATGAGAGAAATAAAGCTAGGAGAGATTAGGAAATTTGCTCAAGGTTAAGGAACCTGCTCAAATCAGGAAGTTGCAAGTGAAAAACCTTGGATTCCAGCCCAGGTCTCACCGTCTTCCCAGATGAGCAGCATTCGTGGGGCATACCTGCTTTGGTGGGACCCAGCATCTCGCCCGACTGCTGTTTCAGTTGGTTCAGTTATATTTGTCATCTGGGCTGTGCCTACCTGTTCAAATCAATGAACAGAGAGGGAAGCAAAGCAATGGTATGAAAAATTTACAAAATAAGCACATATTAGGTTAATTCTCCCCCCCCCCCCAGGTCTGTGCATAAGACTCACATGGGGTGCTTGC
>VBSM01000483.1:15479848-15552243 GCA_008086735.1 Cheirogaleus medius
TCCACAGAGGCTGAACTAGTTTGCAATCCCACCAGCAGTGTAGGAGTGTTCCTGAAAGATAGATTCTTAATTAGAATGTTTCAGTCTTGCTTTGCCTGTGAAAGGTTGATGTCTAGATATCTCAGGCCCCACAGTATTGCTGTTAAAGAAAAACCAGACTGCTTTGCATTTTTCAAATAACTAACACAATTAAATGAAATCAGAAGAACATTGCTCGATTCCCCATTTCTCTTTGCCTCCGTAACACAGCCTTTAAAGGGGAACATTTCTCATAGGGAATCTATAAAATTATCTTCTCTTTACTCTGGACATTTTTTGAATTTTTTAAAATAGCAGAGATAAAGGACCTAGTTTAGTTTAATATTTTGGTTTAAAATAAGTGTATGCAATTTAAATGAGTTTAGCTTCACATAACAGAGAGAGAAGCAGTAGACGTTTAACCTAAGGTAACATTTCGTTGCATAAATAGCTTTTAAAAAAGACCTCACAAAATGTATTTGATTCATTCATTTTTAAAAAAATGATTAATTTCCAACTTCTTTCTAAAAGTCAGTATGAGACCCATAAATACCATATTTTCAGTTTGTTTTCTTTTTTATTATTAAACTGTAAAACATTTTCAGTACTCTCAATGAAATGACTTTACAAATGTGGGTTGTGTTAGGGGAATAAGCCTAGCTCTCCATCCTCGCCCCCCTCTCACAAGGTTGAAAAAGAAACAATCAGAAGTTAATTTTTGGAAAGGTAAAGAAGGAAGGTATGTGGACTTGGGCATCTGTGTGTGTGAGAAAGAATCGGCCCCTTAGCCTGACACCGAGTTCAGATTGATTCTGGGAAAAGTGTATGTCTTCCCTTTGGAGTTAAAGCTTTCTCAGTTGAGGATTACTGCCAACAAGTTGAAATGAGGTAAAAAAGTAAGGAAAGTGTTAAAAATAAAAAAAAAAGAACATTGCCAATTCTGGAAAAATTTGCGTCATAAAATGGCATCATATTTTTATCATACAAGGCATAATTTTCCCTATCCCACTAGAATTTGTATTACTTAGAGTAGGCGATTATCGAATGCCTGATGAATATGTGGTCTATATATGGCACCTTCATTCATATTTAGGTGGATGCTATTTTTTTTTCAATCTTCTTGAAATTTTTATTTTTGGAAAATAACAGGGACATTTTGAGGTCCTGAAAGATCAATAAATGTTGTAGCTGAATTTTATGGGATGTGGTAATAAGTCTGATCAGATTGTTTATAGGTAGGAATTATGTGTTTATCTTTTACAATTTTTAATAATATTTGAGGAAAAATTACCCCCACATCTGGAAATGAATGTCAGAAATCTTAGTACTATGTTTTAGTGTATTGGTTTTCCTTTTTTGTGCCTGTTGAGGGAAGACACTGAGGAAGAGAATTTGAAGTTTGATTTGAAAAGATCATATACACAGAAAAGCCACTATCCCTTCAGACTCTAGAGAAAACGCCCAATTATTTAAAGCCACAAAGCCTGAGTCAGAAAGCAAATATATGGGCCAAGAAAGATTTACGTTGGTAATTTTTTCCCCCTGGTATGAAGCTGAGAAGCTTCTTGAACTTAAAACAATAGAGTCGCTGAAGATGATTGCTCAGGTTTGCCATTTAACTTGGTGACAATGACTTGCACGATATTCACAATGAAAAGAGTTGTTATATTGTTGAAACCCAGCAAAGCATAAATCAGCCTCTCTTCGGAATGCCTAATATTTTCTTAGGTTGTGGTAAAAATGGAAAGTTTTCCTGGGAGGGAAACACAAGTTATGTACAAACTGGATAAAGAAAGTCTTATCGCGTTTGCAAAAGGGAAAGACCAAAAAGTTCTTGTGGAAAAGTCTAGAAGAGGCAATTTGAATCTCCTAGCAAAGGGACTGATTTTAATCTGTAATAGAAGATATTTAAAGCCATGCCATGCATCTGATATTAGAATCTGCTCTCTGAGCCTGCCTTATTACTGGTTGTTAAGCAATAAAGCATAAGAGAGTTTTAGTACAATTTATCTTATTTGTATTATATTTGTTGGGGGAGGGGAGGGAAGCCATCTGAACCACCAACCTAAATTTACAGATATTTCACAAAAGACAGTGGCTTGAAAGAATCTTAAAAAGTTAATGGCAGTTAACATCCCTGTCAGCCTATTTATGATATTCCTTCAAAGAAAAGCAGTTTTAGAGAAATGATATTTCTCATAAGGTCTGAAAAGGCCTGTCTTAACTTTCTTAATTTCAAATTTAAAATGAGATATGTGGACATATGGAGTGTCAAAGGCATCTGTTAAATCAAATCATGGACACTGCTAGGGTTTATGTATGTGTGTAAATATGTAGGAGTGTAAAATTTCTGTAGATTATACTGACTAAAGAAAGGTCACAGAAGGACACATTTTCCTTTCAAGTTTCAGAAACATAATCATTTTTAGGTTATTGAATTTTAGGTTAATTGTATATTGTCAAAATAGATGGATCTGGTATATGGAATTGTAATTATTATAAATAACACATATTTAGAAATCCTAAT
Organism: Cheirogaleus medius; assembly: GCA_008086735.1. Classification (NCBI taxonomy): domain Eukaryota; kingdom Metazoa; phylum Chordata; class Mammalia; order Primates; family Cheirogaleidae; genus Cheirogaleus; species Cheirogaleus medius. Next base: position 15,482,394 of record VBSM01000483.1, read on the forward strand.
TGGATAGTTTAGTAGGATAGTATGACAAAGAGAAATGAGTCCACTGTTTATTCTATCTATGTAGGGTTCAGGGGGGCCAAAATTGGGGTGTTACAGTAAATGTGCTTCATAGGTGAAAGAAATTCTAGTAAACATGCTGTTAATAAATGGAATTTTTTAGACAATGAATATTTAAAGAATGTTTAGGATCTTTATTGGGAGACAGTTGCATGTTCATATTCCAATTCAGCCAAATCTTGATTAATCAGAAACCAATTCTCCCAACTAGGAATTACCCAGGCTGCCTCCGCTGCTGCTGGTCATTTTACTTATTAGCATAATCCTCAAGCATATGGAAGGGAGTTGGGAGATAAAACTCAAATCAGCTTTGTTCCTTGCTAACAACTCTGGCAAACTGTTGACACTTCTGGCTAAAATGAAGTTTAGGTATTCTCTATGGATTTTTATTATTTGTACTGTCCTTGTCTCCGCAGATAATCAACAGTTCACTGCATAATATATAGCGGATGCAACCTGGCTCATTCTCTTGAATGAGTAATCAGAAGTAATGCAAATTAACACCTTCACCTTGGAAAAAAATAACTTTAGAATTCATCCAGTTTGGTAAACAGAAGAAGTAATCTTAATCGTAGCGTTTTAATGATAAAGGATTCAGAGAAAAAGCAAGGCATCTCCCTCCTGCTTTTTTGGTAGAAAATATACACTCTAATTATCTTCCATATCTACCAAAAGTGGACAATTTAAGTGAGTTGATCCTACATTTAAATGAAATTGAATAAGAAATAACATGTAAAAACAAGTCAGGTTAATTTTCTTCTTCTTTCTTTCTTTTTTCCCCCTGAAAAGTTTTGTAGATAATTAATAGTAAGAAGTATTTAATTGCTTGAAATTTAAAAGTAGTGATTAAAAAGCTTTATTTTGTTTTCTCATTTTAAATAGCGTATATTCACAGTATAAACTTTAGAAGCTACATCAAAATGTCAACAGGGTGATGAAGATCTTGATTTTCTTAACTTTGCTTATTTATATTTTTTGATACCTTCCCCAAATGGAATCATATTGTTCATATTGTTTTATAACATTTCTTTGTAGTTACCATATCATGTCCTTAGATTTTCTTCTATAATACTAGTTTTAAATGGTACATAGCATTTCGTACTAATATACTAGAATTTATTTATTCAGTCCCCTAGTGCTGGACGTTTGGTTGTTTTCAGTTTTTCATTACTATAAACAGATATAAGTTGAACATCCTTGTAGCTAAATCTTTGAATAAATTCATGATTTTTAAATTTTAGGACAAAGTCCTAGTTAGGAAATTGCTGATTCCAAGAGTATATACACATTTCAAAAGCTTTTGAAAGATATTGCAAAATTGTCCTCCAGAAAGGTTACACCGATTGATGTTTGTGTTTATGATAGGTTAAAGATAGATCTAAGTACTGGGGCAAGGTTTCTAGAATATGCTATATGGGCTGTTGTTTGAACTCAACAAGTGAATCTGTCTATGTGTGTACACAGCTCTGATGGCTGTGATATTGAGTGGCATTAGCCTTTTCCTTGCATAGCATTTTGATGCCTTGAAAATATGTCTAGTTTTCTTCTGGAGCTTGGCAGAATCTGTTTGGTCTTCCCGAGGGATTGAAGTCTTCCTTTGGAAATGGGCTACTCTAGGTCTGCAATCTGTTCTCTACTTTTCCACTCACCCAGAGTGAGAAATTTCTTTTTACTTCCTCAAATTATAAGATTATTGTGTGGGGGAAGTTATGCAAGACTCTGTGCCTGTTGTAGTTTGAATGTATGTGTCTTCTAAAAATTCACATGTTGGAATCTAAGAAGCAATGGGATAGTATGAAAAGGGGGGATTTTAGGAGGTAATTAGGTCATGAGGGCTTCAACAACTTGAATAGAATTAGTACCCTTATAAAAGGGCTTAAAGGAATTAGCCAGGAACTTTTGCCCTTCCATTTCTTCTGCCATGTGAGGATGCAGCAAGAAGGTGCCATCTTGGAAGCAGAGAGACAGCCCTCACCAGACAACAAATCTGCCAGAGCCTTGATCTTGGGTTTCTCAGCCTCCAGAACTGTGAGAAATACATTTCTGTTCTCATAAATTACCCAGCCTTGGGTATTTTGATATAGCAACCAGAACAGACTAAGACAGCACCCAAACACTGACCATGGAATGCCAGAGGTCCATTGGAGCTGCTGGTGTGTGAGCCCTGCTGCTGGGCTGACCCTCTCCTTAAGGAAAGCTGTCATCACTGGCGGGGGGCGGGGGCGCGGCATTCAGAGAGAAACATGTGTTAGAGATTGTGTTTGCTTTTAGCTACCACAAAAGCCTGCCTTCGTGGTTTAGGAATCCCCATTTGGCCACCCGGAAGGGGAACCTTTTTTACATCATGGCTGCCCTTTGAGCAGAGAAAAATTTCCACTACATATGAGGGAGCCATAAGGTACAGAAAATCTTTAAGAGAAAAATTTTAAACATAAACTACATTCTAGATACATAAAAACATTGTGGTTTAATCAATGACATTAATAGATACGAGAAACTTCATCTCATATTCACAGAGACATAAGCTGAAAAGTTGTGTTCAGAGATTTGTTTTGTTCTGTCTCCACTATGCCCATTAACTGTAATGGCTTCTAGATATGCATTCTAAGGGTAAAAAAGACCACCATCCAGACCACAGGACTATAAAACTGCTATTTTAGGTTGTTTTGTTCTTAGGATCTCTCTACATTCATCTACCCCTATTCCTCCCTGTCACAAGGTGAGAAAAAATGTATACTCTGTACTCTTCCCACAACTCCCCAAAGGGTTTGTATTCAAAACTCATTTTTGGCTGTATATTAAAAGTATACCAGAGAGCTATGTTATGGGCCAAAAATTCCTCTTCTAGACCACACACTAGATTTACAAACACAGACAGTTAGTGGTTTACCAAATTAATTGGTAAGATAAAATATATAGTCTGATATTTATCTCATTTGCCCTTATTCCTTCCCAATTTAATAACTTGGGGTTTAAAAAATTCTTCTATAAAAGTTAAGAATAGACTCTCCTCTATGTGACTCCACAGCTATAGTGACCAATGTCTTTGATTTTTTTAGTCTTAATTTCAAAGATCTTTTTCTCCTGGCCTTCATTTTATTGAATATAAAAATGTTTTTCAGGCCATAAATCACAAATACTGCTCAGATCCCTTTGTTACAATCCTTCTGTCTTCGTCTGAGAATATACTGACTTTTTGTCTTTCTGGAACATAGGCTTGGGCAAGCTCCCCCAAAGAACAATACGTACTTGGATTCACAGGGATGAACACTCTAATATAAAACTAATTTTTAGGTTTCGAGTTTTGTTTTTCTGAGATTTGGAGGTGCATTATAAACCCAGGTGAGCAGTACGAAGAGAAGACAACACGTATGTGCCCCAGATGGGAGCTGCCATCAATAACGGGGTGAGTTGGTTTTCTACATGTGCCCATCGGCCTCTGGACTCGGTGGGAAGTCATGTGTGAAGGATGCTCTCCAGCCCCATAGCTGCCCACGGGATTCATCGTAAAGCAGTCTGCCAGAAGGAATGTGTGAGCAAATGACAAACGGTACCTGACTCTAGGGGAAAATAGACTTGGGGAAGCTTTTAATGCCAAGCTTTATAATGTTTGGGATGAAATACTGCATCAGATTTCTCATGAGGATGGAAACGACCTCAGATCAGTTTAACAAAGCATTTTCCAGCAGAAGAGAACATGCTTGAATAGAAAAGGAAAATAACGTAGTACTTAAAGCTTAAAGAGGGCTTCCTTTTCTACCTATTGCCTGGCTCTCCCCTCTCTTTCATCTTGACTCCCATTCTATAAGTCCCAGTCATACTCACTTTAAAAAAAAATCCCTCTATATGGATTTTCTGAGTTGGTCCTGAGAGCAAATATTCTGCCCCATTGAACTCAGAAGTACCTTCAGGATTGTCAGGCCATGTAGCCCATTTTTTTTTTTTTTTGCTTCAGAAAACATGGCACCACATTTATATCTAATCGATCATCAATTCCTGCCTTTCCTTTCTTTTATTATAAAGTATATCTCATCTCTACCCATCCTCTTAGTTATCTTTGTCTCCATCTTAGCCCAGCCCTTCATTTCCTGCCTGGATCAATGCCATCATTTTCTTACTGTTTTCATCGACATTGATGGGAATAGAAAGGGTGAGTTGGATGCAAAAGGTATTTTCAAGGTAAAATTTATATGACCTGGAATATGATATGGGGGTGGATGAAAGCATCAACGATCATCTTTAAGGAGGTGGCCTGTCTTCAAGAGTCTGGGTAACTGCATCAGGGTGACCACCTGTTGGGATGTAGACAGGAATCTTACTTTGGATGGTTAAAGGCACTATATTACCATTTTAGTTTCCTAATTTAACTTAATCTCCTCATTTAATCTAAGACTGTGATTCTAAGGCTCTCCCCACTATTGTGGCCTGCCTTGTAACATCTGTCTACGATGACTTCCTATGGCATTCTTCTTTATTTTGACACAAAAGACTATACAAAATGAAGTAGGACTGGTTGTATTTAAAACAATGTTCAATTCCTAAATTCTATGAATTTTTGACTTGCATTGTTAGGAAAGAAATGATTCTATATCTAATCTATCTATTTATATACCTGTCTATTTACTTATATTATTTTAATGAAAACAATTTAATCCTTTTAATTATTTTCATTAAAATAATTTCAAGTATTGTTTTTCAATTATTTTTAAGATTATCTAGGAAAATGAGTTGCCTTGATGTTCCTTTTTCCTGTTTTGAATTTTCTGTTGATATGTGGAGAAGAATGTGTTTGATGTATTCAGTAAAATAAAATGAGGCCAGGGAAGAGAGAGAAATCATGTCTTAAGGCATCTTTAAGCATATTCCAGATTCCATCTTCCCCTGGTTGTTTATGTGGCTGAGGTTGATGACCCTGAAATTAGAGCAGATTAGGTATTCTTGGCTTCAATCATCTTTTGTATGATGAGAATGTTTTCAAAATAGCTCAATCTGAAGAAAACACGACTTGAGAAGCAAGCTTGTTTTAACACCTCACTGTTCAGAGCTGCACTTTAAGAAAAGCTAATCATTTTTTATGGAGTTTACTTTTTCCATTGTAAAAGTAATACATGCACATTACAAAAAATTCAGAAATATAAAATAGAAGGTAGGAAAAATTTTGCTGGTATTCCAGCTACTTATAGATAACTAGGATCAGCCTTTCAGTTGGTATCTATCCAGACCTTTTAATATATGATTTTTATATGTTTGTTTTAAAAGAAACTTTGTAATGGCTTTATAAAACTCCATTTAATTGCTGCAATGTAACCTCCCCAACATAAGTTACTTATTGGGCATTTAGGTGATATTCAATTTTTCATTATCTTAGATAATGCTATAATGAGCATCTTTGAGCTTTTTCAGCAATTAGAGTTAATTTCTTAGGATAGATTATGCAAAGTGACTGTTTTTAAGGGTCATAATTTTTTCAAATTAATTTAAAAAATTCCTACTACTCTATGAGTGTCCTTTTCATCTCACCGTTATCAGCGTAGAATCTTCTCAGTTAAAAAGATACTAATTTAATAGGCAAAAATTGTGTTTAATTTAGTTTTCTTTGATTCTAGTGAGGCTAAAAATTTTCTAATGCTCATTATGATTCTCTTGTTGAGTGTTCTCTTTTGTGAATTATTTGTGTGCGTCTTAGGCCACTTACCTATTGCAATCTCCGTGTTTTTCATTTTTTACTGAACTGATTTGGTAGATTCTTTATATTGAACATTAATCTTTGTTACATGTACTTTGAATTTTTCCCTTTTGTTTCCCTTTTTATTTGGGTTTTTAAAATTAACATGCAATATTTTAAACTTTTATATAGCAAAATCACAATTTCCCAACTTTATTGGTTATTAAGAAAAATTCTAGGTTCAGCTTAGAATTTGCCTTTGTACCCAACACTGCTTTCTATCCTCCTTCCCGACCCAATTAACTAGAGTGTTTAAAAAAGAGTATGATTCGCATTTTTTGTAGGAAACAAAAATCTTGGGAATATTTTTAGAAAAATATTTATTCATGTTTTGCTGTATGATTCAAGTTAAATAATCCAGAAAAAAGATTTGTGATTTAGCTTTTTATTTCCCCCACTGAGTTTGGGTTTCATAATATTTTGAACATAGGAATTATGCTTTACAGCAGTGATTCTTAACCTGGGGCAATTTGCCCCCATGGGACATTTGGCAATGCCTGGAGATATTTTTGATTGCCACAACTGGGTGGGCAGTCAGGGAAGGGCAGGTTATTGGTATCGAGGAGGTAAAAGCCAGCATGCTGCTAAACATCCTACAGTGCCTTGGAGCCCCCACAGCAAATAATTATCCAGCTCAAAATGTCAACATTGTCACTGTGGAGATGTCTTGCCATCGAGTTAGTACCAGTCAGGATGATGATTTCTGTTATATAAGTGGGAGAGAAATTTAATGTCAAATAATTAAAAATTCTTTTTTCTTTCTCTTTTTTTCTGAGAGCTTATTATTTTCCACTTTGTTTTCCTCAAGCATTTTAATACCTTGCCTTTGCTCCTCTTCAAGAAATTGGCCAGGCTGGGGAAGTAAGTGTGTGGTCACCCCTCCTTCCTGTGTTAATTTGCCTGCAATAGAGACCCCACCATGGGCCTGCTCCAGGGCACGCATGAACTCTACTTTCCCATTTTCCATCTCTCTCATGTTTGGAGTTGATAACCTGGAAATCATGGTATTAAAAACTGTGGATATGATATGTTTGCATACAACTTAGGGATAAAGCATTGCATTTGGGCAGGGCTAGTTCTTCCAGGCTGCCGTAAGTCAGGTTGAATGAAGGGAAAGGGGTGAGAAAGTTTGTCCTAGCCAAGGTCTTCAGGGGAGAACTGACAATCAAGTTTGGTGAGTCAGTGCCCATACAAAATCAGAGATAGGAATGAAATAAACAGTAGGCTGTAAATAGAAATAGAAATGAGGCGCTAAATGGATGCAGAATATAGGAGTTGCCACACAAACTGAATCGGAACATCTAGGCTAGTTATTCACTCGGCAAACAAGACAACAGACTTTATTTAAGTATATTCCTACTGTACAGGATTCTCATTCATATCATGTAAAAACCAACCATCCAGCCACCAAACAAGCAAATGAACAAAATAAGTTCTCTTTGCGGGCAATTAAATTCGGAGCACAAATTTAAATAAATTTAAACAAATTTAAATAAAATTAAATTTAAGTCTTTGTTGTAGGACTTCCAGAGTCTTCAATATGACAATTTGTACTGGGAATCCAGAAGGGAGGCTTAAAGACCAGGACCTTCTGCACTTACTCTACGGGGGAAACTTGGGTTTGTCATGGGGTTTCTTGGCAGAGCTGGTGTTTCACCAGCGGCCCTCATCCATGACTGAAGATTTGAATAAAAATGGTAGTGCATTGGTAGGGCATTGGTTTCTGTAGAAACCTCCCTAGGTGACTACACTGTGTAGCCAGGGTGAAAAATCTCTACATTAATGAAACATGCTTTGGGAATAGCCAACTGAGATAATGCAGAACAGTGTTTCCAAACTTACCCGTTGATAAGGATCAGAGTGCAGAATGATCTGTTGTGCAGTCTTCAGTGGTGGTGTCTGAAAGGCACAGGGAGCTCAGCTAGTGGATGGAAGCTGCCCAATATCGGAGGAAGTGGATGGAAGCTGCCCAACTGCAGAATACCACCTTTAGTGCCTCTAGAGCCTATTTTTAGTCCCTTGCAGGCCCAAAGACCCCTAAGTAGTTTTTTTTTTTAAACAAATGAATATATTCATCCATAAATGCTTTCCAGGAATTCAGCAGTCCCATTCCTCTTCCCTTCCTTCCTTTCAGCACCCTGGGAGAGTACTGGTTGCAAAGAAGTGTTGGGAATAAACGGAAGATTGGACTTGAGTATTGGAAGTCAAATAATGGAGGGGGATGGGGGAGAAAGAGAAAGAGAGAGAGAGAGAGAGATCTCAAAGTGAGTGAAAGCCTGGATTTTCCTACAAAGACATGACTATTAGGATAGAGCCGTTCACATCTACCCTATGTCAGAAGCCATGCTCAGTGCCCCATGGACTCTGTGGATAATAAATCTACTGAGTCTAGAGGTGAATTTCAAATTGGGAAGGATCTTGAAGCAGTTGTTTTACACTGATGCTAAAATATTGCATTAATCCTGTTTATACTTTTTATCTGACTTCCTTCTAGACTTTTAAAGCCCAATTCAGCAATTATTTTAAGGAGAGGTCAAGCAGGCAGGCTGAAGCTACAAAAGATTATTGCTGTTTTGGTTAAAGTGCTAGGAGCTGTTATCAGCTAAGTGGTAGATTTGACTCTAAGTGAAGAGTCAGAAAACATTTATTATCTGGGCAACTCCCTTTAAGGAACAACAACTATCTTCTTGTTATTTGGGGATCAAGAACTTGCTTACCCTGCCTGGTCTGACTTGAAAATAGGATCTCCCAATGGATCTTCTAGATAGGGGGTTCTGATAAATGTTGGTTTGGCCATTACTTAGCACATTCCCCTGTGTCTGAACCTTTGCTAGGCAATGAGCATGTAACAATAAAATTGCTTGGTTACCTGCTAGGAGATATATTGTAGCAGGGGTGTCCCAGAGGTTCCTACTATTTATGACTGTGCCCCAAATCTCTACTGAGTGAGTATGGCTATGTTCTGTACCATGACACCCCACCCTTCTTGTGTAAAGCTGATCAGACCTAAATCAAGGTCACTTATCCTCGGGCTGGCCAGAAAACAAGATGAGAGGGACCAGTCATAGTCATCCTTCAGGAACTTGCAATTGGGAAGCTGAGATATCACACTGTTAGCACCAGAGGTGGAAGATGCAAAGTGATCTTAAAAACCAGGTATTATAGCACAGCGGGGGATGGCCTTGTGGACTGACCTGAAGAAGGGGAAGCTGGCTGGAAGAGAGAGAAAGAGGATGATAGAGTGATGTGCAGATGGCAGCCACAGTGTTGTTACTGTAGGGCATCTGAAGGGGAGTTGGAAAGATGGGCCTCAATTTCTTATGGCTGTTAGGTTGCCACTCCTGTGAAGCTCACATTCTTGGGTACCTGTGAGGCATTTTGCATCCTTACAACCAATCCCTCTCAGCTTGGTCTGGCTTGCAGCCATCTCTGTTCCTTGCAGAGAAGGTAGAACACCAAGCTGAAAACAGGCGGTTACCATGTTGTGTTAAGTGCTGTGATAGGGAAGGACCGAGTACTACAGTAGCATGTGGGGGACACGTAGTCAGGATTGGGGCAGGCAGAGGAGAATTCCTGGAGAAATGATATCTAAGATGAGAACTGAAGGGCAAGGAAGAGTCAGCTGGGCAAAAGGGGGCTGGAAAAGAATGAAGGAACCGCATAGACAAAGGCCTGGCAATGAGAGCAATCAGAACACTCTCAAGGAAGCTTGAGAAATACAGAATGATGGAGGAGATAATGAGGGTTAAAATTGATGAGACTGGAGAGAGATGATGATGAAAAGCCTAGTAAATCTTGCTAAAGACTTGTAAATTTACCCCAAGGGAAAGGGGGAAATTTAGAAGGATACCAAGTAGAGGACTTAGATTTAATTTGCTTTAAAGAAGGATCACCTTGGCTGCAATAAAGCGAGACTGGATTGGAAGCAGGAAGACCAGTTGGGAGGGTGTTGCAGCTTCCCCTGGTGAGAGGTGATGGAGATCAAAATTAGGAAGTAGCATTGGGGGTGCGGTGAAGTGGGTGGCCTCCAGGTTACAAGGAATGTAGAGTGGCCAGAGCCTGATCATTGCTTAGAGTCAGGGATAAGGGTGACAATGGAATTAAAAATAACCCTCAGGTTTCCAACGTGGGGTATTGCACTGAGATAGGTCTAAAGTGTGCCCTGGGGATTTAGGAAGGTGACTTTAGAGAAAGCAGTTTTACTGGAGTGATGGGGTCAAGAAGCCAGAATATAGAAGGTTGAGGTGTGAAGGGAGGGAAGGAAGTGTGGGGATGTTTGGCTATAAAAGAAAAGGGAGGATACTAGAGTGGGGCAAGGGAATGGTGAGTTGTGAAGAGAAGAGCAGCAATGAGCTGGTAAAAATGACAGTTGCCCAGTCCTCCAGCCCTTGGCATGCTTGCAGCCTTGGGGCTGTGACGCTGGGGGACAGAGATAGGAGTGCCACAAGAGTGTGTAGGAAAGGCTAGAGAGCTCTGACAGCCTCCAGGAGGAGGTGGCATCGAGTTGAGGCTAGAAATTAGTGAAACTTTATTGGACTGGGAAGGGGCAGACAAACACCACATGTTCTCACTTATGAGCAGAGCTAAACGGTGGGTATATATGATCATAAAGTGGTGTAATGGACATTGGAAACTAAGAAGGGGGAAGACAGGAAGGGGGAGGGATAAAAATCTACTTCATTCATGTAACAAAAACACTTGTACCTCCTAAATCTATTGAAATAAAAAAATCACTGGATATCAAAGACAACACATGTAAAAATAATAAATTTTAAAAAAGACGCGTCACAGAGAGAAAATGGACGATGAAAGGATTTTGAGAAGGGAAGAGCGTGGGCTGTTGGAATGGGGTCTGGGTGTCGCTGGAGTGCAGGATGCAAGGCAACCAGGGAGTCAGGGTGGAAGAGTCATTCTTATAATTTACTATATCCTGTCTGCAAGGATCTTAGCAGATGTAAAAACAGTGATGTACTGAAAAATGACCTAAGAGGGCTTGCAATGATGCAGGCTTTTATGAATTTGAGAGTAGTTTTCCTCAATATTTGATCTGTTCTGGTACTTGAGGAAAGGGACATGTTTATACAATGTATTTTCCCCTCTCTTACCTGGCCCTGCTCCTTCCTCTGTGCTTAAGCCTGTGGGTGGAAATCCAGTGCCCAAGCTTGTGTATATCTTCTCGGGCTTGATGCTGCACTGATTTATTATTTAGGTTAGGTACCTAATGCTTTGCATAGAACCTTGCCCTCTTGCCGTTGTTGGTAAGTGGATTTTTTTTTTTTTTGAGGCTGCAGACAATTTACAGTAATTAATGTGCTAAGGACAGCAGCTGTAGCAGTCATTAATTCCTTAATCTGGGAGTAGAGAAAGAAATGGATTAGTTAGAGATAAATATAGCTTATGGCATTTTCTCCTGAGAAAAAAACCCTTTAAAAACAGTGTGTTCCTGCTGCAGTGTGGGGGTGGGAGGAAGATGAGAGCCTTTTTCCTTTTTCCTTGGGGAGTTATTCTTGCAAGAAAGAAAAAGTTGGGGTATGGTGAAATGCAGGTTCATTTAAAATGAGAGAAAAAGACTGACCCTGGACACAGCAGCGGATTCTGCCCTCACTCCCAGCATCCCAAGACCTCTGGGGGAACATTTGCCATTTGAGCCTCTGTGCACACATCAAATCTCTGCTTAGTAAGCCAAGCTGGGGGAGGAGGAAAAAAACCCCACAACAAACAAACCATATTCTCTTCTGTTGAGTGAGCCATTTGTTTTAAAATGAGATGAGAGGTTGCTCAAAGATGTTAATGGAAATCTTTGCAAACACAGGCTTAAAGTTTCTTCAATCCAAAGAGTCACTCAGCCATAAATATGTGTGGGTTATTTAGATGCTTCCAAGGGTTACTTGGAAATTGCCTATTTTTCTACGAAGAAGTAAGCTGTTTATTACTTCAAAAACGTGCCTCAGAATGAATGCTTTTCCTCATGTGAGAAGGGAAAAATACTGAAATAGATGTAATGCTGGGAAAAAAGTGTGATTGGAGAATAGGGAGGTGTTCAGAGCTAGGGGGTTAGGAGGCTGCAGAAAGTATGTTCCTTCCAAGCCTTAGAATTGAGGAGAAAGCAGGTGATATTGTCCTCATGTGGCATGAACAAGTGTTGTTTTTTTAGTGGGTCAGATAAAAGGCCACAGTGAAGCGGGCTGGGGGGCAGAGAAGGGGCCCTTGTGGGGGAGTTGGGTTATATAAGAGACCCGTGGGGGCTGGGGAAGAATGCCCATGCGAGCACTTCCTGCCTACCACCTGACAGCAAAGGAGAGCTTTGCAAAGCTCTCGATGGAATCTCATTAATTCATGGTTGACCCTATTGCATGGTCATAAAGTAATAGGGCCTGGTTTTTATTCTTGGAGAGAATATTTTCAGGCCACTTGGTAGATTTACGCTAGATCCCGATAATGTAGAGGCTGATGCTTTGTACCTCAGATACATCTTTTTGTTGGACCGCTGGTCTGGCCTTAATTGGGATAGCATTTATGTCAAAATCAGGGTCCAGGGTCTATTAAGTGTGATTGTAATTCCTATACTTGTGGTGAGGGGAGTGCAAAAGATCACCCTTCCATGAGATCTTTTTCATGGGGGAATTAAAGGAGGTGAGGAGATGACATTTGCTGAGAATCTACTATACGCAGTGCTGTGCTAGGCATTTTTCTTGTAGCATTTGAATTAAACTTCAAAATAATCCTGAAAGATATTCCCTCATTTTTACAGATGAGTGAAGTGATTTGTCTGAGGTTACAAAGAGAAAGGGAGAGAGATCCAAACATACAGGACCATTGTGCCTCTTCCCACTGCACCACACTGCCCCCCGGGGCCCCGCAGGTGAACGCAGCTGAACACCCAGCTCCCCCAAATAGCCGTGAAATGTGGAATGTCAATTGGAGTCATCTGGATAAACGCCACCTGCCGCTTTGGAGTTGCATCTAAGGATTTATAACTGTGTACATCATCCTTCTTCTACCCTCTTCCAGGACTTCCCAGCAGGCCGTGGAAATCATGGTCTACAACGTTCATCAAGAAGACTGAGCTTTCCTTCTTCTCCCAAAGCCCAGAGGACGGAGATCAAATGGAATCACATTGTGTTATTATTTGTACACCAATTGAAGACTTTATGAGACTGTGTAAAAGTATAGACAAATATGTTGTCTGCTGAGAACTGGAGATAAGAAATAAACCAAGTTATCGGCAGCATTTTCCCACAGGTTCCACTTGAGCAAAAATGAATCATTTGTTGGAGGTTCATGGCGACAACCACCACCAACCTTGCTTCTTTTAGAAACTGGAAAAAAATGTTGCTTGTGGCACTACAGCAAGAGCAAATAAGAAAACAAATTAATTTTGAATTCATACAACACTAAAGTCCTTGTTTAGTATGGTGTAGATTCACGAACCTGTTTCAGGAGAGGTCTTTCTTACTTGTTCACTCTGATGTTTTGAACCTTTTGGAGTATACCCCTATCTAGGCAGGTTGGTTGCAGGTCATGTGTTTTATCAGTTTTTTGCCCCCAAAGCCTGACTTGATTTGTAGGGCTTTATACATAGAATTAATAGTTTGTTTACAGCCCAATTTAATAAAGCTGGCTCCAAATTTGGCCCATTTTGTGCAGGTCAACAGGCAGTATGGGATAGTACAATCGAACAGTGTAAGGGTTTCGTTGGAATTCAGTTTTGATAGTTAAAATGGATAGAAGATAAACTGCTTAGCTGCTCCTCATAACCACATAAATTGGATGTCCAACAGTGCAAAACTCCAAAATGCATCTTTTAAACCTGTGAAAAGAAGCATTAGAGGCAGAACATAGAATTTATTTCAATTGAGTTGACAGTAATCCCAGATACAATAGAGTGTTCTAGGTACTATTTTTTTTTTTTAAATTGATATGCTTTGGCTAAAACCAGCCAACGGCTCTGGAAAGAAAAGCTAACATATTCATAAACTGTCCTTGAGTTTTAGTGCTTTAATTTAAAATTGTTTGTTCAAGTTATGCTTGATGATAGCATGAGAATTTTGACTAACTGGCTATCTGGTAAAAATTCAATAAAGTCAAATGTAAGTTATAAACATTTTTATACAGTAATGCTGTTTAATGATATTGATGTGTGTGGTTAAAAAAAGAAACAATTGGTTTCTTACTTGGTGTGTAAATATATTTTATAAGTTTGCTGTGGCTGCTGCTTTGCCAGAAATATAATTTTCCTTTGTGATAAGATAAAAATTTCCAAGCTATTTCCTGTTGAAAAATCTGTAATAACTAACTACACCTAAACTATGAGAAAATATCCAAATTCCTGAGCTGGCATTCAAGGACCTACCCTGCAAACCTCATCAGCAGGACTCTTTGAAGGTAATACTTATTGTTATTTGTATGGACCCAAATTCTCCCAGTCTAGGATGTGATTGCATTCCATCTTTCATTTTATATCCATTTCTCCGATTCCCTCTGACACAAAATATGTGCTGTCTTTTCTAACACCATGCAATTCTCTAATTCTCTGACACCAACTGAGTGTCTGAGAATTCATTTCAATTCTGACACTAAGTCCTGGAGTTAGCACAGCCCTCACAGGTTTAGGGCTCAGCCCCACAAGACTCTGCCATTGTCTCTTCTTTACCTTGGTCACAGGGGTGAGGGAGATGACTAAGCCCCAAGTGCCACATTCTTATTAAACAGATGGTATCTAGCAAGTTTCTGCCCTCTGCCAGATTCTCTTCTCCTCTTAGGGGGAATCTGTTATGGCGTAGCCTCTTCTTTCCCCTTTTTTGGGGTTTACAGTTCACTCTTTGGGGGCATTCATGAAGGTTCTGGTATGCCCACACCTTCCAAAGTCCTCACCTTCCCCAGTTCACTACCTGTGTGGTGAGGGCCAGGGGCTATCACTCACGTCCTGTTCATGAAACTTCATTTGACATGCCTGCCTCTGTTTGGGAGTCTTCTGTGAGTGTCCTCCAAACTGCCCCCACAGTTGACAGAGAGGTTGGGGTGTGTTTGTGTGTGGGTGCACGAAGGCCCGTGAGTGTGTGCACAGGTGAAGTGCCCTCACCCATGTACTTCAACTGGTGCTCATGTGAAAACAATCCCAGAGCATCACTGTGGCCTTTGGAAGCAAACGCACTTGAGATAGACTCCTGATTCAATTACCTACTAGATTTGTCTTCTTGGCAACTTCTTCACCCTCTCCTCCCTTCAGTTCTTATCTATAAAATGGGGCTTGTGAGAGTAGCCACCTCAGAAGTTTGTTATGAGAATTAGATGACATAGGGCAGATTATGGCTCATGTTTGTTATTTTTTTGATGTGTGTGTGTGTGTGTGTCTGTCTGTATGGTGGTAGGTGGGTGGGTGGTCAGTTACTGCTGATATCCTGATGGATATTGGATAAATGGCCTGATTTAGTTATTCAACAGATACTCATCAAATGATTACTGCGTGCTCTCTGTTCCAGGCTCTGAAGCAAAATTGAGCAAAATCAGAAATTGTTTCTGTCCTCATGGAGCTTATAGTCTAATGGGGACATAGACATTAATCAAGTAATCACAAAAATATGCATACAATTGAAAACTATAGTATGTGATAAGAGAGAAAATATATATGATACTGTGAGAGTATTTGCCAGGAACATTTGTCCTGGCTTGAAAGATGCTTAAGAGTAAGTTAGGTGAAGGCAGAGGGACCAGTATGTGCAAAGGTCCTGTGGTAGAGGTAACCATGGTTTATTTGAGGATTTATAAGAACACCAGTGGGGCTGGTTCCCATAGAAAAGTAGAAGATACTTTTATAAAATAACACTGACAAAGTAGGTATAGTGGGCAGAATAATGTCCCTTCCAAATATTTCTACATCCCAATCCCTGAAACCTGTGAATTTGTTACCTTACATGGCAAAAGGGACTTTGCAGAAGCAATTAAGGTTAAGGATCTTGAGATAAGGAGATAATCCTAGATTATCTGAGTGAGGCCCAATGTAATCACAAGGGTCATTACAACTTACAAGTGGAAGAGGGTGACAGGAGTGTCAAATGAGAGAGAGAGAGAGACAGAGAGACAGAGATAGAGACAGAGACAAAGAGAGACATAGAGATTAGAAGATGCTACAATGCTGGCTTTGAAGATAGAGGAAGGAGGCCACAAGCCATAGGATGCAGGTGGCTTCTAGAAACTGAAGCTGGGAAGCCAGGAAACAGATTCTCCTCTAGACCCTCTAGAAGGAACACAACTCTACCAATACCACCTTGATTTTGGCTCTGCGAGACACATTTTGGACTTCTGACCTCCAGAACTATAAGATCATAAATAACCAATAACTAAACTATTATATATTAAGTAAAATAATAAATGCACATTTATTATCTTATCATGGTTTTTTATTCTACAGAAATAGGAAACTAATAGAATAGGCAAGGCCCAATCTTGTAGGTCCAAACTGCCACCACTTAGGGTGCCCTGGGGCGAACTAGTGGCAAAGGCACAGCCGGGGCAGGTGTGGCCGTCCTGAAATAAGCCTGGGCCAGGGTAGCGCTGGGAACTACGAGGAAGGGATGGGTCTGAAAGGTTGTGAGATGTGGTGGGATCTCTGGTGACCAATTGGTTGTGAGGGACACAGAAAAGCTCCATCAACAATGATCCAAAGGTTTTGGGACTGGCAGAGTGAGATGAGAGTGATCCGTTCAGTAAGAGAGGATGATCAGAGCGGGGCGTGAGAGTGGTTGACAGGCTGCAGGGCAGGACAGGGTGGGGGGGGTGCAGATGAGATGAATAGTGAGCTTTGTCCTGTTGGTATTGAACCTGGGGCATCAGTAGAGGAGTCAAGCCCTGGGATTTAAGAAAGCATGGGGTGATGATAGATTAACAGATCATAGGTTAATAGAATGAATAATAGATGAGGAGCTGGGGTTGCAGATGTGCCTCTGGAAGATGGAGATGAGGTGGGAGCTGAAGCAATGAATATAAAAGATTCTTTGAGACAGTCTAAAGATAGCAGGGAAGAGGGAAGGGAAACTATCATCCTCCGAGCACCTGCTCTGACTAGGCATTAGAATACATTTCACTTTTTAATATATGTTAACTACTTTAACCCTTATAACAGCCCTCCATATTGTCCCTTTAAAATGGCTTAGTGTTAGTACCATTTTTAGAGAGGATAGGCACAGAAGTGGAGAAGTTAAGTAACTTGTTCTTACTAAACAGCCAGCAAGTCGTCCTTTAAACCATGTGCACAGGCAGGGCAAGGAAAGGATGAGCAGGAGAGCTTGCATGGTGTGAGATCTCCAGGGCCCAGAAGGAGAAGGGAGCTACAGTGTCAAATAGCACTCGTGAAAAGGATCTAGAATCCTGAACGGCCCTCTGTTAGAACCCAACCTCTGAATCTCTGGGTATTAGGTGATATTCTTTTGAGGTATGTTTCATAGTTGACAGTCTCTTTAGTGATATAATGGCTTCTAATGAAGTGTCTGTGTAATTTTCTGTGACAATGAGCCTCCCTGCGTGTGTGTGTGTGTGTGCGCATGTGAGGGAGAGAGAGAGAGACAGGCAGATACACACATGTACACACATGAGAGAGAAAGAGAGGGAGGGGGAGAAATCATAGATAACTATTCTCACTGGCACAATTAGTTTCCACAACTAGAAAGTAAGGTTACAGAAGATGCTTTTTGATTTTTAAGATGCCAGACCTTCCCAGAAATACTAGATATAATTCTAGTGACAAGCATTGCGGGAAGTATTTGACTTTTGGCTTGCAAGTTTCATGGTCCAGATGAATCAATAATATATGACACATCTTTTAAAGTCCCCCCAATCATGTCTATCAAAGGCACTCTTTAAAATGGCCCATCCACATTCGGGCAGAATCAGATGGTCTATTAATTCAGATTTGAATTAAAAACTCTCACCTCTCTTGCTTTAGCTGCTCAGGATGCAGCCTGTGTCTAGTTATTAAAATGAACACTTACAGTGACCACGGCCCTGTATCTAATACTCCATATGGCACCAGAGTGAAGCCTCTCAACATGTGCACTTTTGTCTTTGGTCATTTTAGACTGAAAATACAATTAGACTTGGCTGTCAGACAGATGAAATCTGTCATATTTCCCCTATAGGACCTGCACTCGGTCCAGATCAATAAATACAAAACCACTTGCACATAAATTGCAAACTAAGCTTGCAGCTTCAATACATGTGGGCTTAAATTCACTTGTATCTGGCATATACTGCTTCCTGGCCAAACAGTCTGTTTCTGTGATTAGTGCAATTTCATAGCTGGATCAGGAAAACAAGGCTGAAAACCGTCACTATAAAGCAGCAGATGGCTTTGCCACACCTTCCCTGTAAGGGCAGTTCCCCCAGAAAATGGGGCTTTAGCTGTTTGCTGTATAGAATGGAACTTTAAAATTGGGATGAGTTCAAGTCATTTCCTGAGTATAGCTCCATAAAGCTGTTGTTATTTTTTTCCTATTCCTTCTTGAGATTTCAAACTGAATTTGTAATAAGCTTTGCCTGGACACGACTTGTCACAGGGAAGAGATGTGATTTATATACAGAGATACAAGCTTCTCTGTACATGATTTTCAGAGCCAGCTTCTACTGGATGATGCATACATGTTGGATTGGCTTCATGAAGAGGAGAGTGAGATGTACTCACTTTTTTCCCCACGGACTGTTAATCAAGATAACGTTTATTTGGTATATAACATTTATTTGGGGGAGAGGTGAGTGCTAACATCTATTTCCTTTCCCCCATTCTAACTTAGAGACTTGATTTCACATAAAGGGACTTTTTTTTCCTAGTGTAGCATTGAATTAGGCTGTAGAATTTGCTGCTGTAGGATATTAAGTGAGGCAATTAACCTAGACTATTTAGAGGTAGGAATTAGACATTTGCTGTATCTGAATAAGAAGAACATCTCTATTTTCAGGAGCTGTTGTGGAATAGAAACCCCCAGACTTCCAAATATGGTGCTTGTTAAGCAAAGTGATTACAAAATCAGGTCAAGAAAAAAAAATTCCCCAGTAACACACAATATAAAAAGACATGTCAAGTAGGTGGTGTAACTTCCTCGAAGGCCACTTCTACAGGAGTTAGAATATATTATAAGGATGGCTAAATGCAACTGGCTGAGTGGCCTTTCCTTGCATAGCCTAGCCTTTCCTTTTTTCGGGAATTCAAGGAGGTCAAGTGACATTGTCTGGTGCAGCCTACTTTGAGGGACTCACGTTATAATAGGAGCTTTTTATGAGTGGTAAACAGGTGTCTTTCCTTTGAGGGCTACTTAAAATTAATAATTCAAAATAGGTGGAACAAACAAAACACATTGTGTTTATAAGGCATGTATTTTAGGGGGGAATCGTATGATTTGGGTAAATTAGTCCTGAATTCATGTTAGACTTTAGATGTATTTTTTAACTCTAGTAAATAAAATCTGGCCAAGCTTTGGATTGGTAGAGACCAAGGATCACAATCTTTCAGAAGTTGTAGGAAGATGAAGAGCACCAGGCTGGTCCATGAATAGGTCAAGGACCAAGAATAAACCTCAGCCTTAAAAAAAAACAAAAAGCAAAAAACAAAAAAAAACTGTAGGCCTCGTTTTACTAACTAGAGATTAATTTACATGAACAGCTGGTTTTAAAACACTCTCTTCCTCCAAAAAACCCAGCAATGCCTCTTTCAGGGACTTAACTGGAAATAAATGAAACATTCAAATTAAGATAATTCAAGAAAATCTAAGGAATCTTATCTATGACGGTGTGGATACATGGAAACCAGGGGTGGGGGACAGTTCAGGAAACTGGAGTTTCAAAAACTGTGCTAAGACCACCCCTGGGACTGAAAGGGTCGGGTTACCAAACCCAGCTTCCGCACCTGTAGGTAGAAAGAGTACTGTGGAGCATGCCTGCTGAGAGAGGAGGATACCTCTAATTAAGGCATCAGTCTTCTCCAGAAAACCTCACAGGGAAGCAGCCAGGGAGACACAGGCCCTGACCTTGTTCTCTTTTCTTCCTCCCTCCGATTTCCTGTAGGGCTTCCCACACTGGCCAGAGGGGACAGGAGCTCTGTTGATGGGGTCCCTAAAGGTAAGAGCAGAGGGCAGAGAGTGCATTCAGAGGGGCAAATGGAAGAGATGCCACACAGGAGCCCAGTTTACTAGGTGAGAATAGAGTCAATCCCTTAAGACACTCAGCTGTGACCAGCTGCCCTGCATATCCAATGCACGACCATGGATTGTCACCCTCTCTGTTTTCCATGGGGTCACCCACAGTTTTGGTGAGTCTATTCTTTATCCTTGTCCTGGTCCTCTGTCATGTCTTCCTCATGGAAAATGTCCTTCTTGACTCTCTTTTCTTTGGCTTCTGTGATGTCATTTTCTTTATCTCCTGTTTTGCTTTCTCTCTTGCTCACTGCTCACTGCTCCTTCTCATTCTCTTTGTGGTTTTGAATATTGGTGTCTCCTGAGTCCTGTTCCCAGAACTTGGTCTAGGGGCTCATTGCCTGAGAGGAGGAGATTCTCCCAAAAGAAACAGGGCATGGAACCTCCAGTTTGCTGAATGTATGTTGACCGACCTGGAAGAACCCTGAGTGCAGGAGAGTGACACGTCTACAAGTGATGTGTGTGCTTCTGAGATGTAAACAGAACCGCAATAACAGCAGGAAGCAAGGACCGTATGGAGAGCTCCTCTAATCTGATAATTACTGCATTGAATGCATTGCCACTGAAATCTCCCTTTGAAGCTGAAATGTCCTCCTAAAAATCATTATGGCCACAAAAGCTTGGAGCTCATGAACGTTTATAAACAAAAAAACACAGATGTTGAAGAAATGACACGAGGCAGAGAAAATAGACCCTTAGACAAAACTGTAAATGATGCAGTAAGCTAAGTTAAATATAAAATGGAAGTTCTACCATATTCCCCACTGAGTTGTGGGACTGTATCAATAAGCTATCTCAGTAATAAATGAGGAGGTGTTTCTGGCACATAGTTTCTGGCATAGTGCTTTTTATAAGTTAGTTACTGAATGAATAAGTTAAGGCAGAGATTAGGTCATAATTGGTTTATTTGTTCTACCACTTTGCTTTCTATTTACATTGAAAAAATTTTTTACCTGTTTTCTCCATTTTGATGTTTCAGAGCACGCGCAAATGATGTAAATTTCCAGATATCTGATAGTAGAAAGTTGTTGATGAGGTTTACACAAAGAATATAGAGCTTTGAGAAACTGAAATTTCACAACAAACCTTTATCATCATTATAACACAAGCACATCTTTGATAAGCGTTTCTTATTGAAACATACAACAGTATGTACAGGGCGGGAACACACAGCCTGAAATACCCCCTGGAGTTGTTTCCTTACGCTTGTCTGGCTGGAACCTCGCTCTTGCATGAGCCTCTTTGGGACTACAATTTTCCTGGATTTTACTTCCAAGAAAGGAGGATGTCTTTGCCAAGCCATGAGACTTTAAAGAAGATTACGAAGCTTAGCTGCTGTTTTAAGATTCAGGCATTCGCTCCATGCCCTGGTACCTAGAGAGAGAGCAAAAGAACGAGGCAGACTTTTCACGTCCATAAAGTACAACAGGCACTAAAGCTAATGGGCAGAGGAGAGATTTGGGCTGTGTACTTGGCTCACGCAGGACGGGAGCCACACCTTTTGGTTGTGCCGTTGCTAATGGAGAGGCTGTGACCAGCTAAATGCTCCCAGTGGGGGGAGAGGGGGAGGATCATCACCCGCTGGCCTCAGCTGGGGGTCAAGATATAAAAGTGGGTGCTTAGGGGAGTCAGCAGGTCTGATTAATACCCTCCAGACAGTACTTATGAGGCATTTTTTCCCCATCAAATGGCTACTAATAAAATACAATGGTGCAATTTGTATTTTTACTGCAGGCCAATTAAGAAGGGGGGAGAGAGAGTGGTAAGGAACATGACATGTCCTTGCGAAGCAGAAACAACAGTAATAGCAGCAGGAGGGGAGAAAAGATACACGCAAAGGAAAGAGCCAGCTACTTAAAGCAGTTAAAAGGGTCAGGCAGCTCATGTCTTACTGCCCCGCCCCTGCCAGAAATTTCCCTTTTCCTGCTGGTTTGTAGGGCAGTGGATGTTTTCAAAGGGGAATAATCCATGTGGCAACATATGTTCATCCAGACAGGGATTGGTGAGTTTAAAATCAAATAGGATTTTTTAAAAGCACTGTTTGAAGAGGAAATGGTATTTCACAACATTCTCATGAGAATTCTATAAGGCTTGCATGCTTGAGTTTTGTGATTTAAACGTCCTTCCTATATCTGTTTCTATTCTGCCTTTTTAAAACCAGGAAAAAAGATTTCAGAAAACTTTATCATTTGATTATTATTATTTTTTTCCCCAGCAATGTTGGGACATGCTAATCACGCCATGAAATCCTCTCAGGACATCTCCTTCCCAGGCTGCTTCTTAACCTACCATTAATTTCTTTGGGCATCTGGGATTGCTAGAAAATAGGGATAAGAAGAGGAGGAAGGGGGAAGAAAGCAGCAGAAAAGGAAGTAAAAAAGGGAACCTAGGGAAATAAATCAGAGACTCTAATGAGAGGGAGAGAGAGGAAGGAGGAAAGGCAGCATTAGGAATCAATGTAAAACGTCAGTAATTTGAACAACCCCAAATAACATTCCTTCGTTAAAACAAATGGTAGGAAATAAACTAAATCCTGCTGACTCTCTCTGGGGAGATGAAAAGGGAACTGGATAGGGTAAATGTTTCAAAGTTTGTGCATATCCACATGTATTTGGTCACTTATGACCCTGAGAGAGTGAAAAAAAAAAAGTAGAACCAATTTTGTAGGTAATTTGCATCCCAAATTCTACTATAAAAATAGTGTAATCAGCTCTATGAACAAATTTCAATGACCCCTATATGGTTTTTATAATCTCCTCCCTTAACTAACTACTTGAATTTTTTGAGTTGTTTCCCAGAAATGGCAGTTTTTATAAGACAAAGGAGTTGAAACTTTGAAGGCCCCTGAGCAAGATACCCAAGGCCAAGAATCACTGTCCCCCACGACCTGTCCCCATGCACGTGGCCCCTCCTTAAAACACCCATGATCTGTTGGTTGTGGAGATGGATTTGAGACTATTTCTCCCATTCTCCTGACAGACATCTGCATTAAAATTCCTTTCTTCCTTGACAATATTGGTTGTCTCAATAATTGGATCTTTCTGCCAGGAGCAACTAGATCTAGGCCAAAACTCCCTCACTGTTGCAGTAATAACAGGGGCAGGTTAGGGGTAAAATATCAATTCCTAGCTGACTGTATAAGTTGATGAAATTTGACAGCTGGACATTTTCTTACTCATCTCTCCACCACCCCTCCATTCTATTTTTGCTTCCTTTTTTAAAAGATAATTTTTAGCTTTATTATTTTTTTCCCATATTATACAAGTGTAACCCAAATATCAGCCCTTTCCTTTCCTGCCTTAATAATCCCTGTCCTCTAGTATACTTGGGGAAGATGGTGTTTGTCTTACATCTGTTCTGGCTTGTCCCCTGGCAGCTGTTTGCCTGAATCATGCACAGCCCTTGGGTTCTTTTGAGTTAAAAAGAGTAGCCTTGTGAAAAGAGAGGGGGAAGTGTTAGCTATTCCTTCCCCTCTTGCTGCCAAGGTATGATGAAAGTGGATCTTGGAACTAATTCTACCATATATGCAGATATGCTATAAATAATCATTAGCAAAGCAATATATTTAACCCTGTTCTACAAATTCATCGAAGTCCTGTAATTTTTCCTCTTAGGGGCTGTAATCACATCTTAAAGGAAAGGTTTACATGAGGAAACCCTATAGAGCTCAGACGAGATTCTCTTACCCTTATAGTTGGCAATAAGCAACTAGAAGTCTTTGGTGGCTGAATAAGGACTGTTTAGGGCTCAAGACTCAGGGACTATCCCTACAAATACAGGCCTCAGGCCTCTCTACATATTTTTTATCACGTTCATGCAAAGGGAGGAAATATCTCTAAAACATTTTAGCCAATTCACAGATCTTGAATTCCACAAATTTCACCAATGATTGCCCATTTCTAATATCCATTATGCTCATTAACAACCATTAATTTCCCCTATGAAAACCCATTTCTGAAATTCAGTATGCTCATTAGCAAAACCTTTCTTGTTGATTAGAGATGTGGATTATAAATGGGCTTTTAGTAATCGCCTCTGGAGTGTGGGCTTCTTGATAAAATGCTAGCTGACCACCCCAGGGTGTGGATTTCTGATTAGAACAATCGTCTCCTCCGAGGGTGTAGTCTAAAATATAAAGGGAAAAACACAACCACCACATAATCTATATCACACTATATTTGCTAAAGTATTTAGTAAATTACAGATACCACAGCACATATAAATACAAATCTTTATACTGTGAGTTTAAGTGGCCATATAACGTTAATTGTGTATGTGCTATATTAATTCCTATTTGTTGGACATTTAGGCTGTTTCTAGCTTTTCGCTGTAATAATAAATGACATGAGCATCCTTATTTTTACTCAGCTGTTTCGTTTCTTCCTTAAAATGAATTTCTAAAAATAGACTAGCTGGGTGAAAGTTATGCATATTTAAATTTTGACACATGTCGCTAACTGCTTTCCCGAGGGTCACTGAGCTTTAGATGAAGGCACTTGAGAATGCATGTTTTCTTGCACACTTGTCAATATTTGGTATTGTCAATATTTTTAATGTTTGCCAGCCTTTTGGTTATCTCACTCAGTCTCATGGCATTAAATTCCACCTATATGCCGATGACGTCCCACAATCACAGCTCCCATTCAGAGAAGGAAAGAGCTGCGGAACTTGGCACTGTTACTGTTGTTCCAGCTATCCGACATCTTGACTTGGATTCCTAGTAGCCATCTGAAAGCCAATGTGTCTGAAACTAACCCCCTCAATCATTCCCCAACATTCCCCTCTCTCCCAGATCTGCTTCCCTTGTAGCCTTCCCTTCACAGTTAGTGGTTCCTCTGTCCTTCCTGTCGCTCAGAGGCCAAAGATCTTGCCGCCATCTGTGAGTTGGGTCCCTCTTAGTCTTTCTCTTAGGGGTCACATCCAATTCTCTGCTACCACACGGCTATGCCACCATCATCTCTTATCTGGATTATTGACTTAGTCTCCTGACAGGTTGTCCTACTTCCAGCAGAGTCTATCCTCAAAATGGAAGACAGAATGATTCTAATAATTTGTGGTCTAATAATCTCTGGTCAAAACCAGCCATAGCCACCCCATCTCACTCAGAGTAAAAGCCTACTTTAATGACTTCCTTACAATGGCCCACAAGGCCCTAGGTCATTGGACATAAGCCACCCTGCTTAATACTCTAACTTATTTCCACTTTTACTCTTGTTTTCCACTGCCTCGGTCCATATGGGCCTCTTTATTGTTCCCAGAGCACACTAAGCAGCTCTGCCCAGATCACTCCCCCATATATCACACGGCTCACTCAAGAAGGCCTATCCTGTTCATGCTGTGAAAATTGCCACCTGTCCCACCCTCCAGCATTCCCTATTCCTTTCCATCTTTATTTCATTCCATAGCACTTATTCCTTAATATTATTATGCAGTTTACTTATTCATCTTGTTTATTACTTATCTTGGTCCAGTAGAATGTGAATGTCACAAGGGCAGAGTTGTTTTATTTTTTTTTCTGTTTTCTTTATTCCTGTATCCCTAGCTCTTAGTATAATGCTTGTCATATAGTGGACACTTGCAAATGTTTATTGAAGAAACAAATGAATGAAACATTAAATCTTATTTGCATTTTTTAATTGCTAGTGGGTGAAATTTTAATCTTAATTTTAGAAAATAGAATTTTAGAATATTAGAATTTTAATAACAAATTTTAATAAGCCTTTTGGAGCTTTATAATAAATCCAAAAAGCATGAAGGAAAAAATTGATAGATTTGACTGATTACAAATTTAAAACTTCTGCATAGGAAAAACGTGCCTATCACGAACAAGATTGACAAACAGGAACTCTACTTGCAATACATATTTCAGAAAAAATGATTAATAACCCTAATACACAAAGAGAGTTTACAAATAAATAAAAAAGATGAATACTATAATACAAAAATAAATAAAGGAGAAGAACTGGCCATTCACAAAACAAGAACTACATGGAGGTATCTGAAAAATGTTTACCATCACTTTACTTTTTCTTAAATGTGCCTTCCTTAAATCAGAGAGAATTTTCATTTCCTCTTGCTTTCAATTTCATCTTCCCTAAATTTAATTTCCAAGAAACTTTCTTATTTTCTCTAACAACCGCAGTGTTATTTCCAGCTGTTTTTCCCTTAACAAATAGAGCCCCATATCCTGTCTCCTTCAGTTTTACAATTGCTTCCTCCTCCTTCTCCTGCCTTACCCTCCAAATACTCTATTATCATGGTCAAAATTCCCCAGAGCTATACTGGTGGGGACGATACTTTCCTTTACTATTGAGAAAAAACTGTGATGTGAGGACCAATGCCATGCTTATATATTTAGTAGCAGTTCTATTACAAATATTTTGAATCACACAAAATGTGCAGATTTGCTATTTCAACAACGATAAAGACCTGCTTGACTTGCATAGCATTTAATGAGCAAACGTGCCAGGAATGCTGATTGACGATATTTGGCTGCGGAGTTTCCTAAGCTTCTTTTGCACAAAGTTTGTAAACTTATACTCTGAAATTATTTTTCTTTTGCAGTGCAGTTGTCTCATTTAGGAATGAGCATTATGCCTTATCCAGAACTCTGTGTCTGCAAAGACAAGGAGAGATGAAATGGGAAGGAGCCATTAACCAGGAAATGCAGGAGTAGAAATGAGTAGGAAGCAGAATGAGCAGACTACTAAAGCCAAAGATGTTTTTGAGACTTGGATAATGAGAGAATCCTCTGGAAAACACTTACTCTCTAATTGGACCATCCCAGCATTCATTAGAAGATGAGTGTGGTGAATAGAATAATGTCCCCTCACCCCTCAAACATGTCCACGTCCAATCCCTGGCACCAGTGACTATGTTATCTTACTCAGCAAAAGGGACTTTGCAGATGTGATTAAATTAAGGATCCTCAGGTGGGGAAGATGATCCTGGATTATCCTGGTGGGCCCAATCCAGTGTAATCACAAGGGTACTTTTAAGTGGAAGAGGAAGGCAGGGGAGTAAGAATCAGAGAAGCAGAGGATAGAGTAATGCGATTGCTGGCTGGGGTCCATGGGTCCAGGTGTGCAGGTGGCCTCTAGAAGCTGAATCTGGAAAAGACAAGGAAACAGATTCTCTTTTAGAGGCCACTGACAGCCTTGCTTAGCCTCTTTAGAAGGAATGTATTATAGCTCTGCTGATACTCTGGTTTTAGTCCTCGTAAGACTGATTTCAGACTTCTGATCTCCAGAATTATGAGATAATAAATTTGTGTTGTGTTAAGCTACTAAATTTGTGGTGATTTGTTACAGCAGGAAGAGAAATTGATACAAAGAAGATGAGTCAGATGAGGCTTGAGATTAAACATCTCTGATATGGACTTGGAGTGTCTGGAAGGTAGTAGTGTAGGAAGCTGGGTCCCTCCCACGCATGCCCGACATTCCTAACCACGCCCTGAGATCTGGGTCTCAAGTCAGGCTGCACAGCACAAGCATCTATGGAGCTTTTAAAAACTGCAGATGCTCAGCTCCACCACACGCCTATTGCATTTTATTTTCCAGGATTGGGACCTAGTCTTGAATGTTTTATTCTTTGCTTACAGAGGTGACTGTGGGACTCTGAGACTCCAGATGTGACAGTGAGACTAGGAAACAAGGTCCCTGGTAGAGAGTTGTAGCTGCCACTGCTGGTGCCCAGACTGTCTTACCTACAGGTGGGCCTTCCCCCAGGAGCACGTGTCCTCCAGTTGAATGGGGAAGCTCTTGTCCTCTCCCGATCACTGTTGCAGAACAGCCAGCTGAACCAGCTGAAGGCCTTCAAAGCAAAGCTACTCCCATAAACACGCTCAGAGGAAGTGCATGTTGAGGAATATTGGTTTCTACTGCCCTTAGGAAGATTCAAGGATGGAGTTTTTTTTCTTCTTGTGTGCCTGTCTCTGCATTATGTGGTTAGATTTTTCTTTTTTCCCCTCTTCATCCTTCACCACCCACCCCTTGAAATTAGAAAGAATCAAAGATAGAGTGTAAGTATAACAAAATACCTTTGAAGGAGAAACCTGACTGCTGTTATTCTGAAAGAAGTAGGAGTTCTCTTCAAAGTTGTCATGAGTCAGGCGCAATCCAGGACAGAGCACAACCCATGGGAAGGGTGGTCAGAGAAGTTGGCCACATTTGTGTTAGGTCATTACATAGGAAATATTGAATACAATTTTGAATAAAAGTGTAGTTTATTATATCTCAAATGAAGCAGTACAATTAATCAAAGTATGCACCTAAACTATCAACACAGTTTTGCCATCTTAATGGTAGCTTGTTTACGCCAGCGGCAAAGAAGCCTGGAGAGCGAGTGGTGATGAAATCATGAAAGGTATTTCCAACAGCTTGTTGAGAATGGAATACTTTTCCTTGCAAGAAGTGGTCCAAAGCCTGGAAGAAGTGGTAGTCAGTTGGTGCAAGGTCTGGTAAATACGGTGGATGACAAAGAGTTTCCAAGTCCAGCTTCTGTAGTTTGAGGAGAGTTGTCTGTGCGATGTGGTTGAGCGTTGTCTTGCAAGAGGATTGGCCTGTCTCTACTGGCCAATCTTGGCTGCTTAATCACAAGCATCCTCATCATTTCATCCAATTGGTTGCAGTAGACATCCGCTGTAATCAATTGACCAGGTTTCATGAAGCTGTAGTGGATAATACCAGTGCTGGACCACCAAACAAACACCATTAGATCTTTTTTGATGAATAATTGGTTTTGGACTGTATTTTGGCACTTCATCTTTATCCAACCACTGTGCTGAATGCTTGTTATTGTCAAAAAGAATCCATTTTTCATCACATGGGCAATATGGTGTAGAAATGATTTGCCTTTATGTCCTGACAGAAAAGAAAGGCAAGCTTTGAGATGATTTCTATTCTGACACTTGTTTAATTCATGAGGAACTCATCTATCCAGCTTCTTTACCTTGCTAATTTGTTTCAAACTTTCCAATATTGCTGGTATAGTAACGTCAAACCTTGGTGCTAATTCATGCATAGGGTGTGACGGATTCACTTCCACTAAAGTTTTCAGCTCATCATTATCCACTTTGGTCTCAGGTTGCCCACATGGCTTGTTTTCAAGATTAAAATCACCAGAATGGAACTTCTCAAACCATCAAAGTACTGTGCATCCATTGGCCACATCCTTCCCAAACACTTTGTTGATATTGCAAGCTGTTTGTGCTGCGTTGGTTCCCCGACAGAACTCATATTTGAAAATAACATGAATTTTTGACGTATCCATGGTTTACAAAAATTGCTTTAAAACATTTTTGAAATATAATTACAAGCCAAAACATGTGTTTGAAAATATGAGAATGTACCTTTGCAATGAAAATAAACCAGAACTGTCAAAGTGAAATGTCAGAGATATCAACTGTCAAACTTGGTACTTAAGGAATTTGGACATTTCATACTTAATATCCTAATAATTATATGGAGTCATCATGCTAATAAAAAATTAGTCTATAGGGAAGAAAAACAGAGAGTTGGACAGAGTATTCAATTAAGTCCTAAATAAATTGATCCCTCATTGTTTCAAAGATGTTGAGGTCAGATCTGCAAGAGAAGAGCCCCTGGCAAGGTCCTCTGTGGCTTCCAGGAGCACTGGAGAGGTGAGGAGCCTTTGCTTCCAGAGGGTAATCCAAGAAGGCAGAGCTGGGGGTGACCCTTAGTACCTGCCATGGAGACAGCAAGGGGAAGGGACTTCAGGACCAGTTAAGGATCATGGATGCTGTGGTCCCCAACTCCTGGGTGGTGGACCAGTACCAGTCCTTGGCCTGTTATGGACAGAGTGGCAGAGCTCTGCTGCCCCTTCCCCCACCCTTTGACAAATTGTCTTCCATGATACTTAGGTACAGAGGTGGGAGGTGGCCCGCACAGCAGGAGGTGGGTGGCCGGTGAGGGAGTGAAGCTTTATCTGTATTTCTAGCTGCTCCCCATTGCTGGATCACTGCCTTAGCTCTGCCTCCACCCAATCCCCCAACCCTATTTGTGGAAAAGTTGTTTTCCATGAAACTGGTCCCTGGTGCCAAAAAGGTTGGGGACCACTGATTTATAGGATTTGGCCAGGGGCCAGCAGGGCTTATTAGGTTTATAAAATTGACCCAATCAGTAGATACATTTAAAAATAGCTTAGAAACCAGGCACTGGGAAATTTAGGGGGAAGAAAAATAATCCTATGATTTTCTTTGGTTCAGGAGAAAGGCTGACTTACATGTTTCTCCTAGATTTGTAACTCATTTCTTCATTACACTGAAAGCTTTCCTAGATTTTTCTTTTCCTTAATCCAGAACTTCAATTCTTGGACAAGTCTTTGAAGAATGAGAGAGTTAGGGGGGAAAAAAGCATGGATTTCATCGGAAGCTCCAAAGATACATTACTTAACAAAGCAGATAAATGTGTCAATTTTTTTTTCCTTGAAGAAAACATTTTTTATTTGCAAGAGAGAAGGAC
Organism: Cheirogaleus medius; assembly: GCA_008086735.1. Taxonomy (NCBI): domain Eukaryota; kingdom Metazoa; phylum Chordata; class Mammalia; order Primates; family Cheirogaleidae; genus Cheirogaleus; species Cheirogaleus medius. The sequence continues at coordinate 15,512,837 of VBSM01000483.1, forward strand.
ACATTTACTGGTTGATGTTGCTGTTACCATGGAAACATAGAAATTAAAAAATAAGAAGAATGTTCTAATACATTAATTTTTTAGATACCTATGCTAACGTACCTTTGTCCTTGAGGTGTGGCAAGGCAGAATGAAAGAACAGCCCTGACCCAGGTCATTATTCCAGGCAGTCCTGTCATGAGAGACAAGCCCCAAAGCTCCTTTCTCTCTCTCTGCCTCACAGATTGGCTGGCTATGCACTTTACATGCATGCGTTCAGTGTGAATAGATTGCCTTGGGTACATATAGAAAAAATCTTTAGGCTCTGCATAAGCTTTGAAAAGCAAAGCACGTTGCTTATAGAACTTGGCTGAATAGACATGGGAAGAGAAGTCATTTGGGATGGAATTGGGGACCAGACCACAGTCAATGTCTTAGTCCATTCTGGCTGTTATAACAAAATACCTTAGAACAGATAATCTGTAAATAACAGAAATTTATTACTCACAATTCTGGAGGCTGGGAAGTCCCAAGATCAAGGTTCCAGTAGAATCAGTGTTTGACAGCTGGTTCCTCATAGATGGTGCCTTCTATGTGTCCTCACATGGCAGAAGGAGAAGGCAGCTTTCTGGGGCCTCTTTTATAAGAGCACTCATGCCATTCATGAAGGTTCTGCCTTCATAATCTTATTGTCTCCCAGTGGTCCAACCTCTTACTACTATCACCTTGGGGATTAAGTTTCAACTTACACATTTTGAGGGGACACAAACATGCAGACCATAGCAATCAAGATTTCCAAGTGGATACTTCATTCAGCCATCTAGATGTTGTAATTAGCTCTGTTCTGCTTTTTTTGTGGGCGTAATATGGTGAAAACTAGGATGGTGGTAAAATATTTTAAAAGTTTAATTAAAATAATACTGACTTATGTATTACTTTTGTGCTCACATTTAAATGTCCCACGTAATTCACTTGTTTGGAGAGACTGTACCATAGAGACAAGAAGCTTGTCATGGTGCTTAAGATGAACACAGGTTTTGGAGTCAGGGATGCCTGGTTTTTGATTCTTGTACCTCCAAGTAGTTTGGTAACCTGGGCAGGTGACTGAATCTCTGCAAGCCTTGATTTTATCATGTGAAAAATGGAGATAATCATTCACAGTGATTATATGAAAATTTAATGAGATAATACTGTCTAGTGACATGCTTGGCATTTTGCTGGACTCCCAGTAAGTCCTTGGTATAGCATAGCTATAATTATAATCATTGCCGAAATATACCAAATGTGTCAGTCACTTCCTAACGCTTTGAAGGGAAAGGAGGACCCTTTGGTCACTGAAGTGGGGTTCACAGGGCACCCATATTCCTAAGAGGGCCCCCAAGATCCTTGCTCTTCTGTTTATAGCTCTATTGGAAGCTAGTTTAACACCACCACATTTCACTTTAATGCCAGTGTAAATTTGAAAATATTTCACTAAATTCTCCTAGATAAATGCACTTCTCTCTTTTATTTATTCAACAAATATCTATTGAGTACCTATTATATGCCTGGCCCTGTGCTAAGTCTTGTGGATAAAACAATGAATAAGATAGAAGTAGCTTCTGCTCTCAAGGATGTTAGAGTGTAGCAGGAAAAAAAACGCCCACCAGTAAGTAAGCAGGCAATTACAAGGCTGTGTTTACTTGGTGTGGCGGCAGGAATAAAGTGCTATGTGAACATCTTGCTGGAGCACCCAACCCAGGTTTGGGAGGGTCATCTCTGCAAGTGGAATCATTTTTAGAGCCATCTCAGAGCCAGAGGTATATTCTGGGGCTCTCTTCAGTCTGCCAGAGCTGCCCTGCAGTGTTTGAATTCATTCATTCATTCCTTCATTTCATTCATTCATTCATTCATCATTTATTGAGTGCTTATGATTATTCCCTGGCTCCGTGCCAGACATCGGGGAAACTATAGTGAGCAAAACAGACATGGTCTCTTTCCTTACAGAGCTTACGGGCTGTGGGAAGGGGAGTGGTATAGAAGTGAATAGAAGAATCCCGCAGGATGGAGCAGCGAAGGGGGCTGTGAGATCCCTCATCCATCTGCGGGGGAGTTCGGGTCGAGAAGCGTCCCTGGGAAGGTGATGTCTGAGCTGAGATGTGAAGGAGTTTGGGATGCAGTGAGGGAAGAAGATGACAGAGGAGTGTTCCTGTAGAGGCAGCAGCACAGTGTATGAGCACCCGGCACGTGGAGGGTGGAGAGAAGATCAGTGTGGTTGGAGGGTGGAGTCCAGGGGGAGCCGGGCAGGAGGCTAGACTGGCTCAGAGCCCCAGGGCAGCCCTGGCTGCAGCCCTTCCTGCTCTTCCCAGCCTTTTAGGTTAGCTGGACTTGAAACCTGGTTGGCTCTCCCCATCCCCAATCCCCTCTCAGTTCTTTTCTGGTTTTTAGAATGGTGGGGATTAAGTGACAGCTCTCAGCTTTCCGCTTCTTTTGGGGATTGCCTCAGCAGACGAGAGCCACCTCCCCCACTATCCAGGGTGACCCACATCCAGTGACTTGCTGGTGGAGGAGTTTAAAGGCATGACCATCTCATCCCAACTGGGGACAACTCTGAAGGGTCAACCCGGTTCCAGAGCTCCTGGGGGGGTTGTTGCACCAGACATGCTGCTTCCCCGCCCTTCTATGGGGGTGAATCTAAGAGTGCTCCTTACATGTCCTATCTCAATGTCTGCTTCCCAGGGACCCTAACATGGAAGACCCTCAAAATTCAACCCCTATGAGATCAGAATACAGACATATGAAAACCACTTAATAAAGGCAGGATGATTTCCAGGAAAGCAAGCATTTGATTATAACCTGGCAGAATATGTCAAGTGGAGGGAGGATGGTTTAGTCTAAGGCAGAGAGAACAAAGAGGGTCACAGAAATCTTCCCACCCACAATATTGTCTAAGGGAGAGGTAGTCTCAGCCAATGAAATTCACGCCTGATTCATAAGTCCATTCCTATTGCAGAAGTAGATTCATGGATGAGCTATCACCATGAGATACGATTAATCTGCATCTAACAAAAAACATGCATTCTGATGTTCCCCAAGCCCTCCTCTGATTCTGGGTTGACTTCCCTACAGGTTGGCCACATGTTCCATGTGGTTCACACGACAGGTATAATTTTCACTGGAAATTAATGCTTTGAGATTCCAGGTTTATACATCATTGTTATTCTTGTATTACTTTTGAGATGGACCTGGTCCACTCTTAGTGTGATGAAGAAATTAGTTCTGTAGCTCATATAACCTGTCTCCTTTGGAGACAGTCAGCTGATCTTTCCCTGGAAGCAACACACTAACATCTTTGTGTTCGGAATAAGCTGTATTTTCTTTCTCTCTTTAGAAGTCTGCACCCATATTTCTTGGATCTATTTGGTTTGATCCAACCTTTGCAGTCTAGGCTTGAAATTCACCTGGCTGGCTTTTATTAAACACATAAATTAAATGTATTTTAAGTATTGTTTATGTTCAGAGGATGTGGCTGTCACAATCTAATGGATCTTTTCTAGTTTTTCTTTTTGGTGCCTAAGAAGCAGTTTAGAGTGAGCAGCATATCAGAGTGGAAATGGGTGAGCGGTCAGGGGCAGGTAAGCTGGGTTTGAACTCCGGGTCTGGCATGAGGAGCAGTGTGGTTGGGAAGACTTCTTTCTGCTCTGTGCTTTACCCTCCGCATGGGGCTGTTGTGAGGCAGGGTAAGTAGTAGAGTGCTCAGAATGGTGCCTGGCACAGGGAAGCACTCAATAAGTGAAAGTATTTATTATTATAGGGAAAAAAGCCATGATAATCACGCACATGGTGGCCTATTCCACTGTGCTCTGGGAGCTTTGCATTAGGGGTTTTGTATGATTTTTAAGTGTTAAAATAAATGAAACTTTGATGCTCTTATCCCAAATAGATTTTCCATTTTTCAATTACAAAAAGCAGTAAAGTAGATTTCTTGCTCCATCCCCATGCCTGAGAGTCAGGCGTAACTGAGGGCTGGGGCGTCAGCACGGATGAGGTTCATCGGCGCCAGCAGCTGGGAGAAGTCTCCAGCAAATGTGCAAACGCGGTAAGTTTGTGGCACGTCACATCGTTTTCCCTCTCCGTCTCTTCCCAACTGCATTTTTAAAAGTAATGCAGTTAATTTTCATGAGCATTTTAAGCCCAAATTAGATCTCATATTGTAAACACTGCAGAAGCTGAGAAAGATCTCGTTAACAAAAGCAAATTACTAAACTCCCACAAATCTGAATCAGACCCACAGAATTCGAACTCAACGAAGTACATGCCCACAGAATCCATCCTGGTTCCATTTCTGCAGGATTAAAGTAAATGCAGGCGCGCTGAGCTGCCGGCAGATCTGTGACTGTGGCATCTAATTACAGCTGCCTTTCAACCTTGAGCAGGTCAATGGAGGCATGATGATCTCAGGGATAATTTGTCTTTTATGTATTTCTATGGTGTGATAGATAATCCCTTGCTGAAAAGGGTTCTTGTGGGTGTCTGCTCCTGGCTGGAACAGAATAAAGAACTGGTAAATAGGTGATTCTTTATACGTATCCCTTTTGTCCTGTACATGGTGGGCCAAGGGCTAGGCCCACCCCCGTGAAGGTAGTGATGGGGTTGTTCAACCCATAAATGATTCTGGGTTTGCTTTATTTGGTGTTTGGACTCAATAGCATGTGCAAATGCTTCTGAAATCTCCCTACACTATGATGACAGTCTTGAACAGCCAGAGAGCTGTTTTCCACTTTGCATCTTAAGCTTTACTTTCTCTGCTCTCTCTTGAGATAGCTGAGCATCTCAAATAGGGTGGGGTAAAGAGATCTGAAGAAGTAATGGTACTATTTTGAGATGCAGGAGCCAGGGAGGGTGAGGACCTTGTTTTATGTGTGTCTGGATACATTGGAAGCCCTCTAAGTGCAGATGGGGGTTTCTGGGAAAACATATAGCAGATTGTAGAGCAAAACCTTGCTCTGGATGTCTCAGGTATGCATTAAAGAATGGACAGGTGTTCTTAATTTTACTGTCTGTTGTCTTTACTGTCTGCTCCCTCAAGCTCTTTGTAGATTTTAAGTACTGAGGGACTGGGATGTTCGAAGAGGAAAAGTTGGGAAACCTTAGCCAGGTGCTACGGCTTAGTGTAGCCCAGGGAAAAACAAAAGGCTGTCCTTGAGCCAGGCCTTTCTCTGCGTCCCCCTACTTAGCACTGAGGGGTACGACACTGTAGCGCTGCCCACGGCCGCTCCATGCCAGACACAGCAGAACCAAGCAGAGCTGTGGTCCCTGGTCTCTGCACATTTCGGTCCCTCCTCCTGGCAGGCGGGCTCGCTCTCCAGACCTCGCTGTCTTGTCCCCATCGGCTTGCTTTCTCTCTCTCAAGGCTGCATTGCACAGATACCTCCTCTTGTTCTGAAATCCATTTACCTCCATTTTCTCTGCCTGACCTTTCACCTCCAGTTTCATTCCTCTTCTAATCTTTATATAACTGAGGTAGACAGATAGCCTGCATGTAAGCTATTACGTAAGTAAATACAAGAGTCTGCTGAAAAGGTCAACAATTATGGAGAAAATAATGTGCAAAACTTCAAGAAGGAGGCAGACCTTGAACTTCTTTTAATAATGTGGAGGGATGTCTTCGCTGGTGGAAGGAAGAGCGTAACGCTGTGCCGACGCACATGATCTGGGGACAAGGGACAAAATCCAAGATTGTGTGTTTGCAGTGTGTCCCACTTTCCACAGTTACTTAGCTCTGTGATCCTGGGAAAATCACTGCAGTTCTCTGGGACTCAGGCTTCTCATCTGTAAAATAGGGATAGTCAAGCCTGGCTTCCACGGTTGTTACAGGCATTATAGTGACCTAACTAGTGAGTTCATTCAGTGATGTTGACTGTTGGGTGCTTAGCACTATGGTAGGCACTGGAATGAAACAGACCTGGATCCCGGCTTCGGGAGCTTACAGGAGAGAGAGACATGTACGTTCACAAGTGTATAATTAAAACTAATATGTGGTAAGAAGGATGCAGACAGAATGATGGGGTCTGCGGTTTTCACAGGGTGGTCGGAGGACGTTCCCTGAGAATGTGGTAATGTCTATGTGGCACCGACACAGCTCCTGGCATAGGGTAAGATGAGTTCTTCCTAGTTTCTTTTATCTCAGGGACACTTGCCTGAGGACAGGAGGATCAGGGAAGGGCTGTGAGAACGGTGACTGTGGTAGCCACAGGGATGACGGTATCCGTGGACTTCCCTGCTTTCTCCTCATGCCCTTTCTCTTTTTAAAGGGACCGGTTCACAAACAAGCCTCCCAAGGAGGAGGAAGAGAAATGTGCTCTGAAGTTTGCTGGTTCGCCCTGTGTCCTTGGCCGGAACACCCTCTCTATCCTCTTAGCCGGCTGCCCACCACTGGGAGGAGGTGGAGAGGGTGCCTGTAAGTCATCTCATGCCTTCGAAAGAATGCGACCATTGCAGTGGAAATATTAATAACATGGTTACTGGGCTTGGAATTCATGGAAGGTTTTCTTTGAAGTGCTCTGAGGAGAGGCAGTGATAGGGTTTGGCATTATTTTCTCTTGGGAGAGAAAGAGGCACACAAAGGCATTTGCTAGAAATTTCATGGGTAGAATCAGCCAGGCCTTCCACGTGGGTCCTTGCTGCCAGCTGAGTACGTTAACCACCAGGTGGTTTGCTTCAGGGACATCTGAGTGACACCCTCCTTCTCCTCTAGCTACTGACTCCTGCACGCTTCCAGGCTCAGTGAGCCTGCCTGTGTCCAGGAGTGCTGTCTGGGCTTGTGACCTCCTGCCCAGAGGTCGACAGGGCTCTCTGCTTATCATCGGCTAGAGGACTGGAAGCAAAATGAAGTTTTGTTTTTGTTTTTTGGCAGTCACAGCTCCTTAATCATGAAATTAATTTCATATAAGGAGGTCAGAGGACCAATATTTTAAAAGATCAGTCTCTGATTTAGCTTAGGCTAAAGAACAATGGAAAAAGTATTTTTTTTTTTTTAGAAGGTTTAGGTGGACAGGAAAGGGTGAATGGCCAGGATTTTCTACTGGATTTTCCTGAGAGTCCTTGTAGGAGGTGGATTAATTCCTTGGTCAAAAGTGGGTGTGACAAATGTCCAAAGGCCAGAGGAGGTTGCTTCTGGGCTTCCAGCGCATCAGGTGAAAGGTGGTAGGGCAGATCAAAGGCTCCCTCAGGGGATTATTATTATTTTTGCATTTGGTTAAAAATTGACAAACTAATTGCTGAGCCCATTGTCAGAAAACTGGCAACCCATTAGAGATGATTGTGAGCAATTTCTCTCTATTATTCCTAATGAGACTGACACAAGCTCGTCTCCTGTACTTATTGCTCAGAGAGAAATGAGGGTTTTATCTATTTCTCTAACTCAGCCAGAGAGCGCTTGCTGCACCAAACCCGCTCTGGGCGGCTGTGCAGGACATAGGGCTGTTCGAGTATTCCTGACCTGAGCCAGGAAGATAGATGATTTGTTTGTCTGATTGCCTGAGCGAGTCTCTTGCTGCCTCTTCATTTTCCACCTTCTCTCCCTTCCAAACACCCTTCTTACTCTTGGCCAGCTCTCAAGACACAGTTAATCTAAAAAACAAGAAAACAAAATTGAGTACAAAAACAAAACCAAACTCTTTTGGAAATGAAACTTTAAATACTGAAAGCTGGAAGCTTCTAGGATTTTGGTATTTCGGTGGGGTTTGCAAAAGACCAAAATATTCTTTAAAAAACACTTAGAATATTTCCCACTTCCAAATATCCAGGTAAGTACTTATGCATTCGTAGAGTGTCCAGGGTCTTGATGATAAAAGAAAAAGGTATCTGATATCCCTTCAAACTGGGGTATTATATGTCAGCTTATTGTTCCTGTGCTAGCCCAAAAATATTTCTGAGTCCAGTTCAAAGACAGAGTTTCCTAGGGCAAGTCAGACACCCGTGTTTCTTCTCTTGGTGAGAGTCCGGATGTGGTCTTCCTCCCTCTGTGGGAGGGAGGTCTGTGTTCTATGTTCCCCACACCCTCACATTTTCCATGGTCTTCTCCGATGGGGATGCACTTGTCTCTTCAAGTTTTTAGCAACAAAATGAATTCTGGTTCATCTGGTACGTATGCGGATCAGGAAGTCCACTTTCGTGGAGCTCTCTTTCTCATTTTATAACTGTTTCGGTGTCAATTGTCTACTATTTGTTCAATCATGAGGATCAGAGGAAATGATTAAAATGATTGCCAAGTCAGTTAACATGAGCACATTTTATTAATATTTTATGATTCATCACATTCATTCTGTGATGAATCCTTAATAAATGGTCTTTTAAAAAATAAAATGTTCAGTATTGTTTGTTATTTCACTAGTAGTTGGCACCCATAGCTATAAGGTATCTGTCAGATTCCAAATCACACACAGGAATAGCACCAACATTGAGTGTTTGGCCACTGCTATATTGTCAAAGTTTTAAAAATGGAAAATGGCAGTCATAATTTCTTTCAGAGAGGATTTGGAAACTGTATCAGGTTCCTATAGCTGCTATAACAAATACAGTGGCTTACAACAGCACAAATTTGTTATTTTATAGTTCTGGAGGTCTGAAGTCCAAAATGGAATTTAGGGGGCTCCAATCAAGCTGTCACAGGGCTGCATTCCTTCTGGAGGCTCCAGAGCAGAATGTGTCCCCGCATGTCTCATGTTCTAGTTGGCTGCCCAGATTCCTTGGGTGGAGGCCCTTTTATCTTGAAAGCCAGCAATTGCATCATCCCTTCCTCTGCTCCAATCCCAACCTCTTCTCTCTGACGGATTCTCTTACCTTCATCTTAGAAAGGCCCTTGGGTTATCCTCACACGGATAACCAGGATCATGTCCCCATCTCAAGGCCCTTAACTTAATCACATTTGCAAGGTCCTTTATGCCATGTATGATGACATATTCACAGGTTCCAGGGTTTAGGATGTAGACATCTTTGGGGTGGGGGCAATTATTCTGCCTACCATAGGAACAAAAGGCAAAAGTAGACTAGAAAATAAGTTTTTATAAATAAGCAAATACCAATATGCTTTTGAATGCTTTTTGCTTTTTCCTTGAAACAGTTGTTTTCGGTTCCATACAGGCTTGGAAAATGGCAGAAACATTAATTGAATTCCTGTTCAACTGTATTCTTTGTGATTTATTTCATATGTATGGAAGTATGGAAGTTTTGTAGAATGAAAAATTTACCTTCTAATCTTCTTTTAAAGGTCAAGTGGCAAAGAGACCTGGTTTTAGATGCAAGTTACCCACATGAAGCAATTAAGGAGAGATATAAAGTGGTATGGATTTTAAGATGTGATGTGGGCCAGGTACAAATGGAGGAGAATTGACTAAGATATTAGCTGATTTAGGAAAATTCAAATCCTACCTTTGGGAGCACACTTGGATTAATATATATTTATTGTAATTCATTAAAAAACCCTCTCTCTTCTAAGCTATTTTATCATTAAAATTGCAATTTGCTTCTCTTTGCAGCCAGACATAAATACCAAGAGCCAAGCTCAGAGGTAAATTCTTGCTCTCGGCCCCTTGTTGTTGTCAGTGGGCAGTGGTGACTTAGAGCCCACTTTCGAAGATGTATTGAAATTCCATATTAAGTTAAAGGATGCTCTATAACGTTCGATCTCTCTCCCAGAACAAACAGACCCGACACAGTCCATGCATCCCTCCCTCTTTTCCTAATGTCATTTGTGCTTTCAGACCATTCCCTGCAGCAGTTGCTATTGGTCATCAACTTGTGTGTAGGGGCATTTCTAGATTTTCCCCTGAAGCCTGCTCCCCCCGCGGTGTAAGTGGGAGAGCCCAGCCTGGTGAAGCTGAGGCACGCCCCTCCCCGTGCACAGGTTGTGAAACTTGCAGGATGTGCTGCTTTCGCTCTTTCTGCTGGTGACTGAGGGACAGCTGAGTGGATGGTCAAACAGAGCAGACAGATCCTCTTTCAACCTCATGCGGGTTCCTTCGAGCAAACACAAGCCTTTCTCCAGCCCTCGCTCTGTCCTCCTGCGGCTCAGTCAGACAATAAAGGGGGAACAATGAAATACAACCTGTTGGTACTGGAACCCGCTCAATTACTTTAGCCTGTGTGGAGACAGCTGGCTGTGCTGGCACCTCAGCCTGAGCTTGGCAAGACCAGAGCACACTCCATTCTCACCATGGCCTGGAACGGGACCCGATGACAAGTAGCTATAAAATGATGACAGAGAGAGGCAGAGAGCGATGGCCCAGGAGGGGGAGGGAAGGAAGAGGCAGGACCAAGAACAGTTTAGAAAGGTGAAAAACAGGGAGGTGTTAGCTGCTTGCATTTATTTTTGTCTTTTTTTCCTTTCTTTCCTCCCCTCTCTCCCCTCCCTCCCTTCCCTCCCTCCTTCCTTCCTTCTTTCCCTTTTTCCTCTTCTTTCTTTCTTTTTTGGCTAATTTTTGCCAGGTCCTTCTCTATGAGGGCAGATAGCTGTGTAGTAATCTTAAGTCTGTCTTATCCTCTGATTTAGTGAATGTTTCTGCTTAATGAATCATTTCATGCTACTTACTGATGAAGCTTTTTGAAGGAATGGCTTTAGGGTAACAAGTACAATTAGAAATTATCATCAGCAAATTACCAAGTGATATTCATGATTTTGGTTGGCTGTTATCATTGTTTATGGCTTGGGGAGTGCCTTGCATTGTCAGATGGTATCCTTTTAGTTCTGTAGAGAATCAAGGAAAAGTATTAGTTGATGTGTTTAATTTTTGTTATTCTGTAGCTTTATAATGTTTGAGAATTCCTGAATAGGGAAATCTTCTTAACGGAAATTAAAAATTTTAGTAACTATTACTCAATGGTTCTCAAAGTTTGGTGTATACAAAGGTACCTGGGGAACTTGGTAAAATACAGACTTCTAGGTTCTATATCCAGAGTTCTGAATTCAATAGATCTGGGTGGGGTCCCTAAATTTGCAATTTTAACAAACACACAGTTATCCTGATGCAGGTGGTTGGGATCATAGTTTGAAGAAAATTGGATCATATGCTTGGACTTCTTAGTTAACCACGTCCTGATGAACTCTCCTGCCAGCCCCTCCCCACATGCTTTCATATGATATAATTTTCTCTAAGCTAGCAGTTGTGTTTTCATGAAATTCAGGAAGGAGGCTTCTGATAGTGCAGTGTATCACCTGCATTGTTATTTTCAGAGCTTTTGGTCTTAGGCTTACTCCCAGTACGAAGATTGAAGGATGATCTGAAATCAAATACATTTGTCTGGGAGTGGAATGTCTGTCAGACCCAGGCATTGATTTCCTTGAGCTTGAGTTCTCAGTAAATGTCTTTCCAGCGAGAATTCCAATCAGGATTCTAAAGGTTATAAGAAATAAGCCTGATTTCTGGGTGTTCTCTGGGGAGATCGCTTAATTTATAAGCAAAAGAGGGAGAAATTCACTCACCACTGTTGCTTGTTTTGTAATCAGCACACGGTTCATATTTTAGGATAAAATGCTGTGTTGATTAGTGTGTGAAATAGGTGAGCCAGAAAATATATCTGTGCATAGCATCTTTAAGGATGAAATATTTGCACTTTGAAGGATGAAAAGACGGCAAAATAATATCTAGGCAGAACTGGAGGGAAGGAAGTTTGCCGAGGAGAGGGGCTCGATTTCTAAAGTGCTCTCGCATTATTCTGTCACCAGGGGGCAGCATTGCACTTTGGTTGGAAAACGGCCTCTGTAGCAAGCAGCCCTTTAAAGGAAAATAACATCTAAGTGAGCAAAGCTAAAAACCAGAACATTAGCAAGAACCAGAAAACCAACAACACAGAACCCAAACTCTCTTTGTTATAATGTGCCATCTTTGCTTTCCTTGGTACACAGAGTTTAATATTGTAGTATTAAGACTCTCCGGGGCATACTTTATCGGTCCATTAATACGTACTTAGGGGTGGTGGATAATGCAGGGAGCTTATTTTTCATTTTTCCTACTTTTTGTTTGCCTCTCCAATTTTATCTCACTGTCCTTGTCTTGCTGCCAAGCAAATACTCTCCTATACCGACTTCTTTCAAGGCAGAGACAGACCTGACAGCTGGGCTGCATCTTAGTGTTGCTGGTCATGTGTGACCGCGGTGGACGTGTATAGAGCATGGTGGGAAGCTCTCTCCTCTCCTTCTTCATGTGAAACCAAGTTCACAATGCTCATGATTTCAGGAAGTTCCTGGGGATTACAGTTATTTTTATCATCCTCACAAACACACTTTTATAGGAGTTAGCCACCATCATATAGACAGTGATACAAAATAAACATATGCTAAAATTTTGGATCTTTACAATTGACTTATATTATTAATGAATAAAATGTGGAGATCAAAAACAAATCCAAACATCAGCTTTAGGAACGTAATTTCCATCAGTCCAGGGATCACGTCTGTTTGTTCATGGATGTATCCCAAACTCCTAGAACAGTGCATGGCATAGAGGATGCCTGATAAGTGTTTGTTGTGTAAATGAATGAATTTACACATGTATATCCTGATCAGCCCTCTGACCCCCACCTTGGCTTTGCTTTTGAGCAGTGATGAACTTGGGGACGGAGGCAAGACTGGATACATTGACTTGCTTTCCTTCCTGTCTCAGTCATTGTCTGTTTTGTTCCTGGACTTGTGGAATTACGATGAGTGAAAGTTTCACTAAGGAAAGTTCTAAAATTTAGCTTCCAAGAACAACTATAAACTCCTAACATTTTTGTTTCTCTGAAATTTGCACATAAAGTTATATACAATTACAGTGTTAGCGCTGCCATATGCGGGGAGTTTCATAAAGACTAGACTTGAAGGTTCCTTTCCGTTAATGTCCTTCTACAAGGAGGTCTTTCTATTTTTTTTTTTCTTCTTCCCTTCTCTTCTCTTGCAAGAAACAGGCAGGTTTGGAAAGTTGACTTTGGACAGGAGCAGAAGTATGCACAGGGCAAGGAATAACAGGCACTGTGAAGATTAATTATCCCCGTTGGAATCCAGCTTGACTGGGCAAGGTGAGACAGTTCAATTATTTAACCATGTTGGTGCTGTTGGCTTCCGAGGCCTTGGTGCTGGGACAGTCCTCCCTCGCCATTTAATTCATATGTGGAATCGCTCCTCAAGTTGCTGCTCCCAGTTGAGCCCTCAGGCAGCCGGAGCGGAGGCATCGATTTTGGAAGGAGATGCTCCCATCTCTGCATCCTCTCGGGTGCTGCAAGAGTTCGCAGCTCTTATGTTGGAAGCTGCCAGCCTGCCTGTGTCTCTCCTATCCCTGGTAGGCTGCTCCCCGCTAGGTGTAGTGGATACTTTTCCTCTCTCATTCAGCTTTTTAAGGTTTTTTTTTTTTGGCTCAAGAATGGCTCCCCATTGAAACTACAGGTCAGAGCATGTCATCAGATCAGAAAGCACTAAAGCAGTGCAGTCCAATAGAACTTTCTGTGATGATAGAGACGTTCTGTAACTTCCCTATCCAATGTGGTAGACACTGACCAAAGGGAGCTATTAGCGCTTTAAAATGTGGCCGGTGCGATTAAGGAATTGAATTTTTCATTTAAATTAATTTAAAGTTAAATAGTTACCCATGGCAGGTAGATACTGTGTTGGGCAGTGAGAGACTAGATCACACTCACAATGCCCAGGGGAGATGCTGACTTTTTCTTCTTCTTTTTTTTTTTTTTGGCGGGGTCTGACCATTGCACTGTCATTCAGAAGGGCTGATTTGCATCACAGTCCCTCCATCACTGATGTCCCTTTTCCATTACATGTCACCATGTCCCTCTGCTACTGCGTCTTGGCCATGTCACTCCTTATTAGCATCCAAAACGGGGCAGGAGAATGGAATTTTACTATTCAGCTATGGTTTCTTATTTCCTGAGGTGGTGAAAGATCTTAATCGCAATAAAAACTCATTCTCTCAAAATAAAATGAGTTGGTTGAGCAAACCTTTGCCAGACAGGTTAGTGTTGTGTCCTCAGGGACTTCTGCCATGGTGGGACCACCTACTTAGTGTCACAGAGGCTGGTAGCCAGAAGCTCTGTTTAGCATAGATTTTCAAAGTTGTCCAGAGATTTAATGTGTATATAATACCAGTTGATAATTTGTCTATTAAAATGAGCCCTTAAAAAATGTCCTAATGAACCAAATATCTTTGGTTCAAACTAGACACAGTAAGAAAGAGATAAGACGTGTAATATCACGGTAAGAATGAAAGATAATGACTGAGCTACCACAATTCTCCCGGTCATTCAGATTGACTTATGGGGTCATAATCAATTCCCTCCAATTTTCTTCATCCTCCAACATCCACCCTGTCCCCAAGTTCATCAACTCATTACTCTCCTGCTGTCACCACCACGCTGACACGGGGCCCTGTACACTTCACGCCCTAGTTGCTAAAATTATACAAATAAAGAGAAGAAAAAAATAAGTCTGTGAATTCATTCTCTTGGTTCCTGTGGTTTACACTTGCTAGTTAATTTGAGCCTTTAATGTTGGACTTTCAGAGTGACAGAAACAGCAGCCAATCTGCTGTTGTACAAGCAAGTGCCTATAGCCTCATTGCTAACACCCTTGAAAAACATCCCCAGAAATGCAGCTCACGGAGAGAGTTCTTTAAATTAAGCTAGATTTGTAAAGAGCCCATTTACTGCCTGACTTAGAGCTAAATCCTGTGGCAGAATGGAATTCAAGGCTAGCTGCCAGGGAACAGAAAACAGCTTGGGTACCAAACCGTGAGCCTGTGAGTGGCAGGGGAGGAGTGATGTTAGAACAGAAGGCATCCTGAAGGCTGGAGGGAAAGGAAGAAAATCAAAACAGGAGGAAGTGTCTAGAGACAAAGCACACATAGGTTGTTGCCCAGGAAAGTTGGGAAACAGAGAATGAAGAATGAGAGAGAACAGAAATAAGAAAGGAGACTTCGCTGGAGAAAAGAAGGGGCTAGAGGTGGGAAAAGGGAACTTACCTACTTTTTTCTCTTGCTTTACCTCATTAAAGTGACATGGCTGGAAATCAAGTCATTTCAGCAGATGACCAGACAGTCATGGCTCACCAGACAAAACTGCGTCCCTACCTACATGTTAATTCCTGATTTCATGCAAACAAGCAAGCAAGTGAACAAACGAGCAAACCAACTCTACCTTTATAAGCTGTTCTTTCCAGAGTAATCATTTACCTTTAATATCAAATATTTTTCAGCTATTCCAATATAGTTGATTTTGGGTCTCTTGGAGAAGAATTTGAACAGCGATGGAAAGTAGATTCTCTCTTAACCTCCTGTCCAAATGCAGTCCCTGTCCATTTTCTCTGCAAATGAAGAGCTCATGACTGATTGACATCCAACTGCAAAACTTTGACTTGTTTTTTCTTTCGGAGACTATCACTTTGGTGGGCTCCAGAGTCTCCTGAGGGAGCTTATTAAGAATATGGTTGCCTGCAACCTGGACTCCAGAGATTCGGATTCTCAAGAGCAGGTGGCATCTCTGAAAGAAATCCAGGCTGGGAAATGTTTGGAAATGGGGCAGGGCTGTAAAATGCGAGCATTGTAGGGCTTAGAGGATGCAGCACATTCCCCCAAAAGATGGTTTTATGGGATAACTTCTGTATACTTGATTGGAAATTAGGGAAAAAGGGAAGAGAGGTTTATTTTTCTTCCACCTTAAGTTTTTGGGTGGGAAAGTCCTCTTTTTCCTCCCTACTTAATTGCTGAAGAAAGAGCAAATTCCCATTTTAGAAGTTGCTCATCCATTTCAGGGATGGTCCAGATGGGAAGTATATCTTTGTTCATAAATCTCTTTATTTTGAAATATGGTTTGTGGGTTCCATCTTTCCTCCTAGGAAAGGGGCCATTTCTGAATCCCCAAAGGCCCCTTGGCAGCTTCTGCCACATTCTGAGTTTCTAGAAGGCCAGTCTCCTGCACAGGGCCACTGCGGGAGGCAGAAGTCGGGCGCATGCTGACAGTCAGACAGATGTAGGTCTTGGTCCTGCCCGGCCACTTACATACAGGGCGAATGTGGGAACATTACTCTCCAACCTTTAGTTTCTCCCATTTATGAAATGAGCATAAGCATTAGTCCTCACTGAGTTGTAATTATTAAATGAGATAAGATACACAAAGTGCTTGGCAGAAGACGTGTTCAATGATTATGACCCTCCCTCAGAGCCTTCCCTCCCCGCACCTGGGAGAGAATTATCGGCCCTCCTTCTTGGCCACGTTTTCTCTACACTTTCAACGGTGTTCTTAGAAATAAGCTTTACCTCAAACTGGATGTCAGGTTAAATCGCTGCTCACATTTACAAGCCTTGATAGCCTTCAGACACTTTGGTTTGTTGTTTCCAAGAGGAGTTGAGAAACCAGCAGGTGCTACGTGTATGTGCTGAGGTTGGGTGCCTGCAGGTCAAGCTGGTTGTCAGGACTTGCCGACTCGTTTCTGCCTGCGAGACAGAAACTTAAGAACTCTCTGGGTTGCTTTATCGTGAAGCACAATTACTTATTTGCAGAGAGGTGTTTATGCTGCTGTTCCAAGGACTGACATGTAAAATTCTCAACCGAGCCTTGTCCTTGATCCCTCCTGGGCAATATACAAGATGGAAAGTCTAACACCCTCGTGGGAATTCAAACCTGTCATACTCACTGACAGGCAATCATGATTCTAACGAGGGCAGAAGAATTTAATTCAATAAAAAAGCTATTAGAATTGACAGTACAAATGTAAACAGGTCCCTGATGAATAATTTTGCTGGGCCTTCTCCGCTGCCGTATTTGTTGACATATACCATAACCAAATGTGGAAGGCAGATGCCACCAGGACGGAGTGGATGCATTTCTCTTTCTTGAGCCTGTGGTATAACACACTATTGGTTGTGAAACCATCGACCTGGTCATTGGGAGGGGGAGGTAGTCTCATAAAGATAACATTTTTGTCTGATTTTTAGGGGAGGAGGGATCCAGCAATGACTGGAGATAGATATTGCTGAGGATTATTTTTTGTCATTTTTCAAGAGATTCAGGCAGTACAAAGGGATCTTTAATCTGCTGCTTTGTTTTTTTTTCCCCTGAGACTTTTAGCATATCATGCAGAATAATTTTAGGAATGTCTGAGTTTTTTTTTTTTCTGTTTTAGCAATTGGATTTTGAAGACTTTTCATTGGGCTAGTTTATGAGCTGCTGCCTGTTTTGGCATATGTAAATTTCACCCATTTTTTAAAACTGATATAATTAACAAGAAGAATTAATCAGCATTATTTCTTGAGGGATTCTGATTCTGAGACATAGCTTTATCATTGTACCAACAATTCCTTGTAAAAATGCTAATTCTTCTTCATTGCTGTTTTCTTCTAGTATTTCAATGTAGAGATAGTGGAATGTTTGTTCTTTCCTTTAAAAAAGACAGAGAATAAACCTAAACATTGGCCTCAAGAAAAAAATCTTTGGTTCATTAATAACATTAGGAATAAATTTACTCTTAGTATTTGGATGTTTTTTTCCATTTTCTTATTTTTAAACCTTTGCTTGACAATTGACCAAGTCATCATTCATCTTTGGCTGTCCTGATGGAGACTTGTATAAAAAAGCAGGAGACTGTGCCTCAGCCCAGCGGTTATTCCTCTGCGGGCTTTGTACCTCCAGAAGGAGGCGTGTCTACAATATTGTTACAACGTGTCCAGAAAGCTGTATTTGCATTGTGTCCTCCATTGGTGGGATAAATAATATCTTACATGCACATGCCATGATTACTGTTCAAATATATGGAGATACTATGAGGTTAAGAAAAATGCAAATTTAGTCTTTTTTTGTGATTATAGATTTTCTCAACCAACAGATGTTAAAAGGGCAGCTTATATCTTGTAGGGAGTATATGACATTTTTAACACTACAAAAGGAGTTAGTGTCATATTTCTAAAAACTGGGATTCCCTGCCCTAAACCAAAGTCAGATGACCAGGTGAGTGTCCTGAGTGTAAACCTTTACTTCTATCATGACCGTGTTGGCTATTATTAAGATGTTGTTCTAGGCAGGGAGAGATGGATGCCTCTCATCCCCACCCATTTGGGTTGCAAGGGCCTCCTTAGTGGGCTCTTAACACATTTGCACTTGCTCTGCCTGCTATGAGAACACAGAAGTAAATACATTACGTTTTTGTAGTGACAGAGAGCAATTTCCATTCCTTAGGATTGCCTTCCTCTGGCCTCATTTTCACTCATGAGTTCACTTTTGTTTTCTTGCTCATGACTGCTCTGCCTCCACGAATTGAAGTCCAGGATCTTAGGAAAAGAATCCAGTGTTGCTTATCCAAAGCCATTCTGAAGGAAGAAAGGAGGGATCCCATATTTCCTGAGTGACTGCTTCCCGCTAGGTTTAAACCTTTATCTCTCGTAGATATCATTATCTCTTTTGCCACAGAGAAGACTCTGGGGCTTGGAGAGGGTGAATGGCCTCGTGCGGATGGTTGCTCCCAGTACACAGGGAGTCCAGGAACCAGTCCTGGTCTGGAGATTTCTAAAACCCGTGCTCATCATTCCTTCCCTCCCTCCCTTCTTTCTTTCCTTCCCATCTCTGCAATACCTCAGAACTATTAACCACTTTGGACTTTTGGATCAATTTACATTTGCTGTGGTGCATAAGCTTTACTTTCCACTGAAGATTTTGCCTGTATTGTCAAATGGATGCCAGTCTGTTGTCTTAGAGGTATTTTTTTTTAATGCCCAGGAAAATCTGTACTTAGGATCTGATATTTTTTTTGGTGTATATCTTGGAGACCTATTGATGAACAGTTCTAGTTATATTAGAAAGTAAAGTTCCCTGCTTTTGTGTTCCTAGGAAAAAGAGTGCTAGTATGAACAACACGAACAAATTCCAAATCAACAACAAACATTTTTCTAGTAACATTCACCTGTGTTTTAACATTATTGTCCCAACTGATTAAAGTACCGGGATGCAATTACCTAAGTGCCTCTATTGTGCCGCAACAGCCTCTCACTTTTTGCAGCCCTCTGTACTGAGAGGCCATGAACAGTGTTGTTTAAACATATTGTCACACTGTGCTTATTTGTCATTTCCCTTTTGATCTATCTCCTGTTTCATTATTCTGTAATATTCCTGT
The DNA here is from genome assembly GCA_008086735.1 of Cheirogaleus medius. Lineage (NCBI taxonomy): Eukaryota > Metazoa > Chordata > Mammalia > Primates > Cheirogaleidae > Cheirogaleus > Cheirogaleus medius. The sequence continues at coordinate 15,531,936 of VBSM01000483.1, forward strand.
GTCTCCTCAAGACCTTGAGCCACGAGCAGTAGTGGACAGCTCACAGTCCTGGCCTTTTCTGCCTCTCACACTCTTTTGTGGAAGTGCTTAGAATGGCAAACAGCCAAGTTGAGATTTCCCCTTGGTGCAAGAGCCCTGTTGCTTGACTCTCGCATGCCTGGGGCCTGTTCACCGGCAGCTCAGGCACGTGTACGTGCGTGTTCCCTCCTCCGCCCCCCTGGCACATGGCAGCGAAGCCAGTGGCCTTTCTTTTTGAACAGGAAGCACACCTGGGCTTTTCTCTCTGCGTGTGGGTTTCCTGCGACCTCACCTTCTCAGCCACCGTTGAGAAGGGTGAAACTTTTGTGCTTCGTAGGACAAACTCCGATGCCTTCCAAAGAAAAGAAGTGCACCAAAGAGGAAGAAAATCCATGGAGGTCAAAGTTGGGAATGCAAATGTCTTTTGGATCTTTTTGTGAGACTCAGTGAAGCCTCTGAGGGCTGAGAGCTTTGCTCTGAATAAACACTCCAAAATGTCGAGTTACTGACCTCAGGCTCCTGAAAATCTCCGGCCTGGAAGCCCTTACAGCTCAGCCTTCCTTCTCCCTGACCCTCCCAGAACACACAGAGCTTCCCTGTGCCAGGGGTCTGCTACCCTTTCCCTTTCCACAGAGCTGCTTTCTGTTTTGTTGTCCCAGTGGCTAGAGGAAATTAAACCTTTACCCTCCCAGGATCTTTCTAGTGCTCCAGGAAAGGGAAAAACAGGACTAAATTGGCTGTTGTCCTTAGTAACGATGACCTGCTCCCGCTTCTATAGCCTCAGAGATGAGGCTGGCTGGGGCCGTGGGTGGGGTGAGGGTGAAAAGCATGCTGGTACCCAGACCAGCTCTGCGTTAGATGTCTTGTACTAATTAGCCAGTCATTCTCCCCATTTTTTACCAAGGTCATTACCCAGGACTGGACACTAAAGGGTCCTATTCTCTTTGCTTTTGGCCTCTTTTCCAGCTCCTTAAGGCCTTATAAGCACAAAATAATAAGAGGAAAGAGAAACACACTGTGACTGTTAGAAAGAACAAATACTTGAGACCCCACTGAAGCAAAACTTCCAATCCTTTATCCATTACTCATTCATTCATTCACTTACCAAATACTTTTTAGGCCATGTTTGATGTGCCCAGAGCCATGCTAATGCCTAAAACGATAAATGTAACTTAGGCATAGAGAAAGTTTCCATCCTTCTGGGGTAACTCTTGATTTTATTAGCCAAATAATGTGCCCCATGCATCTGCTCTGTGAACGGCGGGAGGCGCAGTCGCCCTTTCTCAGGACCACGTGAGAGTACACGGGTGCCTGCCGGTGTCGCCACTTCCTCCGCCGCTGCTCAGGCTCGGGCTCCCGCCATCGCCTCTTTTCTTTGCCTCCCCCTGCTGCTCTTGCTGTCTGTGCTCTGCTTCGCCTGAAGCATAAACATATTTTCTTCTTTATTTGCCCGAGGCTGCTACTGCGGGGTAGGGGTGAGCAGATCGCACCGATATCTTAGAAGTTATTGTGAGAAATTTAAAACATAGAAAAGCACAAGCGGAGTATTGGCTGTCACTGCTCCAAAGGCACCTCTCTTAGCACTGGCCAGTGGCCCTCTCGCTGCTGGGGTCCGCTCCCCCCATCCGCACTCTCTCTTCGCCTGGCTGCGGGCTCCTCGCTAGGGAAGAGCAGAGAGGACTTCTTTAGTAGCCAGATAATGTCTCCTTAGAGGTGCACCCGGCCATCAAGGGCTTGATGTGAACGCTGTTTGGCTGCTCATTGTTTTAGTCTCTCTTTTCACATCAAGCTTTGGGCATTTTCTTTGCAAATTAAAAAGCACACCACAGTGTTTTCCCAAATTAAAAAAAACAAAAAACAACAATTTCCCCCCAAAGATAAATTCTGTTGCACAACTTAGAATGCAGAAATAGCCATGGGCAGCTTTCAGAGGATCATTCTGCTTCATAATTAAGATGGCAAGGCCCCTGCTCACCATCCAAACATAGTAGGAGAGACGACCAGTGAACCAGCTTTGCAGAAGAATATTGCAAGTGACATGGCAGAGGTGTGCAAGGGCTGCTCTAGGACCACACAGGAGGAAGCAATTAATTCTCTTTGCTAGTCCTCCTGGGAAGGCTTTGGAAACTTGAGTTGGGAATTTTCTAGGAAGTTATGCAAGAAACAGCATTCCCAGCAGGTAGAAGAGAATGTGAAAGTCACAGAGGCATGAAAGAGCCTGGCAGGGTGGAGGAACAGCGAGGTTTGGGATGGCGGGAGCACAGGATGGAAAAGTGGGCAAGGACCACACAGCATGCTCCGCAGCTGGGAAGTGGCCTGTCTATAGGGCGGCACCACAGCCACATCTGTGCATCCAATACTGTGCTGTGGCAGCGTGGAGGACAGACTGGAGAGAAGTGAGATGCCTTCAACTTCAGGCACGAAGGCCTGTGAGCACAGAGAAGGGACGGAGGTCAGATATATGGCGAGCTGAGTGACTCCACCTACAAAGTGGGAGGGGTGAGGCTGCCCAGGTAACTCACTGTGCTCACCAGTGTGCCTAGGGCAGTGTTTGGGTTCAGTATATAGAAATCAACCAGTAAAATAAATATTGGTGGAAAGAATGAATGATGGAGTTAGACATTGGTGTCCAAAGATATGCTCATTTCATGCATATAAATGTGGCAGAGGTGTCTTCACTGTAGTTGTATGCACAATATGAGGCTTCGAACAAATGTAGCACCTCCTTTCTGCCATTTTTGAAAGAATTATTTGAGGCTGGTTTAATAAAGAGGCATGTTACGAAGGTGCAGTGAGAGTGTGGGGAAACGTCAAGCGAAGGTGAAGTATCTGAGGGCGGTGGCCACCCCCAGGCCTCAGGAGACCAGGAGAAGGAGAGTTACTGGACCCCTGAGGGAGAAGGTAACATGGCACAGGCTGTCTTGATAGGACTTGGTGCCTTTGGTGGGGGTTTGCAGTCAGCTGCAAGGGGCTGAGAGAAAAAAAACACCTTCCAATGCTCTCTTCTCTCTCTTCAACCTTCTAGCCGTCCTCCCTCTGGGCCAAATCCCACCAGAAGCTGATGGGCCAGGGAGCCTATGGCTGCTCCCGGGCAGGAACCCGGGTTTGCCAGCCCTTTCCTCAACCTCTGCCTCTTTCACTCAAGGTCACAGTGTGTGTGGAGACAAGTGCTCCTCCAGGGACTCTTGCCTACTTTAATTTCCTGCTTCAACTGTTGCCTCAGAGTCACCCAGCCTTCCGAGTAGACTTGACACAATTGGGTTTCCTTCCTTTCCACAGTTGCAGCCCACTTTCTGGTCTCTGCATAGCTGACCAGCAAGCACCTGTGACAGCCCAGCTCAGTAGCTGAGACAGAGTGAATTCAGCCTAGTGCTTTATCCATACAGGAACAGAGCAGAAGGATCTCCTTATAGATTAGAAATTAGGTCTGAAAATGTAAAGTCTCAGATATAATTAAGGACTTTATTTGAAAGTTTGTTTTGTGATCGACTACAAGCCCACACGCGTGGTCACCTTGAATGAGAAAGGAAGTGATATTTGTCAGGGGTCTGTCATGTTCAGGTATAAAATCATGTCCTCAAGACTGAAGCTCTCAAGTAACTGAACTTGGAGGGCCACATGAGTCACCAATTAGTCATAGCTCTCTTAAAAACAACCCTGATAAAACACCTCATCTCCGTGTATTACTGCTGTTAAAATAAAGAATTTTTGCAAAGCTTTGAAAAATTAAAGTCATGTGGAACCTCTGTGGGGACCTGTTGCTGCAGGTGGCTGGATGCATCAGCTATTAAATAACAACACTTTATGAGGCAGCTGAGCTCAGAGCACCGTGTCCTGCTGAAGCCACGGAGAAATCGAAATAGAATGCAGAAGCTTGGTAGGAATTTGACTAGGCTGATAAGATTTCATGGGTATATAAACCTGTAATTTAGCCTCAGGATTTCTGCCCTTGGTACCCTTCTCTACGTGTTTCTCTCATGTGCATTCTGACAAAGAACATACGGTTGTCACACACCTTCCACCTTGGACGGGGGGGGGGGTTCACTGCGTGCAGCCCAGGCTTTTACTACCAACCACAATTAAGAATCAATGGGACTCAGGGAAAGCATAGGATTTTGAACTTGGCAGCTGTTTGGTTTGTTGGAAGCCTCTTGATGCTCATGCGCCCGTTCTTCTGCGCATTTTGTTTTTCCAAAGGAAGCCAGCCGAGGAGGTTCTAACTTGGGTCACTCTTCTTTACTGAAGGTGGGTGGAATCAAGGTGGGTGAAACACTTATCTCTTTATAGGATTTTCTAACACCCAGCTCCATTGCCTGGATGAAGACGACAGCTTACCAGTGTTCAAAGAGACATTTTTTTAACATGGTGTTATTAGAGGAAACCTACTGACGCGATGCTCACATTAAATGATAACCTTTCTGACTTAGCTAATGCCAAATTGAAATCATTGTTACAGTCAATCAGGAACTCCTCTTTTTAAAAATCTCAGTTTTCTGGAAACCCTTTCTTTACCTGTGACTTTGGTAGCCCTAGTTATCTAGTTAGGTACAAAAGACCATTATTTTTAAACACAATTTGCATTTTATTAACTCTTGTTCTTACTTGCTACAAGATACTCTAGCCCATTGCAAAAATCACCCAGCCCCCATTCATTTCTGAGTGTCTCTAATGATGTGACTTATGAATGCTCGTGAACGAGGGTGGTCACCTACCACCTGGTATCTGCTGGCCCCACGCTCTTGCTCCTGCTTTCCTAGGACACTAACACGGACGTCTCCAGAGCACCTGATGGCCAAAGCTTCCCTGTGTTCTCTGAGCCATTAGTGTCCCCAGCTATGTTATCTATTTTAGGTGATAGAGTAAGCATGATGTTATTCTCTGTTAGCCAGGCAGCAAGCCAGCATTTCTTTATGCTATTAAAACCAAGGACATTTAAAAAAACAAAAATAATTCCTTCATTTTCATTTGAAGTCTATTTTTTTCCAGAGGAATAAGAATTTATAGGGGTTGGAATACATATCCAGGTGACAGACACCATGCTACTTCTCTACAGCCAGTGGCTACTTGTCTGCCTGCCCTCTTTCAGGTCAGTTTACTCCCAGAATTTCCTAGTCCCTCAGGTAAAAGTGGGCTGTTGGCAGGCTGGCCTCCCCGGACTGCAAGACACACTGGTATCTGAGACCTAGCAGTGAATACTGTTTAGAATTAAGCTGGGATCATCGCACAAGTGAGGTTGATCTGAAAATCACTGCTTTGAGGGAGTGGGATGAACTAAGTGTCCCCCAAGACTCATATGTTGAAGTCCTAACCCCTAGTAACTCAAAATGTGACTGTGTTTTCAGATACGTTTTATTTTTTTTATTTTTTTTTGAGATGGAGTCTTGCTCTGTCACCTGGGCTAGAGTGTCAGGGCGTCAGCCTAGCTCACAGCAACCTCAAACTCCTAGGCTCAAGCGATTTTCCTGCCTCAGCCTCCCGAGTAGCTGGGACGATAGGCATGCACCACCACACCTGGCTAATTTTTCTATTTTTGGTAGAGACGGGGTCTCGCTTGCTAAGGTTGGTCTCGAACTTCCTGACCTCAAACAATCCTCCCACCTCGGCCTCCCAGAGTGCTAGGCTTACAGGTGTGAGGCACCGTGCCTGGTCCCTGCAGATAAGGTCTTTATGGAGGTAATTAAATTAAAATGAGGTCATTAGGGTGGGCTCTAATTCAATGTGTTCTCACGAGAAGAGGAAATCTGGACAGAGATGCACATAGAGGGAAGATGCTGTGTGAAGACACAGGGAGAAGGCTGTGATCTAGAAGTCAAGGAGAGAGGTCTGGGACAGACTCGTCCTCATATCCCTCAGAAGGAACCAACCCTGCTGACTCCCTGATCTCGGACTTGTCACCTCTAGAACTGTGGGACAATAAATTCCTGTTGTTTAAGCCTCTCTGTCTGTGGTACTTTGTGATGGCAGCCCTAAAAAAAGGAAAACAATGTCCTGGGAAGAGTTTATACCCTCGTGGTGGGGCAGGCCCTGAGAGGCTGACTCTGCCTGCAGGGGCGGGAGCAGTCCACCCTGCACGTTCTGTGTGGCATCTGAAAAGGGTGGTGGCAGGTTGGAGGAGTGCCAGCGTGAGAGCGGGCCAGCGTGAGGCGACAGGTGGTGCTTCTGCAGGGCGGTGGCGCGCGGTGGTGGGGGGTCTGGCAAAAGGCAAGATGCTTAGACTCAGGAAGGCATGCATCACTGTCAGGAAGTCTGTCAGACTGAAAGATGAGAAAAACCGCAGGGCTCTAGGTTTGAAGAAACTGAGGATGAGGCTGTTTACTGAGGTAGGAAGCAAGGCTGGGACTCAGTGGCTGTACCCTGGGGAGGAATGCAGGCATCTGGTCAAGGGAGGAAGGTCATGTTCAGTTACAAGAATCTGATCATAAAGTCAGACTGAAACCACCAAGGTCATTTTCAATCCCAAACACTTGTATTTCTGACCTGTATGTCTCTAAATCACCTCTGACTAGGGATATATGGGGTCGTAGTGTCTAAGGCAAGTCTAAACCTATAAGAAATAATGTCAAATGGCTTCAGCAGTCAGTAGCAGTGGCCCAGGGAGACAGGTAGGTCATTACACTGACAATACAATTCTGCTGAATGAACAAGAGGATACAGCTTCCACAGGAGCCATTTGCTTGGTACGCTTATTAATTTCCAATGTGCCATTCTGGGATCTTTCCCAGAAATGTCATCTATGACTCCTGGGAGGAATTTTTCCAAGCAGGTGTCACTGCTTTGCTGCTTCTAGAGGGAGCTTCTGAAAGCAACAGGAGTTACCTTTCATGTACCAGGTATCCCAGGCAGAAGCAAAAGTGCCCAGCATATGAGAGGCTGTAGAAAGGGTAACTGGAGTTTCAGTTTAGTTTTGCCTGTAAATGGAAAACAATTGAAACAGTTGCTCCACTGGTTTGTGAAAGTAATCAGGGTAACTAGCAGAGAACACAGCCTCAAAGTCGCTGGGCCTACTACTCTAGAACAACACCTTTCCAAGGTTTTGCCGCTATGGGATCTTTTGTACCAATGGATTCTTAAGGAGAACCATGACGTGAAGACAGATGGGAAGGAGCAGTTTAGCTGACACAGGGGTGGGGGCTCACATCCTACTCAGTCTTATCCACCCTTGGAGATATTTTTTTTTTGTGGAGTGCAGTTTGAATATAACACACAGCTTGTAATTCACTCAAAAAGAGTAGCTCGTTCATTAATTGGCCAAGCTGAAATGTTATGAATATTGAAACATGGGAAGTTTTTAGATTTTTAAAATATGGGACTTATAATCTTAAGGGACAAAAAGAAAGCCAGCTAAGTGACCGTCCTAATTATTAAATGCTTTTTAGTAAACTATCCCAATACTTAATGGCTTGAAACACTCAATGAATTTGCTCATGGTTGCTATTTGGGTAGGGTTTGGCGGGATGGCTTGTCTCTGCCCCAGTGTGTCAGGCTGGGGTGGCTTAACTGGAGCTGGATTCACAATCATAACATGGCTTGCTCATATGATTGGCACATCGGTGCTGGCTGTGTGCTGGAGGTACAGTTGGGACTGCTGGATTTGAGCCCCCATTCATTTTCACATAGGTCACTCCTCCGGCTACTTGAGCTCCCACAGTGTGGCAATTGGGTTCCACGAATGAACGTTCCAAGAGACAGGCAGTAGAAGCTGCCAGTTTTGTAAGATCTTAGCTTGGAAACTGGTACAGTGTCACTTCTGCCTTATTTCACTGGTCAAAGCAGTTACAGAGCCCACCCCCATTCAAGGGGAGGGGACATGGAGCCCACATTTTCATGGGAGGATGGCTAAAGAATTTGTGGCCATCTTTAAACCACCACAGTGGTTGTCTCTCTCTTTTTCCCTTTCTCTTTTTCATACCATCATCTTTTTCCTCCTCCTCCTCCTCCTCAATGATGACAAAAATATTTGGAACTATTACTGTCTACCAGGCACTCTGCTCAGCATTTCAACAACACATGGGGGGAAGAGATAATCACATATTCATAAGAGAGCTTCATTTCCTCTACAATCTATCACTGAAGAGAAAGAGTCATTATTTATGATCACGCATATTTTAAAAATATTTAAATATTGCCTACCTTATGTGCTGGACACTGAAGGGAAAACCAGGATCATTAAGACCCAGGACTTACCTTGAATGGGTTTATGGTCAACAGCTATCACACAAGACAGAATATGGCCAATTTTGTTGCAGACCTATAAGCAATATGTTGGGAGAGCACAGAGAAGAAGGTGGATTTGGGCTGTGGGTGGGTGGGGAGGGGTTCCTGGGGAAGGCAGCCGCTGAAAGAGTGCTCATATGAGGGCTGAGAATGAAGAGCATTCCAGAAAGGGGGATTGGGTAAGCAGAGGCTCAGAGGCTGGAAGGTGCCGGGTTTGTTTAGGGAATGATGCTTGCACTGTTTTTGTAGGAGTTTGATGGGCATGAAGATGAGCTACGGAAGAAAATGTTGGGAAGATGGGCTGAGGCTTTGTTACAAAGGCCCCAGCATTGTATTTCTAAAGCTCTTGTTTGGAATACTTAAAATTCCTTATATTTTATATGAGGATCAAATTTTGTTCTGTGCTCACGATGATGTGAAGTTCCACAGCTGATGTGAAAGGAAATCTCGTTTCCCAGTGGAGAATGGCTGGAGACGTGGGGGCGGCCCCTCCTGCTGTCTTTGTCCAGTGATAGCGGTGGCTAATCAGGTTTGGAAAGATTTCATTTCCTGCTGAAAACTTTGAGTGAGAATTTTTGCCTCTTTTAGTGTTTTCTTTTTACAGTCTCAAAGGCTGGTCTGCTGGTGTGGAAAAGGTTTCCAAAACAGCTATTGCTCATTTAGGTAAGATTCCTATGGTCGGCTAGAGAAAAGTCGAGCAGGATATGGAACTGAAGGGCTGGAGAACCACTGGTCTTCCAGGGTCTGCTGCCAATTGGGCAGCAGGATCTTGGAGAAGAACAAAGAGAGGCAGATATATGTAATCTCTGATGGGGATGGAATAGGAAAGCAGTTTTCAAATCAGGCGTCAGGATACCTGGGGTCATTTGGGGTTTCGGAGGGAAGTAAAGGGTAAAGGAAGTAAAGGAAGTGTTGGTGGTTGTTCCAACTCAGAAGATAATGCCATAACCTGAGAATTGCCATAAAGAAAATAGGAAGTCCCTTCAGAGGGAAATAAAAGGATCTGAGATAGGTTGTTAGCGGGTGGTAGTAAAGCTTGCAAACATTTTGAAGGAAAAGATAAAATTCTTTGAGAGCTATAAAGACATAGAAGACTAAGAAAAAAGGAGACAACTCAAAAACTTTATTTTGATATTCTTAAAGTCTGATAGAAAAAGTCAGCAAGGTCTGTAGAAATGAGGATGGAATCACGAAAGTAGGATAAATAATGTATTTTTAATCCTCATTACTTTCTTGGCTTATACACTTGTGGGTTCAACAAAAATATGATTAAAATGAAAACAATGTATGAAATCCTACTTTTTGGGATTTCAGATATAAAGAGAGAGGTCACGTCATTTGCTAGGGGACTCCCCACCCACTTGATTATGTGATCACAAGCAGGACATTCCTCTGTTCATTAAAAAGGATCCCACATAAAGTTACTTTCAGAGGCGTGGAATGGCCACTGCAGGGTGACCAGGGAATTGATTATGTGTGTGTTGCTGTTGTCTTTCCCCCAGGTTGTGACCTATTTGGGGCTTGTACCAGAACTCTACATAAAGGGCTCACCATTTCTCTCCTGTCTTCCTGTCAAATAGGATGTAAGTTGCACACGAGCAGGGAACTTGCCTTACTGTTCCCTGCTGAATCTCAAGAGCATAATAGCATAGGGGCTGGCTCCCAGTATCCTCTCCATAAAGAGTGGTTTAATGAAAGAATGGCCCTGCCTTCACTTACAGCTAATCTGCCCATAACTTTTGGAGGAAAATCTTTCCTCCTTGCTAGTCATGCAATGTAACTTTCCAGAAGTTGTCTCCATTTAGAAATGTGCCAAAGACCGGAGAATGAAGAGGAAGGGTGGTATAGCTGTGGATGCCATAGAGCCTCACACACCAAAGAGGAAATGGTGGTTGGACACCAAGGTGAGATGCATCATCTTTGTAAGGGTGACAAGACCGAGTGGACAAAAGGATTATAAACATCATGCATTGCAGGATGCCACACACCTTTCAAAGGAATGTCTCTTGCATTTGGTCAAACTCCCCAAGAGGAAAGCAAGAGGACAGGGTAGGCAGCAGTCCCCAGGTTCACAGGAGAAATGGTCATGGAGGAGTCAGGAGAGGCTCTTGGTGGAGCTTGTATCAGAGCCCAGGTCCCTCAGGCCATTTGGGTCAGGGCTTTTCTCACTAATTGTGGGGGATGCAAGAGGCTGACGTTTTTTCCTGGTATATGACAACCTCGTGTCTACCAGATTAACGGTGAGATTTGAAAGAGTAGTTTCATGAAAGCTAGGAGCATATTGTAGCTGTCTGTGTGATGGGACAATTAGCAGTCACCAAGGTGAATGACTAAAGGTTTAAAGACAATGCCGAGCTTTCAGGTTTCTGAGCTCAATTCAGACAGGTGAGTAGAGGCCCTGAAAATAGAAACCAGTTTCTATTTGTTTTCTTCCTTTTTTATTTTTAACTTAAAAAAATGTGTCCAAGGAGCTGAGCACCTAGGAGGCACGGGGCCATTTGGGTTGCTGTCATTTAAGACCATTTTCTTTACAAACCTGAAATACCAAGGCAAGTTATAGGTCCATCATATTTCTGGTCTGAAGACTGTCAAAAGTTTCCCTGGGACTGAGGCCCCAGGGTTTATTCTGCATCACTGGTACAGGGCAGAAGAGTCATCTCTCTGGGCTCCGCAGTGTGACTGTGCTTGGTGTAAGCCGCAGAGTGGCTTCCTGTGTCTCTGGTAGGCTGTGCAAAGGCCACACCTCTCGCAAGAGCCCACTCATGGAAGACATTGTAAATATAATAGATACACAGGGATGCCACAGTCATTCTGGAAACTAAAGGTCATGACGTTTAGGGAGGTGGGAAAAATATTTTTCTTGGTTCAGCCAAATACACATCCAGAAAATGCGTGTGGAGGTGACTTCTCTTCCCCACTACTAATAAACCGGATAGATCCTTAGCAGGCTATCTATTTTATGGGAGGAAATTTGGTATAGCGGCAGTACACTAACAAGTCAGACTTTCATTTTTAAAAGTTATGTGGCATTTTAGCTTATTAACAAAAACATTTCAGTTAAGATAAGGTCTTTTGAACTACTGTTGATTTGCGTGGTCCCTTTTTTGCCACATCCTCATGTGAAATGTGATAGGGCATTTTCTGTTCCATATTTTAATTACTCTTTCAACCCTATTTATCTATTAGAGAGCAGAGATTCTCAATCGCTTCAAATAGAAGGCACATTAAAACCCAGAGTAGGTCAGAAGAATCTCAGATAAGTGGCTGTTTTGCTTTGAATGGGATTGTTTAGAATTTTAAAGTCCTCTAACTACTAGTCCTTAAAAACTTTTTGAAGATGAATTATGGGCTCGTCAGTGTACGAAGGTCAGTCCTCAACTGTCTCTGGATAATGGAAGTCCCCAGACAATAATGACAGCATCTTCTCTCCTGCCTTCTCCAGTTTGAATTCTTCTACCCACCCAGCCCTCACCTCTTAACAGGAAGCAGAATGACATTGTTCGTGTCTCCTGATTGGGTTTGTTTTCTGACGTGAAGTGAAATGGACAAAAAGGTAAGGATTGGGGGGAGGGGACAAAAAGAAAGGGGGATGATGGGACATAAAGGGGTGGTTGGACGGTGTGCACTGCCCCGTCACGGCAGTGTTCCATCCCAGTCAGCGCTACCACACCTCTCAGCAGCCAAGAGGAGCTGTCTGCTTGTCCCAGCAAGAGCAATCCTCTAGTGCCTCCACTTGGCTGCTCATTTTTCAGATTCAAATGCAAATGTTCTTTGGTATTCCAGAGGCTCTCCGCTAGAGGTTTTTTGGACCCTTTGTGGAATCTGATGAATCAATCTACCTTCTCCTCGATGCCTGCTGAGTCAACCTCTCTGCCACTCCTTTCCGTGGTAAGAAAGGTAAACGAAAATCCCATTATTCAGCCCATGCTATTGCGATGGCAGTTTCCTTTGAGCCTCTTGGCAAAACCCTGCGTGCTTTAGAACTGTACATCATATTGGATCCATTGAGAGCCATTATTTATCTGACAGGATATTTATAAAAGCCGTCATTAGCTGCAGCTCCAAGTCAATATGTTTCTCTCTTGCTGACACACATCACACCAACAGGGTTGAAATATTTAAATACAATAGTCCCTTCAAGAAATCATTAATTTTTCTATCACTGCTAGAAGTGATAATTTGATGGAAATGGATTTAGTTGAAATAGCTGAGCTGACTGGAGTGGATACTTTAAAGTGCCCAGACTTGCAGGAAAGTCAGCGTAGGACACAGTGAGGGTCTGTTGGGGACCAGAACCCAGGGCCCCAGCAGCCGCGCTGTGGCAGCCCCCAGAGCCATCCCACCCACTGCAGTCAGAGAGACGGCACCCTCGGGAGCAGAATGTTTAAATATCAAGGAGAGGAAATGAAACAGAGGACGAACCCCCTCATTACTGGCCGTGTCCCTGTCTCTTTCTGTCCCCGCCTGTCTCCCTCCTGCTTCTCTCCTCCCCCACTCTCCTCTGCCCTCCTCTCTCTTTTATCCCTCTCTCTATTTTTCTCTGCTTCTTCCCCTGGCTTCATCTTTTGCTCTTTGATCTTTCCTTTCCCTGATTCACATTCCCCGCTGTGTGTGGCTGCGCTGAAAGGAGGGACAGACAGTCTTAAGTGTCTCCCTCAGGGTCTCTGCTCAGGAGAGGGGAGGAGGCAGACGGCTATCCACTCCCGGCAGCCGGCCTCATCCCTCTGTATGGTTTCTCTTATGGAATTAATGTGGGAAGTTTCCCTGACCCTTCACAATACAGGGCAGGGAGTTAAAGTGTGAGAGTTTCTGGATGGATGAAGGACTTGGACCTTGTCTGGAATGTACGACACCTTAGGTTCCTGGGTATGTTTCCTGACCAGACCAGCAGAGAGAGGACTGTACAATTATGCAATGGCCAAGCCAGCATTATGTTCTTTAGAACGATTGTTTTTGTACCAAGATAGATAGCAATGATGCTATTTCTAGGTGGCATCATACTACTTTGAGGGTGAGGTGAGCAGTTAAGAGAGGAGACACGTTTTCCTGTGTATTTCTTGATGACAATTCTTGGTTGAGCCAGGGGAAAAAATAACAAAACAATTCAGTGTAAATTGTCATGTTTGGTTACACCTTGGCATTGCATTCTTGGTCAAATTAAGAAGGAAATCAGACACTCAGAGGAGCCATAGGCAGTAGGGTGAGGAAGGTTCCCCCAGTGGCCTCTTGCAATGCTGTCTGAGAATTAAGTCTACACTGGCTGCCAGGACACCCAGCCTCATTGTCAAAGAAAACAGTCATTTCCTCTTCCATTCCTTCTGTTCTCTCTTCTAACCTAGTATCAACTATAGTTGTTATTAACTCCAAGCTCTTAGTCATAGAAATAAAGAGAGAATAATGACTTCTGAGTTCATAGATCTTACAACATATTTGGAATATAGCTGGGGAGAGAGAAAAGAGTTAACGACTATAGCAATTTATGGTTAAAAGAGAAGAGAGTAAGCAAAGAGGAGGAAGATCACTTTAAGCCGGGGTGGAAAACGTTTCCAGTAGGAGGTGGGCATTTGAGTGAACACTTCAAGGGTGTACTGGATTTTAAGTGGAGAGGAGAGAGCAGGATATTTTAGAGTGAGACTAAAGAAGGAACAAAACATGAACAAAGCCTTGATGACAGGAAATAGCTAATATTTGGTGAGAGCGTGACACCCTCCCCAGAGTATTTGCTCACAAGAAAGGATTGAAAATAAAATAATTAAATCATTAATGGTGTGAATGTCAGGCTCCAGGACAGTTGGGTGGGACAGATATGTATGGACAGCTCAGCCACATTTCAGCATGTAGACAGGTAATTCTCCACCAATGCTTGCAGTGAGTTCTGCAGGGAAGCCTAACTGGCTAGTCACTTAATATGGCCCCTTAGGAATGGCGTCCTATGAGCAGTAGGGCTTCTCCCTCTTCATCACCTTAGAAAACTTCATTGTTAAACTCCACGGGGTTTTATTAGTGCCAGGTGTGAGATATATCTCCAGTTATTCCTGCTGAGAAAGCCATTTAATCTCTGGATTCAACCACATAGTGCATGAAGAAAGAAGTGATTTAAGGCTTAAGAGTGTCAAAGGTGGCATTCAGGCATCAAACCATCTTTCTGGGTTGACTTATGTCAATTCACTCAGAGGCACAGAATGTCTGAGCTGAGAAGGACCTTAGAGACCACCTAGCTCAGATGCTGGTCATGCAGTCTTGGAGATTTGTGTGTTATCCACAGAATTTTTAGATTTTGAGTTTTCATTCACATAATAATCTAAAAAAACCGTGTTATATTCTGAATGACCACCTTATCACCAGGTCCTACTCTTTCAGTACCTGATGATGTTGCTGATTGAATTGGCAGTATATAATTTTAATTATGCTGACTGGTGAATAAAGACGAGAGGCTGTTTTTGTATATAAAATGCATTTGGATCACTTGAAGACTAGATGGTATTACTAAGCTATACATATGTGAACAAAGATTTAAAGAAGTTTGAATACAAATGCCTCTCTCCCTTCAATATCCTAAGGTAAACTTGGAGACACCTGTTTGGTATTACCCATACCCTGCCTTCCATTATATAGATTGGGTTAATGGGCTGGGTGAAGGAGGAGATTTTGGAACGGAGACTTTGCATTGGGGAGGGCTCATATTGGTCCAAGGAAGAAAGAAAAGAGAGGGCAGAAGGAGCAGGGAGAAAATAATTGAGTCTTTGGAATGTCTGAGAGAATTTGGGTACGAAACTGAGGGTGAGAGAGAAAAAGAATTTAAGCCATTTTTGGTATGAAAAATACGAAAAATAGAAGGAACAAAGAAAATGGGATTTAAGAAAAGTTGCTCATGGTTACAAACTGGATCTTCTTGTATACTCTGGGACCTCAGAAGAATTAAAACTCTCAGCCAGAAGCTCAAGCCCACCAGGAACTAAGTAGGGATTGAAGAAAGCTTTTTATTGGTTAACATCTTTTACTTATGCTATTCATATGACATTTTAATGAAGGCTAACTGTTTAAAGCCTCTAAGGACTTCAAGAAGTTTCTCCACATGGCATAAAATTGGGAGGTGAGATGGGGGTGGTGAGGAGGAGACAGCTGGACACCAGTGAAGTGCATGGCAGGGCACAGCTCAAGGAAAGATGAAGATGTAGCTGAAATAGAAAGAAAAATCTGATTGGCTTGCAGAGATTTGGGTTAGGGCTCATTAAGCAGTTGACCCTCAAATGGAAAAATCTGCCATTTCAAGTTCATTTTGAAGTCCGGTACTTGCCATGTTCCCGCTCCTGGTGGCTAGTTCTTCATATAATGGCATTTTTCATTTCTAGGGGCTTTAAATAGAAAAGCAGAGTGTTCAAAACCACTAAAGCTGCTCCAGGAAGCTGTAGAACATTCAAAGAATTGCTTTCTCCGAGGTGAGGGAATAAAAGGAAGCCCTTCGTCTAGATGTTCAAAATTGGAGCCTCTATGCTTTGTACTTTTGGAGACTCCATGACTATCCATTGTTATGTGGTTGTTTAGTAAGTAATCCAGGCAGGGTGACAGGGTTAGCTTGATTCCACAAGGTGTCTTGGTCAGAGTGATAAAATGCTTGGCACAGATACCTGTACCAGTCTGTTTACCATGCAGTGGAAAGATGCTTTAAAACTGGGCAAGAACTCAGAAGCAACACAATGCCATATTTTTTGGACAGCAAGATGGAAGCTCATCAAATTTCTCAGCCAGTTCTGAAGTGACTTTAAAGTTGGTGATCTTTTTTTTTATTACTATGGTTTATAGTTCCAGCGAGTGCTTTTTTCAGCAACCATGAGACTATATTAAAAAGCTACAGAAGAAGCTAGCTTTTGCTAGACACAATAATGTACATATGCCCAGTTTTTCTTTTCTTTCTATTTTAAAGCTTCTGGGTTTTTATGTTTTTGGAACAGAAACACACACATTTGTTAATGAAATGTCTAAATTAGAGGGCCAGTGCTCCTCTAAATGCATGGCTCTTCTCACTACCTAGATTCCAAACACTGAAAGCAATAAGGAAACTGGTCCAAATACCTCTTTGTCATTGTCTGGAAGTGTACATTTTCAAGAGATTGGCCAAAGGCAAAGTCTTGTCTAACCATTTTTCAGACTATCTTATCTACTTTTTCTAACAGTACAGCATGCCATGATGTCATTTGATCTTGACTTTGTCTAAGCACATCATTTATGTATTGTCTATTTCCTTTTTTTCTTTTCTCATTAGTCCATGACAATTAAATTAATGGTCTTTGGCATTAGTTCTATCATAAATATAGAGTTTAGCAGGGACAATGAAATCACAAAGCATTTCTGGCTCATAAGACTATAAGATGGCCATCTGGCTCCATATTTAAATTACATTGAAAAGTTATAATCTTCTTTTTTGTCTGGAACCTGGATATGATGCCTGGAGGCACAGTAGCCATCTTGCAACCATGAGGCAACAAGCAGGAGAACAAAGGCCTGCATGCTAAGATGGCGGAGTGGAAAGATAGAAGGGCTTAGTCCTTGATGAAATCATTGAGCCACTTTATCAACCCTGGACTGTCCACTCCTGGACTTTTGTTGTGGAAACGTCTGTTTAAGTTGCTATAGCAGGGTTTTCTGTTAATTTCAGAAGAATTAAGTCCTACGTGATATCCCCAGATTGTTCAGATCTATTTGGAGTTGTTCTTTCTTTAATAAAACAAGAAAATAATCAATGGGCAGCTTTTGTATATAACCTTTCCATATAGTTATATGCTATTGTATACCTCTGTTTTTCTGAGTTAACTAATCCCATTATCCTTCTGATTTTCTGCTCTGTGGCCCAGCACCATCTGAAGTCTTCGTACTACACAGAACAGAGTTAGGGCTCAGGTTGGGGGCTGTCTATAGCTAAGCATAATGGATGGCTGTGGTTTTCAACATGTGGATTCTCTAATTGGACACTGGGAGTCATTGTTATTCCATTAAAAGGAGAAATTTGTGGCTGACTGTATGTAGTCAGCTAAACTTTTTTATGGCATATCCAAATGTCATGCTTCATTTGGTTTGCATATCATATTTTTTCTCTTTCAGTACATACATTATTTACACATTTAATATTTTATTAATATGTCCTCAAAATAACCTGAATGGGCAAAAATACAGATAGGAGTTAAATAATTGAGACTTAATCATAGTGATTTAACATTATAATTGTTCCTTTTTGAATTAACCATTATGCTGCTGTGGTTGTGATTATTATTAGAATAGAAATATTAAGCACCTTTGTAGCTGTCACATGATAGTTATCTTTCCTGCATGGAATTTTAAAAAAAATCAAGATGACCTTATTGAAAATGCATGCCTTGAAAAATACAACACCCACATTTCGTTTGAATATGCAATTTTGTTATTGAGTTAAAACATTCATAAAACTTTGAAGTCAGAGCTGACTGTAGTAGACATTTCCTCTTTCAAGTGCCTCTTGAGGTGTCAGGAAGGGTGAGGTTCCAGCAGAATGGTCATTTTGGTAGCAGGGTACATTGATGAAGAGAACCTGGGACCGAGGCAGGGAGCAGGAATAGAGGAAGTGGACTTACTCTCCATAATAAAGTGAGGGTGGTGACTGTTTTTCCACTGCCAGGGGGAAAGAAAGGAGGGAAAGAACGAGGACTGAGCAAATTAGTATGTGTCTAGAGCCTAGCTTTTGGAAATGTCTGAAAAAATTTTAATAATAGCTTTATTGAGATATAACTCACATACTATAAAATTCACCCTGTCAAGTGTACAATGTTTTTAGTATATTTACAGTGTAGTGCAACCGTCACTGCTATCTAATTTTAGAATGCTTTCATTACTTTCAAAGGAAACCCTGTACCCATCACCAGTCACTTCCCCATTTTTCCTTCCCTCTGCTTCTGGGGGAAGTTGTTTAGTTTCAGTCTCTATGGATTTCCCTCTTTTGCACATCTCATATAAATGGAATCGTACAATATGTGGTCTTTTATGACTGGCTTCTTTCACTCCACATAATGTGTTCAAGGTTCACCCATGTTGTAGTATACATCAGAATTCATTCCTTTTCATAGTGGAATAATATTCCATTGTATGGAGAAATCACATTTTGTTTGTCTTTTAATCAGTTAATGGACATTCGGGTTGTTTCCACTTTTTGGCTATTATAAAAAATGCTGCTATGAATGTTCATGTACAAGTTTTTGTGTGGATTGACAAAGACTCTCTTTTTGGCCAAGCATGAGTCAGGCTCCTCTGAGCCCTCTTCTCAACTAGGTCTTGACCATGGCCCCACTCATGCCAGGCCTGTGTGATCCAGTTTTAGTAAGAATCTTCCTGCCTTTGACATCTGATCACTCTTGACAGCTGATCTCAAGCTCCTCATCTCCCACTTGTATTGTATGAGTCCTTCATCTGTTTTCAGCAAGGATCCTATTGGTTAGCAAGAATCCCCTACCTTTGATGCCTGCTATGATTTCCCATCCACAGCCCCCTCTCTCTGCTCATTGGCTATAAATCCCAGCTGACTTTGCTGTATTTGGAGTTGAGCCCTATATCTCTCCCCTGTTGTGATGGTCTTGAAGCCTCTTGCAGTAGTCTGGAATAAAATCCTCCTTACCATTTTAACAAGTGTCTGAATAATATTTCTTTAACAGGATATGTATTTTCACTTCTCTTGGGTGTATTCCTAGGAGTGAAAGTACAGGGTTATATGGCAACTCTGTATTTAACATCTTGAGGAGCTGCCAAGCTGTTTTCCAAAGTGGGTGCACTATTTTACATTCCTACCATCAACATATGGAAGTTTCAGCTTCTCTATAACTTCACCAACACTTGTTTTTGTCTGCTGAGAAAAATGTTTTAATAACCGAAAAGCCAAGTATTAATTTTTTAGTTTTGTTGTTATGTGATATGATTTCCTTTGATCTCTCCAACTTTTGGTAGAGTCTGCTATACCATAAATGGTGTATGCAGTGAGCTCAGGGAAAGGAATAAGTAACAGACACAACTTTTGCTGAGGCTTGGTCCTGGGAGAGGAAAATGGGGGACATAGTAAGACTTGGATGAGCCTCACACCAAGATCAGTCACTATGAAAATGGAACCCCAGAGGAAGAGTGCTCAGAAACGGAGGGAGAATGTAAGAGGGCCTATTTCAGTTGATAGGTGGGTGATACCTTTACAATGCATAATATACTTAGAAGAGGTGCTGGCACTTCCTAGCTGTCCAGTAACTGTTGATTTCTTCTTCTTGACTTTCTTTTACAAAATTTCTTATAATAATATTTTACTTATTAAAAAACCCCACATTTGCAATTTTCCTTGAATCAAAGACCTACTTCCTGGCAAAGGCAAATAACATCTGTGATATTGTGAAATATATATTTGGTCTTTGTCCCATTTCCTATCATACAGCTCCTAAAATGCTTGGAATTTACAGACAGATAAGAGTGTATTTTGTAGGGCCATGAGATGATTGGTGTCTAGGGGCCCCTAGGAAACTTCAGGATGGGAGCTGGTCACCAGAAAGGCCAAGGCCTGATTAGAGGATGGGGACTTTCATTTCTATCCCCCAACCTCTGGGGAGGGGAGAAGGGCTGAAGGTGGAGTTGATCACCAATGGCCAATGTTGTTATAATCAATCATGTCTACATAATTAAGCCTCCATAAAAAGCCCAAAAGCACAGGGTTTGGAGAGCTTCCAGATAGCTGAACACTTGGAGGTATCTGGAGGGTGGCTTGCCTGGAAGCTCCACACCCCTCCCCACATACTTTGCCCTGTGCGTCTCTTCCTTCTACTTGTTCATCTGTATTTTTTTTTGTAATATCCTCTTAGTATCACATATTTTAAATAAAAAATGACTTTAATTTTGCTTTGACAAATTTTAGCATATTTTGTTTTATTTTTGACATAATTAAATTTATTTTAGGAGGTAGCAAAACCAAGATTAAGAAACACTGTTTTAGGCCAGGCAGAGTGGCTCATGCCTCTAGTCCCAGCAATGTAAGAGGCAGAGGGGGAAGGATTGCTTGAGGCCAGGAGTTCGAAATTTGCCT
>VBSM01000483.1:15552253-15664509 GCA_008086735.1 Cheirogaleus medius
AATATTTAGATACAATGTGCCTTCAACCCTGTTCACCTTATGCTTTCTGGTTGCCAGATCTTTTCTCAAAGGACAAAAAACCAAAACAAAACATAAGAGAGAAGAACAAAGCCCTAGATGAGCAGGAATTAGTGTCTGCCCTTCCACACATCTTAGTGCTTTCCCAGATGTGTACATGCGTATGTGCACAGATGAGCAGACACTGGAACTCTTTCTCTAAGCACTGTGAGTGCAAGATTATGAAAACTCTTCTCCCATATCCGTAACCCCACTATGTGCTCAGCCACTGTGGGTTTGGGCAAAGAAAACACAGTTGATTGATTCTCCCAACTTCTGTTCACTCTGCAGTTAAAGGCCTCAGATATTCAACAGCTTTTTCTCTGTGATATGTACTTTTTTCATAAGTCAGGTATGGTACATTTATTTTCTTTCAAAATAGGCTCTTTTACAGGCAAAATGTTGTAGATCAATTACTTCATTTAAAAATGTTTGTCTTTCTAGAATTGGAAGAAAAACAAAAGAACTCATAATCTTATTGATTGAAATGTACTGAAAATTTTAACAGAAGGAAATATTTTGCAGCACTGAAATTCAATGCCTTTGAAGTAGGAAGTAGATGGTTTTCCATGAAGACACAAAGCTTTTAATTAATATTCATAACAATTGATATGTATAATTTTGGTCACTGGAGGACTACTATAGTTTCCCATTGATGCAATAGAAATATATTGAGGACAACGAAAAAGTAATTAACAACTGAATATGAGGGTCATGAAGTTAAATTATTCCCTAGTTCATAGTAAGCTCTACATGCATACAGAATTATTTTCTGTAAGACGATACTGAATGTCATGTTTTTCTTCATCTCTAAATTGTGTATTTAATGTTTTCCTTGAACAAAGACGACTTTGGGTGCAATAAGGATAATTAAATGCTGAACAGACAAGCTTGAGTGTTGAGGGGAATTTAGGAATAATGGTAAGAGATAATAAAAGATAAAAGAAAAACCATGTTCTATTTAAGTTTCCCATTTCTGATATGTATAAAGTGTTACTTAAGGCCAGATATTTGGATCATTATAGTGGTTGAAATTATCACATGGAAATCTATGTTCTGGTCCTCTTTCTATCACTGAAAATCAGTAAGCTATTTATGTGTTTATAGGCCAGCAAACAAATAGGTATTCAATTCAGTTTAGTTCAGTTCAACATAGTTATAGAGCACCTCTTTTTATTTTTAAGATTACTGACAGACTCAGTTCCTTTCCTCAAGAAGCTTAGGAAGAAACCCACATATGCGATTGCAGAAAGCTATCAGTGTCGTAGAGTGTCAAAAAGCATTCCACATCTTTTCTCCCTTTGTTTGCATTTCATTATTTTAACATGCTTTTCAGAATAGTTCTCTGGGTGCCAATAATGCTGATAGGTAAAATATAACTTGTGTCACATGACAATGCCCACTTGGGAATATGTTCAATTTTTAGATGTAGTATTAACATTCCTGACCCTATGATTTGCTAGTTACTTAATAAAAAATGTGAAAAGGCATGGTTTTCCCAGGCACTAGCTGCCACATCAGTGACTGTCTATACAGAGATGTTATCACACGTATTCCAACTTGTTTAGGTGAAACTGTAGCTATTGAAGCATAATATCTAAGAGAACTTCAAGTGTGGGAACTTGCATTTTACACCGTGATTTTTTATAGTCCTAACTTTTCTCTCTGAGAGATGACCTTCTGTGTTTACTGAACTCCACATACACTGCCAAGGTGAGCAGTGACAGGGGCTTCCAGTGGGAAGGGGAAGAGGAGATGTGGTATTGAAAGAAATCTGTGTATTTTAATCTTGGACACCCTGACTGTAGTTTTTGGGGGATGGGGTGGGCAGCAAGGAGGGTGGTGGTGAGATGAAGGAGAAGGAGAAAGAGGTCCCAAAGGACCAATACTCCTCACTCCCATCCAACCGACTGCATGTTCTATTACTTAGAACCATTCTAGTTATCCAGCCTCTCTAAAATACTGTTCATTCTGTGAGGGCTAAAGCCAGTTATTCCAATAATCATATGATCAAGGAAGGGAGATAAGAGACATATGGAACCTGAGTTTGGGAAATGGTGGGGAGGCGAATGTGGTGATCCAGGTGTGGAGAGTGGATGGTGAGCTTTGGATATGGAGGGAAGAAGAGGGTGTTGGGTCGGCTGCCGTGGGGTCAGAGAGTTGGTGTTCTGGGATGAATTATGTCCTCCCAAAATCACATGCTGAAGTCCAAACCGCAGTACCTCAGAATGTGGCTGTATTTGGAGATAATGCCTTCAAGGAGGTAAGTAAGGTAAAATGAGGTCATTGGGGTGGGCCCCAATCCAACATGACTGATGTCCCTATAAGAAGAAGAGATTAGCATGGAGACAACACACAGACTAAGTGACAGCCATGTGAGGACCCAGGGAGAAGATGGGCATTCATGAGCCAAGGAGAGATGCCTTGGAAGAAACAACCCTGCTGAAATCTTCATCTTGGACTTTTAGCCTCCAGAACTGTGAGGAAATAAATTGCTATTGTTTAAGCCACTTGGTCTGTAGTACTTCTTTGTTATGGCAGCCCCAGCAACACAGTAGGGGCCCAAAGAAGGGAAGAAAATTCATAAAGAATCAGGAGGATGACAGAGCTGGCTTTTTTTGCAATGTTGTCCAAGGTCCTTATAGCCGGTGGCAAGTGGCTGAACACCACTGGGAGGTGGCTGAGATCTGAACACCGAGGGTGTTAGACTAATTTGGAAGATGTAGATGGTTGTTTCTGACCCCTCAGGCCAGGCTGCTCTGGCTGTGCACTCCAGGAGAGCCTGGGTTTTCCAGGTCCTATTTCTGCTCTTCAGCTCTAAGAAGGAAGTGAAGAGAAGTCATAACACAGTAGGGGGAGGGGGTGGAGATGGTTCCTATGGTCTTCCTAGGGGCAGACACTAAGGAGCTGCATTGCCTATAGAGAATTGAAGACCAACCATAAAACTGATTATGAGTTGATATACTTCTTATTGTCATCATGCTCCGGCAATTTTAAACAATTTCAGAGGTAAAATCCTCCAAATTAAATATTTTGTTGGTCTAAGTGCTACATAATTGCTGGTGATTATTGTTGAATTTTGTAAATGCATATCTATGCTTCCAATTTAGCATGTGTTTATTACCTATTCTTTAATACAATTTTCAATCTACATAAAAGTTAATTTGAAGACATCCCAGTTATACAGTAGACACTGACACAGGCCAAGTCAGCTACAGGCATTGGTTGGAAAGATGGAGAGAAGTTCATTAGGGTTTGGAATTGTATGAGTTTACCAAGAGTGCAGTTTGTATCACCCAGCCCTGTGGTACTTCATGTTCCTGCTTTTAAATAATAGGTTAGAAATGAACAATGATAATACATAATTACAAAGGTAACTCGTTACTTCAATGTGGTCATTTTCTGTGAACACTTGGAATTTTTGTTTTTGTCTAATATTTTAAAGAGTGAAGCCAAATATTAACTGTGAGGTGTAATATTTTTGTTTAGGAAGTGCACATATTAGCCCAGACATGAAATATTTTACTAAATCTGAATACTATCATGAAAATTTAAATCAGGGTTTATTTTTCATTTTAAATCAGTAATATTTTAAAACTACAAAACATCACAAGATAATAATGATTATTATAGAAAATAGTTTTGTTGTGTGGAGGAGATATTAATAAATGATCTACTCATGGAGGGCAACATCCTGAGGTCTCCAAGGATGGTCCCCACCTAGATATACCAGCTTTACCACTGGGTACCCCTTGCTTCTCTTGTTCCCATTATCTCGAAGGAGAGCAGTGCATTCATATGGTTCCTGTGTTTGGGATCGTGTTTGGACCTCATGCCCTGGGAGCTTAGATGTTAACCAACTAGGGGAATGCAAATCATGATTTCTCACATTAGCATTCTATAGACATTCAAGCGTAAGGTGTGCAAAGCCCAAATTAATGTTCGATTAACTTACTCCTTATGGGTTCATACAACAAACTCTCCTTGAGAGCTGACTGAGTATCTGACACTTTGCTAGGCACTGAGGATACAATGATGGTAATACCTAACTCCTGCTCTTGAGAAATCATAGTTTAGTTGGGGAGACAGATATTCAAGCAAATAGCTGCAGTACAGGTTAGGAACACAGGGAGTATAAAGAAAGGAGCAAGTCATTTGTCCTGTTGGGTTGAGAATGGATGATGACTTTTAAAGGAGTGGTCCTTTGCTGGGGAAAGTTGGAGCAAAACATTCCAGGGAGTGGGAAGAACATGTGTAAGATACAGAGGCATGGGAATGCATGGAGAGTTTGGGGAAGCGATGAGCAGTTTGCTCTCTGTTGGGTGGGCACACTGAGTGGGGCGGCTGCAGAGATGAAAGGTAGGACTGGGCTTTATTCTGAAGTCTGCATGTGGGGCCAAAGGAGGATTTATAGAAGAAGGATGACTTGGTTAGAATGAGTTTTGTAAATAGTGCTCAGGTAGTGATGAATTGGAATGGGGAGGGCAAAGGAAGGGAGAAATGTTGGTAGGCAAGTTTTCTGTTAGGCCTTCCCCAAAATGAGGCAGGTCAGGCAGCTGGTCCCAGTGGCCCCTGGGGAAGCTCTGTATTGGCAGATGTGTCCCAGAATCCCCAGGGTGCTGCTTCTCTCCCTTCCCACAAGTGATAAACTGTCACATGAATGCTATCAAGCACATGTGTTTCTGCCCTGACTGGACTGACTCAGCCTAAAGAAATTCTAAGTTGAATGTGCTATTTTTTAAAAATTATTTATTTATTTGTTCATTTTATTTTAGAATATTGTAGGAGTACAAACGTTTTGGTTACATGAATTGCTTTTGTACAGTGTGAATCAAAATTATAAGTGTGCCCATCACCCAGATAGTGTGCATTGTACCCGTTAGGTGTGAATTTACCCATCCCCTCCTTCCCCCTCCCACCTGCCCAACACCTCTGGTTTGTTCTTTTTGCCTAAGGTTGCTTTGGCTATTTAGGGTCTTTTCTGGTTCCATACAAAGTGTAGAATTATTTTTTCTAGATCTGTGAAAACTGACATTGGTATTCTAATGGGGATTGCATTGAATCTGTAAATCACTTTGGGTAATATAGACATTTTATTAATGTTGATTCTGCCAATCTGTGAACATGATTTTCCAATCCTTGTGTATTTTCTTTGCCCTCAGATATGCCTATGATTATTATGTTAGGCTTCTTTACATAATCCCATATTTCTTGTAGGCTTTGTTAGTTCCTCTTGTTTCTCAAATCTTTCTTTTTGACTGGCTTAACTCAAAGGCTTTGTCTTTAAGTGCTGAGATTCTTTCTTCTGCCTGATCTATCCTATTCTTAAGGCTTTCCACTATGTTTTGTATTTCCTTGAATGAATTTTTCATTTTTAGAAGTTCTGTTTGATTTTTTAAATAATTCAATTTCCTTAGTAAATTTTCATTCATTTCTTGCGTTATTTTTGTGGTTTCTTTGTGTTGGGTTTCTATTGTCTCTTGTATTTCATTGAGTTTCCTTATAATCCATATTTGGAATTATTCATCTGTCATTTCAATCTTTTTGCTTCTGTTGGTATCCATTGGTAAGGAGTTATCTTTTCTTTTGGGGAGTGTCTTTTGCTCTGATTTTTCATGTTTTTAGAGTTCTTTCACTGATTCCTTCTCATCTAGCCTCTCAGTTCAGACCTGGGCGTGCTAGGCCTGGATTATGAATCCATCTCTGGGTCCCCAAAGATTGATCCTTGAGCATACCAGGGAGAGGAGTGCTGGTCCTGAGTTGCCTATGGGGTGTTCTAGTAGGTTTGGTATACCTTTCAGGTTACCTCTGACCTGCTATCTTCACCTCTTCCCAACAGGGTGTCGTGAGTTAGGTCGCCGAGCCTACTCTCAGTAATAGTGGGTGATGCTTGTGAATGTGAATCAGACACACTCTATTTACTTGAGTCAGAAGATGCTATGATGAGCTATATCGTTGTTCTCTCTGTCATTGTTTGATGTTCCTGTGATAGAGCCAGGTGCCCAGATGTTATTTTGTGCCTGTGGTAGACTCTGGTCCCCCAGGTGGAGTACTTGAGTACTGCAAGCTTTAGGAGGGCCCCTGTAGCTCCCAGGGGGGTTCTTGATCTCTACCACCACTGAGGTGGAAGGAGGAACAAGGCAGTTTGTGGCTAGGTTGTGAGAGAATGAATGCTTTGCAAAGCCTCAGAAGTTGCCTTTCTGGCCACTAGAGGGAGCTACTTATAGGAGACTCAGTGGGAGCTCTCCACTGCAGGACCCCAAGAGGAAATGCCTGAGCCCCACTATCTGTGGAATCCTCTGTGTGGTGGCTCAATTGTCTCTCCCAGCAGTTGCAGGTGGGGGGGGGGAAGGGAGGGACAGCCTGTATGGAGGAATGCTAGCACTCTGGTCATTTCTGACCCTCTCTCTGGGAGGCAGTCTGCCCAGAATGTTCAGGCTCTGGAGTCATGCAGATCACCTGGGACCCACCCACGGGATCCCTGTGGCTCCTGCAGTCTGGGCTGGAGTTGGGAAATGTCTGTGTGGGAATCAACAGGATGAGATCTGGGGAGTTGAAGCCCCCCCTTCTCGCTGGACTCCAAGCCTCTGGGAAGGGGTTGATCTTTGCCAATACCTTGCTCCTTCTTGTTATGCACAGCAACTTCTTCCCATGGAGTCTCCTGAAGGCTCTGGCACTCTTCCCTCAGACTCACATCTGATCTATGTTCGTGTATCTGTTCATTTTTTCTGTTTCATCTAAAACTTCTGCTTCTTCCTGAGATGCTCTGGCACCTGGTGTCTCTGGTCAGCCATCTTGCCAGGACTCTAGACCCATGTCATTTAACATTTCTTGAAGATGTGATGAATTTAACTGACGTAGAGCCGCCTTCCTGGATACATCCAACAATAAATATCTTTGTTTCCTCTTGGTGCCCCAAACCTGGGCTTCCATGATGTGTGCACATGGCGCAGGGGTAGGAGTACAGGGCCAGGGCAGGGATGAGACAGGGGCAGACGGCAGGCTCGGTGGGAGCTGGCATCCTCTCAGCATGTCTTTTGTTGAATGTGCCATTTTATGTAGATTTTATTATATTCCCCATTGGTTGAATTTAATCTGGTTTAGCTAATGAAATCAAAATTGGGGAATATATCAACTCCTTCTATCAGTCTATATTCTGGTTTGTTTGAAAGACAAATCTTTAAAAAATTATTTAAGTTTTTTCCAAAGTAGTATTTCAAGGGCTTTACTCTAAGCATAGGAGTTTCCAGCCTTGCTGGGCATTCACTTTTAATTTTTTTTTTAGCTGTTCTCCTGATGTTTACCTCCATATTTCTAAATCATTGAGGAGTGCATAGGCAGGGCTTGTCTTATGGTTGTTTTCATGGTATATGTCAGCAAGTCAGGAACTTTTGGAGTGCAGCAGCAGTATAGAGCATTTTGCTCTTCAATATTTGGATCTTGGCTTAGCTCTCCTGATTTCTGACCAGCACCTCTTCCTTTCTCTATACCCTGCCTGTTACCAGGAAAGAGGAGCTTCTCTGGACATCCAGGTAGGGCACCACAGGAGGTCTAATTGACCCTGCTTCTTAGACTCCCAACTCCCACCCCTAGTTGAGCCTCTGCCTTGCTCATCCCTCCTGAGATAACTGCTGTGTATAGTTCCTGAGCCTTTCATGTTTTGGGAGTTTGAATTGACTTGTGTCTCCAGGCATTTGGCACTCAACTTTCTCAGGACTCTTTTTCCTTGGTCAGTGTATCATTTCCAAATATGTGTTGATATTGCTCGTCCCCTGCTGTTTGTTTGTCTTTGTGCTTTGTGGATTTGTATCTGTTAAATATTGATTACTCTTAGTGCAGTGTGATTTGAGGAGTAAAGGGAAATGCATGTGCTTATTTCACCGTGGTGAACTGGAAGTCACTGAAAAGCAAATTGCATAACAATAAGAACCATCATGGCAATCAATAATTGTTTTAGGTTGTTGAATGTACTTTCACATAGTTAATCTCACTTGATATTTAGAAATCCCTGTTGAGGACTATAGGAAGGGACTAATCTGCCTATTTTATGGACAAGGAAAGAGGTAAAAAAGGTAAAGTAACAGGATCAATTGCATGTGATGGGTTAGTGGAAGAATTAGGATGAAACCAGTTTTCCCTTTCTTAGCCAAGGCTCCTTCCTGGGAGGTTTTCTAGAGGTTAATATTTTGAATAAAACACTTTTATCTCTTTTTGACATGAAACTGCAGATAATTTTAACAAGAAATAGGTCAGTTCTTCTTCTCCATGACTATTATAACTTTACATCATTGCATATTTCTCAAGATAAGCATCTTTTCAGCATTTGCAATATACTACTTGCTGAATAGATCAAAAAAAAAGCACAAATTCTCCCTGTGGGCTTATGATCTAATGAGACATATAAGACCATAAAGGCAGAAAATGAATAAGGAGAAGTTGGGTAATTCTCCTCGGGTAGACGTATTTGGCATCTGGCTGCGTGTTCAGAGGCATTTTTCTTTCCTAAATTTTCAGGCCCTCCCCCACAGCCACTCGGTTATGGGAGAGACATTTAAGGGGAAGGAGGAAAGAACTTCTGAAGAGAAATTTAAAGGAAAGAAACAAAAAGGAATTGGTATAGATTTGGATATAGAGCTCCTAGGCTCTGTGAAATAGAATATAAACATTTCTTGGCTTACATATGACAAAATAACCCACCTTGAAATGAAAGCTCAATTAACACAGGGCAAGTATTCCCAAATGTTTTATAAATGCTTGCTCCCAAACATCTCTTCCTTCTCTATTTGTGATCTCAATAGTGTTATATTCTAAAGAAATTTCCTATATAGGACAGAAACATTTTCAAACAAAGGTGAAAAAATATACAAAGCTGGTTGCTTTGTATATTTATTTGAGAGACTCACATAATAATCACACTAATTTTACACCCATGTCTTTCCAGTCTCTAATTTGATGTGCACTTTAATACAAGG
Organism: Cheirogaleus medius; assembly: GCA_008086735.1. Classification (NCBI taxonomy): domain Eukaryota; kingdom Metazoa; phylum Chordata; class Mammalia; order Primates; family Cheirogaleidae; genus Cheirogaleus; species Cheirogaleus medius. The sequence continues at coordinate 15,561,283 of VBSM01000483.1, forward strand.
ATAAAAATGACAAAAATGAATAGAGGCTTTCCTGCCACTTTTAGGGCAGTTTTCAAGGTTTATCAAAGTAATTAATGGGGTAGGGGTAGGGGTGGGGCTTAAACAAAGGAACATTGGATAATAGAAAGGGCCGGAATTCATCATGCCAAGTATTCCAAACCATGAACTCACACATTACAAAGATTTTCTTGTACCACAAAATTCCTGCGTACATAACTGCTGTTCCATAATTCTCCTTCTGCCATACTCCATATTTCTTATTCTTCTTGGGACATTCTAAAGCACACCCTGTAACGTCAGCCTGCTCTAATCTAGTTCCCTTCTCAGGGGCCTCGCTTAGTCCTCATAATTTTCCTTTCAAAGCAGTTAATGAGAACATGGTGGGATAGAGTTGAGAGAACACTGGTTCCACTATCAGACAAATTTGTCTTTGATGCCTGGTAGTTCCACATGGCTGTGTGACCTGGGACTAATTGCTCCTCTGAGAATCAGTTTCTATACATGCAAAATGAGGATAAAATCGTATTTACTGCACAAGTTTCTTTAGGAGATTAAATAATATAATGAATATATAATGCTAACTCATGCCTGGCCTATAGTAGATACTCAATAAAAGGCAATTATTACTGTTAATAGTTGATATTAAACATGTAGTTAATATTAATAGTTAATGTTAATAGTTAATATTAAACATGTAGTTTCAAAGAGCCAAATTTGTGAACAAAATTCTGTTCTGCTCCCTTTGCCCTCAAATTTAAAACAAAGCTTGAAAACATACTTAAGCCTTTTAGTTGTAATAATTTTAGGTAAAGTTTGAAAATGAAAGCATTCAAAATAGAACATAACATTAAGTTAGTATCAGATACTAACTTCAACGCTGATATGAGTGATTCTATTAAACTCATCGGAATAAACATTTACTCAGTAATTAGTTTATGCCACATAGTGGATATGTAGAAACAATGTAAACATGAATAGACATAGCATATGGCTTCAAAGCACTCATAATCTTGAGAAATGGAAAGTTCTATATGTAGCTATGTTACATGCTAAGTACAATCTCAGAGACAGATGGTACCATTGAAATAAAAAGAAGGAATGGCTAATTTATGAAGGTTTGCAAGATAGTGGGTGTGGTTTGGATGAGAAATGTTTGGCTTTAGTCAGACATGGAGGGGGGAGGGGAATTCCAGGTCTAGGAAGAAGCACTAACAAAGAATGAAGGGACAGAAGCTCACGTTCAAAGAAGAAGTCTGGCATGGCTACAATGAAATTTTACGGAGGAAGATGAATGGAGATGAAAAGGCTGGAAAAGTTTGTTGGGGTCATATTCTCAAGCCTTTACATACCATACAAGAAGCTCCTACTTTAGTTGATAGATAATGGGTAGCCACTGAAGGTGTTTGAGCCTGACAATGGCATGATCCAATTAAAGTTTTAGAAGAGAAAGCTTTGTGGAAGGAGAACTGTAAAGTGCTGAAATAGAGCCAAGAAGTTCAATCAAGATCCTGTGACTGATCTGTGAATATCTGAAGAAGTACTGAATGTGGGCAGGAGTGAGAAAAAGGTTACAGCCCCAGGGAAAGGTTAGATGTGAACATCACTTCAGAAGTGGAATCCATAGCATTAGAGGAGTAATTGGATATAGCAAGAAGTTGTTGGCATTCAAAAAATCCTTATTGTTTTTCTTAAAAAAGTAAAAAGTAATACATGTTGGATGTAAGAACCCAAATATCATCAAATATAAAATGAGGGAGATTTAAGTACCTCAGAGACAATGTCTGGGTCTCTAGGACTGTCTGAGGGAGAAAGTCTGGAAAAGGTGTTTGGATTGTGGGCCTGTGTATTGCTGTGAGGATTACTCTAGGATATGTTCCCAGAAATGGAAATATTGGGCTGTCAGGTTACTTGCATTTTGTAAAGAAGCAGGGCAAAAACAAGGAAAAGGAAAAGAGGCTGCCACAGAGACAGAGAAAAGATTGACTGATGGTGCATTGTGCTGGGTGAGCCAGGAAGGGCTGGGATTGTGGTATGGAGTCCAGACTCTGCTGGAGCAAGTGGGAAGGAGCAAGGCCACTGTTTCCTCTGAGTCAAACAAGAAGGAAAGAATGATGGATAAAGGAATAGAAACATCTTGAAGAGAAGGAGCTGGAAGGTGACGATTCTGATTATTATTTCAATGAACTAGTGGGCAAAGTTCTTGGCTAAGAATCAAGAGGGTTAGAAATGTGACAAAAAGGAAAAAAAAAACTTGAAAAACTCATTCTGGGAGATAGAAAAGAGAATCAATTGAGAAGAAAGGAAGTATTTTCACGTATCAGCTAGTTGAGGCCCTACTGAGGTTGTAAAGCTCATGCGTGCAGGTAAAATCTGAGTAAAAATGGGCCATCATACCCAATCCCATTCCATAAGACCTTGAAAGGTAATTCAGACTTATCTTGAAGGTCTCTTGGGAGGCCCCTGCCTCTTAGAGACGGGCGAGGGAAGAGATGGTGCCATGTACACATTACACCACAAAGGCTGAATTTTCCACTCAGTGGAAGCTCAATTCAGAAGATCACACTAGCAGTAGTGTAACATCCTAAGTGGTGTAAAATGATAATCATGTGTCTTGTACATGTATTTGCACACATGTAGGAAATGTGTGCTGTGAGGATCTTTCTGGATACTGAGTAGTTTCCTAGTATCTGGGGTAAATGTGAGTAGGAGCAGTTTACTATTGACCGTTGTAATTTTAGCACCTCGTATAGTCCTCTTTAGAGAGTACTCGGTCAATACATGTTTGTTGGATTAATGAACAAATACATTTCTTTAAGTCGGTTAGCTTTACACATGGAAAATCTCTACTCTGGCCCCTGGCTTCTCCTCTAAAGCTAGCCAGCCATTTTCAAAATGTGGCCCATTTTTTTGACAAAAGAAATAGACTAAGATTGCCTTATTGAAACCGACTACCCATTTACTGCCACAAGAGAAAGAAACTCCAAACCACGGATGATAGGTCTGCAGCAGAATCTTTGTATGAGAAGACAGCATATTTTTAGAACAGGAATTTGGAATGAAAAAAACCCCCAAGAGTTTCTTATCTATAAATGACCCCACTTACTTTTTTAATACTAAGGAGAAAATGAGAGTTTGAAAAATGAAATAACCAAAGACAATTAGCGATGAATTGAGACACAGGACCTGAGAATCCTGTTTTCTAGTAGCTATCCACGTCTCTTTCCATGGTAAGTGGAACAGAATGAGTCACTTATCCGCAGGCTTGATTCAAATAGAAGGATAAATTGTGGTACAGATAATAGCTAATGTAATGCCAGACCTCTCTCAGGAACTGTAGAGATTTCAGATCAATATGTAGTCAAAGAGTACATGGTGATGACTTTCTGAAAACTTGATCAATAAATACACATCACCAAGATCAGAATTTATTTAAAATTATGAACAGCCTGGAAGACTGCCAATGCCTGAGTAATAACTCCAGGCAGTCCAAATTTATGCCAGCTTCCTCCGTTTATATAAATTGCTAGAATCTCTCATGCCTGACCCCTCTGATGTATCAGCTTTGTTATGTCAGTTTAGATATAGGTAAATTTCCTATGGGCATTTATTAGCTTTATTAAAAAGAGGCAATTGTCCAAAGGCCGCTAGGCATATGCACCCAAAACATAAAATAAAAGAATGAAATTAAATACTCAGGCTGCCAAACACCTCATAAAAAAGCCAGGCCAGTTTAGCCTACTGAGGCATGCCAGATTGGCAGGCTAGATCTTGTGTTTTATTTCCCTGAAGGTTCACAAAACCATTCTCCTGTCTGATTGGATAAAGATATGAATTGCAAAAGCAAAGACCCTCAGCAACCCCCTTTTTGGAATTCATATTTGGAATCCTTTCTTAGAAGGAGTATGGCTGATCTTAATATATTTGAATGAACCAGTGGATTGGAGAAACCCTCAAATGAAATCTCTTTATTAAAATGTGTCTACCCAACATTCTCTGACTTCGTGTATTATCTAGCTTTGATTGATGGCCTTCACTCCTGGAATCCTTCACGCTGTCACTTCCATGAAGCCCAACACAATTCCCTATCTGCTTTCTGACTAAAACAATTACTCAGGCACCATATTGCTCTAAATTAGTGATTTTTCAACCCAGAGCGATTCCACCCCCCAGGGGATATTTGGAAATGTATGGAGACATTTTTGGTGTCACGATGTGAGGAGGAGGGTGTTTTGGCATCAAGTGGGTAGAGCCAGGGATGCTGGCAAACATCTATAATGCACAGGCAGTCTCTACAGCAAAGAATTTTCTGCTCCCAATGTCGTTAGTGTTGAGTTGGCAAAACTTGCTCTAAATCTCTAGGTATTGTGGCATTTCCTAAACTTCAGGCATTCATCTACTGCTTTCACTATTTTTGCCAAATTCACATACCACCTGCATTATTTTTCATTTAATGGTTTTTTCCCCCAAAGTGAACTTACTTCTAAAAAAATTATATTTATTTTAAGGAGAAACTTTATACTACTGTTATATACAGAAAAAATAGTTGTAGCTTTCATAAATGTAAAGTCATTATGAAAATACATACGACGAACACACCAAAAATTACTACATTATAGGCTGACACTTGATGCCTGCTATCTTTCTGATAAAATGAGAGATCAGCAAAATTTAGGGATGCATTAAAGAGAAATACCAAACTGCGACTCGGTCTATAGTTAAATAAGGTAGGTCGATGGATGGAAAACAGAATAACTTTCTCATATAGCGATTCATTGGTATTTCAGTTTATGTCTTAGATACTGAAAACCATCTCCTGGACCAGTTAAGGTTACCATGAATATATGTCCCACATTTACGGAAACATTGAATTATTGTGTCCCTCATATATATATATATATATATATATATATATATATATGTATATATATATATATACTCTTCCGCTTAGATTCATGTTCTTCTGTCAGGTAGCCACGGATTTGAATGACTGCTTCAGAGCTATCTTTAGAATGTGTATTTTACAAGCAGGCATCCAGATAATGGCTACCTGTAACCAGGAATATTTCTTTGCATCCAGGAGAGTCAGAGAAATCTTAGATTGCAAAATAAAAACCTAGAGTCTGTCATTGCCAACCAATGGCAAATACTCTCTTGGGGACTTTATTGCCCATTTCCACCCCATTTAAAAGGCCATCTAAAATGCACTTGTAATCCTTTTTGGAGGATTAAAGTGATTCTGCTTCAGTATGCTTATTAGAGTAATTATTCTGGGTCGTAATATTTTAAAGAGAAAGACTAAATTCTTTGATATTAACTGATTGCACATTGCATGTTCCGATACGTAATGATGAGTCAGGGTCATTATCCACAATATCTACTCTTGGTTCTATGTTATTATATTGTGAATCAATTTACAGGTAACATCATCTTTGTGAAATGCAGTGTACACTGAAGGGTCTGATATTTTTACTGTCTATTTGCTCACTGGAGAACCCGGGGCAAGGTAAGTTATGCTGCATCCTGGCTGCCTTGGCAAAGGAGGGGAAGTTGCAACAGGCACTTTGGGCTTCTGAGTTCCCCCTTGCTGCTTGGTGCCCTAAGCTGGAGTCTCTTCGTCCAGGAGACCGACACTGCAAAAATTTCCCCCCTTAGGGAAAATCAGTTAATGTTTCACATTAAAAGGGAGCTATGCTGTATTATAAAAACAGTCTGGGCTTGGCTGAATTGTTTTCTCTCTGGAATTGGTTTCTGGACCTATAATTATCTTCAAGCACCACCGTAAAAGCCCTCCAATCTTTACCTCATGTTGTTCTTCCTTTGGGGCACTGATTCTGGACCCATCCAACTTCCCTACCAAGCCATAATTAGTAGAATTATATTTAATAATCCCCCCTCATTCTGAAGGGAGTAGAGGAAGCACCGAGCGAGTGCAGTGGCAGATAATGAGGGCTGCAGAGGTTCTCCCTGACTTGTATCATCACATCCAGCGAGCAATACGCTGCCCTGTCAGCTGGCATCAGCCTCAACGGTCCAGCAGCCTCTGTCTCGGTGACAGAAACAAGGGAGAGACACACACCATCCGTGCTTTTTCTCTCCCTTTAACTAAAAGAGCCATATACTTAAAAGAACATGCACAGCTCTGCTCTCTTCTGCAGCTGCAAGGTTTTTCTAGGTGTGGAACAAGATATTTCCAAATTTCCTTCAATGCAGGACCAGGTGTTACATTATTGATTGATTTTACCAGTGGGATTCAGGCCCAATAAAAGATACAAGGTTTTAGAGTTAGACATACTAACCAAGATCTCACTCACTTGAGATTTCTTTATTTCACTCTTGATCTTAACCATCATGTGTATTGCTCCAAATATTTATTAGAATCTAATTTTTAATGAAATAAATAATATCAAATAATTTTCCCAACAGTGAAAACTATATATTCAAGGGCATAAATATTCCACTTCTCTGTTTTTACAGCAAAAAAACCAAAAAAACCCCAAAAAACCCCAAAACCAAAACTCATATTCTAGCTACTTGTTTTGTTTTTGTTCTATTTGTTCTAAAAGGATCCTAAATAAAATGGCTTTGCTTTTAGATTTAGAGGATGCCCCACCTGACATAAGCGCAGATAAAAGAAAAGCATTTATGTGTAATCTCTGGCAGATAGTGAAACCGGTTCTTATATAGAGTCATAAATTTTACTGCTGGAAAGGACCTTAAGGAACATTTAGTTCAGCCCCTTGTGGGTGGTAAATGGAGGTAACTGCATGGTACCTTCAAGATCGAAGTTAAAGCTACTTTCTGAGAAGGAAGTTAGGGAAAAAACACGAAAGCAAAAAAACAACCAGAACATAATGAACGTGATCAGTCATTTATAGAAGCAGTTGAATTGAAAGAGATAATCTGTAAATGGGCAGATAAATATCAGTCCTAACTTCCAGTTCTGAAGATTTGGTGTCATATTTTATATTGGAATGTTAAACCTAAAATTTTTATTGTGCCTGTGTTACAGACCGGGACAACACATGGGATGTAAGAAGTTTGCAGTGGAGATAACGAGGAATTGAAGAGTGTAACCATTCCAATGAGAGCTGAATTGATCTACATTGTGAGAAGACATAATCTCTCACCTAGTAAGGGGTCCAGAGGCAGGGAAGCTCCTGGGGACAGTACCTCAGGCTCTGGATTGCTTTCCCTGTCTTCTCAGGTGGCTTCATCCTGGGGCTAGAAGCAAGAAGGCTGCAGGTGCCTCACATAAATATCTTATGGGAATATGTTTTTGTTTCCAGTGAAGATCAAGAAAAGTTAATCATGGTGCATATTGATGAAATGATGACCACTTCACTAATAAATTGCACGCAATAGAAGTAAAAACTTGGATCCAGAGGTTGCTAGGAAATATATACCCCCTGAGAATTTGCAGTTATCAGGGGAAGGACATTGGAATTTCCTCTGGAGAAGTTATGAAGGCTTGAGTTTAGTTTATCCTATTTTATCCTTGTCTATGGGCCTGGGTGGCCCTAAACAACATCTGGGAAACAAGGAAAAATCTGTACATTAGCTTTCTTTAGGGGGTTAAGAAAACTCCTTTTGCTGTACTGTGAACATCATTATAAATTTGTACTTCTTTGTCTCAAGGTCAAGTGTACACAATACTTTGTAGCAGCAAAGATACAAAGAGCTATGTGGTACAGTTTAGGGTCAAGGAGGGGCTCTAAGTTTATATGAAGAATAATGACCTAGAACAAGTTGTTTAGAACATGATTTTTGTCCAGATTCCCAGGTCAGGGACCTGCCTGAGCAGGATGAGAAATTCTGCAGAGCTTGTGTAAGAGCAGATTTTCAGCATGTGCTAATAGCGAAGTGAAATGTACCAGCTGGAAAGTCGGGTGGAGGAAGGTGCCTGATCAATGTTCGGGAATTTACCACTTTAGGTTTAGCAAAAAGTGTTAATGAAACATGCTGAAATCTTCGAAATATAGATGGACAGAACTGGAAGGGAGGGTAAAATGAATCCTCTCTTTGAAAGGACAGGACAAAAGATGGAGGAAGGGTTCATTAACCCAGGATTGAAAGAAAACAATGAGGAGAAACTGCAAATGTAGTATTAGAAAAGCTGAAGCTCAGAAGGCCATAGAACAATTCTAAGTTTATAGAACAGGCCAACATTAGCCAGCTGCTCTAGCCTGGTCCAAAATGTTTAGTTAATCCAGACACACACTCTAATAGTCTGTTCTGCTTTGCCTGAAGCAAGGACGCTGTGGTCAGGTCAGTCAAATGCCTGGGGCGGATGGTGTCCTGTTGATCTGATGACCAAAAGAATGCACAACCATACAGTTCCGATTTTTCTCCTGATTTTTCTTTTCTATCAAGGTAATTGGTTTTGAAACTGGAACAAGGAGGGAAATGCTGGAAAAGAGGGAACTGAAGATACAGAGAACCTCTGTGTTAAAGGAGTTTAAGGCTTTTGGCCAGGGGGAACCACATTCCACGACACTGAGACTTCTTGAAGAAGGCATCGGTACACACTTGGCAACCTAGGGAGACAGGTGCCAAAAAATGGAAAATGTGCTAGTTTTTAGAAAGTGGAATGATGTGGGTCCTGAAAGTATCAACTGATAAACTTGATGTTCATGGATAAACAGTTTTTGAAGTTAAGCAGGGTAATGAACATGTGGAATGGTGCATGGGCTCAGCAGAAACAAGTCATGTTCAACTAACCTCGGATATATTGTTTGATAGTATGAATAGGCTTAGGTAAATGATGCAGGCAAATAACTGGACAGTGGTTGAACTACTTTTAAAATATTGTGTTTAATTCTCAGCACCACATTTTTATATGGAGATTACACAAATTCCAGTGGGCTACAACCAAGGGAAAGCAAGAGTCTGAAAACCACATCTATGAAGAGTGGTGTGTTCGTTCATTCATTATCTCATTTATTGAGTGCCTGATATGTGCCAGTGATTGTGCTAGACATAAATTAATAACACACTGTGGGTTGGCTAAGAAAAGAGTTGATTCAGGGAGACTGACAGGCAGGCCAGTGATAAAGTACACAGGCCCCAAGGGAGAGGACAGCATGCGGGAGTGTTTAATCTTTGGGCATATTCTTTTTTTAAATTATTATTTTTATTGATACATAATAGCTGCACATATTTTCGGGGTACATGTGGTAATTTGATATATTCATATAATGTGTAAAGATCAGATCAGGGTAATTGGTATTATGCATCATCTTAAATATTATCTTTTCTTTATGCTAGGAACATTCAAATTATTCTCTTCTAGCTATTTTGAAATGTGCAATAGGTTAATGTTACCTATAGTCACCTTACTGATTTATCAACACAAGGTCTTATTTTTTCTATCTAACTGTATATTGTACCCATTAACTGACCTCTCTTCAACCTCTCCTGTCCCCTACCCCTTGAGCACATTCTTGATGGACAGTGGCAATGAACCAGGTAGACAGAGGGAAAAGAATGGTTTCGTGTAGAGGGAAAAGCACATGAGGAAACATTGTCGCAGAAAAGACTGAGTCTTTCATAAACATAGAAAGAAATTAGAGTCAATAATTAAAAGGCATTTAAGAAACCCAGAGAAGAGACAATTAGTTTCATTTGTCAATTGGGTGGGTGATGGTGTTCTCCCCTTACTCACCTGTGTTCATCTACAGGCAATGCTTGAGCCTAGATGTTTTGATAATTCTTAACTTTTAGCTTCAATACTGGATCAAGGTTTGTCACATGGCTGATTATATGGCATTGACAAACAAAATGAAGACTTGAATGTTAATTCTGTTTTTATTAAAAGCTGACATTTTGTTCGTGGAAGAATACAGGTGTTCTCAGACTCATATGATACAGTGGCCTCCTAGTATCTGAGTTTCCTCTATATTTTCACCCTGAAAGTAAGAATAATACAGTAATCTCTTATTAGTGGAATTTCAAACAATTAAAAACTTCTACTCATAATAAACACTCCTCTCCAGCTCACACACAGACAGTCTTGTGATACTGCAAAATGATACTACAAAATGTTCATCTTGAATTATCATTTCACATAATTCTTTTATGTCTTGTTCTACTAATACAGGGTCAGGGCATTCACTGTAGTCTAAGTATGTTGAAAATTTACAAGTTTTCTTTTTTATGTATGATAAGGCTGACTAGTCTTGACAAATGTGAATTAGCTGTGCTGGATAATGTTGGTAATACATTTTGGGAGTCTTCAAAGGAGACTTTAAAAAGTTTATTTTAAACCAATGTTCCCCTAAATATACCTTTGGTATTGGTGTTCTATCTCTAGCCTGCTGGTCTGGATGCTCACAAAGGAGAGATACTTGTGCAGTATTCTTCTCAGCTTAGGAGCCAATTGGGTAATCACTAGGTTACATCCAATCAGTTCCAGAAAGGGACTAGAGCTCTTTATTCTGGGTGCTAGAGAGCTTATACTTTTGATGTTCTAGGGGTTAATTTGAGAGATTTTCAAGACAGCTGAAGTTTATTGGGTTAATATTTTGTTCAAATTTATTCACCTTTTGTACTTTACCTCCAAATCCTCCAGTGAAATTTAACATCTTCGACTTTGGTTGCACTAGCGAGAACTAATAGCAATATGAATTCACATAATGCACAGATCATTCTTCCTTTACCATTTCATATTGCTTGCATTTGAAGTCAAGATGTGAGAATTTATTCCCTTGTCCTATCTCAAGCTCTCTTCAAACAAATTCAGACACTTAGGGATCTCATACCTCCACTCCAGCTTTGCTCTAACCCAGACCACATCCAGTTTCTTTTATTGTTTCCTATCCTACACTTGCCCTCACTCCTCACCGGTCCAATTTTAGAAGGATCAATGAACTTTAGATCACAAGATAGTAAGAAAATAAACTGCAGCTATATGAAACATATATCCTGCTTTTGAATATCTATGCATTTAGCTTTTTTTCTAAGTGCATGTGCACAGAACCAAATATCCCCAAAGGAAAACTTGACAAAAATTCTAGAATAAACAAAGCAATATTTAACAATCTAGTATAAGCAAACAATCTAATTTGGTTAGATGTTATTTCCTTATGAGAAATAACATAAAGAAATATGTTATCTCCTATTATGAGAGAAATAGAATGAGAAAGGAAATAGAATGAACTTAAACATTATTTTCTCTTAAAAGATTATTATCTCTTAAATTTACCTCTGTAGGCATCTGTCTTCATGTACAGTCATCAAGCTTGGAGTCACTGAAGCAAACATTGCTTTATATACACTGTGATACAAGATCAATAATGTGGCTGGTACACTGAGCAAAAAGAGCTCAAGACAATGTTGCTGTTTTCTTTTACTGTTCAGTCAACAGAAAAAGGGGCCAAAAGAAAAGAAATAAAATACAAAGAGAGACATTTTCATATCCTCATTTCAGCTTCCATTCTCTTTTAATCCCCAGGAAACTAGTGTGTAAGACTGTGTAATTATCATCTTAAAAGGTAGTTCTAAACTTAAAAGAAAAAGAAGCATTTTATGCTCTCATACATACAAATAACAAGTGCTTCTTGAATGAAGTTTCAGTTGGGCTGTTAATGATTTTTCACTAGTATTAGCATTATATATCTTATTAGCATTGTATATCTTTTACCATTCTTTTTTTAAAAATTTTCTTTTTATTTCAGCATATTACAGGAGTACAAATGTTTAGGTTACATATATTGCCTTTGCCCCACCTGAGTCAGAGCTTCAAGTGTGTCCATCCTTCAGATGGTGTGCACCTCACCCATTAGGTGTGTATATACCCATCCCTTCCTTCCCCCACCCATCTGCCCAACACCTGAAGAATGTTATTTCTATACGTGCATATAAGTGTTGATCAGTTAATACCAATTTGATGGTAAGTACATGTGGTGCTTGTTTTTCCATTCTTGGGCTCCAGCTCTTTTAACCTATTTTTTCTTATTTTTAAAGTGGGTTTCCTGTAGCAATCATATAATTGGATTTTGCTTATTAAAAAATCCAATTTGACCATTTCTCCCTTTTAATTGAGATGCTTAAACCATTCACATTTAATGTGATTATTGATATAAAATCTACTATCTTGCTATTTGTTTTCTCTTTGTTCCATTTGCTCTTTGTTCTTTTCTGCCTTCCATTGAATTGATTGTAATGGTTCCCATTTTATCTCCTTTGTTGCCTGACTAGCTCTAATTTGTAGTTTTATAATTTTAGTGGTTGTTTCATGGTTTATAGTATATATCTTTAGCTTGTCTGAGTCTACCCTCAAGTGATAGCAAACCCCTTCGTGTATGTATAAGAAACTTTTTACAACAATATGCTTCCATTTCCAGTCTCTTGGCCTTTGTGTGGTTATTTTCATACATTTTATTTCAATATAGATTATAAACTCTGCAAAACATTGTTATCATTTTTGCTTTAATCAGTCAATTTTTAAAAGACTTTAAAAACTAAGAAAAGAGATCCTTTATATTTACCTACATATTTTTCATTTCTGGCACTCTTCATTCCTTTGTGTAGATTCAGATTTCTATCTGGTGACGTTTTCCTTCTGCCTGAATGACTTTCTTTAATATTTCTTATAGTGAAGATCTTCTGGTGATGATCAGATTTTGTATATCTGAAAATTTTTTACTTTGCTTTTATTTTTGGGTATAGAATTCTAGGTTGACTTTTATTTTTCTTTCAGTACTTTAAATATATTGCTTCATTATATTCTGGCTTGCATTGTTTCTGAAGAGAAGCCTGCTTTCATTCTTATATATTTTTTCTTTTCCGTAATATTTCTTTCTAATCTGGCTGCTTTTAAGACTTTTTTTTCTTTATCACTGTTTTTAAGCAACTTAGTTATAGTGTATGTTAGTGTAATTTTTTTCCATGTTTTTAGACTTGAAGTTCATGGAGCTTCTTGGCTCTGTATGTTTAGAGTTTTTATTAAATGTGGAATAAATTCACCCATTATTTTAAAAAATATTTTTTAATTCCCCTCTCTCATCTCCTTTGAAGACTCTAATTGAATGTAGTGCTTTCGTAGTTCAGTGTTGCTTTGTTCATTAAAAGAATCTCTCTTATCTGTGCTTTATTTCTGATAGTTTCTCTGTCAGGGAAACTGTGTCTGACACAGTGCTGTGTCTCTAAGTTCATTCATTTTTTTCTTCTGCAATGTATAGTCTTCTGTTAATCACATTCAATGTATTTTTCATCTCAGTCATTATATTTTTTATCCTCGAGAAGTTTGACTTGGTGTTTTTAAATTTCTCACATGTCTTTATTAACATGTATAATTTTTCATGCAGCTTTTTGAAAATATGGAAATAGTATTATAATAATAATTTAATATACTTGTCTACTAATTCTACTAACTGTGTCATTTCTGAGTCAGTTTTGCTTGACTTATTTTTCTCTTTATTATAGATTATATTTTCCTGTTCCTTTTCATGCCTGGTAATTTTTGATAAGATGCCAGACATTGTGATTTTTACCTTATTGAGTACTGCATATTTTTAAAAAATTTATAAATATTTTTGAGCTTTGTTTTGGGATGAAATCAAACAATTTTAAACAGTTTCCTAGCACTCTGGGAGGCAGGAGGATTGCTTGAGCTCAGGAGTTCAAGACCAGCCTGAGCAAGAGTGACACCCCATCTCTATTAAAAATAGAAAAATTAGCCAGGCATCATGGCGTGGGCTACTCAGGAGGGCTACTCAGGAGTCCCAGATACTCAGGAGGCTGAGGCAGGAGGAGCAGTTTAGCCAAGGAGTTTGAGTGTGCAATGAGCTGTGATGATGCCACTGCACTCTACCCAGGGCAACAGAGTGAGACTGTGTCAAAAAACCCCCCCAAACAAACAAACAAACAAAACCAGTTTGACGCTTCTAGGCTTTCTTTTAAGCTTAGTTAGGTGGGACCAGAGACACATGCAGCTTACAGATAATTATGGCCCACTACTGAGATAATATCTTCTGATATTCTAACTGATATCTCATAAATTAAGTGAATTTTCATCTGACTGGTGGGAACAGATACTATTTCTGATCTGTGTGATCTCTGAAAATCTTTCCCTCTGTTTTTATTGTTTGTTTGTTTGGGGGGGGGGGGGTTCTGCTTTTTTCCTTAGCCTCAGGTCGTTTTTTCACTCACATGGACTGATTGATACTACCTTGAAAATTCAATGGGATCCTCTGCAGATTTCTGTAGTTGTCTGTGAAGCTATCTCTTCTCTGGTATTCTGCTCCACACACTGTGGTAGTCTTGGCCTCTTTGGACTCTAAGATCTGTTTCCTCAATACAGAGAAACCTCTGGGTTGCCCTTGGATTCTTCTTCCATGTACTGTATCCTGAAATCTCCCTCCAGTCAGTTAACTGGGATATCAAGGATTTACTTCTTTTGTTTTCCTTCTCTCAGGAATCACTGTCCTGTATTGCCTGATGTTCAATGTCTTAAAACTATTTTTTATGTATTTTGTTTGTTTTATTGTTTTAGATGGGAGGGTAAATCAGTTCTCTAGTACTCCATTATAATTGATAGCAGAAATCTCTGTTAATTGTATTTTATTTAAAGCTTATAAACCTATCACACTACATTTCTAGAACTGGAAAAGTTTCATTTGTCTTTTTAAGAAGTATTTTAAATCTGATTAATTTTTCCCATTATCTGGGCTATCATTTATGAATCTGTCATTTGTTAATAAGAATATGGTAGCAGGTCCTCCAAAAATGTATTACTCAGTTTTTCTATATGGAAAAATGGTACAATAATGGCAGCCTTCAATTTTTTTTTAGAGGTATACTAAATATAAACATCAGGCAATGTTTAAAACATTTTGGAAATAGAACCCTATGAATGTAAGCTATAGCAGTATACATTTTATGGCTAAAAACCAAAGTAGAGCTATATATTTCCATTGCCAGAATTCTATAATTTTGGTTTTATGATATCCTAATGGTGGGATAATCAAATTTAGAATTATTATCTTTTTAATATTTGTTAAGAAAAGCTCTTTCAAAGAAGCTTTCTATGTTCAGTATATATGGAATATCAAAGGTTTTTGCTAAAATGAAATGAATAATTTAGAGTTATAAATATTTACTTGAATGATTAGTTTGGGAATGAAAGGCCAAGAGCAATAACAACAAATGAATACTTTCACTGTGCTTTTCTCAAAGACAATATTGGTTTCCGATAGTTCTTTTTCTCTGTCTGCATGTATGTTTCTATGCATATCTATGTTTATGTGTGCATATATGCATAAATATTAACAATAATATTAAAACTAGAAGAACTATATAGATCATCTGTTACCACTCTGATCATATTATGAATCTCTACCTTATGCAATGTCATGATACAAATTCCCGACACATTAGGTCTAGAATATACATTTTATAACATCAAGCCTGGTAAAGTTTTCTATTTGCTTGTTTCTGTATTTTTTCTTCTGTTTAAAGTGGAGAGATAGATGAAAAAAATATGTGAAAAGATTTTTATCAGCCTACATCACAACCCACTTTATGTCCTTGAAACAATTTTCTTTTTCTTTTTAAATATACGTGAGTAACATATTATTTGACAATTGAGTGTAGTTAACTAGCCCATGAGTTCATCATAATACACATTGTGTTGAATCACAAAACCTTTTTATCTTAATTGTTAGTATTGGTATCATATTTGTTAATCCATCAACTTATAGTAGTCATTAAAAATAGAGGTAACAATTTCTTACAGTCTTTGGTACTTACCAAAAGAATTTATCTATGAACATATCATTTATCAAGCATTCCATCTGTCTTTCTGCACCTCCTACCCCCAAGAAAATACAATACATCAAGTTGTTGCAAACTACAATTACCCACCAATCGCTCTTAAGCATTCAGGTCAATAATCTTAATGAAGTGTATATTCTTTTTTTCCTTAGAAAAAAATCTTGCATTGAATATAATACAGTTTTATGGAATAGTGTCTTTGGTAAATAGAAATGGCCATGAATTATTGTAATTCTTCCCGTGAAGAGGTAGAATCTATTTCCCCACTGCTTCTGTTTGGGCTGGCTTTGTGGCTTCCTTTTGATGGATATAGTATGGAAGAAGTGACATTATGTGAGATCTTAGCTATGGCCTTCAGAGGCTTTGAAGACTTTGTTTTAGTGCTCTTGGAACCCTGTCTACTGGGGGATGAGAGACCACATGGAGAGAGACCCAGACAGCCCAGTCCTCCCAGCCACTGCAGTTGTCCCAGCTGAGGCACCAGATGTACCAGTGAGTACAGCTGGAACCCATACCTACATGGAGTGGAGATGAAACTGTCTCAGCTGAATGTAGCCCAGATTGCTGACCCACAGAATCACAAGCAAATTGCTACTTTAAGCCACTAAATTTTGTGTTAGTTTCATACATAGCAAGAAGCAACTGGATATATTAATAGTATGGATTAACTGTGTCTCCTCCACCCCTGCCTTCCTTTCTCTTTTCTTTTAGTTGACTCTTATAACAACTTCAGTTTCTCTTCTCTAGGTTCTTTAAAAGCCTTTCATTTGTTATAACATTCTATGCAATCCACTTCTTTTGTTATACCATATGTTATATAAAATAGACAAAGTCTTTAAAGAAGATGTTTATTTAATTCTCCTACAGCTGTTAAATAAATAGATAGCAACAATGCTCCATGTTGAGATGATAAAGCACTCAATACTTTGCATTATTATAATATCTTTTGTTAGAAGGGCTCAGTTAGCTTTGCAAACATGACTTTGCCATTCCTCTAATTTCACCCCTTCCCTATCCCATTTCTAACATTTTCCATCTTTAATTCTTATACTTTAGGATTTAAAATGATCTGCTCTGGCTATTTCTATGGATTATATTAAATGATTAGTTGTTAAACTTTATTTTACATCAGAAAGTTTAGAAGTTGTATGTTTGTTAACAAGAGTCTTTTATGTTTTTTGGAATTAGAAGACCTGCCTCATGTTTCAAGAAACTTGTGAGAAAACATTTAGTTGTAACCACCACCACATCACAGAACATATTGCTCTCACATTCCTAAACTCAAATAAGAATTTGTCCTTAAATTTGTGACCTAGGGACATATTAGGTTAGGATAGAAGTCTCTAGTCTGAGATCTGCGAACCTATGAAAATGGTGTAAAATTTATGGGGATGTGCCTTTTTTTCTTGGAACATTGTGTATAGCTTTCATCAGCCTTAATGAACCTGTTGTTCCTAGGTTGCTCCCTCCTAGGTCCTCCCTTTAATGAACATGTTGCTCCCCCACACCCTAATTTTTTAACTAATATCCTAGGAGCTCAGATTTTATGGCATTTCTCTATTTTTGCTTCAGTTTTATCAAGAATTACGGCTCCATAGCATCACTTGGAGAATACAGATATGTAATTTCCTTCAAAGGAACAGTCTACTGAAGGGCACATGGGGATCAATGGTGTCAGTCTTAAGAAATGATCAATGAAATCAGGTCAGAGAGAAAATTCTTACATGTAGTATAAAGTCACATTCTATTTCATTAGAATAAATGTGAATAATTTCATTATAGTTAATGTGAATAATTTGTATTAGAGTGTCATATTTCTCAAACCATGGCTTAAATAAATCAGAATTACATAGACTTTACACTAGACAAAGTAAATAGGAACTTTGAGGGGCAGTGCCTAGGAATCTGTATTTAGTTAAATTTCTTTGGTAATTCTCACATATGTTGAAGTTTGAGAACTACCAGTAGACAGTATATTTGGAAACTACAATCATTTTTTCTTTTAATGACAAATGAAATGAAACACATAAAGAATATAGAACTTTTTGAAAATACAGCTGGAGTTATAACCAGCTAGTCAATGTGGTCAATTAAATGTAATTAATTTTATGCTGGATTTGGTTATGGCTTTTTATATATATATATATATATATATATATATATATATAAAGTGATATTGTGCATGCACCTAAAGGAAAAACTGACATCCCTTTGTTGAGACTGTTTATGAAATGCTATCTTTTGAGAGAACATTTAGATGGCACTATGTCTGTCTGGTGGGAAAAGGTTTTCAGCTCTTGTCTGTTGATCTTGAGGTTTTGTTGCACTAGGGAATGAAACACTCAGTGTGTTTATATCCACAGAAGCAGAAAGTGCTTTCTTTCCCCCAGCCTCTTCTTCCTAAGATGTCATATCTTGAAGAAAAACAAAACAGAAAAGGAACAAATTTATTCTCAGGGAGCTTGGAGGAGCATGAATTATTTATTCCCAGAAATCCTCTACTATCTTTGCATGAAAGAGAGCCCTATTATTAAAAGTGAATGTTTCTTTTTCTGCATGTCAATAACGGAGAGATCAGAATGGACTGACTGTTAGATAGCTTCCTCCTTGGAGACTGAGCTCCCCAAGGCAGCCTCTGCAGCCACTAAGTTATTTTTAAGATGATAAAATCATTGGAACTGATATATTAACACCCACAATTGATGTGACAGGGGTCTGCCACTGAGGCAGTCTAAGAGGAAGAAAAGGCCATTAAAATGATCCCAATTAACTTTTAATTATGAATTAACACATTTGCATAAATCACAGCACAGAGAATTTCCGGGTGCATGTGAATGTATGTGTTTAAATTGCCTGGCTTTATTAGGCTCCTTATTTTCTTTTAGCTAGGTCTAGCAGTAAATTCTCTACTACCTTCATCTTGAGCAGAGGAAGTCAATTCTTCTTGCCTGGGGAAAAATTTAAATTTTCCCTTGATGCCAGTAATCTCATTTTCTTTCCAAGCAGTTGTGCAAATGAGAATAATCGTTTTTTGTCTTTTCCAGTTCATAGTGGGCTTCTCTAGACCTGAAAGAAATGGTGCTTCCTTGATAAAATAAATTTTGGTTAGGAAAAGGCAGAAAGGCATTTTAATCCTGGAGGGATAGAAAAATAAGGGAGAATTATAAATTGTGCTTGTCATTTTGCTGGGCAGTGGCTTTGGTAGTTACAGTCTCTTGTGGCCCACTGAGCAAGTGGATCTGTTTGTTTTAAGGAAAGAGAAGTGGTAAGCTAGAGACTGTTAGCATTTCATACCTGGACATAAAATGTTAGCTCTTTGGAATCAGCTCTTCTTGTCTTTAGTTGAATTTGGGAAGCCTCCAATATTTGAATCATTGTTTTATAAACCCCTATATGCATACTAGCCAGCCTCATTAGAGAAGAGGCAGCGTTTGTTGACTTCTCTTTGTTAAAATAGGTAACCTTTTAAAGAAAAATGTCAAGGCTGGTGAAGGGCAAAATTTGGAAGGAAAATAGTAGATCTTTGGTGTCAAAGCCACCCAGCCCAATCTGAGGCGTTCCCCACCCCTACAAGAGCTCAGGCCTTTGTGCCACTGACAATCCATTCTCACTCTTGATTTCCATCTCTTTTTTCCCCTCTCTGTTCGTTTCTTTTTCTTGTTATTATCTGGGAGCTCAATAAATTTCTGTGAAGCAAAAGATTAGAAACAACCCAAATGCCCATCAATAGAGTGGGATGGTTAAATAAAGTATGGCACATCCATTTAATGAAATACAATGGAGCTGTAATAAAGAATGGAGGAGCTCCATGTACTGATAAGAACAGATCTCCAAGATTCATTGTTAAGTGAAAAATAAAAGGCACAGAACAGTGTGTATGTCATATCTTCCATGCTATCTTTTGTGCAAAAAAGTGTTGAGGGAATAGGAATCCGTATCCTTATTTCCTTGTGTATGCTTTGTAAAAGTCTGGAATGATATACAAAAATACCTAATAATAGTGGCTAATGCTGAGGTGGGAAGTGGTTAGCTGGGAGGAGAGATTTCACTGTATACCTTTTGGTGTTTTACTTATTTATTTATTTGAAAATGAGCTTTTCATTGATGTACAACATATATTCAGAAAATTGCAAAGAGCTTAGTCCACAGCTCAGTGTTCATCTGTATAACCAGTATTAGGGACAGAAAAACAAGTGAGAGGTAAAGGAAATCAGAAAAACGGAAAGGAGAAAGCAGTTATTAGAAAAACAATAAGGAGGAAATGGTTGCAGAAAAATAAAAAAGAGGGAATGGTTATTTCAGTCTTAAAGAATGGGGTAATTAGGCCATGGAACACTGACTACCAGGGAATGGAAGAACACTATAAACGGTTACTGGAACATAACCTTTAAATCATGTCCATACCTGGAAAGAATTCAGTCTCCAAAACAGTGACATACATTTATGAATAATTACAACTAATCTTTACTTAAACTACTAGCATTTAAAAGGAAAAACAGAAGTAGACAGTGCCTTCTCCACTCTCGGAGACAGACCCATTTCCCCTTAGGATATGTACTTTCGCTTTGCACCCTTAAACTTTACTAGCAATAAATTCTTCACGCATACTTGCTGAGTGTCTGTCATCCCTCACTGTCGCTCGGGCCAAGGCTTGCAATTTCTCCAAGCCAGGAGCCCAAGAACTGGGACAACACTTCAAAGTCCAGCCGTAGTCTGAACCATGACAATCGGCACCTGGATCTAGAAGTAGAACATGACCTGCACCTCAGCAGCCCGCTCAGGTGTGCTCCAGCCACTACCTGCTCCCCAGTGACAGCCACTATCAGGGCTGCTCACTCGTGTTAAAAATTAATGTTTTGTAAAAAGAGGCAAAATCATAATTCTCATACAAACATAAAATACATAAGTGTCAAAGATTTTGTTTAATTCATTAATTAATGAGGAAACTGGTGATGGTGATTACATTTTATGTGTGAACTTTACTGGCCCAGGTTAGACACCTTCTCTGGGTGTGTCTGCGAGGGCGTTAGGATAAGATCAGCATTTGAATCAGTAGATAGAGCAGATTGTCGTCCCCACAGTGAGTGGGTATCACATTAATAATGCCGGCCTGAGTAGAAGGAAAAGCAGAGGAAGGAGGAGTTTGCTCCTTATTTTCCTGCCCAACTGCTTGAGCTGGAACATTTCACCTCATCTTCTTTGGCCTTCAGATTGGGATTCACATCATTAGCAACTCTGGTTCTCAGGTCTTCAGAATGAACCTTGAATTTCAGGACCAAATTTCCTGGTGTCCAGCGTGCAGACAGCAGACTGTGGGACTTCTCAATCTCCATAATATGTATCTCCTATTGATTCTGATTCTCTGGAGAACCCTGACTAATATAGATATTAAAAAACATAATCACTTCAAAGAGAATTCAAAGAATAGAAACACATATAGGCAATGAGGAACACTGAAATGAATTAGCTAATAGATGCAAAATTAGCCAATATCCACAGGGCAATAATCAATTATGTCTTCAGCTGACAAAATTTATTTCTGTATCTACAGACAAGAATCATTTGCATTACTATTCATTGTCTACACTTAATAGAGCTAAAGGGCTTGGCTCTATTCCAAACTTTATTTACAAAAACAGGTAGAGGGCTAGATTTGCACCACAGACTGTAGTTTGCTGATCTCTGACCTAAACCTTCTAAAATTTACTGTTTATTTTAACATAAGTATTTCAGGAAACTTTTGACCAGGTAGGTACAAGCTGTAGATAACTTTATTGTTTAAGAAACTTAGCAAAAATCCCATTTAAACAAACATCAGACTGTTCAACTTTTCAATAGATAGCACCAAAGGATGGTTGCTTTGTAAGAATCTTAGGAAGCTTCACCTCAAAATACTTGCCTGCTTGTGTCTATCAATTCTAAACTTTTCTGTATTAATAGTTACCAATTTATAAGCAAACATCCTGCATTGAAAGACCCACCTTAAACCAAGCCCTGAACAGCATAAATCCCCCCACTATGCTACTAAAACTCTGGCATGATAATGCTCTCCTTTATCAGTAAGTAATAAGCAATACACTCAACTTTGTCTTACGAACAGATAATCTGGTGTTATTTTTGGGGGGAGTCAGCATTTGGCTGAGTTATTATGCATAGTACTGTGACCAACAGTCTCATATGTCTTTTGGTAATGAATGCATATTCCTGTTAGGTATGTATTGTGAAAGGAATTTCTGGGTCACAGGATATGTAGATGTTCAGTTTAGTTTTCCAAAACAGTTGCTTTTGGGAAAACTAATTTTCATGGACAAAAATATCCTGTTTTTTAGAAAGATGTGTGTTATGCTGAAGCAAATCCAATTCTTCAAGGTCTTTTGCAGTTAGAACCAAATATACCATAAGACTGTTTGATTCTTCCGGCTCTAATTCCACGTTTGTTAAGCATATTTCTTATGAACTGGATTTCCTGAGATACCTTGTACACCAGATACCCCTGGTACTTTCTCACATCCTCTTGGGCTCACTTCTGATTTGAACTACAGCTAGAGGAACTAGTGAGATTTGCATAGGCTTTGACTCACACTTTGCCAAATTCAGCATGCATCAGGTGTGTATTGTGTGATTTTTGCTTTTGGCTCTCAGGCTTCTCTGATGGTACAGTGTGGGAAACAGAGAAAGCCCAAATTGGGGTTGTTGGGGTGTTAACCTTCCCTGGGGCAATGAGCAACCAGTGGGGAATGATGGATAAATGCTTTTCCAAAGTTGTGGACAAGTTCCAGAATTAATCCCAGCCCTTGAACCAATGCTAAGAGGCTTTGTCTTAACATAAAAGTTGGATTCTTTCATCACATAACCATAGCACAATGGTGATGTTTGTGATTCATACTGAGTAGAATACCTTTAAATTCTGGAAAAATGTTATAGATTCTTTGTGAAGTTTGGAGCCCAAAGACTGGTCTAGTGAGCATTGGCTCCATGGTCCCTCTGATTATTCATTTGTGAATCGTGACTGCAAGTCCTATCTTGAATGTGGAGGGTGCTATGTGAGGTGCTCCAGTTCCAAGCCCACATATTGCCTCTGTGCACTAGCTCTGGGTGAGTAGTCATGAAGAATGCCCCAACTGTATGCTGGTGCAATAACTCACATGCTCCACTTTCTATTTTCAGGGTAACCCGGCTGTTGACCTTCACATGGCTACATCTTCTTTTGCCAGCTATTTCTTAAACCTTCACAAGACAAGTCCCTCACACAATCACAGTTTTAACTTCTATAGTGCTCCATGCTGTTTATGAACAATCCACCACACTAGATGACCTGACCTCAAGACTTCCAATGTGCAGGGGAGGACCTGCTGCCTAACGTGTGAACAAATGGACAGCTGTAAAGCCATGGCTTGGAAGCACCACACATGAGGAAAAGAGACCCAGAGAGAATACATGATTTGGGTCTTCTTGTGCCACATGCATACTTTTTGAGCCTAAAGCTATGTAAGTTCCTGGACCCTTCTCAAGGATTTCAGTCATCGGTGGGAAAATATCCCTTTTTCCAGGTGTGTATTAACCTGTCTTGATTCTGCTTTGTGCCCCACATTTAGCATTGCTTGCTCAATGTCTGTGTGACAGTAGACAAAGCCTCAAAGCCCAAGTTTCACCTTAAGCCCACAACTACTGCGTATAATATAATAGAACACTTTCACCAGCCAAAACCAGAGAATCCCTGGCCTCATCCTCTTAGAAGCATAAATCACATGTGTTGTATTCTTTGCATCTCTTTTTCTTTGTAGTTCTGGGTCTTTTTCTTTCTCTATAAAATATCTCCTTTTCTGTTTCACTCTCTTTTTTTTCCTCCCTTAGTCGGCAATTACTATTTGAATCTTCTTATTGAATAGAGTTCTATGTTTTAAATGCTTACTTTAAATATAAAGGGGGAATCTTTGATGCTAATATAGCTTATAACTTCCACCATAAGTAAATGCGTGCTCTGGGTATGAAGCTCTGTGTTCCCAGGTGAAGCTGCTTTTGTTTCAGATTTGGGAATAAGCTCTTTGAATCGCCAGTTTCTGATCCCATGCCTGCTATTCCTGCTACTGTCATGCTGCTTTTCTTAGTGGGACAAATGTGAACTGTTCCCTTACATTGAGGTTGTATCCATCAGGATCTCAGGAGGAAACAGATGGCATATTTGAATTAGGTTAATCCAACGAGGGCTTCTTCATTCATTTAAAATGATCTATTTAAGAAGGTATGTGGTATAGAGGAGCCTCAGGAAATGGTGTAGTAACCTGGGGGTGGCAGAAGCAGAGTTGTTGCCACCCTCAGGCATGCAGAACTGAGAGAGACTAGTGTAGCTTTAGCTACCTTGGGGAAACCAGTGATCTTTGGATGGGGGTGTATCTCTAGCTTGAGATGATCTTGCTGAGAGGTAGCGCCCACTCTTCTTCACAAAACCACCTGCGGTCCCCATTAACTGAACTCAGCTGAAAGCCAGAGAACTTGGGAGCCTACTGATGTCATCCACAAGTCAGCTGCTCAGGGGTAGACACCAAAATGGAGAATAGGGGAGAGTGGCTCTGGAGGAGCACGTGGGAGAAATCTGGCACAGGGATGGGCCAGCTCTTTATTTATCCATAGCACAATTAAATATCACTGAGTGTCACCACCTTGGGTGGGAAGCCCAATATTAGTCAGTTTTTAAAGATCCTTATTTGGGGTTATACAGAACAACTTCTGCAGCCCTGAAAGGTGTCTTCTGACCTCCATTCCTGGCTCCACATAATGCCTTGTGGAAGGCTGGTCCTTCAGTGCCTCTCTGGAATTGCTGCTGAGGGTGAGCTGCCGCAGCGTCTGTGGGCAATGTTCCTTCCCATGGCGCACAGGTCCTTCTCTTGGGAAAACATAAACTCTCTCCTATTTCCCATTCCTCAGGGTGGCTCCTTCACCTATACTTAAAACACAAGGTCTCCCTT
This sequence comes from Cheirogaleus medius, assembly GCA_008086735.1. Taxonomy (NCBI): domain Eukaryota; kingdom Metazoa; phylum Chordata; class Mammalia; order Primates; family Cheirogaleidae; genus Cheirogaleus; species Cheirogaleus medius. Next base: position 15,586,020 of record VBSM01000483.1, read on the forward strand.
CACTTTTCCCTTTAGACAATCTGGTTACATCTCTTAGTGGATTTAGATCAGCATCGTAACACCTCACGACCTGCAGGGACTGGACAGGTATCAAACGAGTGTGTGTGGGAGTAAGTATAGGGTAGAGCTATGAGTCCAAGAAATAATTCACATTCCTCTTACTCTACTGTCAGGTAAATCACAGGGCAAGCATGATGCTAAGTGACAGGTGAAGCTTAAATTCAAGAAATAGTGGGCCACTGGCTTCTTAGCGCTAGTGGTTTGCTGCCACTTGGGAATGTAGGCTATTTTAAGACACACTGGCAATCCAGATTTTCATGTAAAACCACACACACAATTTTTAAATGCAGGCAATAGGGACTTATGTCAAGATAAATAAATATGTATATACTAGAGTGTTGCATGAAGGGGATTAAGAAATAAGCCATTTTGGGGGGGAGGGGGTGGAGTTTACAAAAGCTAAGGGTTAAGAAAAATAGGCGTGTGGTTTCCTGGCCTTTCATCACTCCACAGAGGAGCAGGCTGGAGGCAGGGTGAGGCTGCTGGACATGTAGGAGTTATGTTTTTGGGGAAGAATTGTACATACTGATACTTTACTTTGTAATGCAAGTGTGAACAGGGAATAAAGAATTTAGCATAGGCACCAAGCAGTCTGGAGTAAACAGCAGCTATGCAGGATATTGTCTGGGAATGCCAGCTGCTACTTAGCAAAGTCAGGAGTTGAATTTGCCCTCCCAAGGGAAGGAACCCCTGGTTCCATGGGCTTTGAGGTCTCCAGGTACTGATCAGTGCATTGGCAAGCACTTGAGCTCTTGTTGCCTGTGCTTTGGTGTCATATTCCCAAAATCATGGCCAAGACTAATGTCAAGAAAGGAAATTTTTTCTTGTATTTTCTTCTAGAAGTTTTATGGCTTCAGGTCTTACATTTATGTCTTTAATCCATTTTGAATTGATTTTTGTGTATAGTATAAGAAAAGGGTCCAATTTCATTCTTTGGCATGTGAATATCCAGTTTTCCCAACACCAATTATTGAAGAGTGTTCTGTGGGGAGCAAGTATATGCAAACCTGCCCCCAAAGGCTGAGAAAGCCGAGAGGCTAAAGAAAGAGGCTGACAAATCCGTTTCTCAGAAAGAAACATTTAATAGGGAACAGAAGTGATATCCCGGGCAGTTGTGAGACAATGGATCCCTGTACCTGCCCACCAAAAATTATCCTTTATATAGTAAGCTATTTTGGTAAAACTTGTGCAGCTGGTCATGTCTCAGACTTTCTCGTGAAACTCGTGACCACTGGGGAGCTTAGATAAGTGTCTTTAGGAGGGGTTATCTATGCTAGGCATTGTTGCATTATGGGAGTTGATCTCTGCTACGGGCGTTGTTTAAAGACCTTGCTGCAGAACACCTTAGTATGCAAGAGTCAAACATCAGTCATCATGGTGGTTTGGCTTCAAGATGGCATCCCTCTTGCCACGCACAGGCTGTTTTCCTACACAGAGACTATCCTTTCCCCATTGCATACTCTTGGCACCCTTGTTGAAAATTAGGTGATCATATAAGCTTGGGTTTATTTCTGGATTCTGTATTCTGTTCCATAGGTCAATGTGTCTGTTTTATCCTAATATCATACTCTTTTAATTACTATAGGTTTATAATATAATATGAAATTAGGAAGTGTGATGCCTCCTACTTTGTTCTTCTTTCTTAAGATTACTTTGTCTAGTTGGAATCATTTATGGTTCCATATGAATTTTATAGGATTTTTTTCTATATCTGTGAAAAATGCTATTGGAATTTTGATAGGAATTGCATTGAATCTGTAGATCACTTTGGGTAGTTTGGACATTTTAACAATATTAATTCTTCTAATCCACTACCATGGGATATCCTTCCATTTATTTGTGTCTTCAATTGCTTTCATCAATGTTTTACAGTTTTTAGTGAACAGGTCTTTTACCTCCTTGGTTAATTTATTCCTAAGTACTGTATTCTTTTTGATGCTATCATAATGGGGATTGTTTTCCTGATTGCCTTTTTGGATAGTTTGCTATTGGTATAAAGAAATGCTACTGATTTTTAATGTTAATTTTGTGTCCTGCAACTTTAATGAATTTATTTATTAGTTCTAACAATTTTTTAAATGGAGTCTTTATGATATTCTATGTATAGTGTCATGTCATCTGGAAACAGAGACAGACAGCAAAAGCAAAAATAAGCAAGTGGGATTACATCAAATTAAAAAGCTCTGCATAGCAAAGGAAAAATATCAATAAAATGAAAAGGCAATCTATGGATTGGGAGAAAATATTTGCAAACAATATGTCTGATATAGGGTTGGTATCTAAAATATATAAGGAACTCATATAACTCAACAGCAAAAAACCAAATAACCTGATTAAAAAATGGGCAAAAGACTTGAATAGACATTTTTCTACAGAAGGCATACAGATTGCCAATAGGTATATGAAAAGGTGCTCAACATCACTAATCATCAGGGAAATTCAAATTAAAACCACAATGAGATATCACCTCACATCTGTTAGGATAGCTATTATTAAAAAGACAAAAGATAATAAATATTGGCAAGGATGTGGAAATAAAGAAACTCTCATACATTGTTGGTGGTAATATAAATTGGTACAGGCATTGTAGAAAATAGTGTGTAGGTTTCTCAAAATATCAAAGATAGAACTACCATATGGTTCAGCAAATCCTACTTCTGAATACAAAACCAAGGAAATAAAATCAGTATCCCAAAGAGATATCTACATTTCTAGGTTCATTGCAGCATCATGCACAATAACCAAGATATGAAAATAAGTATCTGTTGGTGAATGGATAAAAAATATGGTATAGGTGTATATCTATCTATCTATCTATCTATACACATGTGCAATGGAATATTACTCAACTTTAAAAGCTGAAGAAAATCTTGCCATCTGGGATAACATGGATAAAACTGGAGCACATAATCCTTAGTGAAATAAGCCAGACACAGAAAGAAAAATGCTGCATAATCTCGCTTATATGTGGAATATAAAAAAGTTGAATTCCTAGAAGCAGAGAGGAGAATAGTGGTTGCTAGGGACAGGGGAAGGGGAAAATGGGGAGATGTTGGTCAAAGGGTATGCAGTTTCAATTATGGATGAATAAGTTATAGAGATCTAGTGTACAGCATAGGGACTATAGTTAATCATAATGTGCTGTATAATGGAAATTTGATAAGACAGTAGATCTTAAGCATTCTCACACATACAAAAAATGGTAACTAAATGAAGAGATGGAAGTGTTAATTAGCTTGACTGTGCTATTCAGTTCACTATATATGTATATCAAAACCGTATGTTATATATCTTAAATATATACATTTTTTATTACCAAAAAAGAAAGAAAAAGAACTCTAGCTCCTTTGTCTCTCATTGAATAATACTGTTGGTTTCTCTCCACTGCAGCTAATTCATAACTTTCTGAACATATGTCACACAAACAAAACAAAACATGTCTTTGGGCCACCAGTTGGAAAATTATTGAGCAGACATTGGGAACCAAATTGTCTACACAGGTGAAGACCTGACTGATGTCTCCTTTGCCATCATCACACTGAAAAAGCTTTCTCTTGTCCTCTGAGGTCAAGGAGAAACCAAATATTAGAGGGATAAATTAAATGTCTGACTTCTGTTCTTCAGGGAAGGGGAGGGATACATTTCATTTAGTTCTGATGAATCTACAGCAGATAAACGCAAAACACTGGTAATTTTTCAGTATCTGATATAGTAAATGATAAATAAATGGCTTTCTTACATGAGTAGAAAAATTAGAATCTTTAAAATTGACAAGAGAAGGAGAATGTTCTCATGGGAGGAAATGACTGGACTATAGGAGTCTCAACCTTTCTCCATGAACTTATCCTTTATTGAAAGAATGTTGCCTGTGACTACTGTGCTGCTCACTGTAGCTGCATTTAGGGCTGGGACTGGGCAGGGGGACAGATATTGCTCCTCCTTAATACTCTAGATCAAGTTTGGGTTCAAATCCCTTCTCTTATCTCCATGGCCCATCTATACAAGACTATTCTGTTTAAAAGAAATTTTAGTGATACCATGAGAAAATATTAATTCTCTCATCACTTGACAAACATTTATGGGGTGATTCCTTTATGCCAAGCATTACACTAAGGTTAGAGATTTATTGGTGAGAAAAACAGACACAGTCTCTGCCTTTGTGCTCCAGTGTTCATAAATCTGGGGTGATATAAATTGGATAATCTTAATTATAATGCATGGTTTGTGTTCTATTATACAGATCTTTCCTAGCTCCCAACCTTCTTCCAGATCATAGAAACTGCCTTACCTATCCCTGACTATAGGGACATTCATTCTTTTCAAATTCCAAGCTCAAGAGTGGAAGCACCAGTTTTGGTCTTTCTCCAGTCTCTTTGAGTAAGCCTCATTGGGCTTAGTTTCCTCTTTGAAGACATTTTTCTTACCCAGGAAGACTTCTTCTACCCAGAGGTATCTGGCATTGTGCTAGTCTATTTCCAAAGGGTGAACATATTGAAATATAGCATAACAACTCCAGATCTATAACACAGAAGTGGGGTTGTGGTGGAGTGTCACAAAGCAATTAATTCTATACAGGTGTACTTTGAAGATATTGAAGGTTTGGTTACAGACCACCACAATAAAATGGATATCACCATAAAGTGAATTTTTTGGTTTTCCAGTGCATATAAAACTTATGTTCACACTATACTATAGTCTTTTGCAGGTGCAGTAGCATTGTGTCTAAAAAAATGTACATACCTTAACTAAAAAAGACTTCTTTGCTAAGAAATGCTAACAATCATCTAACCCTTTAGTGAGTAGTGATCTTTTTGTTGGTGGAGGGTCTTGCCTTGATGTTGATGGCTATTGACTGATCATGGTGGTGGTTCCTGAAGGTTGTGGTGGTTCCTGAAGTGTGTGGTGGCTGTGACAGGTTCTTAAAATAAGACAACAATGAAGTTTGCCACACTGACTCTTCCTTTCACAAAATATTTCTCTGTAGCATGCTGTGTGATAGCATTTTTACCACAGTAGAACTTCTGTCAAAATTGCAGTCAATCTTCTCAAATCCTGCCACTGCTTTATCAACTAAGTTTATATAATATTCTTAATCTCTTTCTGTCCTTTCAACAATGTTCCCAGAGTCATCACCAGGAGTAGATACCATCTCAAGAAACCACTTTCTTTGCTCATCCATAAGAAGCAACTCCTCATCTGCTCAAGTTTTATCATAATAGCAGCAATTCAGTCACATCTTCAGGCTCTAATTCTAGTTCTCTTGCTATTTCCAAAACATCTGCTGTTACTTCCTCCACTAAAGTTTTGACTCCCCCAATGTCATCCATGAATATTGGAATCAACTTCTTCCAAACTACTGATATTCATATTTTGACCCTTTACCATTAATCATGAATGCTCTTACTGTCATCTAGAATGGCGGATGCTTTCCAGAAGGTTTTAACTTACTTTACCCCTGAATATCAGAGGAATCACTATCTATGCCACTTATGGCCTTATGAAATGTATTTCTGAAATAGTAAGGCTTAAAAGTAAAAAATATTCCTTGATGTATGGGCTGCAGAATGGATGCTGCATTGCAGGCATGAAAGCACCATTATTCTCCTTGTACATCTCCATCAGAACTTTTGGGTGACTAGGTGAATTGGCAATGAGCAGTCATATTTTAAAATAAATCTTTTTTTTTCTGAGCAGTAGGTCTCAATGGTGGGCTTAAAATATTCAATAAACCATGCTGTGAACAGATGTGCTGTCATCCAGGCTTTGTTGTTCCACTTACAGAGTACAGGCAGAGTAGATTTAGCATAATTCTTAAGGACCCTAGGATTTTGGAATGGTGAATGAGTATTGGCTTCAAGTTTAAATCACCAGCTGCATTAGCTCCTAACAAGAGAGTCAGCCTATCCCTTGAAGCTTTGAACCCAGGCACTGACTTTTCCTCTCTAGCTATGAAAGCCCTAGATGGCATCTTCTACCAATGTAAGTCTATTTTGTCTGCATTGCAAATCTGTTGTTTAGTGTAGCCACCTTCATCAATGATCTTAGCTAGATCTTCTGATAACTTGGTCCAACTTTTACATCAGCACTTGCTGCTTCATTTTACACTTTTATGTTATGGAAATGGCTTCTTTCCTTAAACCTCATGAACCAACCTATGCTGGCTTCAGACTTTTCTTCTTCAGATTCCTCACTTCTTTGAGATTTCATAAAATTGAAGAGAGTTAGAGCCTTTTTCTATATTACTAGGCTTTGGCTTAAAAGAATATTGTGGCTGGTTTGATCTTACCAGACCACTAAAACTTTTCTCCTTTTAAGGAATAAGGCTGTTTTGCTTTCTTATCATTCATGTATTCATTGGAATTGAATTTTTAATTTCCTTCAGAAACTTTTCCTTTGCATTCACAACTTGCCTAACTGTTTGGCACAAAAGCCTAACTTTTGGTCTATAACAGCATTTGATGTGCTTAATCATTTCTATCTTTTGCTTTAAAGTGAGAGACATGCAACTTTCTCTTCTACTTGAACTCTTAGAAGCCATTGTAGGTTATTATTGGCCTAATTGCAATATTGTTGTATATCTCTGAGAATGGGGAGACTTGAGGAGAGAAAGAGAAACATGGTCAGACCATGGAACAGAACACAAACAATATTTATTCATTAATTGACTGTGTGTTATATAGGCGTGGTTTGTGGCACCCCAAAACAATTACAGTAGTAAGATCAAGGATCATTCATCACAGATTACCATAACAAATATAAGAATAATGAAAAAGTATAAAATATTGCAAGAATTACCAAAATGTGACACAGAGACACAATGTGATCACATGCTGTTGGAAAATGGTACTTATAGACTTGCTCGATGCAGGCTTGCCACAAACCTTCAATTTGTAAAAAATGCAATCTCTACTAAGTGCAATAAAGTGAAGTGCAATAGAATGAGGTATGCTTGTACTTGAAATTTTCTAATTTTAGGGAGAAAAAAAAGAGCTGACATGATATTGCAGAAAAACCATAGAGTTTGAGCAGGTCTGGAATCTATCATCTCTGAATATTACCTTTAACAGGCATATTATATTTAGAAACATAAATGTACATTTGAAAATTATACTTAAGAGCACTTTGATTTTGGTACAATTTCACAGAATTATTGAACATTGACTTCCATTGATGGTAGAAGAATATTCTCAAGTGATCTAAAAATTAGCTTGCTATTCATTTTTCATTTGACAAATATTGAGCACATGTTTGTATTAGATACTGTGCTAGATATTAAGAGTATAGCCAATGACTTAGGTACTTACTTATAAGAAGTATATTATATATAAGGAATTTAATAAATAATTATATAATATATAATGTGCGGAGATATATGTGTGTGTATAAATGTATGTATGCAATATATGTGATGTGTATAACTGTATCAATCAAAATTCATTTGGAAAAGCAGAGCCACACATGTATTATGGAATAAAGAATAAATTATAAGAATTAGTCCTCACACAACTAGGAGAGGGCTTGGGGAAGTGAAGGTGTAGAAGTAGAAGTCAGAGGATCAGGGAAGAGTCCTTAGTTTCGGGGAGGCCCTGGCATGGGTAAACAAATCAGAGCCTCCATGTCCAGCTCTTACAATGGGGGAGCTTGTGGAACGGTCTCTGTGAGTCCACAGCCTGGTGTCTGGTTGCCGGCCTGGGACATTTTAGGGGACAGTGCCAGAAGTCGGGAAGGAGAGCTAGATGCAGAGCAGAGTGCAGACAAACTATGACACTCTGGGGCAGCTTCACCTCTGTCCATGACCGTATCCAACTATGTTTATTGTTTTATTTCACATTCCAGATTTTTGTACAAGTTCCTTTATTTTAGCCAACTCTAACCTCCAATCTGGAGCCATATAGAGAAGATATTTTGGGAAGCATAGTTTCCATCTTTAATTAACTCGACATTCATAATTCAGCAAAATAATTATAGGACACACGCACAAAATTGGCCTGTTGTGATCTATTATAAAATTTTTCTGAAATGACTTCATAAATATGTTTACACATACACTATAATTTCTAAGAATCTATTATTACTCTTTTCAGTGTTAACTTATGTTAAAGTAATGCTAAATAGGATTTTTTTAGAGCAACCGAAAAGTCTAATGGTTTTTTGTCTCTCTTGGGTGCATCATATCTGGCAGAAAATCTTCCTCATCACAAGTGCTTAAAATAGCATGTGAAGCCCTGTGACAGATACTGAACAATTTCCTCCATTTCAGAGCTTGTGTGGATGTCAACAGACTTCCCATCAGTTAGAAATTCCTATAAATCACAAGTTCTCGTTGTCTTGTTAGGTGTTCAGTTATTGTTGAGTAAAATCCATTTAGAGAACAGACTCACACAATTCTGTTTAAGTCTAATGCCCTCCAGAGAACTGGCAGCAAATGTTGGTGTTCTCAGATGACAAACCGAAGGTTTGCCTTGGCAAGGGCTACAGAATCTGAGGTAAAAGAAATCACCTGGGATTTTCCTTCATGCTTGCTGTCGATTCATGACTACAGAATGCTCAAATAAATTTCTTGGATAAATAATTATGAAACTAACAGACAATTATAACAAAATAAATTCCAGATTTCTTTATCCATAATTTCTTTTCTTGTATTGAAAGGAGAAGGTCACCTCTTATATTCTGAAAAGCTTATTTCAATACCCTGTTTACATTATTATATGAGAAAAATCTCTAAGTGATGCAAAAGTACACACATGGAGGAAGAGAGAACTGGGTTTTTATTTGTAGCTTTTACTATTGTGTCCTTGGGCTATTAACCATTGCACATTTTTTTCCCTTTTTTTTCTTGCCAAATGGGTACCTTAAAGGATTTTTGTGAGGACTAAATGAGATAAGTAATTCAAGTACTTAGCTAACTGTAAGTACTCAATAAATGTTAATTTCTTTACTATTCTATTTAATGCAAAGTTATTTTATCATGGTCATAATGCACCCTTCTCTCCTAAAGCCATCACTAAGAGGTTTTTGTGGACATTGATTTTCTTCATAAATAAAGACTGATGCTTCCTACAGAGGTAATAATAGATTAGCCATGAGGCTGATCACTGGCCTTCCCTTCTGGTTCTTGTATTGGATAGAGCAGGGACCATTGCTCAATAAAGGTTGTCAGACCGAGAGGCTACTGGAGAGATGGAAAAAAATCTCTCTCTCTAGTTATGTTTCAGAAGATGCTTGACAGTTTTTATAGAATGATTGGAATATTGTTTTGCTTACCTGCAGGTAGAAAGGCTCAAGTTAATCTATTCAAATCTGAAACAGTCAACCATTGGTTGGAGTCAGTAATGTATAAGAAGTGGAGATGGTTGTTTACTGTCATGGAGAATAATCCACCATTGATTGACTAGATTTTTCCCCTGGCATGTTTATGCTTCTTTTTTTTTTTTTCTGGCTCTAGATATAAAGTGAACAGCATTTTGATGCCTTCTTATTCTCAAAACCCACGAAGATGTTTCTTCACTGAAAACCCCATATTCATATTAAAAAATAAAGGGAGCCTAGAAAAAAATTCTTGAGTCCTACAGTACCTCAAATAAAATATTTTCCTTATGTTCATGCAGATGATTAAAAATTTCTAGCTAGGATATTTCATTGCCAGATCATTCCTCACAATCCCAGGGGGAACTCAGATATGAGCCAAGCTCCAGATTTACATTGTCTCCTTGGAAATTATTTAAATAAAACATAACATAATGTACCACTGAGGCCATAATTTACTTCGGTGTTATGTTCTTGTTGTAAAAGAGTTAAATAGCCACGAGGTTTAGCTTATGAGTTAGTAGAACTTGTCTCTATTGATAATCATTAAGTTTTATATGAATTTGTAGATAAAATTATATTGTAAGCACAAATCATACACATTAGCACATCAAATGTATCTATTTTAACTTTTACTAGGTCTAGAATTTTCTAGGAGTTCCTTCATTGAGATGACAATCTATATTAAAATGATTTGAACTGTGGTTTGCCTAAAAGACCTTTGGACAAGAGTTAGGAGACCTGGACATGCCAGGTCACCTCTGCGGGATACCATAGCCTTGTCTATAAAATGAGAGGGGCTCTTCTGGTGACCTCTCAGGGCCTTTATGGTTGTAGGAAATCACCTTAAGCACAAGTCACTGAAAGATGTCCTTGCCGATTAGATTTTCTTAAACCAGAAATGCAATTACTCCCTCCTTTTAAAAAATGTGTTTCTTCCCTTCATATTATTTGATTTGACTATAACAAATCCATTCAAAATTTTTGTCTGGGCTCTTTTCTCCTTCATGATAATGGTTCACTTGTTAGCCCTTGTAATAGGTACTAGGGCAAAAATAAAAAATCACAAAATAAATGGAGTTGGAAGGAACCGTGACAGATCATCTGGCCCAGCCATCTGCAATTGCAGCATGTTTTAGTGTTCACTTGCTCTATAAATAACCAGAAGTATCCAGCCAAGTCCATATCGCTTTAACATGGCCAAAAGTGGTGGTCAAACTTAGGAACTTTTCCCTTTATTTATCCTTGGAACTCTTTCGCTTTACTTGGCTGGGATTGTCTGAAAACCAACTGACTCCAAAATGGAGTCCAAAATGAATAACAGTAGAAAATTGGGTTCTATAGGCAAGGTAAAATGCAGACAGCTTTCAGATAGACCTTCTCCATTTCTACTTCTCTCTCTCTCTTGAGAGCAGTCCCATCTCTGCTTCTGACCTCTTGCTTTATCTCCGTTTCTGTGGGGCTTAAAGAGATAATGTGCACAAAGAGCCTAGCACAGTGCCAAGCACAGGGTAGGACATGAGAAGGACAATGCACAGCTTCTAGAATGTGAGTTCCGTGTGTTTCAATTACTGCTATTTTCTGTACACCTTGAATAGTGCCTGGGACACAGTAGGTGTTTGGTAAGTACTTAGTGAACTTACTAACTTGCTCCTGTAGCCTCCTCTTTTCTCTTCTGTCTCTCTCTGTCCTCCACTCCTCCACCTTCCTGATTATCCTCATCTCTGTGTCCCTCCCCTCCACCCAGAGAAACTGAAATTTTTAAGGGACTAAGAAAGGTGATATAGGGCCCCTTCATTCACTGCTCCTTGACAAGAAAAATAGAAAATTTTGGCGAGTATGTGGGCTGGTAAGGATGAAGGAGCTTCTGGGAGAATTATTTCTCTAGCAATCTATGTGCTTATTTGTGAGCAAGGATTTCCACAGAAATAAATGTTACCGTAAGCCGGGTTATCCCAACCACAAAATTCCACCTTGGAATGTTTCAGAGAGGAATGGCTCAGGAGCTCTGGTAAAAAGTAGCTGGAGTTTAGCAGTTAACTTTTGTTTCTAAAAGTTTCCCAAAGGACCCAGTCACCTGGGGGCATGTGGTTCCCCACAGAGGCCTGTGTACTTTTTTGGCCCGTGACAGGTCTGGTCCTTGCAATGGCTCCCTTTCTCCGGCTTGGTCCTTGTCCCCAGTGTGTTTCTAATGCTCAGTGACGCACAGGCATGACCTCCCGGAAGATCCCCAAACAGGCGCCGTTACTTTATGTGCAAAAAAAAGTAAAAGATCTTTTCATATATGGTAAGTTAAGCACTTGGAAATGGGGAGATGATCCTGGGTGGATCCTGAGTGGAATCACATGCATCCTTTTAGGAGGGAGGCAGACGAAGACTTGACCCACCCAGAAGGGAAGGCGTTTTGAAGACGGAGGCAGAGGTCGGAGGGCTGTGGGAATGAGCCAGGGAGTCGCGGCAGCCCCCGGAAGCTGAGGAGGCAAAGTTCCGACGGGAGCGCAGCCCGGCCAACTACTGCCCGGTGATACCGATTTCAGAGTTTAGCCTTTACAACCTTAGGAGAACAAATTTCTGTTGCTTTTGGTAATTTGTTGCAGCAGCCATAAGAAATGACCCTCCTTTTATGGTAGGCTAGCTCCTAGTTAACCTTGGTATCTCAATTCAGGTGTCACCTCTTCTAGGAAGTTCTCCTCTGTTCCCCTTGGGTCCTAGTTTCATGGGCCCCTTGATTGTTCCCACGGTAGCTCATGCTCAGTTTTCTTAGGAAACTCATCACCTTTTCCTGTAAATGCCTCTTAACTTATTTCCCTGCTGATTCTTGGCCCCCTGAGGGCCTATGGCCTTCAATTCTTCCATGATGCCTTAGGAACCAGCATGAGCAGGTTCTTCCTACAGGCACAGTTATGCGTGGTTTCCATCATTCTCTTAGCCACCCACGATCCCAATTGGAATACAGTGTTACTGTACCATATTTTCTTTTCAACTTCTGGTTGGGGAAATTAATCACATACTCTGTTTTCAAGATCCCTAGGCCAGTTGGCACTGCTCCCTACTGGAGGATGTAGGCTGCTGGAGCCTCCAGTTCCCAGCCAAGGCAGCTATAAATAAGCTCATGTGCTTGCTTAGTCTGTGTACAGCCTTCCTCTGTACAACTGCAGGGTCCTCATGGATGAGAACTCTTGCTCCCGCTTCCTTCTTGCTGATCTCACTGAATTGAGGTCTCTACTCTCACATAACGATCTCAGCCCAGGTTTTCGGTTAATTGCTTCATGTTCTTTAAGGCTTGTGTTTTCCTAGCATCATCGTTGTCCCTAACATCATTGTTGCTGATCCTAGATGTGGAATTTTACTTCACTGCATATGATTTGTGTGGGTGGAAAAGTCCCATGATGAAGGCAAGGTTCTGTGAAGATTAACCTCATGGTGTTGTTCAGTCCACATGACAGGGAGAGTATCTGGGTTTCTGAATTCTAGGTTTCTGAATTCAAGCAACAATAAGCTGGACCAGAGTGATGGTGCTGGGGTCGAGTGGGGAGGGATTAACTCAAAAGACACCATATCGTTGTGTGAATTTCCACCTCGTATCAATCTGAATCTTATATTTAAGCATCAATGATAATTGATGTTGGGTTTGCAACTGCTGGGAATCTTAGAATGCTAGGCCCTCACACAGTACTTTCCCCCCTTTTTTGTCTTCCTAGGAGCCCTGATTTGTGTCTGTTTGGTACATCCTCCCTGCTCTTCTGCTCCAGGCTCCTTGTAACAGCCTCACCAAGGCCTCTGTCTATTACCTCCTGAACCTCTAATCGAGTCTTAGAGCCTGGCACAAAGCTTTACTGTCCTAGCCTGCCTTGTTTTTCATCCCATCATTCCTAATTAAGTTTAGATCTTCACTTAACTCCTTATACAGAGTTGAGACCAAGCCATGTATTTTATTAGGACACTACTGAAAGTTCAGGGACAGTGAGGGAAAACAGCATGGGAATTAATTTACAACCAGCTGTGAGACTTGACTACTCTTCCACATCTCACCGTCCCAATTTGGCCTCTGGCCTGAATCCCCCAGCCTGACACCTCTCACCCCAAGGGTCCCGATGGAGTTGCCCAGAGCCTAAGCTCAATTACCTTGCAGCTCAGAGAGAAGGAGGAATTCCTCAGACTATTTTCTCGTTCAAGATGCTGGCGGTGGGAATGTCCTCTCTCTTCGGAGGAAAGCACACAGGTCTGGTAGGCTAGTGCCTGGCAGGCCCACATCTGTGCGTTCGGGCTTAATCGCCTTTTGCAAAATCACAGCATGAAAGCTGTGGAGGGGAGCCACGTCTCTCCTCCAATGTGAACTGAAGTTTTTCTGGCAATGTTTTTAAATGTCAGATCTCTGCTTACTGTAAAAGGCAGTGAAACAAAACAAAACAAACAAACCCAACACTCCTCCACAATAACGAGGAATAATTTGAAATACAATGCACTGCATGGCTCAGACAGAGCTGACCTAATACTTTATCTCGCCCACTCCTCCCTTTCTTCTCTTTTCTTCTTTCCTCTCCAAACAACATAGGGAGCCCTCACAGGTAGGGCTCTACTTGCATTTCTAAACAGCACACTTGACTGTCTAAAATATATTTTCTAAAACATAAGAGAGACTGACGGTGATGTCAACAGTCAACGTTTCCCTCAGGATCAATGAATCAATCCTTTACATTTTTGTAATTAAAGGACCCATCCTATTGATTTCACCCAAAGAAATTATATGTTGCACAGGTGAATTTCTGCTTCAACCTCTCATGAGGCTTAAAAAGTCCTTGAGGCTTTGAAATGACAGTTTTTCTGGCTTCTGCTTATAAAGGCTTTAAAAACCCTGTTTTCCATTCCTCGGTGATAAACCTTTACCTCTATGTAATTCTGGCAGAACACGTGGCTGCCCGACATAATAGTTAAAGCAAAAGGAATGTTAAGGCTTTCCGATATGGGTAGATGATAGAACAGTGTGTATTACTGATAGGTGTGCGGTGCTACGAGTTCTGGGAGATTGATTTTAGGTGGTAAGATAAAACTTGCTAAATTGATAACATTTTTTTGCTTGTTTTTTGGCAAACTCCAATTCCCACATGTAGAATTTGGATGAATCTGTAGCTTTGATTGTTTTCAAAATCTAGCAGCAGACATGAATAGCCATACAATGTTTTCCTGTCATCAGAAAACAATAGAGTAGCCTTTTCATTTTAGGCTATGGAGATAATTTTTGTGGTTCAAGCTTCTCCCAAACATAGGAATCATTCTGTAAGACCGTTTTTTAAAAAGTAGAATTCTCACATGAAATAAGATTTTTCAGAATTTACAGTTTTCAGAGTGGTTCAGATTAGACAAGTTAGCAGATAATTTTAGTACAAGTTAAAAAATATATTAATATTCTCATTAATGAAAGGTGAGGACATCTGTTAAAAATCATTATCTTTATTACCCAGTGTTTCTCTAGAATTTGGTGATATGAAACAAGGTCTCGCCAATAACACTCTATTTCATTTTCATCATTACATTTAATTATATTACTGCTTTATCTGCATATATACAGAATCAAATCCATTAATTATAATTTTATTTTAATTACTGAAGTGCTTTATTTTAGGAACAACCCTAGAGGATTATTTTGTTTTCTTAGGTAATAAGCAAATATCCATTTTCCTACCCTTATTAAAATGATTTGCTTTTTCTTATCAGTTTTTTAAAAAATTAGTAATAGTGATAATTGTTCTTGATATTTAGTTAGTATATTGCACAATGTTTGATTTTCTGTTTGCTAATAAAATGTTTTTCTTTCACTTAGTTTTTCTTGATTCTAGACCTTTCTCTCATTTAGAGGCAAATGCTTAGCACATTATCAGTACCCTTTAATCTTTCTGAAATATATTCCTTAATGTCTTTCTTAATCTTTAAATAAGCTTCTCTTTCAATTTCAATACACTGGAAATAAGTCCCTTTAGCTTATTAATGACTTATTTATTGACACCTATTTTCTTGTTGGATTACAAAAATAATTATATTGGAATACACTTGATAAACTTCTTAGTAAATCACTTCAATGTTCTTATCCTCCTGTCTTCAATTTAAGGTAATGAAAATTAATCAATCTGCTGTAGGTACACTAAAATGTAACTTTTCCCCATCAGGTTTCAATAACCTTCATGCATCTGCTACTTAAAATGTAGTAATAATTTCTCATTGTTTCAGAAAAAAATTGAGAAATGACTATTATTCATTGTCTCTTAAAATGTCCCCAATTTTTCAACATCTTCATTCAAACTCATTTGAATTTGTGAGAACTTTAGCGAAATGCTTTTTTGGGGGGATTAATAATAAGAGTATTGGGAGAAAATGTTTGCAAACCACACATCTAAAAAAGAATTTGTTTTTAGAATATATAAGGAACACTCAAAACTCAAGAGTGAAGAAACAAACAATACAATTAGAAAAAGGGTAAAAGACATGAAGAGATATTTCACCAAAGAGGAGGTCTGAAAGACAAATAAGCACATACATGAAGAATTATTCAACATCACTAGCCATTAGGGAAATGCAGATTAAAACCACAATAAGATCCCACCACATGTTTATTAGATCAGCCAAAATTAAAAATAGTGACAAAATCAAATGCTGGTAAGAATGTGGAGAAACTAGATCATACATTACTGATGGGAATGTATTTTGGTACAGCCCCTCTGAAAAACTGTCTGGCAATTTCTTATAAAACAAAATATGCATTTAGCATATGCCCCAGGAATTGAACTCTTGGCATTTATCCCAGGGAAATAAAAAACGTATGCTCATGTAAAAACCTGTATATGAATGTTCACAGCAGCTTTATATGTAGTAGTCCAAAATTGGAAACAACTCAAACGTCCCTCAGTTTGTAAATGGTTAAACAAACTCTGGTATATTTTTACGGTGGAATACTACTTAGCAATAAAAAGGATCAAACTATCAATACCCACAATAACTTGGATGGACCCGAAGGGTATTATGCTTAGTGAAAAAAGCCAATCTCAAAAGGCTACATAATGTATTATTGCACTTATATAACATTCTTGAAATGATAAAACTGTAGAGATGGAGAACAGTGGTTGCTAGGAGACAGGGATGGGGTTGGGCAAAAATAAGGGAGTAGTAGGAGGGAGTTCTTCTTTGGTGATGGAACAGTTCTACATCCTGATGGTGGCTGTGATTGCGTGAAGCTTGACATGGGATCAAATTGCATAGAACTACCTACCTACCTAGACACACACACACACTCACACGAATGCATAAAACTCTAATGAGCACTGAATAAGGTGTAGTCTAGTTAACAGCATTGTTCCAAAGTAAGTTTTTTTGTTTTGATAATGTACTACAGTTATATAAGATGCCATTTTTGAGGAAGCTGGGTAAAGGGTTCAAGGAACTCTACGTACTATATCTATATACTATTTTTAGAACTTCCCATGAATCTACAATTATTTTAAGATAGAAAGTTAAAAAAATGTGTTTTGGATAACTTAAAATATCATTAGCTAGTCAGTTTAATAGAATACTGCATACAAAATTATTTAGTAATTGCCCAAGGAAATTCATAAATAGAAACATTTTCACTATGTCTGCCTTAAATTAGAATTACGTATGAATTTATTACGGCTTAATAAGATGAAGTAAAAGTGATAACCAAAATGTATTAGATGCTCATAGTATATGCCTTGTCACATGAAGCAGTGCTATATTTTCAGTGTCTGTCCTCTTGAGAGGAAGGGAAAGGGTGTGGGAGCAGCGTTTAATGTGGAAGGAAGTTGTTACTTGATAAATCCATGGAATAGTAGGAGCTTTATCTAATCTTGAAAGTAAGGAGTCTGCAACAGGCAAACTCATGAAATCTCAGTGACTTACCAGAGTAAAAGTGGCCTTCTATGGGATGTTTCTAAGGGCCAAGCCTAGAAGTTGCTTTCATCACTTCTACCAACATGCCCTTAGTGAAAATCTTATCACCTGGCAACCTAACTGCAAGAAAGGCTGGGAAATATAAAGGATCACGTGAATATTTTCTGAATCCTAATGGTCTCTGCCACATTCTCTGCCATATTCTGACATTCATGGTAGGAATAGTGAGGCAATTACTGAAATTGTCATGAATGTATTTGAACTAAGGTACATTACACTAAGAAATATAAATGCATTGCTATCCATTGAGTATATAGTCAATTATTTTCACAAATTTTATTTCTACTGCTAATGAATTTTTTCCTTATTGAGAGTCTTGTTGGGAGGATAATATGTGTCAGAGGTTTTTAAAAATATGTAGTCTAACCTTAGAGCATTACCTATCGCCTTTTGTAGTCAGTAGTCACCTGTCTCCTGTCTCCTGATGCTTCTTGCCCACTACGAGTATATTTTAATAAGAAATTTAGAGTTATAAAGGACTTAAAGTTCATCTAGACCAAACTCCCCAGTTGACATTTAGTGATAACAGTGAGGGCACCAGTCCCCAGGTCTATTGCTTCTAAGTCCAGCATTCCTTTTATTTCCCACATAGTCTTGTGAACAGCATGATGCAGGTGGATGAGTGCATAGAGTCCAGTAATTCTACACTTTATTCTCAAAGTTAGGGGATACAGACCACTAACCTTGGAGACAGAGTTAGGCTGGAGTAGGCCTAGAAGTTTTCCTAGGCCATCATCATCCTTGGAGTCTTCTATTGGTCTCTACTGGTCCTGGCAATTTAGGGGAACCTCTTGGTGTCTAGGAATTGCGAGGCATTCTGTGGCCCATGGGAGGAACTGAGAAGAGACTGGCTGATCCCTTCTGTTTTTTTGTTGCCACGTTTCAGATTATTGCTGTCCCAAAAGTGAGTGATGAGTAGACAAAGGAAGTTAGCAATCTACCTAAGGATATTCAGTCACTAGGTCGAGATAGAACATGCAGTACTGGTGAAAATCCTCCACAGACTGGCTCCTCCCTCTATTTTTTCCCATTCAGTAAAGGTGGTAGTGATTTGCTAAATGTTTAACAAATGGCTTTCTGAAAAAAACATACACATCCATACATTTACTATACATTTTACTGAAAGCCAGTTAATTCTCCCAAAATGCTTTTGTTGATCTTTGATAAAACTCTTGTATTTGTAGCTGAGCTATGGTTGCATCTGATGAACAAGCATAGTTCCAACATGAATGCTGGTTGCTATTTTTATTTGTTTTAATAAGTATTATAAGATGAAAATGAAACAATGAAGAAGTACGCTACAGCTCCACTCATTTGTCAATAATACAGTGACGTCTTTGCTAAGGTTGTGAATACTGGGAGAATATTTCCTCATCTTTTCATGTTTTCCCAATGTAATAGACACAACCACATTCTTTTAAGTTTAATCAACAATATTAACATTTTTGTCTGTCACCTTTTTAGGCAAGTGACAATACAATAAATCAAGCTCTTATTTTTAGCGTTTTCCAATTTCTGTGGTGTAAATACTCTTATCATGGATGATTTCAAACTACTAGTGTTGTGTGAGTGAATGCACAGTTGGGAAGAGAGGCACAGTATATCATTGCATAACATTTACACCACGCAGATATAATAGATGCAAATGACTTCGAGAACATCAATCTGGTAAAATGCAGTCAACTAATCAGTGTTGAGTATTTATTATTTGTGTTTTTAATATAAAATATTTGATTGGAAGTTTATATATTTAATTTTTAATAATGGCTGTGTAAACAGAATCCTTAGAAATTTAATATTTGGCAATTGTGAACGAGTATGTCAGCTTCAGCACACCACTAGCATATGGCAACTCTATTTTTCCCATCGTTCTTGCCAAAAATCTTGGAGTCATCCTTCACTCCTCTCTTTTTTGTGTGCCTCACACGACACAGTCTTTCAGCAAATCCTGTTGACTTAGTGCCTGGCTTCCTACTTTACAGAGAAAAGAAAAGTTGGAAGAAAACTTCTATACACTCTAACCACCACATTAATTCACTACGAGTATCTGTGCCCATATACTCTGCTGTCCTTCCTGTTAAAACAGAATCATAGATGAACAATTCATGCTCCTATCTAAAGTCAATTCCTTCACTTGTGGAATATATCACATTCCTTTCCAACTATTCAAGGGCATTGCTTCAGCAATTCTTCCATTTCCTACATCATCAATTTTTTATTTTCTACTGAATTATTTCATCCATCACACGAACATGCTGTTATTTTTACCATCTTAAACATTCATTCTCTTGATCTCACTCCCTTTGGGAGCTTCTGCCCCATTTCTTTCTCTACTTTGGAGAAATACTTCTTGAAAGAGTTGTCTACATTCACTGTTTCCAATTCCATTTGTCCCATTATTTTGTGAATCTACTCCCTACTTCACTGCTTACTAGATTTCAGTCTCCTTTGATGTTTGGTCTTATTCTTCCCAATGCTCTAATGTTAGAGTTCTCCAGGGCTCAATGCTTGGCCATTTTTTCTATCGACACTCAGTCCCTTGATCATTTTGTACACTTTCAGTACTTTGAGTATCATCTATATTCTAGTGACTCCATATAGTACAGACCTCTACTCTGATCTCTAGATGGAATTCTATTCCACTTCAATGTCCAATAGACATTCCAAACTGACATCCAAAATTGAACTCTTATCTTTCTCTCCAGACCTATTTATTTCTGTTCATCCTTCCAGTTTCTCAGCAACTTCATTCTTTCAGTTTCTCAAACCAGAAACCTTGGAGCCATTCCTGATTCCTCTACCTCATACCCCACTACCACCTCTTCTGCTACCGTGTTTCTCCGAAAATAAGACAGAGTCTTATATTTATTTATCCTCAAGAAGACACCCTAGGGCTTATTTTCAGGGGATGTGTTATTTTCCCCTCAAAGCCTTAGCTTGCAGCATGTACAGGATGGCCGGGACCTGACAGGGGGAGCCGACCTTGTTGGGGGGGCTGCCTGCACCTTTCAGGTCACCTCTGGGATAAGGAGCTATCACGATGGGACAGATGAGAAGGGCTGATCATCTTCTTTACTGCTCTGTGATAAAATGCATGGGTTGTGCAGATATGCTGTGTAGCCATGCCCATCACTAGATCTTATTTTTGGGGTAGGGCTTATATTGCACAAATGCTTAGAAATCCTGCTAGGGCTTATTTTATGGGTAGGTCTTATTTTTGGGGAAACACAGTATCACCCTGATCTGAACTCCCACCATTTCTCGCCTGGATTATTGCAATAGTTTTCAAACTGGTTGATCCTTGCCCGCCTACACAGTACTGGTTGATTCCCTACACAGCAGTAATCCTTTGAAACACAATCTGATGTGCCTCCTCTGCTCAGACCCCTGAAATAGCTCCCATTCACTCAGTAAATGTCAAAGTACTTCAATGGCTACAGAGCCCAAACCCCTAGGTTTCTCTTTATCTTTTACTTTCTCCTTTGTTTATGCTACTCTTGGACCAGAGTGAGCTAGCTGTTCTCATGGAGTCTCATTTCCCAGGCATTTTCTTCATCCACTCCCTCGCCTTAAGTGTCTTCAGACACTTCACCTTCTCAACGAGGCCTATCTTGACTATTCTATTTAATCATAAAACTTGACCTTTATACCTTCCTTCAAGTCTCTTCACCAGCTTCTACTTTTGTCTCTATGGCACTAATCACCTTCAGACATACTACTGAATTGGCTTATTATGATGTTTATTGTCCATTATTGGCTTCACCAGGGCTTACCCTGTTAGGCAGGGACCAAATCCTGAAGGTGGCAGATACAGGCCAGGAGGGCAGTTCCTAGGAGCCAGGGAAGGGACTGCAGGAAAACGCAGCTGACAACCGCAAAGAGCAGGAACTTGAGGTTTTGAGCACACATACCTGTGGAGTTGCAGCTTTGTTATAAGAACACCTGTTAGTCATGTATATCAATCATCTGGTAACATCCCACACCTCCTGTAAGCCATCCCCCGGACCAGACCAATGAAAGGAAACCACCTGGGAGTCCTCAATGTCTTTCTCCACTCATGGAGATTGACCTGTTCCTCTCCGGAACGTACTCTCACTTTGTATAGCTCCCTTCTTTTCTGCAATAAAAGCTGTTTATGTGGAATTGCTTCCTGTCTGTGGTCACTCTGTCACACTGGCCCTGCTTGTGAGTTTTCCAAGCAAGGAGCCAAAGAACCAGGATAACAGTCCTCCAAGAGGCCGGACCTGACAAGCCCCATGAGAGTAATAATTTTTCTGTTTTGTTCCCTGATGTAATGTCTGATTCTGTAATAGCAAACGCTCAATAAATATTTGCTGTATACAGGACTGCATAATGTGCTGCATAATTAGTGGGTTCAGTGCAAAATGAAAATTCATGTTCTTGTGCAAAAACTGTAAGAATTTCAAGATGGCTACAGTACAGCACTAAACCAAGCATGGGGCCCTTCTAAGCACAGGGCCCTGTGCTTTGGCACATGTTGTATGACCATGAAGCCAGCCCTGGATGAATGAATGAATAACTAGGTGGTTTACCTCTACTACTATCAACTTGGTAGAAGCTACCATCATTTCCTATCTAAATATTGCAATAGCTTCCTAACTGGCCTCTTTTTGTCCATACTTGTTTATACTGCAGGGTTTTCATTTACATAGACTCTGATGTAAACACTTCCCCTAGAGTCGTACAATGTGGTAGCCCTGAGACTGGCTTGCAGTATCTGTCCCCTGATACCTTCTCTGACCATATTCCCTACTCCTGCGCCCTTTACTCATTCTACGTTAACCACACTGATTTAAAAAATGTGTTACCCACTTGCCCTATCAGAGAAAAGGGCTAGAGGAAAAACACCACCTGTATAACAAATAAGTCAGAAGAGAAATTTTAATACAAGGGAAGATGAAGAGGCAAGTGGTGGTCAACGAAACTTGTAGTATATGTAGTTAAATTTCATGATAGAATACCTGAAATGTGATAGCAGTATAAAATAAAAATTATTGAAATAGAAGAGTCATGTTGCAATGGAACCAGTAATTGTCTAGAATTACAAGACTAAATTATCTAAGCAAAGCCTAGAAATTTGTTTGAGAGGCATGAGGTAAAATCAGTCTAAAGATTTCACCTGGTGGGAGGAGTACAGAAGTCAAAGTACTCTAAAGGTCTAATCTAATTGGGGTAGGGTGGGAAGCAAGTAGGATATAGAAGATCTTATTGGTAAAAGATCATTGGCATATTATAAGTTTTGGGAAGGAAAGTTGCCACTGGTAGAAGCAAAAGGTACAGTAGACTGTCCAAATAAAAAGAAAAAAAATAAATAAATACCAACCTCATTAAATGAACCCAAAATCATAGGACAAAAGGAAAGAATAAAATTTAATAAATACTAAACATTGTGGAAAAAATAAAACCTAGTAAATTAAAAGTGAAAAGGCTGAATTATTCTTTAAGAAGCCAAAGATAAAAAGAAATGTTTATAAATGAAAGTTGGACAAAGGGAAATGCAAACAGAAAGCAATAGTGGCAATATTAATATCAGACCATAATTAATATAACTAAAGTTAAAAACACTACATAAGATAAAAACAATTAACAGGATAAATAAAGATATTATGCAATTTATGAGAGACACAATTTATGAGTAAATTATAAACCTGTACAGAACATTTAAATAAAGAAAGAAAAACTTTTAGAAATACAAGGAAAACCTGAAAAATATACAATTATAATGGGGAATTTCTGTATACATCATCCAAATGGGCTGAATCTAATGGCCTCAAAGTAAGGAAGAACTTATAATATTTATATAATATAACCAGTAAATTTTATTTTATTTTTTTCTCTATATTAGTTAGTCAGGGCTGCCACAACAAAATACCAGTGACTGGGTAGCTTAAACAACAGAAATTTGTTTTCTCTCAGTTCTGGAAGCTGGAAGTCCAAAGTCAAGGTCTCGGCAGGTTTGGTTTGTCTGGATGCTTCTCTCCTTGGCTTGCAGATGGGGTTGCCTTCCTGCTGTGGAATTAGGGTCCCACCCTCATGAACTCATTTAATCTTAATTATCTCCTTAAAGATCTTATTTTCAAATAGAGTCGCATTGAGTGTTAGGGATTTATTCAACCTATGAATTTTGGGAGGATACAATTCAGTTCAATACTCTTTTTTTTTATTTCAAGAAAATATGAGAGTACAAACTTTTGGTTGCATTTTATATCTTTGCCTCTCCCTAGCAAGGGTTAGAGGTTTGCCCTTTCCCTCCACAGAGCTCACCACATCCCTCAGATGTGGGTCTACTCCCCAAACCCCCAAATCCCTTGTGACCACCACCACCATTTGAGCACCATAGAGCTAATCAGTCAGTACCAATTTGATGTTGAGTAAATGTGAAGCCCATTTTTCTAATCTTGTTTCACCTCACTTTGGATAATGGGCTTAAGCTTAATCCAGGATAATATAAGTGGTGCTAGCTCACTTTAAGTCTACATATGGAATATCTACATTTTTATTTTCATGAAACATTTATATAATATGTTTGTGTACTTGATCATAAAGAAAACTTTAACAAATTCAAAGTAAAAAAATGGAGAGCCCCAATTTTAATCATAATTCAATTAAAAAATAGTAAAATGACCAGAAAGTATTAACTACTTGAAAATTGAGAAATATTCCCACAATTAACACTGGAATCGAAAAAATAATTGAAACTTATAAGCCATCTTGAAATAAACAAAAATATCATTCATATCAAAATCTGTGTTTGCAGTTACAGCTATATTGAGAGGACAGCACATAATAATTATTAAACAAAGACCCTAAGGAACTTAATATACATCTTTTGAAATTAGAAAAAGAAGCAATAAAATTAGTCAAAAGATATTTAGAGGAAACAAAGATAGAAGCTGGAATTAATAAAGTAGAAACAACAACAAAAAGAGTGAAAAGTAAAATAAATCCAAGGGGTCATTCTTTGGAAAACTAAGAAAGTAGATGAATGTCTCCATGAACTTGATAAAGAGTAAAAGAAAAAAATACAAAATACATATAGTCCAGATGTAGAAGGACTTTAAAAATTATAAAATAATACCCAGTGATGCTTTTTGGTAATAAATTTAAAAATTGAGACAGAATGGGTACTTTTAACCAAAAGGTATGTTATATGAAGAAATAGAAACTTTGAACAGACACATTGTCATAGAAGGGATTTGGAAGGGCAGCTAAAGATCTACCATTAAAATAGACGCCCAGGTCCAGATGGTTTCACAGCTGAGTTTCATACAACCTTTAAAGAACAGATGATTCCAATGTTATTTAAACTATTTCAGACCTCAGAAACAGACTGACTAAAGTTCCCAATAAACTTTAGGTAAACGGCTTAAACTTAATGGCAAAACTTGATCAATATAGTACAAAAATGCCACCCTGAAGTGATAACATTTATGCATATAGATGCAAAAATTATAAATAAAACAAGCAAATTCAATTTAGCAGCATATCAAAGCAATATGCTCTCTTAGCAAATAGGATTTGTTCCATAATGAAATTATAATCGGACATCAAGAAATCTATCAACATAATCCCATTATAGACTATAAACTCTATTACATGTTAAGCTACATGAGGGTAAGAATTTTGCATGTTTTCTTCACTGCTGTATCTCCAGTACCTAGAACAATACTTGTCATGTAGTGTCTGCTAAATAAGTATTTGTTGAATGAATGGATGATGTTAATTAAATCAAAGAAGAAAAGCTATAAGATTATATCCAGTGGCAAATCGTAAATGTTTAAGACCAGCATGTTGTAAATATTTGAAGACCACCCCAGGGATGCAAGGATGGTTCAACATATACAAATCAGTAAATGTGATACATCATATCAATAGAATGAAGGACAAAAACCGTATTATCATTTCAACTGGTGCTCAAAAAGCATTTCATAAAATTCAACACCTCTTCATGATAAAAACTCTCAAAAAAAAGCAAACCCCAAAACAAAACTGGGTATAGAAGGAACACTTATCGGTTGTTATGGTTCCTTTTTTTCCCCTGACTTTATTTATTTAGGTTTTCTCTATTTTTTCTTAGTCTAGCCAAAAGGTTGTCAATTTTGTTTATCTTTCAAAAAGCCAATTTTTTGTTTCATTCATCTGTTTTGCTTTTTTATTTGTCTCAATTTCATTTATTTCTGCCCTGATCTTTATCAATTTTTTCCTTCTACAAGTAATAATTTTGAGTTTGGTTTGTTCTTGCTTTTCTAGTTCCATGAGGTTCATCATTAGGTTGTTTATTTGAAATTTGTCTACTTTTTAGATGTAGGAATTTATTGCTGTAAACTTCCCTCTTAGTACTGCTTTTGCTGTACTCATATATTTTGCTAGGTTGTGTTTCAATTATTATTTGTTTTAGGAAATTTTTAGATTTTCTTCCTAATTTCTTTATTTACTAATAGATTGTTCAGGGGTATATTGTTTGATTTTCATGTATTTGTATAATTTGCAGAGTTCCTCTTGTCATTGATTTTTAGTTTCATTCCATTGTGGTCATAAAGAAACTTGATATGATTTGACTTTTTTTCAAATTGTTGAGACTTGTTTTATGGTCTATCCTGGAAAATGTTTCATGTGTTGATGAGAAGAATGTGTATTTTGTAGCAATTTGATGAAATGTTCTATAAATATCAGTTAGGTCTATTTGGTCTAGTGTGTAGTTTATC
This sequence comes from Cheirogaleus medius, assembly GCA_008086735.1. Taxonomy (NCBI): domain Eukaryota; kingdom Metazoa; phylum Chordata; class Mammalia; order Primates; family Cheirogaleidae; genus Cheirogaleus; species Cheirogaleus medius. Next base: position 15,612,071 of record VBSM01000483.1, read on the forward strand.
TCTGATGTTTCTTTGTTCATTTTCTGACTGGGTAATCTGTCTATTACTGAGAGTGGAGTGTTGAAATCCCCTACTATTATTGCATTACAGTCTTTCTCTCCTTTTATATCTATTAATCTTTGTTTTATATATTTATTTAAGTACACTAGTGTTGGTTGCACATATATTTACAATTGTTATATCTTCTTGTTGGATTTATACTTCAATCATTATATAGTAGCCTTCTTTGTCTTTTTTTACAGTCTTTGACTTGAAGTCTATTTTATCTGATATAAGTGTAGCTACTGTTGCCTTTTTTTTTATTTTCATGGAGTATCCTTTTCTATCTGTTCACTTTCAGTCTATGTGTATCATTGTAGGTGAAGTTGTTCTCTCATAGGCAGTATATAGTTGGGTTTTTTTTTCTTTAAATCCATTCAGCCACTCTATGTCTTTTTTTTGAAAATTTAGTCTATTTACATTTAATGTTATTATTGATATGTAAGGGCTTACTATTATAATTTTGTTACTTTTATTGGTAACTATTCTATTTTTTTATTCCTTTCTTGCTGTCTTTCTTTGTGGTTAAGTGATTTTCTCATAGTATGTTTTAATTAATTGCTTTTGATTTTTAGTGTATCTAATATAGGATTTTGCTTTGTGTGTATCTTGAGGCTTACAAAATACATTGTATAGATAAAACAAGTCATTTTAAACATATGGCAACTTAACTATGATCACAAAGAAAAGAAGAAACAAAGGAAAAATAAAAAACTCTACACATCCACTTAATTCCCTTCAAATTTTGACTTATTTTTTCTCAGTTTACACCTTTTTATATTCCCTTTCTTTTAAAAAGTTGCTGTAGTTGTTGTTTTTGATAGATTTGTCTTTTAGTTATCATACTAGAGATATGAGTGTATTATACACCACAATTATAGTATTAGATTATTCTGAATTTGTCTGTGTATTGACTTTTACCTGTAAGTTTTATACCTTGAAATGTTTTCTTTTTGCATGTTAGTGTCCTTTTCTCTCAGGCTGAAGAACTCCCATTAGCATTTCTTATGAGATGGGACTAATGGAAATGAATTCCCTTGACCTTTATTTGACTTTTATTTGTTTGGGAAAGACTTTCTCTGTCCTTCATGTTTGGAGGTAAGTTTGGCTGGGTATAGTATTCTCAGTTGATAGGTTTTTTTTCTTCAGCCCTTTGGATGCATCACACCACTCTTTCCTCATCTATATGGTTTTCACCAAGAAGTCTATTGCCAGATGAATTAGAGTTACTTTATATACTATTTGCTTCTTTTCTTTCATTGCTTTTAGGATTCTTTGTCTTTCACCTTTGAGAGTTTGATTATGATGTGCCTTAGAATAATCTTACTTGGATTAAATCTATATGATGATCTATGACCATCTTGTCTCTGGATATTTATATCTTTCTCTAGGTTTGGAAAGTTTTTTATTATTTCTTTGAATAAGATTTTTACCCCTTACTTTTCTTTAAGTCTTTCTTGAATGCCAAGTAGTCTTAATTTGCTCTTTTTAGGTTATTCTCTATATCCTTTATGTGTTCTTTGTACATTTTTATTATTTTTTTCTTTTTTCTCATCTGACTGTGTATTTTCAAATATCCTGTCATTGTGCTCACTGATTCTTTCTTCTATTTGATCTGCTTGATCCATTCTGCTGTTGAGACTCTCTGGTGTGTTTCTCAGATCAGTAAATGTACATCTCAGTTCCAGGATTTGTTTGAGTTTTAAAAAGTATTTCAATCTCTTTGTTAAATTTCTCTGATAATTTTCTGAATTGATTTTCTGTGTTATCTTGAAGTTTGCTTAGAACTGTTTTTTTGAATTCTTGACCTGAGAGCTCACATATCACCATTTCATTAGGGTTAGTCACTGGCTCCTTGCTTTGTCCATTTGGGAGGTCATGGCTCCATGTTTGCTGTTTTTTCTTGTGGACTTACTTCTATGGCTTCACACTGAAAGACGATGTGTGTTCCAGTCTTTGCTGTTTGGCCTGTTTGGGTCTTCTTGGATATATTTGCTTAGATGTTCTTTGCAGTTGCTTGTTGAGGCCCCTTAATACTTGATCACTACCTCCTTTTCAACACTAGATGGCACCTTAACCTCAGATTTGCCTCAGTTCTTGCAAACATTTGTAGCACTTGCCATCCCAAATACGGGGAGTCCCAAAGGGGATGCCCCACCTGTTTGGGAAAGCTGTCTAGAGGTTTGTGCCCAGAAGATCTGTGGAGTTGCCTCCTTTGGTGTAGTGCTGCTGAACAGCCACTCTTATTTGGGATCTCCTTTGGCTGAGATAAAGAGTGGAGTTTTGTGGGCTGCTGTTGCTAGTCCTGCCTCCCCCCTTTGGTCTTTGGCTGCCTCAGGAATTTTTCTCCCTATGGGCACTCATAACGCTTCCTATGGGTCAAGACAGGAAAGGCTTTCCTGCATGACAGCCTAAGATGGTGGGGAAGCTGGCTGTCCACCTTGATCTCACTTTTTCCAGTGCAGAAACCATGAGTTTGGGGGTAATTTTCCATGTACAGTGCCTGGCAGATTAAGAGAAGCATTGAGGATACAGAAGCCCAACTCTCTTACCATCTGCTTAGAGTTTTTTACTTCTCTGTGGCCCTGGGGATTGTCTCAGCCTCAGATTTAAGTTCTGGGATATTGCTGGTGATAATCTTGGTGTTGGATATTTGTTTTTGGTTTTCTATGGGGAAGAGTAAAGTCAGATTGCTTCTACTCCACTATTTTGGTGATGTCGCTCCCTACAAAGACCTATTATTGGCCACATCCACACTCAGTCAAGTTACTGCTCTTCAAAGGTGGCATCATGATTTGGGCTAACCCAAGGGAAAACTATGAAAGATGAAGTGGAGGTCAAGGATATGTAAATGAGGAGAGGGGGAGAAACATAGATTGAGGATGTTTGTGACACTTATTACTTGGTAATATAAAAATATTAATTTTTTTAGGGTCATAATGCAGGAGAAAATATTTTTGTCTTTCCTGCTATTGCCAAATACAATGATTATACCTATATTTTTATACCTGGACCCTCTTATTGTAGTAGTTGTTGTGGTTCTTTAATGTTCTGAATAGCAGAGAGAACACATAGGCTGGTTTGCTCATAGGCTCTTAAGAGAATTCATTGACCTTATGATAGCTGGAACATGGAGCAAACACAACCTATCATGTTCCAGTTTTGTCTCAAAGAAGGAAACATTCACCAAAATGTTATGAATCCTAATATAATATTTTCTCTGACATCTTCCTATTCTACTTCATCCTATCAAGTAGAATAGGGAAGGGGAAATACTTTAATATTTATATTGCTGGCCTTTCACCTTTTTTTTTTACAATCACGGTCTATAATACCTTTAGTGAACAAGTCAGACTTTTCCAGTTATTCCAGACTTCCTAGTGACTCCATAATATATTAAGTCTTTGATTTGTATAAAAAATTCTAACATTCATAGATTTTATGCAACAAACAATGGAAAACAAAGTTTTTATCCAAGGAGTCACAGAAAGTAGAGAGGATTGCAGTGAGGTGGGTGGTGAAGGGAAAGTATTCTAAGTCTCCAGTTTCCATACTTGGCTGTGCTTTTGAATCATATGTTGAAGTATGGTTAGAGTTAAAATGAAGTTTGGGCACTTAAAGGAATAAGCTTTAGATATTTGGAAGATTCCCTTACATAGGATGACTTTGCATATTGTAAGATATTGAGATAAATAACAAATAGTTCTCGAAGTTGGTGTTACGCTATTTGGGAATGGATCAGTAAGAGATAAAGAGATGATTCACAGCTTGTGGACACAGACCATAAACCCTACACAAATAATCTTAGTAGTCCCAAAGGTGAATGTCATTAAGCGTATGTTCATGAAGAAAAGACTTATAAATGTTGAGATATAGGATTTCACCAAGATACCTTTAATAAATTGTGCAGAGAAATGAATATATGGCTCTGAGAATACATTTAACTCCTAATTTTATCTTGGACTACTTCATTTTTTAAGGAATTTTAAAATTTCTTAGATATGTGGGTTGGTTTTGCTTGATGTGGATCTGAGAACCTTTTATAAATTACAGAAAATCTTAAGAACATATCTGCAGGCAAGTATTACAATGAAAACAATATAAAAATAGAGACTGAGCTGATGGGAATGTAGACTAGTATTATATTCTGATTAGCAATCTGGTAGTATAATAGTTATATTAGAACATGTGAATACTAACTTTTGGTATAAATCCCACAGGGTCTCACATAGGTCCCTAAGAAGGTGACTACATAAGCTAGCTTTTCTGGGCAGGTTTAGTAATAGTATTTCTATTACTATTACCATTCTCTCTCAGAAGTGTCCTGGATTGAACCATATATTCATCTTACCCATGATGGTACTCATTGCAGTAGTAGAGAGGGTCCTTCATGGAGAGAGGGAATACGGAAAACATGGTGGAAACACATAGAATAAGTTCTATGCAATAGTTAAAATCAAAGGATTAGATGTTCTTTAAGTAGGTTAATCTTAATAACCTGTTGTTTATTCAAAAAGGAAATAACCAGACTGAAATATATGCTATTTTGTGAGATGAAATGCATGCAAAAAAAAGAGAACAATGTATATATTGCAAGAGCACATGCAAACAGAAAAGTAGCACCAAACACATTACAATAGTTGGCTAAAAGGGGAGAGAAGAATGTGAGTGGGTTATAGAACTAAAAGGGAGTGAAATAAAACAAGGTAGTGCCTTGTACAGACCAGTGATAATAATGTGTTACGAACTGAACAGTATTATTAAGATAACATTCTGTACCTGATGTCCAAAAAGAAAAGAACCCTGTAGACTGTAATTATATTATGTATGATGCAAGTATAAAGAATGTGCCTTTCAAAATATATTTTTACAAGCCAGAATTAAAGCATTATGTATAACGACCCCAGGTATGAGAAACTGGACATAAAATGAATATTAATGACTGTGTACCAAAATAGAAGCTTCAGTTTTAAGATTCTCTAATTTGAGAATTTATAAAGCTATGGGCCTGAGGGAATTAAAATAGCCTCTGGGTAGAAAAAAAACCATTCGAGCTTTTCATCCACACTCCTGGCCAGCCTCTGAATGGCAGTAATTTTCCACAACTTATGTAATTATAAATATAGCCTTTCATCCTCAGTACTCAGGCATCTCACACTTAAATTCTTTTAAGAAAATAAATACCTTAAGTTTGAATCTTTCCTCTGGAGCTTTTATGATACACTTGGAGGATTTCACAAAGAGATTGTATTGACATTTCATATGGACTTCCTGGGATTCTCTGGTGGGATGCCTTGGCTGAAAACCCTAGCTAGTTTTGGGGGTGACCTGGTCTTAATAACTGTTACCCACAAGGGCTGATGAAGCTCAGTAGGTGAGAGTTCCCTCCCTTTTCCTGTGTGTGTCATTCTGGTTCTGAATGTGGCTGTCTTGAAGAAGAAGGACTGGCTTTCACTACAGAGAATGTATGTCTTTGAACCTCCTGCTGAAAACTTGGCACAAATTCTCAATTCCAGTTGGCTTGAGCATGCGCAGTTACTAGAAAAATGGTTCCCTTTATGCTATTGATAATTGTGCCACAGGAGGAAGTTTGAAATGTCACTGAGTGCTTCAGGAGACTTTTAAGCAAGGCAGCTTCTTTCCAACTAGTTTTTTAAACCATAGAGCAGTAACCTAATTATTTAATAACCTTTTTAGACTACTACAAAACAATTATAATAGTAATAATAGTAATTAATGCCAGCCACTGTTTTAAGCTTTTTGTATACCTTACCTCATTTAATCCTCTCAGCAACCCTATGAGATAGATAATATATTAATATGCTCTCTGGTTGACAGACAAGGAAACTGAGGCACAGTGACATACCACAAGTCTCCCAAGGCCACTCAGCACTAGCCTGGCAGAGGGAGGATGGGCACTTGGGTGCTCTGGTGGTGGAGGCAAATCTTTAGGGTACTGAGCTTCACCACGTTGCAGAAGCTACACAAGACTCATTCTAGTGCATGCTGTTAGTCCGATGTCTGGAAGATTCAAGGTAGGAAGGAGAGAGTCTACTCTACTTTGGAGTCAGACTGACTTAGGATTTTATTAAGATTTTATCACTTTCTATTTGTGAGATTCTGGGAAAAGGGATTTGACCTCTTAAATTTCAGTACAGTCGTGTGCAGCATAATGACTTCTCAGTCAAGATGACCCCATATATAGCACTGGTCCCATGAGGCTATAATGGAGCTGAAAAATTCCTATTGCCTAGTGACTTTGTAGCCATTGTAACATCTTAGCATTACTCATGTGTGTGTGCTAATGCTGATGTAAGCAGACCTACTGGGTTGCCAGTCATATAAAAGTATAACACACAATTATGTACAGTCCATATACTTGATAATGATAACAATGACTAAGTTACTGGTTTATGTACTTACTCTACTATACTTTTTATCATTATTTTAGAGTTCTACTCCTTCTACTTATTTAAAAAAATGTTAACTGTAAAATTGCCTCAGGTAGGTCCTTCAGGAGGTATCCAGAAGAAGGCATTGTTATCATAGGAGATGACAGTGCCACACATGTTATTGCCCCTGAAGACCTTCCAGTGGGACAAGATGTGGCGGTGGAAGACAGTGATATTGATAATCTTGACCCTCTGTAGGCCTAGGCTAATGTGTATGTTTCTGTCTTATCTTTTAACAAAAAAGTTTAAAAGGCAAAAAAAAAAAATAAAAATTTTAAAAATAGAAAAAGCTTACAGAATAAGCATATAAAGAAAGAAAATATTTTTGTACAGCTGTGCAATGTGTTTGTGTTTTAAGCTAAGTATTATTACCAAAGAGTTAGTTAAAAAATTAAAACATTTATAAAGTAAAACAGTTAAAGTAAGCTAAGGTGAATTTATTATTGAAGAAAGAATTTTTTTATAAATTTACTGTAGCTTAAGTGTACAGTGTTTATAAAGTCCACAGTAGTGCGCAGTCATGTCCTAGGCCTTCACACTCACTCACCACTCACTCACCCAGAGCAACTTCTGGTCCTGCAGGTTCCATTCATGGTAAGTGCTCTGTACAGGTGTACCATTTTTACCTTTTATACTGTATTTTTACTGTAACTTTTCTATGTTTAGACACACAGATACTTAGCATTGTGTTACAGTTGCCTACAGGATTCAGTATGGTAACATGCTATACAGGTGTATAGCCTAGGAGCAATGGGCTATACCATAGAGCCTAGGTGTGTAGTATGCTACACCATCTAAGTTTGTGGAAGTACACTCTATGATGTTAGCACAAGGACAAAATCCTGCATTTCTCAGAAATTATACCCATTGTTAAGTGATGCATGACTGCAGTCTCATTCATAAAATAAGAGTAATTGTACTGGTTTTGAACTTGCAAATGAGAAAGAGAGTTTTGTTTTTTAAACTAATGTTAAACCTCAATGTGCTAATAATTATTGACTCTTATTACTTCCATAGATTTCAATGTTGCCAATTTCATTTGATTTTTAAGCAAAACTTTGACATTCAGAAATTATTTTTTTAAAGTAATGTTAATATTAGCCAGATATTTCTGATATTAAGCAAAAATTTGGACTAAGTTATATAGACAGGAAACATGATTATATAACTGCCATTTTGGAGTGAAGAAAATCATCTGGTTTTAGACTTCATTAAATAGTGAGAGAGACACTACTATATTGGAGGTTTAACTAAATTTGAATAATTATAGGATTAATAGTAAAATTACTGAGCATTAACTATCTCTAGTCAGTATAGGAGGTGATTTATATTGTATTATCTCATTTAATTCTTTTAAGAACCCTTATGTAGTGTGATTAAGTATCATGATGCTCATTTTATGAAAGAGTATACTGAGGCATAGAGAAGTCAGTAATTAGTCCAAGGTCACATAGCTAGTAAGCTGCTGAGTCAGGATTTGAATTCATGTTTCTCCAACTCCAACCTATATGCTCTTAATTCTTATGGGAACTGCCTCTCTATGGAATCTAAGTATGAGAATGATTCTTAAGGGTGCAAATTGGTCAGCTAAAAAAAGTAAAAAAGAAAGAAAAGAAAAAAATCTATTTCTTTAAATTACGTAAGGAAGCATTTTTGTTAATTGAGAGAAATAATGACTTTCTTGGGTATGTATCATGTGACATCTGACCTGTAAATGTAACATTAGTCAGCCCATTTAAAACTGAGTAGTATGTTTACATGCAGATTGTTTTTGAAAAACTTTTGTAAGGTCATAAAGGTATTGCAAATTCATCCTTAAGAGACCAGTTGAAGTGTGAGCTAAATCAAATGGCTTATATTTTTCAAGGGCATGGAGAATTGAAATAATGCAATGAATATTTTATTTTTCATTAAAAATATTATCTCTGTTATTTAAATGATATGATTCTGAAATAAAATTTATATCTAAATTAATGGTAAATCAACTCCTCCCCTTCAGCTGTCCTCTAAATTTTGTTTGATTTTTGATTGTGACTGTAGTGAAATCAATTATATTCCCAGTACTCTAAAATGTACTACAAATAATTTGTTAGTTATGGTTTAAACAGTTAATTTAGCAAGGGCCTTACTTTGTAAATTTGATCATATTTTAGATTCTATAAATTCATGTGACTTGCATTCTAATATGCTTTTTTTGAGTGTGAGAGAAATGGGTGGTGTTATAAATAGCCACCCAGAATTGAGCATAACTCTAGGACAATCCTTGAAATGTCCTGCTATGTCTTAAGGGGTAAAAATGGCTGACTATCATTCTTCTAAATGACTGGTATTCATCAAACTGGTGTGTGTGTGTGTGTGTGTGTGTAATGTGTGTGTATGTGCGTGTGTATTCTTGGAGATTTGAGTTACGCAGGAGATATTTAAAATTTAAATTTAGTGTTTCTTTTGAATTATAATTTACAAATTGGTATAAACATTCTGGTCAAACTGCATTTCATATGGTTTTGGTGCTTCTGTGTATATTTATGATTGTTTTACACCACATGAAGGCTAGTGTCTTAGCACATTGTACACATGGAGATTTTCCATAGTTGGTCAAATACAGAAAAATAGTGGAGAAATAATTATAATGTGGAATGATTCAACATAAGTATGCAAAACTGAAAGGCATCTGTGCCATAAAAATTAGTGGTATATTTTGATTTGGTGTGAATGTATTGTGTGGATCCTACCTTTATTCACACCATTCTGCAACAATTTATTGGTGGTTAAGTATATGCTTATGAAAGAATTTTTCCTTTCCTGGTTCCTGCTATAATTGGACCAGATATAAATTTTCATTCAGATTTTAATAATGCCACAAGTCTAATCATATGTTCAAGGAAATAAGACAGTTATACAGAATCACCAAGAGAAAACCCTTTTCTTATTTGCTGATTTGGGTAAATATGAGATCTGATTATCCTGAAATAGGATGCAAAGATTTGAGGTTATGAATAACTTTTTTGAAAACCATAATTATTTAAAAGTCATCCTCTGCATTATTGTCCTTGAAGATAAATTGTGGACACAATGTATAAGAAACTAGACCAAAATATATATCTTTTTTATTAAAAATAAAAAGTGCTATATAGTTTCAGTAAAACATCATTTATCATTTGAAATTAATGTGATTTTATATTATATAAGAATAGTATGCATATGTTTATACTTAATTTTACTTGTATTTAATTTTCCTATATACATATTAAAGTGACATTGGAATAAAATACATTTAAGTCCATATGTGAGTCCATAAGAATCTTTTTCATTAAAATAATTACACATGTGACTAATCTAAACCTTCACTAACCAAAACATATATCCATTAAAATATTTTGTTATTATTAAGACAATAAATATGTAAGCATTTATAGCTGAAGACTTTAGTTGTTTAATCATATAAGTCCTTCAAACTCAGTTCTATAAAATATTCCCATAGGAGAATATTGACAAAAATATACTTTTAGCATCTTTAGAAAACATCTGCTTCCTGTATTTATGCATATGTTAGTGCTTACACATGCATGGAGAGCTAAGAAATTTGCACATTTTTGAAAATTTTGTCTAGTAGAACTATGAAAGCAATCATAGTGTAAAATCAATAGATAAATCCTTCGAGTCTCCATAGCATTTTAGCTGGTTTTTACCCAAATTTTATTTTATCCAGTGAGGGCTACTTTATCCTTTGCTGTTTCCTAAAAAGGAACTCCTAGAATCCATCTCCAGTCATGCTATGAGAGTTTTCATGTTAAATCTAGGCTAGCTTTTAACTTTCTTACACAAATGCATGAGAGAAGAATGATGGACATAGGAATTCGATGGTGATTATACATAATTCTTTGCTTAATCTGCCTCACAACTTTAAACTATTATGCAGCTTGAGATATTGTCCCATTTTCTATAGGTATATATCTAATCTGGGGATAAAAATTGAGAAATAAATGAGGTAAAAATAAAGCATTGTTCAAAGTAGTCTTTTTACTGCCTTGGAGTTTGGGAATGATTGCTCCCTACATTGGCATTTGAGAGAAAAATTTGGCTATTATGGTTTTTCTTGTTATTTTTATTAAGAGAATGAAAAAGGATGATAGCAGTTGAGCCACCAGGGTGTTGGAACAGCAAATTGAGGGGCCCCCAAGGACCTTGATACCCGTTTTTGAAGTTCAATTCCAGTCCCTAAGATTAGAGCAGCCCTTCCAAAATAAGGGTCACAAATGCATTTGTGATTTAGACTATTTGTCTGGATGCTGTCAGGGAAACAATTGGCTATTATTGAACAGAACTGCTGATTTTCTCTTTGTACCATTTTTCCTTTTGTTTTGGTCGTCTCTGAATGGTAAAGTCTGACAGCAAATAAAAAAAAATATATACTAGTTATTTGGAAGAGAGAGGAACATGGAGACAGAAAGGGAACAAAGAGAGAGAGGGAGAAAAAAAGAGACAGATTTTCAATTTCATGGGACATTGATTTAGTCCTGAGTAATTTGGTTTAATTGAAAATATATTTATCGAGCATGTGCTATGTAGTAGACACTATATTTTATTTTTTTAAATTTTAAAATATTAAGGGGGTACAAATGTTTTCATTATATGGATACCTTGTATAAGGCTTAAGTGTTCCCTTCACCAGAATGGTGTTCCTTGAACCCGATAGGTAAGTTTTTACCCTTCACTCCCTCCCACCCTCCCCACTTCTTGTTTTCCAGTGCCTTTTACATCTCTTTGTGTTGGTGTGTGCTCCTTCTTTAGCTCCCAATTATTAAAGAGTACCTATGCTGTTTGTTTTTCCATTCCTGAGATACTTAGGATAATGGTCTCCAGTTCCACCCAAGTTGCTGCAAAAAGACATAATTTCATTCCTTTTGTATGGCTGAATAGTACTCCATGGTATGTATATTCCACATTTTCTTTATTTACTCATAAATTGATGGCCATTTAGGTTGATTCCACGTTTTTGTAATTGTGAATTCTGCTGCGTTAAACATTCGAGTGCAGGTGTCTTTTTCATAAAATGACTTCTTTCCCTTTGGGGAGATACCCAGCAGGAGGATGAGTATAATAGTTGAATAGTAGATTATTTCTAATAGCAGTAGATTATTTCTAATAGTAGATTATTTCTTTGAGGAACCTCCATATTGTTTTCCATAGAGGCTGTACTAACCTGCAGTCCCACCAACAGTGTATAAGCATTTCTATCTTTCTGCTTCCATGCCAGCATCTATTGTTTTCTGAAATTTTTAATAATGGACATTCTAACAGGAGTAAGATGGTATCTCACTGTGGTTTTAATTTGCATTTCCTTGATGATTAGTGATTTTGAGCATTTTTTCATGTATTTTTTGGCCATTTGACTATCTTCTTTTGAAAAACTTCTGTTCATGTCTTTTGCCCACTTTTTAATGGGGTTGTTTTCTTTTTTCTTGTTGATTTATTTGAGTTCTTTGTAGATTCTGGATTGATGTGGGAGTACAAATTGAACAAGATAAAAATCTATTTCGTGAAGGAGTTCACTCTCTAGTGTGGGAGATGAGATGGAATAGGAGGAATGTGGCATTTTTCATAGAGCCTGCCTCATCCACAGCCCCTCCTTCATGCTGCCCTCATTCCTGTCCCCATCAGGGCTAGTTGGTTGGGAATAAACACATAGCTCAGAGGAAGCCAATTCATTGACTAAGCAGCGACTCAAGATGTATAAGATCTAATCTTGAATGAGTGAGCCTGTTATATCAGAATCTCTCCAATCCATCAGCACTGTTCTTCATTTTCTCTCAAAAATATATCTCAACTCTACTCATTTCTCGTTCTCTACTCAGTCTTCTACTCATTTCCTGCTACCACCCTATCACTGCCAATGTCTTGCCTTTGCCTGTCGCTTGATTTCTTCATTTGTAGCATGTTATCTCTTAAGTCCATCCTCCAGTTTTATAGTAATTTTTAAAAAACAATATGAGATCACATCATTCCTCTATTTAAATATTTTCACTGGTTTCTTGTTGCACTTAGTGTGAGATCTGAGCGCCCCAACATGGCCCTTCATGGCATGCTGGAATCCTTTCCTTCCTCATCACTCCTCTCATCTGCTTACTCTCTGTCCTCGGCCACTCTGGCCTTGCTACGTTCCTCCAAAATGACCATACAATTCCACATTAAGACCTCTGCACACAATGCTCTTACTCTTCCTTTTGCTCTTCACATGTTGACGCCACCTTTAAAGACTTTAAAATTCTCAGCTTAAATTTTATCTTCCAGCAGATGCCTTTTCACAACACTCTTGCGAAAGTAGGTTCTGCTTGTCACTCTATTACTGCACTCTGTGATATTCTTCATAACACTTTTTATAATTTTGACCACACACACACATACACACCACACACACTCAACACACACAAAAACTTGTTCTTTGTGTATGTAAATGTCTGCTCATCTCACTAGATTGCAAGTAGCATTATTCCCTCCTGTAGACTCCCTGCCTTATGCGGTGCTTAGGCCCATGTTAGAAGCACATGCTAAATATGTTCAGCAAATGGATGAATTTACATTAAGACATACAGAAATGGTTGCCTATTAGTGGTGAATCCTAGGGTTAGCAGAGAATATATGCACTCAGTTGAGGGTGATCATCTTGAGGTCATGGGCAGGTTAAACTGTACAGTATCATGTGGAGGTTGACTGTGCAGGTTTTAGAGTCAGAGAGATCTGCGTGCGTGCTAGAGCTCCACCACTTACTAGCAGTGTTACCTTAGGCAGTTTACTTCACACCTATGAACTGTTTCCTAATATGTAACACAGAGGTAATATTTTTTTACAAGATTGTTGTAAGGATATATGAGACTGTGTGCAAGGTAATTAGCATGAGTAATAATGAATAGCATGTATTTAATACTTTCCTGTGCCAGGCCCGAGGCTGAGAGCTTTATGGTGCCATCTCAGATCTCTTCATCGATCCTGCTAGATACAAACCCTTATCCTCATTTTACAACTTGAAGAAGAGGATTAGCTTAAGGTCATATAGCCAGTAAGTGGCAGAATCAGGATAAACTCCTGAATTTTATTTACAGAATTGAATCTTACAAGCACTAAGCTATCCTGGCTTTCATAAGAAATGGAGAAGAATATGTCCAAATGGAAGCAAGGAGTTATTATTTGTGAGTAAGCAGATAAAAGTCATCTGCAAAGAGCAGAGAATTAAAGAAATGTATGGTAGGAAGTCACAGCAAGGCAGCATGTGGCTCCTAAAAGAGAGAATTTTACAAAGAGTAATTACCTTGTTTTCGTAGATTTGAGTTTGCAAGACTAGTCCCATGAGGCCCAGAACTCTGTATCCTTTCCTTTATCAAATGGTTCTACTATCTCTAGTTTTTCGTGAACAACTTTCTCATTTGTTGCATCTTCCCTGGCTTATGGTGGATTTGTAATTCTTTATTGTAAAGTCATCTTCTGTGCGTGTTGTTTTTTCTGGAAAATGCCGATGAGCATTCAATTGTGGATGTGTCCTCACTGAACAGCTTCCCATTTGCTTCTGCCTGGCTTTATGGATTTAACAGCCTAGATCAATGTTTATTTCTGGGTTTCTTTACAACACAGGCAATGAAAATTTAGACCTAAACACATGCTGGCATGGGCCGGAAGTTTTGATTTCTGATTGGAATCACCCCCTCCCCCACCAGCCCAGTCAAATGGCAGTCTTCCTGATAGCTTTTTCTGGGTAATGATAAGAATTTTTAGAGTCTCATTTTCACAGATGGACAAGACCTTAGAGGCTGTTGGATTTATTTAGTGTTTTAGATATAGTTTCCTATCACACAGGCCAAAGTCTACATGTTTTCTCCACATACAGATGCTAGAACCTCTACAGCCCTTCCAGGCACCAACCTCTGCTTATTATACTGGCTTTACCATTCCTTATTATTTCTATAACTCAGCTCTTACTGTTCTTTTTTTGAGGCGAAATATATATTTGACTTTAAACCAGCATTTCCATGTGTTCGTTGTGAGAGGCAAGCCCATTTATATTGTTTCAGTCCATCATGCTACCAGAAGTCCCAAAGCACAGAAGAACAAAGTGAATGATTTCTTGTGTGTTGATGGAACATGTTATGGGAAGGGGTAGAAACTCACGCAAAGAGATGGGCTCTATTCTGTAGGTCACAGGGAGCCACAGAAGACTTTTGACTAAATTTATAGATAATTCTAAATTTTTAAGAAACTAACTTGGTAGCATCATAAAGAATGAATGGAAAACTGAGAGATCAATGATATGGAAGCAAATTAGAATGTTATTGAAAATATCTAAGTCAAAGATAGTTGAGGGACTGACTCCAGGGGTGAAAACAGAAGGAAGCGCCTAGAACTAAGAGAAAAGGAAAAGTTACACTTTACAACACGTGAACACTCATGTAAGAGAGGAGAAGGAGAGGTAATCAAAGAGAACTTCTAGCCTTCTGACCTGAGTGATTAGGAAGATATTTTATTGGATTTATAATACAGATGCTCCTTGAGTTACTTGGATTTACATCCCAATAAACCCATCCTAAGTTGAAAATGCATTTAGTATACCTAAACTACCAGACATCATAGATTGGCCTAACCTACCTTAAGTATGCTCAGAATACTTGCATTAGCCTACAACTGGTAAAAAATCATCCAATATTAATTACAAAGCCTATTTTATAATAGTGTTGAATATCTCATGTAACTTATTGAATTTACTGTACTAAAGTGAAAAACAATATGGTTGTATGGGTACTCACCATTAATGTACACAGCTGAAAGCACCATCACAAAGCTGAAAAATCATAAGTCAAACCATCATTAAGTTGGGGACCATCTGTAATTTGTTGGAAAATAGGTTATCACTGATTATAGGCATGGCACTGCCCCATTCTGCTACAAATAGCCCAACTGATGGTGGTGTCTGGGCACACCCAAGATTGTGGTATGGCTGAGTGAGTAGGTAGTGGAATGGACTGGTAGACTCACTTCTGGCTCAGAGGTAGTGCTTAACAATCCTATTTAGTGGGTTAACTTAAGTACACCCAAGCTAGGTAGAAATATTCTGATGTGAATTTCTCACTTGCCCTGAAGCTGTCAGGAAGCAGGGTCTGGGTCCTTTAATTACACTCATGTTAAGTGCATTCTCTGGTCTCCTTTTTTTATGTGATGGGGAGATAGTGGGTTTCCAAGGTGAGTAGTTTTTTCTTTTCTCTGTCTGGGAATAAAATATTTGGTCTATAGGTGGAGAAAAGTGAAATTAAATGAAACCATAGAAATTGACTGAAAAAGAAAAACTCGCTGTGTGTTAGAAGTTTATGAACACTTTGTGCTGACAAAGCTCAGGAAGCCTGGACAGAAATGCTTGCACAAATGTGAGTATAAGGCTACCCTCCCTGCAGCAGGAACTGGCTCGGAGAAGGCAATCAAAAGAATAAACTGATACGACTTATCCTTTCCCTTTTTCTTTTAAGGAGAGATGCTTGGTAGAAAATATGCAGAGATTTCACCATAAGGTTCCAGTGAAAACCCATATGATTTCTTTGCTTTATGGAACTGACTCTGCATTCCAGAGATGGGGGAAAGAGCAATACTTCAGTCAAGCTAGTTGAGTCTTCACCAGAGATTGTCTTTATCAACAAATGCTTTACGCTCTTGCCCTGATTCTTTCTTCCAACTGTGTTTGTGTCCTTTAACATTGATAAACCATAAACTTTAGCAAACTAGAGACTCGACTTTTTGACTTGAAAAGGAGGACTATAAGACGGTGTATATTTTCCAAGACCAGATCTTCAAGTTAGCCCTGTGCTCTGAGAACAGTCACAACTGCATTGCAGAGCTCCCCAGGAAGCTTTGGGATTGAACACAATAGCATTTGAAGCTGAGAAAGCTTTGAAGAGCCTTTTTATTAAATAGTCCTATTAAAGATCATACATTTATGAATTGTGATCAAAGAAGGCTGAACTGGGGAGTCAGGAGACCTAGATTCTGGTCTTCTCTCTCTCACTACCTACCAATGTGGCCTTAAACCAGTCCTTTAACCTCTTGGGGACTCAGTTTCTTCATTTGTAAATTGAGATTATTGGGTCTCAAATGCTGGTCAGTGGATGGATGAGATGCATTTAAACCCCTGAGAAACTCTGAAAATTTCCCAGACAGAACTCTCAGAGATTTTGATTTGTAAGTAAGTCTGGGGTGTATGTCAGGAATCTTTAGTTTGTAAAAAGCATCCCTGGGGATTCAGATATGCTACTAAGGCTGGGAAGTGTGAGCCAGGTGATTTTCATTTTGTTTTGTTTTATTTTTATATTTAAAGTTCTTATTTTGAAGAAAATCTCAAAGCTAAAAAAGTTCCAAAGTAGCAAAATGAATTGCCATATATTCTTCCTCTAGACTTATCAGTTGTTAACATTAGCACACTTGTGCTTTCTCTCTCTTTATATATACATGTGAATGTGCATGCATTATTATTATTATTTTTTTCCTGAACCATTTGAGAGTAAATTTCTTACATCATAATATTTCACCTCAAAACATGGCATCTCCTTAGGACAAGGACATTCACTTTTATAACCCTAGTGTAAAGATCAAATTCAAAAAGTTTAGCATTGAAACAATATTAGTATTTAGTATACTGTTTTCAAAATTTGCCAATTTCATCAATACTGTTCTTTATATCTAGCTGATTTTTAAAATACTTTGTGAAAATTTTGAAATAATCACAAAGTTGTAGAAAAATTGAAAGTACAACACAAAGGTCTTTTTTATTCCTGAACCATTTGAGATTTAGTTGCCAATCTGATGCCCTATTGTCACGTCCCAGTCCCAACACTCCAGTGTGCATTTCCTACAAGGACTTTGTCCTACAAAACCACAGTACAAGCGTCAAATAGAGAAAATTAATATTGAAACATTATCACTATCGAATCCTCAGACCCCATTCAAGTTTTGCCAATTGCTTCACTAATATCGTTTATAGAAAACCATGCAGTTCAGAATTATGTGTTTTATTTAGTTGTCATATCTCTTTAGTCTCCCTCAGTCTTTGGAAGAGTTTCTCAGACTTTCATGACCTTGATATTTTTGAAGATTGCAGGCCATTTATTTTGTAAAATGTCCTTCAGTCTGGGTTTGTTTGATGTTTTCTCATGATATAGGTTATGCATGTTTGTCAGAGATATTGCCCCAGCTCTGTTTTCAGACAATTCTCCAATTCTCCTGGTTCCTTTTAGTGAAGAATGGTTTTCAGGAACCCAGACCTGGCAAACAGGCATGCTCATTGCTATTGGTATATCACTCCCAGCCATTGGGAGCGTGTGTGTCTCTGTGTCTGTGTGTGCACATACATATATACACAATACAGATATGTGTTTAACAACATATATGTGCACATATTT
Source organism: Cheirogaleus medius (assembly GCA_008086735.1). Classification (NCBI taxonomy): domain Eukaryota; kingdom Metazoa; phylum Chordata; class Mammalia; order Primates; family Cheirogaleidae; genus Cheirogaleus; species Cheirogaleus medius. The sequence goes on from VBSM01000483.1 coordinate 15,629,991, forward strand.
CATAATATATATACACATGCACGTGTGGATTGTATATAATGTATATTCACAAATACCAGCTCACCAACCCCTTTTCATATATTCAAACATATTTGCATCTATATTTCTTTCTTTCTCTCTCTATATTGAAAAACCTGAGTTCATACCAATACCACCAATTCTGACTCAACATCACAAGGGGCATTCTGTTTTTCTTACTTTCCCTATTTGTAACTCCTCCAGTAGTGAGAAACCTGGAGTCCATTATCCTTATCAATTTATATATTTGATCACCCTCCTGTATGTAACCAATTTCTCATCCCTACTGTCATTTCCTCTCCTACCTGAGACCCTCCTTCACCCTGTTTGGGTTCTGACACCTCATGCACTGCTCCTTGGTTCCTCCATCTGGTGGAAACCTTATCACCCTCTTGTACCCTCTTGACACCCTGCCCCAGGCTGCCCATGTGGATGTCCTCCTGCTCCTGCGAGGACTCAGATCCTCTGCATGGTTCACACTTCTCAGGCCCCCACCCACATTGCGGGCTGGTCCTCACCTGGAGGCTCTCCTCACGCTGCTGGGGCTCCATACTCAACCCAGGCCACGCCACTTTGGGGACTGTCCTCACCTGCTCGGGCTCTGACACCCCTGGGCCATCGGGACCACCCTTTCTCTGGTGTAGGGACCTACTTATTCTGCCAAAAAGGAAAGGGTGTCCCCTTTCTGCTTCTTGCAGTTTAACATTTAAAAAGGTAAACTAGATAGTACAGACTTTATTCACCCAAAATCCAGGATTATGGGAGAACATTAAATAAAGGCTGCTTAATAAAAAAAAAAAATAGAATATCAAGTAACATGGAGAAATAATAATCACTTAAAATTATGTGCAAGTTTGAATAACAAATGTTTGATGGACAGAATTCCATTATATTTGAACACTGTTTCAAGTTTATCGTAACTCTGAAAATGCTGCGTCTGACTTAGGATGATGCATAAAAACATTGCCTCACAGGGGTCTGGGAAACTCTTATCTGGGGCAGGAGGAGTTTCAGAATATCAGGTTTCTTTAAGAAAGACTTAAAGTCTGGAAGTGAGGTCACTTTCAGAATGTGACTTTAATGGTAAAAGGATGGATTTTGTTACAAAATGGAAAAAATGGCGACCTTAAGAAATGTGACATTAGAATGAGTAAGTATAGAAGGTGAAGATCTTCTGTGGAGATTTCTGAAAATAGGGCTAAGCTGGAGGCCCAATGAACCCTCTGGCATTTTGTACCACTTACCTGATACCAGGTTGATACTTATGAACAAAAAGCCTGTTTAGTTTAAACACTGGGAACCTTATATACATTCTCCTTTTGATTATTTTAAGTATGGATAACTAATACATTTTGATAAAGATAGAAATTATGAAACCATAGTTACTGTAGTTGTATGTATTTGTTTATTTGTTTTTAAAGTATGATACTTTATTAGTCATGACACTATCAAATAACCACAATGCATGTTTTGATTTATAAAGAATTCATGAGACCTTGCTTTAATTCCAATTACTGGTACCAGGGCTGCCACCGATGGCCTTACAGATAGCGCCTGCATATTCCAGGGGACACTGCTCACCAGACTGTGATGTGGAGAGTGCCCCTTGGGGTGTGCAGCAAGGCGGCTCTGAAAGGGACATATAAACTGCTATCACTTATCTGCTTCCTGTGTACTTGAGTGGGGAGGAAAAGGGCTTGGATCCAGGAAAGGGAGAGATGTTGCTGCCATTGGCTGCCGATGGTGCATATTGACTGGTTCCTTCTCCAATCCATTCAAGCCCAAGCCTAGAGATGTTTGAGTAGACACAGACACACTGCCACTGAATGTGTATGTGAGCACCTCGGTGTTTAAGCAATTTAAGTTGCAGGAACTTTGACTAACAGTAAGAGGGACAAAAAGGAACCAGCTTTTTGCAGTGTAATTATATTTTACTGAATTAGCAAAGTAGCGTGACCTTCCAGCTAGTCTCTGGGATACCAGGAGATTTGCATCTTTGCCAACCAGCCTGCCTGCCCTGCTGATGCAGCATCTGTAGAACTCCGGGGAGTCCATTCTGAGCATGTTAAGAAGAAACTCTGCAAGATTAAATCCCTCTTTCCATTAACAAAAAAGGGAACACTTTCTGTAAAGCCAGTCTTCACCAGCAGAGGGGATTTGAAACATTTGGCAAGATCCTTTCTGAGAAATTGGCCATCTTGAGTCTTGCTCCATTGAGGCCGTAGCTAGCCACAGGCCACGGCTACCCTAGCATTTCTCAGGGGCAATGCTTTAGTTAGCCAATTTCAAATGACATTTGCTTTTTACTTTGTGGCTTACATTTTCTACATAGATTAAGAGTATTAAATAACCAACATGTTGATCTGTTTAGTGACAACTAGATATTGATAGTAAGGCAGAAATCACATCAGTTGCTGCATGCTTATTATGTGACATGCACTGCTGGAGCCTCTTACCACACATTATCTTATTTACTCCTCACTGCTATACTCTTGAGTTCTTCACACATCAATTGTAAGATGCACTGTTATTTTATGCACCACAAAGAAAGAAAAATCATTTCAGATAGGAGACCTTCACAGAAATCTGGGACACCAAAGGGCTACCTCTGCTCTCAAGATAAGGGTAAATGAAAATAAGGCCATTGCCCAGAGGGTACAGCAAGAAAACTTGCATGGCTCAGTCTTGACACTGGGTTCAGGAAAGGAAGAAAATTCTCTTCGGCAGGAGCACAAGAGAATTCTCTCTGGCAAAACTCAACTTCAGTTTAACCTGATTGCAATTTTATGACATATCCTGATTTTAGAAATGTTAAAATGTGAAAATGTTTGTATTCAAATTAATGAAATAGGTATTTTTAGAAGCTCCATCTTACAGATAAGAAAACTGAGGCAGAGAGAGGTGAAGCCACTTATCTAAATTTGCTAAATGGAAGAGATGGGATACAGAGCTTCTATACTCCACCCTGTACCTTTCCACTTCTAGAAGATTAAGATAGCTTGGTATATAAATAACGTGTGTGTGAGGAAACAATTGTGCATATTACTTATGTCTTAGTGTGCCTTAAATGTTTCCTAAAATGTCTCTAACTTGGGGCATAAACTATTGGTGTTTTTAGTTTTCTTGTTTACTCTCAATCAAGTACTTACTAAGGTGGGCACTAGGCATGTACTGACAACTAACTAAAGCCCCATTCCTGTTCTAAAATATCTTACATTCTAGAGTTGGGACATATGTAAATGATTACCATAAATGTGATATGCACTCAAACAGAGTTTACATAAAGTTACACATTGCTTGCAGGATAGAAAATGACCTGTGGTTTAAGCAGAGTTGATAGAGAAATTATTTGAGCAAGGCTGTTGCAGAGTGGACATTTCCTGAGTGGAGTGGAAGAGTGTGGGAAGCTACAGCGTGTCTTTGCAAGGGTGCATGGCCAGGTGAGAATGCATGGCCAGGTGGGCTGGGCTGGGGCACTGCCCATGGTGACGGGAGATGGTGAGTCTGCAAGCCAAGGATCAGATTAGCAGCAGCTTCCTCTCCTATACCAAACGTGATGGTAATTGTAATCTCCGGATACCTTTCCAGCCTTTTAAGAATTTTCATTTCTATATACCTTATCTCAGTTTTGTGAGCTTTTGAGTTTTCACTGATGTCCTTGCTTTGTGATAGAAAACCCACATAGAGGGGAATTTTCTAGTTAAAGATTTAAACATCCTGGGGCCAGCTGGGATGGGCAAAGCTATTGAGCTCATGGTTTTGAAAGCACACACATGATTTAATAGTTAGGAAATGTGCCCAGGGATGGGAAGGACTAAAATGCTGCGGGATGGTTGCTGAAGTTTTCTGCCTGTACTCCCAGGACACGTGAAACACTGAAGAAAGGACTAATAAAGGGTGCTGGCAGAGTCTTCTGTTTCAGACTGTCATCCCAAGAAGGTCTGGAGAGTGTAATGAAGCTACGATCAAGTTGTTAGAGTTGGGAAGGTTAAAGCAGCTTCAGGAATCCCTATTTGTGCTTCTTGGGCACTGGAATGTTGCTCCAGTAATAAGCAATATGCAATCTAGAAACAAAGAAGCAATTAGTGCTCTGCATTGGTGAAAGACTGCCCAGCTTGGTGAAGGCTGCAAATTCCCTCTCTCTCTCTTTTTTTAAAATTCTTTTCCTTTGAGGTTGAACTGAGTCACATAGACTCAAGCCAGTGGTGAGTAAATCTTGTCAGTCTGTCAGCAGTGTTTATTGAGTTCCCACCATTTGCATACCATAGAGTTAGGTCTAAACAAGCCCTCAAAAGTTTAGAATACATACTCTATGATGTCAGTGTGTAGCTTGGAGTCAGTAGCCTAACCAAAGTCTGCTCTGTTTTTATTGAGATTCAGATTTGGAATAGACTGTATAGTTCACGAAACAATAGTTTTGACTTGATCAATGGCCATGAAACTATGAGGGCAGGTGATCTCATGTTGACCATACCAATAAATCTCTTTCAAGTCATTGAAATGTTAAATATTAATATTTTACTAATGATTTTGGTGCTTCTAGGATTTCATTTGCATTTTATTACTGAGCACCTATTACATGGCAGTCACTGCTTTCGGGAGGGGAGATAGAATGGTAGAGAATAGTTTACTTGTTTCTCTTTAGAATGTTTCTGTCTATGGGGCTTGCCCTGAACAGAGGGACAGGGTGCTCGATGACACCTTACTACTCTTCCAACTACAGAAAACACAGGAGAAATATGTCTGGCAAGTCTTCCACCCAATCTATAGAGAACAGACTCTTAAAGTATGGCGAATCAGACTCCTGGAAGCAGTGTGGGCTAGATGAGGCTTCTTGCCATAATCCTTGCCCTTGTAAACACTTCTGCTTCTCAAACTTTAAATCACCTTGGAATCTTGTGAAAATGAAGATTCTTATTCTGTATGTCTGGAATGAATCCTGACATTGTACATTTCTTCTAGGTGATACTGATAGTTCTGCCCTGTAGACCAAACTTAAAGAACTCCCATTGCATGGAAATATCCTTGAACTGAGCACTTGATTATTCTATAAACCACTTCAAACCAGTTCTTTTTATTGATAAGGCATAGCATGGTAAAGGAACAAGGAAAAAAAAAATGTCATGGCAGGGTAGAAAGATGTAATCTCAGAAATATAGAAGTATAGTCCAGAAGTGACCTTTCCGAGGAAATAAATCTTGGGGAGGAAACTACAATGAAAGAGGCGAGCAATCTTTTCAATCAGTATTGAAACATGAATGCAGATGTGGCGTGTATCCTGGAGACGAGAGTAGATAAATAGCCTTTTTTGCTCTGGAATTGTGAATTATCTTCCAAGCCTGCAAACTTCTGTGTTTTCCTGGGTTTCTTGGCTAATGTGACTTACTGAAAGGGAAGCATAGAACTTGTAAGCTTTTCAAAGGTAGCAGAAATCATGAGAGCTGCAAAGTCCTCACTAATATTTGTGCTACTCAGCAAATTTATTATTTGATTCACCTATCCCAAGTTGACGCCCTTGGGGGAGGGGAGAGTAGAATTTTTGCAGAGGTAAGTTTCCTAAAGACTTTAAAAAATGGCTTTACCTTTGGGACTGTTAGGCCTAATTGTAAATAAACTCTTGCTTCATTCACATCAGCAGTCCTGGATTAGTTAAGAGCTTTACTTGCGCGTGCCAAAAAACATTTTTCAAAAATGGCTGAAACTATGTAATCAGCAACTTTGGGTTTGACAGAAAACTACACAGAAATCAGAACCTATTTCTCCTTGTTCTATCGCCCTGCATTCAACTAAATGATGGCTCCTAAGGAAGTATTTATTATATCTTCTAAATGTTTACAGATTATTACTTTGCTTGCATTTGGCACACTGAGCATATTTAGCTCCTTGAATTCCTCTTTTTTGCATTTTTAATCAGAAATAAATACTTGTAGTTCCTGTGATTTCTATCCCCCGCCCCACCTGGAAGTTACAGCAGCAACTGTTCATGCAGATAAAGTAGAAAGAAACGTTTTTTTTCACTTTTGAATGAAATCTGGAACTTACTAAGAATATCTCCTTGTACAATAATTTCAACTTCGCTGACTGCAACACTAGTGTCTACTGAGGGTTGGTACTTTTAGAACCGAATATGAACTCAACTCCCCAAAGACATGTGAGAAAAGTCTTAAACCAAGTTCTACTTTAAAATATAGATCGTATCTGTGTGTAGTTGTGTTCCTGTGCCTTTTAAAAACATTTCCTTGAGGAGTAGAAATCAGTGAATACCAGTGAATAGAAGAACAAAGAAGCTAAAATATTCTTCAGACACCCAGGGAAAACATGCCGTTGAAAAAAAATCACAATACAGAGCACATATGTATAAAAAATATACTATTATCCTATTCTTCTACCTTTCAGAAGGGCAAAAGTCTACTCCTGTAAATAAATGAAGTTTCTGTTACTAGTTGACTCTGCAGTGGTGTTTCTCAAAATGTGGTCCACTAATTTGGAATATTTGTTAAAAATACTGATCCTTGTGGCTAACCTCAGATTTCTCTAGGAGAATCACTGGGCCTGCATCTTCCATAAGCATCCCTAATTAAATCTTATGTAGCTGAAGTTTGAAAACTATTAGCACATTAGGTTGGAAAGAAAATTCTACCTGAAGCTTTCCCTGGGAATAGCAAGGAAGCTCTTTCAAGAAGTGTAGGTATTAATTGGTTGAAAGGGTCATATATCTATCCTTCCCACCTTAAATTTTTTTCTTTTGTTTTTAGATAGCACATAGTAATTATATATATTTATGGGCTACAGTGATATTTTGATATATGATGTGTAATGATCAAATCAGGGTGATCATCATATCTATCACTTCAAACATTTATAATTTCTTTGTGTTGTGAGCATTCAAAATCCCTTCTTCTAGCTTTTTGAAAATATACACAAAATTATTGTTAACTATATTCACTCTACAGTGCTACAGAACACTAGAACTTACTCCACCAATCCAGCTGTAACTTTGTAGCTGTTAACCACCTCTCCCTATCCTCCCCTTCTCTATCCTTCCCATCTTCTAATGACCACAATTCTACACTCTACTTCTAAGAGCTCAATTATTTTTTAGCTCCTACATATGAGTGAGAACATGTGGTATTTGTTTTTCTGTGCTTGACTTATTTACTTGACATAATGTCCTCCAGGCTCCATCCATGTTGCTGTGAATGACAGGATTTCATTTTTTTTTTTATGGCCGAATAGTCTTCCATTGTCTATATAGACCACATTTTCTTTATCCATTCATCTGTTGATGGATATTTAGGTTGATTCTATATCTGTTGATGGATAGGTAGGTTGATTCCATATCTTCATATAAGAATAGAGATTTGATAAACATGGCAGTTCAGGTATCTCTTTGATATACTGATTTCCATTTTTATTTTTGTTTTAAGAGACAGAGTCTTGCTCTGCCACCCAGGTTGGAGTGCAATGGTGCAATCATAGCTCACTGCAGCCTGGAACCCTGGAACTCCTCCCACCTCAGGCTTCTGAGTCACTGGGATTATAGGTGCAAGCCATTGTGTCTGGCTGGTTTCCTTTCTTGGATTGGTGGAAATATACCGTCCAGTATATTTCTTTTAGTACCCGTGAAATACATCTGTTTAAGCAATTGTATTATACAACTTAGCTATTATTCTCTGCTTTGTTTCGTGTATAAAGAGAGTAAACCCACCTTTGAAAAATTATTCCTTAGAGGTGACAATTTTGATTACTCCTGCACTAGGTAGAGGCAAAGCATATTTCTTTTCTAATTAAGTGCATCATTCCTTCAGAACAAGGTCACACAAAGCAGAGTCATATGGGGGAAAGTTCACTAAATTGTTAAATTTCTGGTCTCTTAAAGAAAGCCCATTCCATTCCATTCCATTCCGTTCTATTTTATTTCGTAAGTACTTTTGAATTGCCAACTATAAAACACTAGGCTTGATGATGTAAGGACAGTAAAATCATATATGACTGTTATCAATGGTCTAAAATTACCTTGTGGAATAATAGAGTGGTCTCTCACTGATAACACATTAGGCTTAATCAAAATATTTGTAGCATAAGCTAAAAGAGACACCATGTAAGTCTTTATATATGATATCTTTAACAAAACCCAACTCCAGTCTGAATTCCTATGCCCTAGTACTGATATCCCGAACGTCACAGGTTGTTGCTGTTCATAATTACCTTTGATGGAGCTCAAGACAGCATGACCTTTTCCTCTTGGACTTATTACCACAGTTTAACCCCTACATCTTGTCCTGGATACATAAAAGAGCACCTTTTAGCAGCAGAAATAGCTCACTGTAATGCTTCACCTCTCAGGAGAGAAAATAAAATTAGCTACACCTGATAGTACTTATACTTTTAAAACAGAGACCCATTTACTTATTGGGCATGCAGTGGACCAAGATTAAAGTAGAGGTACAACCCTTATTCCCTTAACAGCTACCTCTAAGCCCTAGGCAAGATAAGGTCACTGTCCAGGTGTTCTTTAATGAAACTGGTAGGTACCACATCAGACAAGTCTCTTGGACTGCAGCTCAGCTACTGCTGGACCCCTATTCAGAAACCAAAGAGTTGACTTAATTTTGGATCATCATCCAGAGGAGCCAAATGTGGTAGAGCCGAGACCAGTTTCTAGTTCTTTCACAATTATTTTCTAGTCCCTTTGTCCCGGGGCCTGATCCTCACTAATCACCCTCTCCCAAGGGGACTACATCAGAAAGGAACTCACACCTGACTGGCTTATGCCTTCCACCTGAGAGTCACTTCTTACTGGATGCTTTGTCTTTTCTGGCAAAGCAAAATGTAGTAACTCTCCCATAAAAAGAAAGGATCTGTTGCTATTCATTTCCTTCTTCTCAAATAAATACAAACCGAAATGATTAAAAAATTTCCAAGGTACTTATTTTTCTTTTTCTTAAGGTGAGATAATCAAAACAGTATATTTAAAGAAATATCCTTGTTCCCTAGTAGTTTTTTGTCTGTTAAGGGAGATGGCACTGTAGAAATCGATGCCAGATGAATGGTTCTGTCAGAAAAGGACAAGTATCTCACCAGTTGGCAGATTCTCCCGGAAGAGGATGTTTCCTCTTCCCCAGGGATGTACAATCTCAGCTAAGAATAGAGGTTTGGAGTCATTCAGTGGGCACAAGATACTAGGTAGGGTTAAAAACATACCAAATAGTTATTAATTCTCACATTTCACTAAAATGAAATTTCATTGGGAAATAATATAGGACAATGAAAAATACAATTGCAGCAGTTTTTTTTATCAAAATAAAAAAATAGGAAGTTTCTTTTCAATCAGAAATCTCCCAGATCCTTTTCTACTTTTCACATCACACCTGATCCCTTTGCTGATAAATTTACTTCCTTTACTACTGTGTTATTTGTGTAGCAATTTACAAAATAAATGCTTTCATATTTTAAAAGATTATTTTTTTTCTATTAAAAAATCCTACAGCATTGAAGTAGGAGCGTTTTCCTCTTCTCCCCCTTTGAACCTTTCTCCATCCTTGATCGTAATTGCTTAATTGTACCCATTCTTTATACATCCTTCTGTGTCTTCTTAGCAGTTCCCCAGGTGGTTAGAAATGTTATTTGAAAGACACAGATACAGATGCATGTTATGCAATTAATAGGCCTTTACTAAGTGGAACCAATAGACCGTGCTGTCCAAGCTATCTCTCTTCATCTTTCTCTCTACAGCAATAACCTGACCCCATGGCTAAAGAGATATGAAAACCCATCTCTTCAATCTCACTCTGTTTTAAGTGCCAGAGAAGAACAGGGCACAGATAATGAATTTCTATTCTCAGCAACAAATGTGCAAATACTTCCATACCAAGTACGCCTCCTGTCGAGGCTGCTGAATCAGGAGTTGCACCATTTACAATAGGAACTGGAAGAATTTGCCTACTTCAACCTAGGGAGAAGCAGTATCCTGCAATAAATGGCCTGGCCATATAAATAATAAAATAAAAATGGGCCTGAAGCTGCCAGGATTTTTGTTTGCAGGAAATAAGATAACTCTAAGCAATTTATGGCACTGTTTCCCAGCTAGAGTCCAAAGACTATTTAGTTAGTCATGGCAATAACAGCAACGGCTTCATGTCAAGATGGAGCCACAAGTACTAGGCAGAAAAAGAGCAACAAATATTCAAAGGTGTCAACTGCCAGCATGAGTTGATTGCAACCTGTGGTGCTGGGAAAATGGAGCATGCCAGGAGCATTAGCAGTGAGAGAACCAGCCATCGAAAAACCTCTGAGGCCAGTAACAACTCAAATCTCCTGGACCCTGAAATACTTGCTGAGGAAAAAGAGGAGGAAGAATTTATGAGCACTGGATGCCTGATCTGTTAACACATTATTATCTTTGTCTGTCAGAGTAATTACTGACCTGAAAATATTATGGATATGCATTAAGAGTAACATTCCTGGGGTGATTGCATGAAGTACGGATGTAGCAGCAGATCTTCACACTTCCCCAATATTGGATTACACGCTCAAGATAATATGCAGCTTTTATTTATTGAGCATTTACTATGTGCAGGTGTGTCAAATGATTCACACATTTTATCTCATTTAGTGCTCATGGTGACCTTATGAAGTAGGCACTGTTACTGTCTATACTTTACAGATGAGTGAAGGGAGGCATAGGAGACTAAATAACTTGGCCAAGAAAGCAAAGTAAATGTGAAGTCAGGATTCAGATGCAATTCTGTCTGATTTTAGAACTTGAACTACTATCCCATATTGTCTCATGCGATAAAAAATAACAAATACTTATAATATCCTCAGCTAACATCTATTGAATACTTACTATATATTAAATATTGGGCTAAATGTTTGAATAAATCAGGATATGATAACCACTGTAACAAACAACCCCAAATCCTTAGTGTCTTAACACAATGCGAATCTTCCTTCCTCCCTCCCTCCCTCCTTCTCCTCCTCCTCCTCCTCCTCCTCCTCCTTCTTCTTCTTCTTCTTTTTCCTCTCTCTCTCTTTCCTCTCTCTCTCTCTTTCCTAACACACATCAGAGCCCAGGAAGGCAAGCAGAGGGTAGGTGTGAGTGATGCAAAGAAGCTCTGCTCCATGTATTCATTCAGAGACCCAGGCTTCTTCCTGGTGAACATTCGACATGTGGACAGGAAAGAGTGAGAGATTATGAGAAAGGCACAACTGCTCTTAACTGCCTCAGCCCAGAACTGACACAGCCCTTGGGTTCACATTCCATTGTTGATAACTAGTCACATGGCCCACCTAGATATAAGGTTGCTGCAAAATGTAATTTAACTGTTAACCCTCAGGAGGAGAGAAACATTTGGCGGATGTGTAGTTAGTTACTGGCACAATATTTTACCTGTGTTAGCTACACTTTACATAAACTTTATGAAGTTATTCTTTTCATGATAAAAACAAGGAAACTGAGATATAGGGAAGTTTCACTTTCTCAGGATCACAGAAGTAGTTGTTAGAGGTGGGATTATGGGGGGAAATAACGAAGAGATTCTCTCACACAACAAAAATATAAGTTTGTAAAAATTCTTTATCTCAGATCCACTGAACATTTAAATGAATCATCACCAGAATTTTCCTCTGCGATCATTCCCTACATCCAATAGCTAGTTCTCCAGCTCTACTCACTTATTGCAATTTCCTGAATGAGCTTTGTTCTTTGTTATCTCTGGGCCTTTGCATAAGCTATTGTTCTTGTGTCTCTTGACTTGAGCCACTCCCATGCATCCTTGAAGTCTCAGCTTAGGGATCATTTCCTTCACAAAGTTCCCTCTGGTTTCAAAGCCTGAGTTTGGGAATTTGCCTTGAGCTCCCTTACTGTCCTGGGTGTCCCTTATCATAGCACTTGTCACGCTGTATTTTAACTTCCAACTAATGGATCTGTCTCTCTTGCTATTGGCTAAGATCATTTGTCTCTGCATCCTACCATCTAAGGTGCCTGGCATAGTAAAAGTTCAGTAAATATTTGCTAAATGAATGAATGAATAAGTGACTCTCTCTGTATTCTGAACCTACACTCACCTCTCCATGGCTTTAGTCTCAATAGTTCACTATTCCTTCTCTTATGTGTCTAAATTATGTCTAAGTGAACCTGAGTATTTAAATGTGCTTGGTATTAGGCCCCAGGAAGATTTGAAGGAGAAAATTACTCATCCTACATCCTCAAGGAGCTCACAGTCTAGGGAGGGATAGAGATATGTAACACTTAATTATGATGCAGTCAGGTAAGTACCACTATAAAGGAATGAGGGAACCAGGTATTGTGAGAGCACAGAGAAAGGAGCAATTGGGGAGATAGGAAAAGCCTGCAGGAGAAAGGGACTTATGAACCAGACTTTAAAAAAGTATATCAGACAGGGGCAGAGAGGAAGGTCATCCAATGTGTGGGGAATTACATAAAGTAAACCAAGAAGGCATAAAGGTTTCCTTTTTGAAGGATATATGAAGATAAACAACCCAATACAAAAAAGTAAATTATTTGAAAAAGTATTTCATGAAAGAAGATAAAAGAATGGCCAATGCTACATAAAAAGATGTTAACATCATTGGGCATGAGGAAAATGCAAATTAAAAGCACAGTGAGATGCCTCCATATCCCTACTTGAAGGTCTCATTTTCTTCTCTGGAGCTGGCTGGGAAGAGGACCACTCAGATGCTATGGACCATGGAAGGGATGGATTTTGCAAGAAAAATGTGACTGTTCCTAGAAGTTGAGTAAATGGATCCTGGGTAGCAGAAACAACAGAAGTCCATTACAGAGGTTATTCTTAACTCAAGCACACGGGACTACCTGTTGACTCCAAAACACCACGTTCTTCCCCGCGTTAGGATCTTGGATAATGCTGTTTGCTCTGCCAGGAATGCCCAGTCCTATCTCTGTTGGATGAAGTTCGACCTTACGTTGCATCTCTTCTGTGATGTCAATCTATGCAATTTAGAGGATCTTGAGCTGTCCTGCCTCTGAACCTCATAATAATGTTTATCTTTCCTTCAGGCCTTTTCCTTATTCTGCCTTTTTATTGGCGTTATTGTCTTGTTTTTTTTTTTTTTTTTGTTGTTGTTGTTGTTATATAAGCTGCCTGAGGGTATGGGCTCTGTACCTCCAGAGCACATTGTCCAACAATGCATGTTAGAGTGGGTGTTCATTATAGGTTTGCTGACATGAATTAATTGCAAAGAATTGTTTTATAGGCTTGATCTGAGAGAGGTGTGAAATGGCTTGTTTTCACGCGGAGATACGTTTGGAAGAGACCCTATATTTTTCACTGTTGTTCTTACCAGATGTTCACAATGGAATCATGAGGATTTGCCCTTGGATTAGATTTTAAAACAGTTACATGTGAGTTGAGCCCAGAAGGATACAGGACAGTTTTATAGAGACATGTGGCAGTTGGGTCATGAAATGAAAGAGTTGCTACTATAAAATTATTATTTGTCCTGGGGAACTTCTAAAACAAAGGAAAAATAATTTGGCTTTTGTAAAACATGAAAGCTGATAGATGGTAATTATTTTCTGCTTGGCTGCAATTATGACTTCATAACATAATATAGTATATTAATGACTGCACTGTGTTAATTAGAGAAACAGGTATATTAAGAATATCTATGAGATTTTAACACTGGCAATGTATTTGAATTCTTAACTTTGTGGAAAATGGTGTGAAACATTATTTTTCACTCTCATGGCTTTCGACTTTCAAAACCAAAAAATTGGAGGAGTGAGTTTATAGCCTTATCAACACAGAGAACCAGCTAATTGACAAATTTTTGCACAATTTGTTCCAAGAAATGCTATCTCTGAGATTGGAAAAATGCAAAATCTATAACCTCTGGTTATGGAGGAGAGAAAACTAACTCTATTGCTCTCTTTAAGTGTCTCCTGGCCTTTATATTTTGGTTGTAAGGTTGCTACCAGGTGTTTTTCTGTGTGCAAATTGGATGTGGATACAGACTTAAATTTTGGAGCTTATGATTTAGGTCTGGTTAAGAAACAATACTTCTGCTGAGTTTATCAGGCCTTTGTGTAGTTCTCAGGATCTTGTGTCTCAGGTGTGTTAAGGGACAGCATCATATTACACCCCTGGGGAGAAGTTAAGGGCAACTGGAGAACACAGTTAATGGCAGATCTCCTACCTTCTCTCTTTCACATATTATGCTCACGTTTTCCCACTGGTATACTTGTGAGGGCTCTAAAGTAATAGTCATGATGATAGTCACATACAGTCCTATGAGGCAGGTATTAGCATCATTCTCATTTTACAGGTGAGCAAACTGAGACTCAGGTTAAGTAAATTTACCCAAGGTTATACAACTAGTAAATGTGGGATTTTGAATCATAAATATTTGCTTATTTTTGGTCACTTTTACAAATATACTCTTTCATTGCTGTGCTCTTTGGCCCTAAAATCAGATTAGAAAGAGCTGAATGTATTATCACAAATTAATCATATTTATAAACAGATACCCCAATCTGAATAGCTGTTTGGTCAAAGTACACAAAGTGAATTCATATATGGCCAAAGTGGGACCAGTGGCACTATTCTTTTTTTTCTCTCTTGGAATTACAGTTATAGCCTTTTGAGGCTGCATAAATATACAAATATAATCAATATATTTGCCATTTAGTCTTTGGAGTTGAAAACCTAGTTTTAACAAAAATCTGTCAATGCATAATTAATAGATTCAATGTATATGTATCCATCTCCAGAATGTATAAGGTTATGATTTTACATATTTGTCATAAATGGCTGCAGCATCCATATATTATTAGACTGAGCTTTTCTAATGGGGATAAATGTGCCGCACTGTGGACTCTCAAGATGGCAAGATACACAACTCATGCTCAGTGAAGCAGGGGGAAATATATTACCCCTCTGCCTTGCTGTGACATGCATATATTCCATTCAAACTTCATGAAGGCATTAAATGCACAGAAAGATCAAAAGAAAATACAAAGATAGACTTCCAGCTTCTGGCTTTTACAAAAGTTTCTGTTGGTACAATACTATTTGCATAGAGTACAGAAAGGGCAATTATTTTTTCAAAAGAGAAATTTTGTTAAAATATTATATTTTTTTTCCTGCAAGTTATATTTCCCTGAATTGCCTGAAAATCTAGAGAGATTTTTAATAAATGTTCAAACTTAAGGGAAAGAGTTCTATTCCAGTTTAATAATGCACACTTTTTGATGGGGTCGTGTGTTCTTTTCTTGCTAATTTTTTTGGGTTCTTTGTAGATCCTGGATATTAGTCCTTTGTCGGATATATAGTCTGCAAATATTTTTGCATTCTATAGGTTGTCTATTCACTATGTTGAAGGACATGTACAGAAGTTTTTCGAAAGAAGATAGACAAATGGCTAACAAACATATGAAAAAATGCTCAACGTCACTAATCATCAGAGAAATGCAAATTATAACTACAATGAGTTACCACTTTACCCCTACTGGAATGGTCATTATTAAAAAGTCAAAAAACAACAGATGCTGGCATGGATACAGAGAGAAAGGAACGCTTATACACTGTTGGTGGGACTGCAAATTTAGTACAATCTCTATGAAAAACAGTATGGAGATTCCTCAAAGAAATAAATGTAGATCTATCATTCCACCCAGCAATCCTACTACTGGATCAATACATTTGGCCTTCCCTTTTGTTATAATGTTTGAAGAGTCCTGTTTCTTTTGAAGTCCAACTCTCCACTTATACACCAGACCCCATCTCTTCTTGCCTCCTCAAGGACTTTGCTCCTGCAATTTTCTCTTTCTCCAGCATCATTTTCTCCTTCTCTGTACAATCATTCCTACCCACCTTCAAAGATATTCTAAAATATCCCTTGACAAAATCCTCCACTACAGACTGGATTTCACATCCCCTTTCAGATGTTCTCTGCTCTTCTTGAAAGAGGGGTTCAATATTCATTCCTTAGTTCATTATTCTCAGGCTTTTGTCCATAACACATCACTGAAATCCTTCTCATCAAGGTTACCAATGGTTTCATCTTGCCAAATTTTATGGAAATTTCTCAGTCTTGATTACATAACATGTCAGCATCACTTAACCCAGTTGCACACTCTACTCTCTGGATGTACGTTTTTCACTGGCGTGGGTAACTCTATTCTTCTCTTGTTTTCTTCATACACAGTGGTTGTGCCTTTCCATTCTTCTTTGCTGACATAAAGGTTTTGGGGTGCTTTTCTTCTATTTCTATTCTTTCTCCCTAGGTGATTTGGTTCAGTATTTTAGCTTTAAATATCATTTATTTCTAGCTGGTTTTGGGATTTATAATGTTAGCCTTTTCCTTTCCTCTGGGCTCCAAACTTGTATGTCAAACTCTTTCCTCAACATCTCTACTTGGATGTCTAAAGAACACTATCAAATTTAACATGTTCAAAGTAAAACTCTTGATTCCCATTTCCCAACCATTTCTTTCTTCCATCTTAGCAAACACCACCACCATTCACCAAGTGATTCAGGTCAAAAACTGAGAGTTATTCTGGATGCCTCTCTATCCCACAGACCTCCTATTTCATATATTGGAAAATCATCATCTCCAATCTCAAAATCTATCTAGAATTTGATCAATTTCACTATGTTAAGCATTACTTTCCTAGTAAACAAAAAAATTCCATTTAGAATCCTAACTGGTTTTTCTGCTTCTAATCTTGCTTACCCACAAGGCAAGGGTTGCAGAGTTAGCTGGTTAAAATGTAAATCAGATCACGTAAGTAACTTAAATTTTCTGCCCCACATTTTCCAGCAGCTCAATCAGAATAAAACCGCAGCTCCTTCCTCTGGCCTTCCAGGCACTATTTGATCTGGCCTCTTCCTGTCTACCCACTCTCATCTCCTGCTGCTCTTGTGCTTGGCTCTACCACACCGGCTTTTCATGTTTCTTAATAATACCAAGCTTCCATCCACCTCAGGGCCTTCGGACATTATAATCCCTCTACTTGGGAATGTTTGCCTCCAGAGATGTATAAGGACTGCTGCCCTATTTCGTAGATGTCTTCATTCTGGTATCACCTTCTTAGAGGAACCTACTGTGGGTATGTATGCACTTCACCTTCCCCTCGATCCCCTTCCCCAGGTTTATTTTTCCTCACAACACTTATTACTATATAGCATTGCATTTTAGGTATGCAGGTTTTATTTATTTATTTTGCTTTCTTTATCGTCTATCATCTGTACAGTATAAGTTCCATGAGGTCAGAAGCTTTGTCTTGCTTACTCTTTTACCGATTGTTCCTAAAAATGTGACATTTATGTGTGTGGTATCAATATGTGAATGAATGATTCTGAAGCCTTACACAGCCTGCAGTTAGTTATTTACAAAAAAAAAATAGAAAATTATTTCTCCTTTCATTTAATCGGTGCTGGGCTGTTTAGCCCTTCTGCCTTTGCTTTTTCTGTAGGAACAAATCAGTATGCAGCAAGATCGAGAGCAGTGGGGAAGGTCAGTCAGATGCACACTCTGCAAGGTTTGCATTCCAAAGATGGCACTGTGGCCAGAAACAGATCCATCAGCTGCAGGAATGCATGTTACACTTCAAACACCGAAAAATAGGGAGAATTAGATTCTGAATCGAGCGATTCACTAGAAAATCCTGGTTGCAAAGGAACATGTGCAAATTTCATCTTTTCTTTCAAGCTCATCTCTTCTGTTTCACAGAGGCATTCATTGCACACTTGTGGAAATGTGTTAGGTCTGAAAATCATTCTCAGGGTGTTCAGAGGTGCATCAAGGACACCCGAGGGGCCAGGGGGACAGTGTGGTTAAATAGAGAAAAGAGACTCAGAGGATCAGGAGAATTTGTCCCCGGCATCTGTCTTTTTGGTGTCACAGCATTACCTGTGGCACTCATTCACCCACACTTTTACTTTTCATTTACATAAAAAGCAACATGTGTACTTTTTAGCCTCAAGTTCATCTTGATGGAGTTTGACGAGCTCCCTTGAACACAGGTGAATCACAGCCATTTTTAAAGGTGGAGGTGAAAACAGCTGTTTCCTACCAGAAACGCTATCCTGCCAGAGGGAGAAAACATGTTTCCTAAGTGAACATAAGGGATCCAGGTATTACTGTCTGTAACGAATACCTGGACGACAGGTAAAGTGGACAATATCCAATTAGATTGTCCTGCCCCAATTTAATCAAACAATTGATGTTTGTCATTTGGTATTTTTAATTGAAAAGAGCCACCCTTTGTGTTCCAAGTCGATTTAGCTTGAGATGTGGGGCACATGTCATTCACAGTTCTGTCATTGTTTTCTTACCCTTGAAGGCAAAAATTTAAAGAATATTAAATTTGCTTTTGGCAAAGGCCCAATTCTGTACTCAGGCACCAGGTATCTGAACACCCTTGTAACCACTTCTAGGTGGCTTGCTAATCAGCCTTGTATTGTTTCTGGACATTTCTTTTGCTCTGTCTCTTCCTACTTTCATGAAAATAAAATGTAGTTATGGCTAGATAATGAGAAGAGACTCTGACAACTAACCCATGCAAATATATCAAGGATTCATGACAATTTAATGTGCTCCTTCTCCTATGGGTATGTTAATGTAGAGGGTGTATAATTTGGAATTTTAGGCAAAAGAAGCTTTGGTACTGGGGTAGAAGAAGAGTCCCTACAATACTTTCATTTCATGTAGGTGTCTATTAATACCTACTCAGCCCACCAATTAGATTGTCCCTGCTTTGGGTGTAATTTTATAAATCAGTCCAGGTTTTGTCTGACTGTTCTCTTTCTAAGCAGGCTCCAACCCAAACCTCTACTATTGTAGATTTGGTGCAATCATACTAGGCTTTTAAATGTTTGTGTCTAATTTCTTTTACATTTTCACTTATAATATTGATATATATCTTTGGCAATTCAGTGAGCAATGTTTTTTTGTAAATTTGGCCAAAGTCTTGTTTCAACTAGAGGGAATTATTAGCTTAGAAATATCGCTTTGTTTTTTTTTTAGATGGCAACTTCTTTTGGACAGAGCAGGTAACTCACCTGGAAGAATTTCAGAAAGATCAATGGAGCATTCTCTAAAGGAACAAACCCATCTGAGCATAAATCTACTATTTTTGGTCTTGGATCTGAAATCCCTCTTTTTCTAACTCTTTGGCCATGATCTCTGTTAAAATAGCCAGCTCTTCAAATCATAGATCATTAGGAGCTTTCATATTGGACTTTTATCTCAATGCTGAAGGCTAGAAGCTGCTGAAGGCTAGAAGGTAGTGTGTTTTATTTTAAATTTCTCCACATGGCCAATAGCAGGATGATTTCTAACTGAACTAAATCCCTTTTGTCATTTATTTTTATGACAATAGTAAGATCTGTGAACATTTTGGAGGCTTTGGGATAAAAGAAAATATCATTTTTAACTTTCACTACACTTGCCACTTGGGAACGTGTATTGTTCATTTTCTCTTAAGAAATCACCCAAATAGATTAACTGCTCCATGTGGCTTTGGAGAAATGGAAAATACTGATGGAAAAGGTGCTGGTGACCACAACAATACACTTGCAATTGCCATTTAGATTATCCCTTTGTAATCCTCTGTTCCACCTCACTGAGGCTGGTAATGTGAAAACCAAACTGAGTGCCTCCAACACACAGCAGAAGGATTGCTGAACGCATTGCACCATCGCTCAAGCCTTCTCATGGGAATGTAATCATTTTATGGGCAGAGAGTGCCACAGTGGGGCTCCTTGTCTCTTCTTTATTTTCCGAGGCAGGCAATGCAGATGCGGCATCAGTATTTGCTCTTGTTTGTCTTGCTGGAAAGAGCCCAGGCACTTGCTGTTGTAGGACATCATGGTTAGTCCTTGTTAGCAAGTGGCCTAAACCCACGCTACTCAAAGTGAGGTTCCTGGATAAACAGAATCAGTATCACTTGGAGGCTGGTCAGAAATGCAAAATCCCAGGCTCTCCCTGGACCCAGTGAATCATAATCTGTATTTTAACAAGATCCCTGGTGATTCTCATGTGCATTAAAGTTTAAGTTTGAGAAGCATGGCCCTAAGTGGCTTCATTTACTTAGCTTTTGTTGCCAGAGCTGACTCACAGTAATAAGAAATAATAAATGTCACAGACATTTTATTTCTGATTTGTTTCCTAGCCCTTGCATCCTGAGGTAGGGAAGTGTGATCTTCCTTCTCTACCTTCTGTCCTAGTTTGACATTGTAAACCTTTCAATTTTGCTTTTAGGTGTCCTTTCATAATTAATAGTTGATCTTTGGGAAAAGAAATCAATATTTTCGCACAAGTTATTCCTTTTGGGGCCTGTTTCAAAAGAAGAAAAGAATTGGTGAATATTCTTAGCATCTGCCACAGCTTTTATAAAGCTGCAAATCTTTTAGGTCAGCAGAGACTCTATGATGACTACTAAAGTGTACAAATACCATTCGAAAAGAAAGGCGCTGCAAAAATTTTTACCTAAGGCATGCTGCTTTATTCCTTCAGCGAAGCAGCCAACGCAAAGACAACTGGGGTAAATCTTCAAAGGGGGCAATTCTCTGCAGAAAGTGGCTCAGTGGGATTTACAACAAAGGACTTCTCAAGATCGACAGGAGTTTGCTGACATTGACGTGGGTTGGGGGGTTAGAAATATGATTAAAACAAAATTAAAACACAATTGCAATAGTGGAGAGAGACCCTATGGGGACTGTTATGGGGTGCTATGGAAGGAGAGGAGTAACCCAGAAGTTTTGCAGAGATTGGGAAAGGAAGCTATTGAAGTTGATGAACTGAAGCGGTGTTTCTTTCTTGCATTCTTGAAACTAATTATGATTTTTTCCCAATAGATACTAGTAAACACACAAAGTCTATAATACAATATGATATATTGCTAAGAAGTTTTAAAGTAGTTGAGTTGATTAACTGTTATTGTATACTTGAGCAAATATAGTTCCTTAAATTCTACTGTTTTGCAGGTCCCCAGCTCAATTAATATAATTGACATGTGTAGACCTAGACACTGACTCTTCAGGCAAATGGAATGACAACATGAGATGTGCTCATTTAAGACTGGTTTTCAAAATGCTTATCGTATCAGTATGACAACACTCTCTACTACCAATTTGGAGAAGAATACTTCGAGGATATTTAGAAAACAGAAATCAAAATAAGACTGCCTATTTTGCCAGAAGACAGCATCTTGGAATAGCAATGCAAGTGAAGGCAGATTTTCTGTAAAAACATTAGAGCCTCAACATATGGTCACACACATTGTGCACCGCACAGCTCCAGGGGGCGACATTTACATGGCCTCCACAGATGTCATTCCAGAGTTATACATGTGGCAGCTGTGAATATTGTCATGTTCCCAGTACACTCCTCATAAGCTCTCAGTCTTCCTCAGTTCTGATGAAATTTTAAATTCTCTAATGAGATTAGAGCCATGTAAAGTTTATAAAGTAGCTCCAAAAGTACTCTTTACATATCCTGCCATTTGATGTATGAAATCTCAAAAAGTTAAAAGCCAGTTCCTTTTTTGTAAATGAAGGAATGTGTTGCAATGCTGTTTTGGAAATTCTGTCTCAGAATTATGATTGTAAACTGACATTTATACAAATGCAGAAGTTCAAATGGTATTATATAATAAATATTTCGTCACTGTTACTCACTGTCATATGTTGGTCAGGAATATGGGCTCTGGAGTCCATGCTTGGGATGGAACCCATCGTCTTTCACTAGCCAGTTCTGTGATCTTCTTAACCTTCCTCACTTAAAACTTAGGGATAATGATAGTATCTACATACTTAATATAATTTGCTATGAAGATTATATGAGGTGAGCCATACAAACCCCCGAGAATTACATCTGGCATACAGCATAAATAAGCATTAGGGACTATGCATTTTAATCTAACGTTCTCAAGTCTGCACTGACCTATTCCTAATTTTTCCAGGAAGTTCTGAATCCAGCCAAGTTCACATTTAGCAGTATCATGGAAACATCAGAGGAAGAAAAGATCATTTTTAAGCTTGCATTTACACGTAGAAGATACTACCAGGGAAAATTGTATTAATAACTCTCACTCTATTCACCCCTCTTTTTCCTGGTCTGAGTTAGAAAGGAATAGGATGAATGACATTGAAAGGAGTTTGGGCATTTTTGAGACCAACTACTGAAACCCCTGCCATCTTATTTCTTTCCTTGGTGATGAGGTGAGTGGGAACTGTGATACCCATTAGTGCTGTCCACAAAATATGTCTGGCTGTCCTCAGCACATGGAGAGATTGCACTTTCCTGCCTTCTTAAACATGGGTGATGCCATGTGGCTTGCTTTGGCCAATGAAGTATGAGTGGGAGTGAAGTGTGTGACTTTTAGGAAGAAAGCTCTGTTTACCCGCCCCCCCCCTTTGTCAGTGGCTGTTTAAGCTTGAGGTCAAAGCTACCAGCAGCTTGGATCCCTGAGAGGCTATGAGGAGCAGAGGCCCCTGCTGGCCTGTGGCGGAAACATAGCATGAGCCAGATATAAAGCTTTGTGGTCTTAAGCCATCAGTATTTTGGGGATTGCTTGTTGTTGCAGCATAACTTGTCCAACATGATTCCTTGAAGGAAACTTGTGAGGGCATTACACAGTGTTGGCTCTGAGAGATGCTCTGAGAGTCGCACATTATGTTTTAGAGATAGTTGGTATGCAGCATTCCTTATACATATTAATCTTCTGATTTTTAAACATTAGAAAATATAGATATTGTGTTAATAAATTAACTAGTTTATATATTTTAAGCATTTAGTAATAAATGCAACAATAGAAATATCAATTATTCATTGTCTTTAAATTAAACATATGATCTTGTACAAATTAATCTTGCCTAGTTAAGTCTAACAACATTGAAGAAGAACTGAGGTAAAATGTGTTCCTGTTTTATAACCTTGATCGCTTTTATTTCTAAAGAACCTTGAATAAAATTTACCTGATTGAGGACAAAAGACTGCAGAAGTTACTGGCTAATTTTCTCAAGAGAAAATAGAAGAATATTAGAATCCACACAAAGCAATTCTTTCCTATAACATGGCATTGAACCAGTAATAAGATTTAAAATCATTATTGATTTTTACATATTATTTATGGTGTTGTGAGAAGGTGATGTACAGAGAAAGCAGCAATGATTGCTGCATACTGAACTCTATTCAACCCACTCTAAAGAAAATGGGAAAGTATCTCACAAAAGCCTTTGAAAACTAGGGAGTTAAAAACATTACTAAGAGACTAATGGTATTGGTAAAATATTAAAGAGTTGAGAAAACAATTAAGGTGTTTTGCCTTTATATCTTGTATACAAATTTTTATTTTCTGTACTGTAAAATGTTATTCTATGATCGATTGAAAGATATAAATAGACTATAGATTTAATTTCTCTGCTAAAATAAATTTGATTAGGAAAATAGGCATAAATAATATGGAAAACTAATATGTTTTCAAAAGCCAAACCAAAAATATGAAAAGCAGACAATTGATTTATCAGAAATTAAATTTTGTATTTCATAGGATACTTTAAATTCTTATATTCACCGATTATATCCATTTTGCTGTATTTTATAAAAATTTGTTCTTAAGATCCAATGTTAGTTTAGAAATTATTCTTGATTATTCTGTCACCTTAGTGATAGGTGATAGATGTATCTAGGGTGAGATGGGTTTTTACTCTCACCAGGATTTGCAGTTTTAGTCACTTGTTAGGAATGATACTAGCTTGTTTATTCAGTTGCTCACTTTGAGTATTTTCTATGACCCTGCTTAATAGTATGGTTTTTTAAAATAAGAGCTATTTTATTTAATAATCCTTCCTCATTTTAGAGGTAAGGGAAACTGAACCTCAGAGAGGGTAGGGAAGTTGCAAAAGGGCACTGGTACAGATAGATTCTGTGGGATACCTTAAAAAATGTACAATCTATTTCAGTTCTCACCAGTGTACCTATTGGTTTCACTGGATTAAGTGTAGATACACAGGAAAAGAGAAATGGCGCCCATCATTTGGTCCCCCTTTCTTCTATTCTTTTACTCTGGGTAGAACATGAATGCATCTGGTTTTCCTCGTCTTTTGAATGAAACTGTCTATGGCAGACATTTTGTTAATGGTGCCTTTGGACTTCATGCAGAGGCTCAGATCCCTGTCTCTCCCAGCCCAGAGAGGCAAGAGCTGGAATACTGGGTCCCAGGGTAGACTTCTAATAGAAGGCTCATTGTCAACTATGGTAGTCCCGCACGTGTGCCTGACTTGGTATAGATACTTCTAAAAATTCAACTTCCATAAAATCCACTCTTTTGTTCCATAATACTTTCACCCTTCTTAATTGCCTTTCATTATTAAATTTGGACTTTCTTATATCAGCTGAAAAAAAGTCAAGCTGTTGAATAATGAAGATATATGTCATATCACAATTCATTTTCAGCAGTATTGCCTTTTGTATGGTTGTTTGTCCAATTATTTGATTATTTAGTTGCATTTTATTTCATCATTTGGAAAAAATATTTGAAAATGGAAATCTGAAAGTGTTTAACATAATGACAATGAAGCAGAGATGGAAGTCCTCTTATCTGCTGAAAGTGGTAAATCTTTATCTTTAATACTCAGGAGCTTTAAGATGGCTTCTGTGTATCAACTTAGAAAGATAAGAAAAAATAAAAAATGCATATTTTGTAAATATTATCATACTAATTTTAAAGAAGTCATGTTTTGGAGTGTGTGAAAATGTGCCATGATACAGTTAGGTTTTTACATTTCTTCCTTACTATAGCTGGTATGAATGTTGAGTAAAGTGACTGATCTTGATCATTTATAGGCATTGAATATAGTGTCATAAATATATTTGTTTATTTTGTGTTTCTTTCCAATGAGAAAATAAGTTCTGTAGGAGTAGTAATGTTGTCCTGTTCATAGCTGCACCCACAGCACACACAACAGATAGTAGCCCAGAGCAGGTACTCAGGAAACATTTGTGGATCTCATGTCAGAGAAAATACTGTTTTACATAAGCACACTAGTTATATGTGCCTTTATATAAACCCATATCTCCCTTATATTTATTTAGAAAAATATCCTTCAGCCTTAAAATTATTCTTTGCTTATTTCCTACTCTATGCTTTCAGGCTCAATTATGGTTATTGGGAATTTATTGAACTTAAAAACGCATTCGGTGTTTGACGGTTCTGATATACTGTCTTAAAATCTACTTTTTCCTACAGTCTTTCATATGCTTTATAAAATTCACCCTGATGTGTGTGTGAGGGAGATTCTTTTTTTTAAACAATTCCCTAGGTTTTGCTTCTAAATCTTTCTCAGAGTATTGTTAAATCTGATGAATCTGACTAAGCATTTCCTGGGTGAGTTCAGAGAGCATCCTGTCAGTTGGCTTTTGATTTTCAATAAAATCCAAGTTCTTGCAGTTAGTTTTCTTCCTGTCCAAGGGCTTGTGGGCCAGTATCATTTCCACGGCCATTACTGCCGCGCAACTTCAGCAGTGCAGTGTTATTGAGCTACAGTGCAAAAATGAGGTTTTATCACCTGCTCTAAGTTTTTTACCATTCTTGTTTCTCAAGAGTATTCCATTTATTTCATGGATGGGCAGCAAATTAAAAAAGCACAGCAAAACAGGCCTCTCTGCGCCTGTGCAGATGGGGAAAGGTTATACATATCACATTAAAAAAGAACAATACGGCCCACACACTGAAATCATGATAGCTTTCTATTAATTTGTCTTGGAACTGTGGAGCAAACCGAAGAAAAATATGAAAATAATGTTCTCAGATTTGAATCAGGGAGTTTTAGATGCTCCCAGAGTTGCTTCTTTGGCCCCATGAATCATTTCCGGAATGATATAGCATTGAATCGGCTACCTGGATTTGTTGGAAACAGATGAGGAAATATATTTCAAGGAATCATAGATTCTGAATATCAGCCTGACTTTTTTTCTTGTCTCTCATTTTAACTCTCTTTATGGAACAGGATTATTTTTCGCATAAAACTACAGAAATCTTAACTGTACCCTCCCTGAACGATCTGTTTCTCTCTTTTCCCTGTGTCTCATTTTGTCTCTGTTTTCTCCTTTTTCTTCCCTTTTCTATTCAGGGCAATGCATGTATGACTGCTATTTTGCTGGGAAGATTATCGCATTGTCTATTTTGTTTTAACATTCAAATGCTCAACTTGAATTCCTGTCTCTTTAGACGTCCTGTGAGAACGTTACGCATTGGAGTTTCAAGGCAATTTCTTTTCTCCCTTCTCTGCTCCTTTCTTCCTGCAGCCCTGCAAAATAGCTCATAGCTTTGCATTTCTCAAGCATTCAAATGTTTATAGAATCTAATGATCCTGATCTCTCAGTTTCTTTTTATAAGCAGAAAATGATAGCTGAATGTGGCACGGTTCCCAGTAAAGCCGCATGGAAAGCGGCAGACAAGCTATGCCAGGGTCTGGAAAACAGCTGTAGGTATGTGCTTTGAAAGGAGTTGTCCCATCAACCCAACTGCCACGTTTAATGGTATAAGGATTGTTCAACTTTATTTTCTAGGAGAAAAGAAATTGGAAAGATGTATTTGAAAATTTTCCCACTTAGTCTCTTTGAAATTCGGCCTAAGACCATAAATAAATAAATGAATAAATAAATCAATGAATGAATGAATGAATAAATAAATAAAAATTGCCAAATTTATTTTTGAATTAAATAGCTGGGGTCAAATGGGTAGGGAAGGTTAGTATAGTAAGATGACTGTCCATGGAGAAACAAAGCTGAATATTCATGGTAATCAGTATCTTATTTTTTGGGACACATTAACCCATAAGAACAGGCCTTTAAGAAGTAGTGTTGGGGGTAAGAAAAACTGATTAAAATCTACAAGAAACTTTCTAGCACCAAACTTCTATTTTTTTAGGTTATAAGCATATTCAGCTATTAATGTATCATCTCTGGGATTCCTGGATGGGAAAATTTCAGTGACTGTAGCTGGATGTGAAAATGGTCAGTGTGAATCTGGAATGACTGGGCTGCAGTGGCCAGACAGACACATGGACTGGATTCGTGTTTGGAGATTGTGAAATCCAGACAGACACAGGGGGTGTGGAATTGGGGTCTGGCTGTTGGGGGAGAGTGGATGGGAAAATCAGGCAGCTGGCACTGGCAAAAGTCCATGCACTAATGGCAGTAATTACATGCCAGGCTTGGTTCTAAGCATGAGAGGTGACTTGTCTCATTACTCTTCATGCAACTCTTCAATGTGATGGTTGCCCCAGCTTACAGGCAAAGAAACTGAGGCCTGGAGAGTGTAAGTAACTTTCTTGGAGTCATATAGGAAACAAGTGGCAGAGCTAGGGTTTGAGACTGTGCTCTTAACTCCTACAACGTCCTTTAAGTAGGTACATAGCTTTGGGAGACCTAGAATCTGGTGAGTGACCTCCTCAGAGACTCTTGGTTGAGTGTATTAGAGAGGTCAGCTAGGAAGCACTTGGAAGCAAGTAATGGCTTATGATCAATAAGTCAACTCATTTATTGATTCAGTAACTGCAAGTTCAGAGCTACTGTGGTCATCGTGGCTGAGTCCTGGTCCATTTCCCTGGGATTCTTTTGGCTCTGCTCTCCTCTGAGGGCTGGCTGGCAGGAATGTGCTACAGCAGTTCTGGATCTCACATCAGCACAAAAGACGGGTGAGGAGCAGAAATGGTTGTTCCCTAGTGCTATCCCAGAGGAACAAGGAAGAACTTCCTACATGCTTAGAGCACAGCTCTGCCCATATCTCAGGACTCTGAATCCAGTCACATGCCCATTGCTATCCCAGCTACTGACAGAGGGCATGGGATTGCGCATGGACCATGGGGCTGAGGTGGGGCTAACCTTTCCTGAGCTACAGAAAGTTGAGAAAGAGGGCTGAATACTTAAATAAATTTGCAGATCTCTGAGGGAGAGGAAAGAGGAAGAGAAGCTGGGTGGCCACTCACAATACCTGCTCTAGAGAGGCCAGATGTGGAACTATTGCGTGTCACATAAATTGAGAGGCCCAGTTCTTAGAACTCATGAATCTAGGTAGAGCTTGATTCCAACACAACTCACTTACTTGATTGGATACAGAGTTCTAGAATGGAGCTATAAACATGGCAAGTTAGATGCTGTGCCATGAGCCTACCAGTCTAGGGTTTCTTGCCTCTCTCCTGCATGGGGCAAAACTGGTTTTGAGGCAGTGGCTTTTCTATGACTCAAAGAGCCAAGTTGATTATTATAAAATGAGGCTGAACATTTAGCATATCAAATTGGCAGGCCTGGTATACTTTGGATACTGTATATAACGCTCTCTTTTATTTGGTGTATTTATCAACATTATTTTTAACTTTGGCTTCTTAGGCTTTATTTAGGGACCAAAATTTTATTGATTGGCTGATTTTTAGGGTGGCTCCTAAACACAACTGTGAAGTTGATAAAATGTTTCTTTGGTCCCGCAGGTTGTGTATTGGGGCAGTCGTGGCAAATACATGTCCCCCACCGCTGCTGCTGCCTCTGACCTCCGTGGCAGACGTTGGTAATTTTTCATGGTCTTCTTTCCTGCCAAGCATGGTTGTAGCTAGAAATTATTCTCCCCTCAATGCTCAAGCCAGCCACTGCAGAGCTGGCACAAGAAATGGAAATTATTTCCCATCCTTGCTCGAGGAACTCTGTCTCTGTTAGGCAGCATGGGAGAGCAAGAGGAACATGATCTTTGGCATCAGACAGGCCTGGGTTTGAATCCAGGCTTTGCCACTAACTAACTTGGAAAATTAATTTTCTGAGCCTATTTCCTTCTGTGCAAAGTGAGATTAATAATGCCAATTTCATAAGCTATTTTGTGATATTAAATGAGATGGAACATATACTGTTCTTACCAGATTGCATGGCTCTGTAAATGTTTGTTCACATTGCCTTTCAAGCAAAACTTAGACCAAAGAGGGACTTTGATGAATGTATTCTCAGCAACATGCAAAATATTAGTGTTTTAAAGGAAAGTCCCTCTAATGAAAGGAATTAATTGTCATAGTATTTTATGTATTGTGACTAGGGGTTGAATATTTTGAGCAGGAGCTTCGCTCATTCAAACTACTCAGACCACCACTGGTTCTGCCTAAGGACATGGCTTGATTTCAGTTTCTGAAATGTCAAACTTGGCAGAGACTAGTGTTTTAGGGAATTGCAGAGGGAGGAGAATCCATAATCTTTGCCCTTGAGGAAGTCAAACCTGAGGTACACAATGACAAATAAACATACTGTAGAATACAAATAACTAAAGCTTGGAAATAGACCCACATATGCTAAATTATAGCTCCATAAATGTATTCATTTCTAAAATATCTGCATAGGCAGACAGATCAATGGAACAGAATAGAATCTTAAGTAGGTTCAAATACTTCAGGGAATCTAGTGTATGATAAAGGTGGCATTTTAAATCAGTGAAGAAAGATGGATTATTTAATAGATGGCATTGAGGCAACATTTTCAGCCATTTAGGAAAAAAATTAGATCTCTATCTTGCTCCTTGCACTAAAGTACATTCTAGATGTACCAAAGCTTTAGAGATAAAATGCAAAATTGTAAAAGTTTTATAAGGTATCATGGAAAAAAAATTTAAGTGATCTTGGAGTGGGTAAGATCTTCTCAAGTAAGAAACGACGTAAGTGGATATTAACAACAACAGAAAGATAAAGAAAAATTTTGCTATAAAACATTAAAAAGTCTTTTATGGAAAAATACAGTAATTAAAGGTAAAAGGTGAAACTGAAAAAAATATCTGTACATGTGCATGCCTAACTTCAATTGCATTTCAAAGAGGTTATACCAATTTTTATCATACCTGCAAAGTATATGCACTGTATCTTCAAAATACATACAAAAGGTTATTGTAGACCAATAAGAAACATGCAAAATAGGCAAAGAATATGAAAAAGGAGTTCAGAAAGAGAAAAATCTTTTTAGGCATATAAAAATTCTCAATCTCATTCATAAATAAAGAAATGCAAATTTAGACCATGAAACCATTTTTCACCTAATATATTAGTAATAGTTATAAAATTTAGAAATTCACAAGATGGATAAAGGTGAAAGAATACAGGTGCATATACAACGTAGTTGTAGTAAAAATTGATACAACCTCTTTGAAAGGCAACTGGACAATATTATCAAAATTTAAAATATGTAACTCTTGTAAGATCTACTTCTAGCAATTTGTCCTGTTATTTTACTTGCACATATATGCAGAGAGGTCCGAACAAAAACTGTTCATTCCAGCATTATTGATAATAGTAAAAAAAAATAAAAATGAGAAACAATCCACATGTCCATCAACAGGAGAATGACTAAACAAATTTTGATGCAGTTATATAATAAATTATTATATAAGAGTTCAAACAAATTTAGTGTATCTACATGTGCTGATATGGGAAGATCTTCAAGATTTATTGTTAGGTTAAACAAAAGGAAGGCACTTAACTGTGTCTATAGGCATATGCTTAAATGGAAAATTTCTGGAAGGGCATGTAAGAAACTGTTGACTGTGGTTACCTACAGGGAGTAGAACTCAGGGACTGGTCTAAGAAGGAGACTTCCTTTTCTTCAGATATGTATTTGTACTTTTTGACTTTCTAACCAAAGCATGTGTTTTCATAATAATTAGATGAATTTATGAACAGATAGGCACAGTGATAACCAAACTAATTACTTAGGAGTTTTTCCCAGCTAATTTCTTCTGTCCATGCTGCAATTAGTGTCTCCCTCATATTGTGAAATCAAAAACAAGAATGAATTCTTAGAGAATGGGAAATATTGAAGCATTTCTAAAAGACAGGAAGGAGATTGAGTCAAAGTGATACAACGCTAGGGAAAAGGCCTCTTGGGCATGTTGAGCTATTTGCAAGTCCTTTTGCTTGTAGTCAACAGAGCAAAGGGGACTTGAGACAACCAGCAAGTACCATAAGTTGGAACAACTCACTCCTGACCCTTGCTTTTTCTGAAAATGGGTCAGTAGAATTATGTGCCCGCAGGATAAAGTCAGTCACTGTGCGTGCTGGGTGTGCAGAGGTAGAGCAGTGTCCTCGGTGGTTACCAAGACCAGGAGGATGAGGAATACACCTTCACTGAAGAGAATCTACCAATATGTCCTGCCAGGTACCATGTCTCATCATTCTACCACAATAACCTTGGGCAGGCTAGAGTAGAAAAGCCATAGAACTGGGATTCTCAAAAATAAAGGTGCTCAAACAACAGAGACTCACCAACACTTGAAAACAAGCCTCTTTATAAAAGTGAGGCACTACATGCTGTGAGCAGAGAGCTAATATCCAAAGAAAAAGAGTTAATATGACAAACAGAAGATATTAAAGTACGTATAATTAATATCTTCAAGGATATGCAATGATTTGTTAAGAATATTGCAACCATGAACCATAAAGTGTATTTAATTAAAATATAATACATTTGTTGAAATAAAGTCATATGGTAAATTTTCCTTAGTATTATGAGTAATTATTTTTTCATTAATTCAACAAATATGTTGAATGTACTCATTCTCAGGCACTGCAGTATGTTGCTATGTCTAAATAGTGGCATACTTTTCTACACAATTTGCAAAGCATTTCTCATTTTCTCCTGATAACATCCTTGTAAGGTGAGCAGGTAGGGCAGGGCAGCTTTTATACATCATTTTACACAGCAGGAGATGTGGCTTGGGATAGAGTTAAATGTCTTGCTTACAATGAAACAATCAGTGACAAAGGTGAGATTCACACCCAGGATTTTTAACTTCAAATACATAACTCTTCTGAATCACATGGTCTTTTAAGAAATGTAATTCTCATTCTATTTTACAAAGCAAAATAGCCACTGTGACTTTTTCTGTGGTCAGGGCACAATAGCACCAGAAGATGCTCATGTGAAGAATTATTGGATTTTTGTTTTCTACTTGTATTTCTTAAACACCACCAAGTACAAGATTTCTAGAGGCAGCTTCGAGGTATACATAACAGCTTGGATTTATGGTCTCAGGAAATAACACAGTAGAAAACTTAGTGACATGACTTTAAAAAAAAGTTTTGTGGGTTGTCTGGTTCAGCCCGAGGAAGTAGGTCATGAGGGTGACCACAGATTTATCAAGGCATTTAAGATTTTTTTTTATTTCAGCTGAAACTCTGCTTATGCCCAGATTCTGACAGTGATGGCATGAACTATGGCCAAGGAAAAGCTCCTGATCCTCCCTTGTCTGTGTTTCAGGACTTATTCGAAGTCTGAAACTCAAGTTTGCAAGGACACCAGGGTAGCTGTTCAACCTGATCGCAAATGTTCTTATCCCCAATGGACATCTTCCAGGGATAAAATAGTTTCCTCAAATTCTATTTGGATGCTGAGAGCTTGTAAATAGACCCAGTCTCTGCAGGTGATGCGGCACAATGGATGAGCCTGGTGCCATTGCTCTGTAAAGTACCATGAAGAGTGTCTGAAAGTTGAAATTAACTTTTTATTAGCATGACACAGCTGTGGGCTGTTTCATCTTGTCAGCAGCAAATTTCTGGTTCTATCACTTGCCTTTTCATAGACCTCACATTGGTTCACCTCCAGCTATTCCTGCCGTTCTAACAGGCACTGTCCTGCTCCTTGTCTGCTTTTTCTAGTCCTGTCGCTTCTTTTTGTGCCTTTTTGATGTTTCAAAAGAAGCGTGGAATGTGATAGACCTTTCATTTTCAAATGTGCTTTTACTGGCTTTGATGCTGTATCAGAGCAATAGCCTGGAAAGATTGGGTGAAGGAGAAATGGGGGACCGGCTCTCCCAAGGGCTAACTGAATAACCTCGGTTATGCTATATTTTCCTATCTGTGTCAAGAATGTGGGTTAAACAACAAGTCTTCACTTCCCTAGACTTTGCAAGCCACCTGCCAGGTTTGTTGTCTGGACACCGGACAAAATATAGATCTCCAGTGATCAGACAAGCCCAGATCCGAGAGGGAAGAGTCCTTGATTTAGCAGTATATCAGTGCACACTTTCTTACTTCTCCCTGTGGAATAATTAGGGTTAGATAGGCAGTTCCTGCTTTGTTTATTTTCGTGTACCTTGTCTGTCTCCATTTGGTCACTTGAATAGGCATCTTGCTTTTGCCTGTGAGTATTTAAAGCTATGACCTTTTGAAAGAAATAACCCGAAACAGCTGAGAATGTCTGAATATTTGCTCTGCAATGCAGTCTTGATTTCTGGAACATCATGTTTCAAATTGCAGTGGAAATAGAAGGCCTCTTTATGACATCCAGTAATAGTACATTTTGTTCTCAAACGATTTGATGAACTTAAGATGCTATACAAGGCCATTTAAAGATTAAGATAGAAGAGCAGCAAAATTAAAAAATTTGTCCTACATCGTCAATAGTTTTGGTTTTAAAATATCCAGTTATTTGTATTTCCTGTGCTTTTAGCTATATGGAAAAGAGAAGTACTGGACTGCCTTGTGGAGCCATGTCGAAGTTAATGATAGTGGAAAAGTTCTTTCCTAAAGGATATGTAGATATCTGCATTAACACCATTTGAACTCCTTTATTTGAACAAAGTAAATCCACCAAAAAGTCTAATTCACAGTTAATACTAGAGGCAAAATCCATGGGCCAAAATTACCGTAAGGATAACAGAGTTTTCCTTGTTTCGTATTTAGACTTCAACCACCACTTCATTAGGTTTTCCCAAATTCATTGAATATTCGTGTCACCTTGAGAACAATGGTTCATTTGTCTCATAGGAATCTAAGAAGAATATACATCAGGCAAGTTAAATGAAAGCACAATCCAATTACCTCAGGAAAATATATGCTCAATTTATTCAAATTACTGTTCTGTTCTGCAGGCATTTTGAGTCAGAATATGACACAGAATTGAGATGAGAGTCTTCTGGTTCTTTTACTCCTTGATAAAAATCTCCTAAAAGTGTTAATTTAGTGAATATGTGGTGTTAAAAAATAATGCAGGTTTAATAAACAGAACTGAGAAATATGTTTCAGCACTTACTGTGAATTATATAGAATAGATTTGCTTGTGAGAAATGCCGCTCTTTGGAATATCCCCGCACTGGAGAGTCTGGTGTCTTTTTCTCTGTTGTCACCGCACAAGGCAGAGATGATGGGGATTGCAGATCTAGGTTTCTCAGGGGATGGGCCCATCCCTCACCGGATGTTTTTGTGCTTCCTAATTAAGAGTACGCAATAACCCAGTGAATGGCCTATATCAAGAAATCCCAAAACAACAAATGCTGGCGAGGATGTGGAGAGACAGGAACTCTCTTACACTGCTGGTGGGACTGCAAATTAGTGCAACCTTTGTGGAAAAGAATTTGGAGATACCTCAAGCAGCTACAAATAGAAATACCATTTGACCCAGCAATAGCATTGTTGGGCATCTACCACAAAAAGCTTAAGTCATTCTATTATAAAGACATCTGTACCCGTATGTTTATGGCAGCACAATT